>CM053580.1:23186388-23230333 GCA_028627135.1 Pseudochirops cupreus
GTAAAATGACTTTTCCCAAGAGACCTTGGCTGGGAAATGTCAGAGGTGAGACTAGAACCTAGGACCATCCTTGACCCAAAACTGGCTCTCTATCTTTCTAAGCCATTCTGCCTCTGGTTGAGACTACAAAGACCAAAAGGAAAAGATCCACAAGTAGCTTACATTGTACCCAGGCATCCACAATGAGGACATGGACTGGGCAGAGTCAACTGGATAGACCTTAGGAGGCTGGTCCCTCCTACAAGGAGGACTCAGTCAAATCTGCCCTCTGACACTTTCTCAGAAGAGTACTTGGCCATAGTTACCTAGGGGTGCTTCACTTCACACACGCCCATTTCCACCCCAGTAAAAGGTGGGGATTGGGCTACATGGGCTCCCATACCTAGGTCCTTCTATAAGCCTAACTGTCTCAATCGCCTCAGCTTTAAAAGGAAAAGGCTGGATGAAGGAAGGAGCCTGGTGTCACAGCTGGTGGCACCCCTTTCTCTGGGTAACCCGTGTCCCATTTTACTGACCACTGATCTATGACCCTTCCAGGAGCCAACTTGTTGGGGCAAGTCCCTTCACACCTATCCCAGGCCTCCTTTCCTCTTCTCTAAAAGGAAAGGAAGTCATCCACTCTGTGACCCTAATAACTGTGGTACCTAGAAGCACCCCCTCACCTCTCTGGGCCTCAGTTTCCTCATGTGTAAAAAGGAAGAGGCTGGACCAGCCGGCCCCTTAATGAATGATCTTTCTGTTATCTTATAGCAGTGGCGCGTGAGGCAGCTGGAGGCACAATGGATAGAGCAGTGGTTCCACACACTCAACAGCTGTATAACCCTGAGCAAGCCGCTGTTTGCCTCAGTTTCCTCAAAAGGGGGATACTAATGGTGCCTCCCTCTTGTGAAAATCAAAGGAGATATTCGGGAAGGTGCTGAGCACCATGGCGGGCACACAGTGGGTGCTGCGTAAATGTTTATTCCCTTCCCTATCATCCTGCCACCTGTGTGACCAACTTGCTGAAAGTCCTTCCCCTCCCCACCGTGGGACACAGTCTCTCCATTTGTAAAAGGAGAAGGAATAGACGATGGCCACCTGGGCAGGTGTCTGCCGCTCCGGCTTCAGCCCTAGGGCTGGGGCAGAAACAGGTAGAGGTGGGGGCAGCGGGGACCTCGCTCAGGGCCCCGCCGGGCAAGTAACAGACCCCGCCCCGCCCCACCTCTGTTTCTCTGCCCTGGGCACTCCCTCCGCCCCGGCTCAACACACCGTAACGGTCCCCAGCCGGCCAGCCGCTTCCTGGGCCACCTCCGAGCTCAGACCGCCGCCCCGAGCCCCGCGGGCGGCCTCCGAGGCCGACCCGGACCCCTGACCCACCTGTGGCCCCCGGCGCCTCCATCTTCTGCGCCGCCTGCGCCGCCCCGCCCCTCCCCACCCCGCGCACTCGGGCGCCTCGGCCTTTGTCTCCCTGGTTACCTGGCGACCCGCCGTGTCCATGGCAACCGCTCCAGCCGGACTGTACCACTCCCCAAGCTAGGCCGCAGGGAGAGCGCGCCGGCGCATTCCAACTGGCCCAGGTGTGGGGGGAGAGGGGAGATGCCTCCACTCCAGGAACCCCCGGCATCCAGGGTGATGAAAGAGCAGAGCGGAAGCCCTTTGAGGGAAGGAACGCGCAGCATCATTTCTGCGTCTCAATCCCCAGAGCCGAACACCTCGTCTGTGGCTCAATGAATGACAAGGAGCATCTCTACAAGGACGTAAGTTTTACAAACCACAGTGTCAGCGGATTCTCTGCAGCCCTGTGAGGCCCCTGCTATCACCCCGTTTTACAGATGGGGAAACTGAGGCCTAAAGAAGTAAGTGGCTGATCAAGGTCACCCAGCTAAGCTAAGTTTCTGAGGTCCGATGTGAAGGGAAGTCTTGCTGACCCCAAGTTTGGCCCTGAATCCACCGCCCCCCCATCCCCCCGACAGACGACTGGGGGCAGGTGAGCCCATAAATTGTAAGGATCGCTTAGCCCCTGCCAGGGAACACACACTAAAGGCCTTTTGCAACAGTCTCAGTTACATTTAGAAATCTCTCCCTGCCTCTACGGAACAGAGCAGGAGCCAGAAATTGTTAGGAAGGCGATTCCTTCTGAGAAAGTATTCTGATACCACATCCAGAGCCCTTGCTTCCCAGACCTGTGATTAGTGACAAAGTGAAAGGCAAGTACAAGCTAAAACAACAGCCTCCTGTCTACAGGGGCACAATCAATTCCCCAAGGACATTTAAGAGGATTCATAAGTTATTTCTTTCAAATTATTTACTCTCTTTTTTCACACCCGGTCTTCCCCTTACAGAAGTATGCTGGTAAATTATTAATATCAATCTCTTCCAAAAAAAAAAAAACAGAACATACTTTTAAGTTAATTTTAATTGTTAACATTTTCTCCACCATTTTCTTCAGTCTAGACAATCAACAAAACAAGAAATCAAGGCTTAATTGGTAGATTTTTATCAATTTCCAAGGTGTAAATGTTCACATTGAAAATTTAACACAGTTCTTAGGAGCGAGCCTCAGCACAACCCTGGCTGCCTCCATTCACAGAAGAATCTCATTATTTATCAAGCAAGGGAACTTTGCCTATGTTTGTGACCTGTCCTAGCTCACTCCTCCTTAGGCCCACCCCTATCTGGCCACCGCACTGGTACCACCTAGTTCACAACCCACTAGAACTCAGAACTCTCAAGCTGAGGCGATCCCTCAGCCTCCGCCTCCCTAGCCGAGGAACTGTAAGGGTTAGCCATTATGCCTGGTTCAAATAACTGGGTTTTGGTTTTTGTAAACTAGGGGGGGATGAACTATATTAGATTGGGTTTTCCTGATTTTTGAGATGCTAGGATAATCCCCGTCATAACACTGTTCGTATTTCTATTTTTACCTCTTGTAAGAAAATGGGTAAGTGAATCAGCCAAGTATGATGGAGTGGGCAGGAAGAGATGACTTATTCTTTCCAGCTGTGTGACCCTAAAGAGATAATTTGATGCCTCTGTGACTCAGTTTCTTCATCTTTAAAAGAAAGCAAACAATCCTTCCACTTCCTGTCTCATAGATTGTTGTGAGTTAAGTGCTTTATAAGGCCTAGCCCTGTAGAGCAGTGATTTATCAGTGTTATAGTAACAGAGTCCACACTTAGGCACCTTTGCCTTCATCTTCACATTCTTGGTATTTACCCAGACCAGTTCATTCCAGAGATCAGAAATAGAAAGTCAGGAAGGAGAATTTGGAACTGGGGATCCTGCAATGTGACCTTGGGCAAGTGACTTGACCTTTCTGGCCTTAGTTTCCTCACCTGTCAGAATGAGGGCACTAGAGAGGGACTAGATTAAGAACCTTTCCCATTCTAGCAGTATGGCCCTACATAATGGGATTGTTGTGAAATTGTGAGTCAATGAGTTAAAAATCCAAGGGACTAGCTTCTTGGTAGAACAATACCAGGAACAGTTGTAGTTAGGTCGTATGCCAGGATGGTCAGACAGGGATTCTGGAGAGAGACCACATGGATGGTATAGTGTTCCAGGTAGGTCATTTGCTATTAAATATAAAGGAATCCCCCTGCTTTCTACTTCTATCATTTTCTTGGGGATCCATGGGTTAGGGCTAGAAACCAAGGAACTACTGGCCCATGTGGCACCAATGTCACTTGGATGGAAAATTCCATTTCATCTTAGATGTGGCAAAGGCAGTGAGCAACAGCATTAGTCCATGAGTTGCTTAACCACGTGAATAACATATCTGTATGAGATTTATTGGCTACTCTTTTTCTATAAAACTTTGAGTGCAGGACACAGGGAGCATTTCCACAATAAAAGAATCCATGCCAACCTGATTCAAGGCTCTGAAGACTGAGAGTGGGAAAGGAAATGAGCTCAAATCACACTAAAGCCATAGTCTCCAGATGATTGGCATTCTCCTTGGAAAATTCAGTTATGAACTGAAGTGAACATCGAGATAGAATTAGAAGCACTAGGGAACCAATTGTGTAAGAGTCTCAATGCTATCTTTCTATTCTAGTAATTTGGTTTCCAGCAAATATATTCTAAATTGTGGCATAAGTGTGTTTTCTGAAGTCAAGATGGCAGCATAGAAACAGGAGAACTCCGCGAGCTCCCCCCAATACCACCTCAAATACCTATAAAATATGACTCCAAACAAATTTTAGAGCTCCAGGCGCCACAAAAATGACAGAGTAACAAAGCTCCCGCTGAAGGCAGCATGGCGGGTGATCATCACAGCACGCTGGAAGCAGAGCCCAGCCCCGTGCAATTTCAGCCCCAGGACATCCAGGAGAAGCCGCAGCTGTAGCGTTCAGGAGAAGAGATCATCAACAGCTATGGCGATTTCCAGAATCACCAACCCCAAGAGCCAAGGACAAAGGGAAAAGGTCAGTGGATCTTGGCTAAATTTGGGGAAGATGGTCTGGCCGAACTGCCCCCAGAGCTAGCAGCAGTCTGAAGCGGCGGCCCTGTAGCAGCCACCACATGGCTGCTTCAGAAGCTCCCGGCCTGCAGATTGCAGGGGGGACAAGGAATCATTCAGAGGCTAAGTGCTCTTGCCTAGAGCTGCCTGGTTCTGATCACAGTCTTGGCTGGTGGTCCTGAGGTGCATTTTCAGTGAACGAAAGCTGGTGGGGGCTGCAAAAAACAGCGGCCTCCTAATAGCTCCAGCAACTGTGAAAACCCCAGTGATTTGAGACAGAGCTCTCCCCTCTGAAAGTAGAGTTTTACTACTGAGCCCAAAAGCCAAGTAACTGACTGGCAACATGAGCAGGCAAAGGAAGCAAAGCGAGCCTAGAAAACCAATTTTAGAATCCTTTTTTGGGGACAAAAAGGATGAAAGCCTGGAACGGGAGGAAGACAACACAGTCAGAACTCCCAGACCAAAAGCTTACATGAAAAATATGAACTGGATAGAGGCCATAGAGGAGCTTAAAAAGGATTTTGAAAATCAAATAAGAGAAGTGGAGGAAAAATTGGGGAGAGAAATGAAAATGATGCAAGAAAATCATGATAAGAGAGTAAACAACCTGACTGAAGAAAATAACACCTTAAAAATAGACTAACTCAAATGGCAAAGGAGGCCCAAAAAGCCAATGAAGAGAAGAATACCTTAAAAAGTCAAATTTGCCAGATGGAAAAAGAATCTCAAAAGCTTTTTGAAGAGAATAATTCCTTCATAATTATAGGGGAGCAAATGGAAGCAAATGACTTTATAAGAAATCAAGATACTATTAAACAGATCCAAACAAATGAAAAAATGGAAGGCAATGTGAAAAATCTCCTTGAAAAAACCACTGACCTGGAAAATAGATCCAGGAGAGACAATTTAAAAATTATTGGAATACCTACTTGAAAGCCATGATCAAAAAAAGAACCTAGAAATCATCGTTCAAGAAATTCTCCAGGAAAACTGCCCAGATGTTTTAAAACCAGAGGGCAAAATAGAACTTGAAAGAATTCACTAATCACCTCTTGAAAAAGATCACAAAAAGAAAACTCCTAGGAATGTTATAGCCAGGTTCTGGAGTTACCAGATCAAGGAGCAAATATTACAAGCTGCCAAGAAGAAACAATTTGAATACTGTGGAAACATAATCAGGATAACACAGTATCTAGCAGCTTCTACTTTAAGGGATCAAAGGGCTAGGGTTAGAGAATCTTTGGATCCTACTCTCTTCTGACACATAAGGGCTAGGAGTGATCTGCATTGGGGATGAAGAAAGGAATAGGCTAAGGCTCTTCTGGAGGGATGTGAGGTGGCAGTCGTTTGGTATTGGTCCAAAATGCCATTTACTGCTTGATTGCATTTCTCATTTGCCCTGCAATTTATATTTCCTTAAATGTCTTTTGCTCTGAATTCATGGATTTTCAGGTTTGGCCTGATGTAGAGATGTATTGGTGGGGGCTCAGAGTTATTGCTTTAAATAAATGATGACCCAAAACAAGATATAGAGCTTTAAAAGCAGTGAGTCTTCCATCGTATAAGGATCTATGTAGGAAAGAGAAAAGGGGAGAAAGAGAGGAACCTGTGCTCCATGTAGGTGGAGCACCAAAAGCTGGACGTTTGCTCCCCTTCAGATATTCTGCCAAACTGGTCAGATTGTGGTTCTCCAAACTTGGCCTTCCATTCTTCTGTTCCTTTGCTCAGCCCTGCCCCCAGTCTGGAATGTACTTCCTCGTCTTTCAGCATCCTTTGCTTCCTTCCAGACTTAGTTCAGGTTACCACACCCTGTAGAATAGCTTTCCTAATGCTCCCTCCAGTTGGTAGCGACCTCTCGATTTTCAGTTTATCTCCGATTTACTTACCTGTGTCCATTTTATATCGACTCCTCTTTCCACCCCATACTGCACACACCACATACAAACCCCTTAGTGGAACGTAATCCCCCCGAGGACAGAAGCTGTTTTACATGCTTGTCTTTGTATCCCACAATGCCTTGCACAAGATTGGTGTTTACCATATATTCACTGAACTGAATTGTTGAATCAGAGGTTTTATGAGTGAAAGAGAGCGCTAAGCTAAAGAATATCTGAACAAACTCCACCCAGAATGCCCACATAAGGAAAACCTACATTTGACAAGTGTGAGGAAAAAAGATAATTTGATTTTATAGAGGAATAATTCTCCAATGAGACCATAAGAAACTAGATGCCTTTGGCCTAAAGGAAATGAACCATCTTAGAGACCTAAGAATTAGGTCAAAGAGCTTAGGTGACTCCTAGTCTGGAAATGGGAATGTTTCCTTTTTGTGTGCTTCTGATGACCTGAAAATGATGTATTACTCCTCAACTTGTTCATACTTATTTCCCTTCTTGAGTAAACCATAGAAAACTCATTTTTGCAATCTGTAGGGTATAGGGAACAGATTTATTCAGTTGTGTCTGACTCTTTGTGACCCCATTTGGGGTTTTTGTGGCAAAGATACTGAAGTGGTTTGACATTTCCTTCTCCAGCTTAAGTGACAGATGAGGAAACTGAGTCAGGCAGAGTTAAGTGACTTGCCCAGGCTCAGATAACTAGTAAGTGTCTGAGGCGAGATTTGAACTCTGGAAGATGAATCTTCCTGACTCCAGACCCAGAACTCTATCCACTACACCACCTAGCTGCCACAGACATAGATGGCAAAAGATCAAATGCCAAACCAGGACATCCAATGATGAAAGTGACCACTGAAGAAAAGGGGAAAGGGAATTAGGAACTGACTGGAAGCAAATCTTTAAAATCAAAGACTGAATAAATAAGAACAAAATAGGTCCCATGCCACTGCACCCTAAGGACTACCAGGTATTTATACCTGCTCTGGAGCTGGACCTTCCAGTAGATAGAAAGATAGATGGATAGATAGATAGATAGATAGATAGATAGATAGATAGATAGACAGACAGGGATAGAGATGGATGGATAGCTGATGTTTCTTCTCTGTCCCCTAACTCCCTATTAGAATATAATCTCCTTGAGAGCAAGAACAGTCTTTTTGTTTGTGGCCTTAGCATTTAGCACAGTGTTTGGCACATAGTAAGCACTTATGATTGGTCTTATTCAATTCTTTTTTCATTAATTCAGTAATTATTGAAATTTAGAAAGCCCTGGAAGGTTAAAGCCAAAAGGTTCCTGTCCTGCTTCTAAAAGGGGGAGCCATTCAGGGAGGTCTAAGGCCCAAAGATGTTGCTTTCACAAGCCATATCAAATACACAGTATTTTCTGAATTTTTTGCAAAGATATACTTAACTTTTACAGTATAAAAACACAATTTGTGAACAAGTTTTACATTTTAGAAAATTAGATTTATCTCAGTTGGCAGAAATTGGGAACAGAATCTCAGACCTCCTGCCACAAGACCAGACCTGTGGAGTACTATTTTGGCAGTATTTTTTGGTTTATTTTTATTGTTGCAAGAACGTTAACTAGAAATTTTACCTCTGTGACACCCAGTGAGCATAGGGAGGGCAGAAGATCACAGAGAAACTGATGCTGCTACAGACTGGTGCTGGCCAGCGTGCTGATTTGAGAATAGAAGCACACTCTCTGTGTGAGAGTTTTGAGACACCTAGAAAGGTCTTGGTGGAACATGACCAGACAGCTAAGTTGAAAAAGAATGGGCACTGTGCAAGAAAGAAGATAAGAAGATGGGACAGTTGCAGGAGATCTTGGTAAAGAAATGAGAGTCATGAGGGTGTAGCATACTGGGGAAAGGAAGATGCTAAATTCATGAGGATGGTGGGAACAGTAAACTCAAGTTTACCTGCCTGATAAATGTCAGTCAAGACTATGGCACTAATATGGTCATCTTTATAATCATAACATGTCATATAGCATCTCTTCAGCTTTCACATTCAGTGTGGAAGGGACTTGTAAATGTGGGAATTCAATTTAAGTAAATTTACATGGTTTTTTTTAAGTAGTTTGTCATTAGAATCACCTAAAGTAGAGCCTAAATGTATAAAATTTTGGAACTGAGAAGGGTTTATAAGTTCAGCTATTCTGCAAACCTCCTTTTCAGATGATAGAACTGACATCTAGAGAGGTTGTGATTTGCTTCAGGCCACGTAGTTATTGACAGAGTTGTTACTTGAGTCTCGTCCAGTGTTCTTTCCACTATATGTTATTTAAATTTATATTGTAATTCACATGAGCTACATCAATGGAAGGAGATCCCAAACCTTTGACACTTACACCTGTGTTAGGCAAGTTATTTAACTTGCTTGGGCCTCAGAGGCCTCATTTGTAAAATAAAGAAATTATTTTTGAAATCCTTTTAAGCTCTAGAACTCTGATACCTGGATTCTAATTTATAATCTAGCCTAGAATGTGCTAGTTTATAAAAGACCCATGGCAAAGCAGAAAGAGAGGTAGAATCAGAGGAGCTAGGTTCAAATCTCTCCTCTGCTGATTACTACTTGTATGACCTTGGGTAAATGACTTTACCCGTCTAGGTCTCAGTGTCCTCATCAGTAAAATGAGCCGTCTGGACTAGATGATCTCTAAGGTCCCTTGAGCTCCCAATTTGTTACCCACGTTCTGATTTGCCTTGATTGTTGTTCTTCAGTCAGTCATGTCCTACTCTCCATGACCCCATGGACCATAGCAAGTAGGCCTTTCTATCTCCTACTATCTCCCAAAGTCTGTCCACACTCATGTTTGTTGCTCCCATGATGCTATCTGTTCATCTCATCCTCTACTGTCCCCTTTTCTTTTTGCCTTCAATCTTTCCCAATATCAGGGTCTTTTCTAATGAGTCCCATCTTCTTATTATGTGACAAAAGTATTTAGGCTTCATATTCAGTATCTGATCTTCCAGTGAATAGCCTGAAGTAATTTCTTTAAATATTGACTGATTTTATCTCCTTGCTGTCCAAGGGACTCTCAAAAGTCTTCTCCAGCACCACAATTCAAAAGCATTGATTTTGTGGTACTCAGCTTTCCTCATAATCCAACTCTTACACCCATATATTGCCACTGGAAAAACCATACCTTTAACTAGCCAGACAACTGTTTTGGCCAGATTTGCCGAAGCTTTCCTTTAAAGGAGCAAGTGTCTTTTAATTTCATGGCTGCAGTGATCTTTGAGCCTAAGAATAGAAAATCTGACCCTGTTTCCATTTCTTTTCCCTCTATTTGCCAGGAAGTGATGGGACCAATTGCCAAGGTCGCAGTTTGTTTGATGTTAAGCTTCAAGCCAACTTTTACACTTTCCTCTTTCACTCTCATTAAGAGGCTTCTTAATTCCTCTTCACTTTCTGCCATAAAAGCTGTATCATCTGCATATCTGAGCTTGTTATAATTTCTCCAGGCAACCTTAATTCCAGGTTTGATTCCTCCAGTCTGGCATTTAGCATGATGTAATCAGCATATAAGTTAAATTTCACTTTCTATTAACTGAGATACTATCAGCAGGTCATGTAACCTCTCTAGCCTTCAGTTTCTTCATCTGTAAAATTAGTAGAATGGATTTAATGACTTCTAAGATTCATTCTAACCCTAGATCCATGATTTTAAAGTCATCTTTCAGCTAAGCTTTCACTTCCATGCTTTTGTACTGCCTCTCTTCTAGGCTTGGCATGTTCTCTCTCCTTACTTATTTGAACTGAGTTTTAAAGGAAACCCACACTCTAAGAGGAAGCTTTTGACTTTCTTTAAGGCTCAGATCAGAGATCTTCTGCAGGAGGCTGTTTGTGGTTCCCACCAGTCCTTAGGCTAAATTCTCTCTGCTAAGCACTCTGTAGTATCTTGTGCATACAGGTTATGTGCATTAGAATACAAGTTCCTTGAAGACAAGGACTGTTTCATTTTCTATCTTTGTAACCTTGGCACTTGACAGAGTTCCTGGAACAAAATAGACACTTGGTAAATGCCTATTGATTTGTTGACTGTGGGGTAGCATAAACAGAGGGAGTATATAAAGGGAAAGGAAGGGAAGAGATGCAAGAAAGAAGGGGAGAGAGGAAAAAGAGAGAGGGAGAAAAGAGAAAGGAGAAGGAGAAAGCTGCCTAGCAGAATGAGGCCACCACATTTGCTCCATATTCTGCCCTGAAGTTCATGATATTTCCACATTAATAAGTTGAGAATGGTTCCCAGAAAACTGACCCTTCAATAGGTATGCAATGAGTGTTTCCTGCCAGGCCCCATGGCAAGGTGGATTCTCCTTCTCTGGTCCTCATGTTGTTCATCTGTAAAAAAAGGAGACTGAAGGAGATGACTTTCAAGGTCCCTTCCATCAATCAATGACGATGCTATGATAGTGAATGAAATGAGAGCCTGACCCGAGAGATTACAGCCAGCCTGCTCTCCCTCCCTTGGCTTGTCTATTAACCAATCAATTATCAATAAACATTTATTGGGCACATACTGAGGGCCAGGCATTGTGCTGAGCACTGAGGATACAAAAAGAGGCAAAACCCTGACTCTGCCATCAAGGTATTTAAAATCTAATGGGGGAGACAACATGGAAGCACATATATGCAAAGCAAGCTACAGACAGGAGAAATAGGTAATAATTAGTGAAAAGCTCTCAAATTAAGAGGGGTTGGGGAAGGCTTCCTGTAGAAGGTACAATTTTAGTTGGGATTTTAAGAAAGTCAGAGAGGAAGGAGAATGTTTTAGGCATGAGGATAGCCAGAGAGACTGTCCACCCCAGGGTACCCTAAATTTCAGCCGTGCCTGATGACAGAAAACAGCTGCCTGGAAGCATTGATCCCACTAACCCTTCTAAGTGCACATTGACAGAAGACCCTCCCTGGCCCCACTATCCCTTTCATGAAGAAACATCCTGTAGAGCTAAGGACTGTCAAGGCTCCAATCTCCATGGTTTTCTCATCATTGCTGTACTCTTCCTTCTCTCATCACTTGCCATCAATATTCTGACACAGATATGAAAATAACTTGGAGCATGCTTTTGAAATCATCAAAAACTCACTAATATGTTTGTCACAATGTTGATTTTCAATCCGTTTAATTTCTCAGCTTATTTGATTTTAGGTTAGTGGTGCCAATTTTGTGAAGAAACCATTATTTATAATTGATGGAGCCCAGGGTAAAGCTCATCTTGAAAAGAAGGAGGAAGAAAAAAAAAAGGAAGCTGGCATTTCCAAAAGAAAAAGCCATTCATTTCTGATCCTTGCCAAGTTTTAATAAGTGTATCCTACTGTCTTCTTGAGATTTATGCACTGTTAGCTGCACTTCATTGGAAAGATTTGCATTTCTCACTTATGCACTCAAGCTGGGAAGCAAAACAAGAGTTTCTAGGCTTGCTTGACTGGAATATATCTGACAGTAATTTTCCGTCATCAAATTGATTCTTCTTCAGTGTGGGTCCCCAAGGGCAAATTTTTCATCAGATTGTGCAGAAACATATATTTGCCATTATAATAAACTTACCTTTTTCAGATACTGCTCTAAAACATCCCCATAAGGCCACTACCACATGAAGCTAGTGTGCTAAACAAAATTAATGATTCTTGCATGAGCCCCAGGCTAGCAATATTACCCATGGACCTACTTTTGCCCTTAATCTTAATTCCTGAAGCCATAAAATGTCTCTTGTAAGTGGCTTCCCTCCAAGAAAACAGTGGTTTTCCTAACAGTTTTTAGCACCCCAGATGTGGAAATGGAAACAAATTCACTTATTTGCCATCATCTGCTAAATAACTGCCACCTGTCTTTGTAACGTTTCCCGCCATGGTATCTTGTTTGTTGTTTTCTTTCCTAATGATTCTCATTTGCGTTTATTTTTTAAAAATATTGTCAACGTGCTGATGTTTGGAAATTGCTCCAAGAAATGAGGCGATTACTCAATACTCTCAACAAGACTTTATGAGGCCCCCGTTGTTAGCAGATCACTATGCCCCTGACTATTGGATGACACTGAGGAAACAATTTCTGTTCTCTGAGACTGTTTCACAGATTCATAGACTCACAGATTTAGATCTGGAAGGGAAGTCTGGTGTAACCCTCTCAGTTTACTCATAAGAAAATTGAGTCCCCACCTGCAAACTGAGGACAATGGGATAGAAGATCTCCAAAGCCCCTCCCCTCTCTAAACCTGTGATCCTGGAGGAGATAAGCAATGATATTGTCCTGGACAATTGTTATTCAGTTGTTTTGGTCATTTCTGCCTCTTCCTGGCCCCATTTGGGGTTTTCTTGGCAAAAATGAGAGTGGCTTGTCATTTCTTTCTCCAGTTCATTTGATAGAAGAGGAAACTGAGGCAAACAGGGTTAACTGACTTGCCCAGGGTCACACAGCTAATAAGAATCCGAGGTTGAATTTGAACTCAAGTCTTCCTGACTCCAGGCCTAGCACTCTATCCGCTATGCCACCTAGCTGCCCCAAAAACAAGGCCACCTTTCTCATTCTACTGGGACCATACTAATACGTATTAATCCATAATTAGGGAAGCTATGATGTGGTCAAACACTTGGCAATTAACAAGGAATTAAGCTAGATAGGTGACTAAAAGTTCCAGGTCTTTGACTCAGATTTCCCATGGCTAGACATAAACCTCCAGGAAGTTAAAGAATGAAAGTGAAGTCCCATATATGGCAAAATATTTATATCAAAATATTTATATACCTTTTTCATGATAGCAACAATCTGGGAAAAATAGGGGCATGCAATATTTGGAAAATGGCTAACCAATTTTGGGCACATTAAAGTAGTGGAATATTACTGCACCTTTAAAATAAAGAAGGGGAAGAATTCAGTGAAGTATAAGAAGACTCATTTGAACTGATACAGGATGAGTTAAGTAGATCATAGAAAAAATACACACACACACACACGTGCTTATATGCAAATGTTTAGCACGACTATTAAAATATAAACAGAAAGAACCACAGGGAAATAAACACTGTGTGTTTTATAGTGACCAAGTTTGGATTCAAAAGAGAAAGCAGAATTCCCTCCTCACGCTGAAAAGATGGACAACTATGGGTATGGAAGGTTACATATACTCTTCAAACCCAATTGGGCTTTGGGTTGGTTTTGCTGAGCAATTTTTTTTCCTCTTTATTTTTTGAATCTTTGTTATAAGGGATGGGCTACTGGAGGTGGAATATGTCATGGATGGATAAAATTAGAAATGAAATGCTATAAAACAAAGATCAATAAAATAGTGATTAAAAATAAAATTTAAAAAACAATGATATTACCTTATGCTGCACAAATCCTACTCTTTCATCATAATTTTTAAATCTACCTCCTTGTATCTACTTAATTCTCATAGCCCAGAGTAAAGTAGATGTATAAGGGCTCTCATCTCACAGATAAGTAAATGGATGCATAGACTCAATTCAATTCACCAAACGCAGATGGTTTAGAGACCACCCCTGGTCATGCAGCAAGTGAAAGGCTCGGGTTGGAAGGATGAGTTTTTTAAAGCATGAAAAATAAAATCTAAAAAAGAGATGATCTGTCAGAGCTATTAAAACTCAGACCATTTCTTATAAGAGTTTTGTTTTTCACTGAAAACCTGAAAAAATAAATGAATTCCATCATTTTACATGTGAATTTTGATGGAGTACAGAATGTCTTAATGTAAGTGAAATTCAGCAGAAATCCATTGGGTGGCATTCTCCTATAAGTTTATGTGAATAAGGGATCATCAACAGTCATCAATCTCTCTCTCTCCCTCTCTCTCTCTCTCTCTTTCTCTCTTTCTCTCCCTTCCCCTCTCTCTCTCCCTCCCACTCCTTCTCTCTTCCCCCTCCATTTCTCTCTTCCATTCCTCTCCTTCTCTCTCTTAGACCCACACACACCTCTACATAGTCACCATAAATACTTGGTTTTCTTGGAACCTTTTAAAATCTAAACTAGAAAATATTTTGAAAATTGACATATCTTCTTCTTGGCACCTAAGATGTAAACCCTAAAGACCTAAGTTCTATTCAGCTCCTCACAATCCTCTCCCATTTAGAATTGTTTCTTAAACAAAAGTCTGGAGGTTTAAGAAATTAATTGGGAAATGAGCAAACCTGCTTGCCAATGTTCCCTTCTGCCAGATAAAACAATAGAGCTCATGTCCCTTGTCACAAGTTCATGTTCTCCTATCTGTCAACAACAGGCAAGGATAAAAGGCTTACCTCGGCTTACCTCTAGGCACCTCTGAGAGGAAATGCTACAGGTCAGTCAGAACTAAGAAATAAGACTACATTAATAATAATCCATTCTGAGAGGTGCTCTGGGATATTGCCATAAAGCCAAGATTCATCAAGGTTGATTCTTATAAGTAGGTGCATGTATCAGCGTATACATTCTGTTTAATCCCTCCATCAGAAAGGTATAGGAGAGGATTATGCAAATTGCAACAATAATTCCCAACCTTACAAACACAGAGAAGAGTCCCTAGATATTTTTTTTGCATCAAGGTTCTCTGTCATATCCTGGATATAAGCCATTGGAAGACAACAAATTTCTGCATTGTTAATATCAGGTCAACACGTAGATTCCTTGTTATTTGTGAAGTGAAAGTCAGAGAATCTGATAAAATGATAGAGTTGGAAGGCAGCTTGAAAAAAAAGATCCTTTCTAAAATAGAGCTGGCAAATGCCACCTACCTTTTCTCTGAAAATGTTTAGCAAGGAAGAATTTACCCTCTCCTAAGCCAAGCCATCCCATTTATGGCTAGGCCTAACAGATAGGAACTCTAGCCTTCTATCAAGTGTAAATCCATCTCTGCAATTTCTACCTACGATTCCTAGTTCTGCCCTCTGGAAACAAGCAGAACATGCCCAATTCTTCTTCCATATGACAGCCTTTCAAATACTTCAAGATAGCTTGATATTCCTCCAAAATTTTTCTTCTCCAGGATAAACATCACCAGTTTCTTTAACCAGTCTTCAAATGGCATGGTCTCAGTTCCCTTCCCAATACTGGTTGCTATCTTCTGGTTTATTAATGTCCCTCTAAAAATGTGATGCCCACAAGTAAGCATGATATTCTAGATGTGGCTGGAACAAGACCTCCTGGTATGATAGGGCTGAAACTCCCTGCTGCTGTACACTGCCACACTCTATAATCTAAGACTATATTAGCTTTCATCATTGCCCCATCACCATCTTGACTCATATTAATGACACTCATCAGACCTCCAGGTGATTCTCAGATGAACTTCTACCTAGCCATACTTACCCAATTGGCACTTTAACAATTTTTTTAATCCAAATATATTATTTTGCATTTTTCCTTGTCGACACTTGATTATATTTGATTTGGATCAGTGTTCCAGACTGACAAGATCTTTGATACTTCCTGTCATCTAATATATTAGCCATCCCTTTCTGTATTGTATCATCTATATGTTTTATAAGCATGTAATCTATGACTTCAAGTTACTTATACAAATGGTAGATGACAGAGGGCCTAGCACAGATACTTCCTTTCAGGTTGACATCGAACCATTAATGAAAACTCTTTGCATCCTGCAATTCATCCAGTTCTGAACAACATTTAATTGTCTAGCCATCTCTCTCCATAGTCCAAACGGCCACATAATATATTTGATGTTTTGCTAAAATATATGTAAACTATCTTTATAAGATTACCTTGATCTACCAGTCCGTTAACATACATGCAGGCTTTTTATCTGTGTGTGTATAACATAAATACTATATATAGTATATATGTGAGGGGGGTGATGTATAGATGTGTAGAGAGTTCATATCCTGGAGTAGTGAAAATTTGAATTCAAACTTCACATCAGATACTTCCTAACTATGTGACCCTGTACCAGTCACCTAACTTCTGTCTGCCTCAGTTTCCTTTTCTGTAGAATGTCAATAGCAATAGGCTTGCCTCCCAGAATTGTTCTGAAGATCAACAAGCTATTTGTAAAGCACTTTGTAAGCTTTGAAGTGCTATATAAATACCAGTGAGAGAAAACATTTTCTATTATATTAATAACCAATTCTTAATTTGGATTCAGGCTTTTCATTTCCTCATTCAGGGACCAGAGCATGTAGAACACCCAGTCTCTGAAAGACAAGGCTAATGGATGAGACTGGCCTAATCTTTGGGGTCCATGTTCCCCAACCTTGGGGGGGACCCCACTCAGGTAGGAGACCTTACTTCAGTTTATAATGTAAAAAGAAGCTAATCTAGGTGAATTCCAGTACCAAAGTATTAAGCCTATATCCTTGTACCCCTCCAATGAAGTTTAGGGTAACCTAATTCATGAAGAAGAAAAATAACCAGAGTGATTTGGGCAGAGATGGATCCCTTTGTCTAGATTGCTAGGGATGACTGAGTCTCACGATTAAGTCACATTCTCAACAGGAGGAGCTAAAGGATTTCAGCCCTCCTCCTCATTTAAAAGTCCACCCTTTCATTAATTGTTCACCAGTCAGGGCTGATTTCTCCTGTTGTGGGCATTTCCTCTCAAAAAAAAATATTTAAGACTTTCAGTGTCTCCATTAGGTATATTTGGTTACTGAGAGAAACTACTGACCATCAATTTTTGATAATAAAGTAGCCTAATTAATAATTGTTTATTAATTATCCAGAAACTGTCAGTTTTTCATTTATTTAACTGGCTTATAGATACATACATATATGTATATATGAGAGACAAAGAGGAGTGAAAGAAGCAGTGTGGTATTGATAGAGCAATAGATAACTATATAATTAGCCTTAAATCCAGCAAGCTGTGGATTTAAATCCTATCTTTGACACTTATTTTCTGCATGACTCAGATCAAGTTACTAAACTTCTCAGCACTCTAAACAAAAGTACATAGTTTCTTCACTTAAAGTGTTTGTAGGTATATGTATGTATATTATATATAATATATATATAATATACATACACACACACACACACACACACACACATACATAGGTATGTAAATTGCCTGTTCATTCAAGTTCTCTCTCCCTTCCTCACGACCAAAACCCATGCCATGCCTTTTAATCCAGCCATATTTGAAGAAAAATTCCAATACATTGAACTCCATCAACAAGCATTTGTCACGTCTTGGTTGTGTGTCAGGTAGTGTACTAGAAGCTGGACATAGAGACAAAAGGGGCTGAGTCTCTGTGTCCTTAAAGAGCTTACTTTCTACTAACATTCTTCAGTCCAAATCCCTTTGTAATGACCTTCAAAGAAACCACTCAAATTCCTTCATCGTGCGGGGATTGGACTAAATTGGATGTGGCTTAAACTAAGCAGGCAACTGGAGAAAACTTGGATTGGGTTTGTTGTTTGATTGGGTTTTGTTTCTTTTTTTTTTAACCAAAATTCACATTACATTTTTATAACTGGGTTTGACCTGCATTCAGACAGAGCAGTATGGAGATGGCTCTGGATGCTGTTGTGGAAACTGAATGTTAATGAATGTCTTGACATTTCAGAAATATTTAAATTGAAATGAGAAGATGTAAGTGACAAAAAAAAGCTTTGTAAAATAAACACATGATCATAATCTACTAATGCTTTTCAAAGCTCTGGTGATAAAACTTGATGGGAGAAAATTACATTATCTTTTTTTTTTACAAACTAAAGATGAGAATAAAAAGAAGGCAGGAACTGAAAATGTCAAAAGAGAAAGTTTTACCCATTACTTTGACCTAAGGCTTAAATTTAGTTAAATAGCCCTGGCTCCACTTTATTTATTGACTTTGAGAAAGGGATGATAGGGAAGAGAATAAGAGAAAAGGCCATTAAGAAAAACCAGTCATAGAATTGTTTTAGGAAAGCACAAGGGCCTGTTTTCTTTTTCTTACCATTAAATGGAAGATCTTTGATAGTATATTTTTTTTAAACTATAAGAATTTGCCTATTTGTGTGTGTGTGTGTGTGTGTGTACCTTTTAATGAAATATTAACTAAGAACAAGAAAATTTAGACAATAAAACTCCTGGTCCCTTCCTATAAATGCCCCCTCTTACATTCTCCATCCCAGCAGTTCTCAACCTGTGGGTTGTGACCCTTTTGGGGGTTGAATGACCCTTTCACAGTAGGGGTCACCTAAGACCATCGGAAAACACATATTTCTGATGGTCTTAGGAACTGAGACACTGCTCCTCTATCCGTCCTCAGGTAGGTCTGCCCACATGCAGATATGCCCACATAGGAGTTTTAAAGAGTCATGGCATTAGGAAGGTTGAGAACCATGGCTCCATCTGGTCCCATGGAGTTTTACCTGGATTCTTTACTTATCCAATTCAAGTGTTATCTGCTGTTTTTATAAGGGTTGCTTAGAAACAAGGGTAGCATAGTGCATGTGGCAGCATCTTCAGCTTGTGATATTGGGCCATGTCAAATTTTCCTATCCTCTTTTTTCCTCATGTGTTTGTTTTATGTCAACATTTCTCCTACACCCACCCTCTGTACCCCCCTCCCAAAAAAAGAAACTATGCTAAATGTTAAAGGGGCAGGGTAAGATAGAAAATAGACCGCTGGACTCAGAGTCAGGAAGGCCCAAGTTCAAAGAGCGTTTCTGAAAGTAGCCACCTGTGTGACTGTGGAGACGTCATGGAAGAACTATGGTTAAATAGTTTGTGATATGTGTTAGTTAAGAGAGTTTTCCATGTTGAGAAAATTACCTATCTTATTTATCAATGGAAAACTAGTATCAAAACATAACTTTTCAAATATTTAATATTTATTTAACATTTCTACCTTTTCTGGGTACAAATTGGTCTGAATTAGGTCCAGAATAGAAGCATTCTTAATTTCTTCTTCCATCTGATGAAATTAATCAGCAACGCAATTCATATTTTTAGCAGGTAATGTAAACCCATCAAGAGTAAGGATTGTTTCATTTTTGTCTGTGTGTCCCTAGTACTTAGTAAAGATTGGCACATGCTAAGTGTTTGATAAATTCTTGTTGAATTGAATTGCATTTTGAAATGTCTCAATGTCTGGATCATGAAACTATCCTTGATTTGCATTAGCTTTTGATCTTTTTCTAGAATTTTTCCTCCATTTCTTTTAACTGACCCAATAGCCTATAGTAGACTGCTCAAATATACTGACATTCTTTCTTCTGCCTTTGAACCTCACCCAAATGTCATCTCTCATTTCTACCCAAAGAAATTCACAGATTTCCATACTGGTTTATTTATAGTCTGTATATGCTTACATATGCATGACGTGTCACTATTAGAATGAAACCACTTTCAGGTTAAGGAATATTGAGATTTTGTTTTCATTTTCCCAGCAATTAGCATGGTGTCTCATGTCTAGGAGGTTCTTAATAGATGCTCATTTATTGAATTGTGATATAAAATTCTATTCAATATTCCATTTGACTTAATCTGTGTCTTGACTTGTTGAAGTGCTGGTAGACAAGATTCGTTTTCATTGGGATTGGACTTGGTAACTTATGAGGGCCTTCCCAATATGGAGATTCTATGAATTTATGATCTTTTCTGAATTTGAATTCTCAGAAAAGTAGTCTTTTTCACAATGTTAAATAACAGTGCAAAAAAACAAAACAAAACAAAACAAAAAACTTAGTTCAAGGGAAACTGTTGAAAGTATAGTAGCCCATAAATAAAAGGAAAGGTATGGGTGCTCTCTTTCGGGAAGGAAATGCAGACGATAACAAAACTTACACAGTTAAGGAAAACAAATCATCTTTAGGAGAATTTTCACTGGAAAGAGCTTTAGCTTTCAGAAGAAAAATTGTGCTGCTGAGTCAGCAGCCTTGTCAGGGGAACCGTGTCTTTCTAGGAAGGGGTGTGTGTGTGTGTGAGAGAGAGAGAGAGAGAGAGAGAGAGAGAGAGAGAGAGAGAGAGAGAGCGGGGAAGGGGGGAAGAAGGGAGGGAAGAACAAAGAGACAGAAAAACACAAAGAGACAGGCAGAGACAGAGAGACACAGAGAGGGAGGGGAAACAGAAAGAAAGAGATGGATAGACAAATAGAGGAGACAGAAACAGACAGACTCAGAGACAGAGAGAGGGAGGAGAGAAAGAGAAAAGTAGAGAGAGAGACAGAGAGAGAGAAAGAGAGAGAGAGAGAGAGAGAGAGAGAGAGAGAGAGAGAGAGAAAGAGAGAGAGACAGAGAGAGAGAATGTTTCCTTCTCCCAACCACTGCCCAAAAAGAAGGAAAAAGCAATCACTAAAGAAATGCTTTTTGCTCCATCCTTCACAACACCACTGAAAGTGACATGTGGCCCAGCTTTATTGGAATCTCAGTGTAGCTGCCCCAAATGTCTGCTTTTGCATGCTCAAATGAGGATAGATTCAGCCCAGCACAGCACAGCACAGACCTGGGAAAACTCAGAGACAAAAATAGTCAACCAACAGAGGAAGCTTGTTTGGGCGAGCAGCAAACAGAACTCCCAGGAGAAAGTACACACACTGGATAGTGTGCCCATTTTCACCCTGGCTCTTGAGTTTTTAGTTAGTCAACAAAGCACTACTGAAAAATGAATGAGATTTAATTCTTGTTCAGTCATAGAACTGCTCAGTCAGGCGGGATAAGAGATAATGAATCGCTGCAATAGGAAATTGATTTGTGTGCTCACAAATTCCTCATTTTGTTTATATTTCAGAAATGTGTAGATGTGTCAAGATGTCTTACTGTGGGATTTTTTTTTTTCAGCATCTTATCATAACAAAAGGGGATGTCTTGACCGCATCTGAGAAATGCAAATTTACTTTATCTTGAAGTCCTAGATAACTTATTGCCGGGGTACAATTCTAATATGAAAAAATACCATATTTTTGTCAGACCAAATAACATAGCCAACAGCTGAAATATACAACAGAGGATCCAAACTATAAGCTTCTTGAGGGTAGGGACTGTGTCATTTTTCATTATTGTATCCCCAGTGTTTACCACTATGAATTCAAGTATTCATGATGTTGACACCATGGACATTTCCCCTACCGAGACAAATTAAAACATTCCTATTACTCACTGGCCAAAAGATTCTTCACTCCTGTGATTTTTCTTATATTCAGTCATGTGATTGAAATCCAGCCAAGAGAAGATTTAAGATCTTTGAGAGTTAGATACAGATTGTAATACCAACATAAGTAGTTTTCACAGCTAATGGTCTGAATTATGTATAAATGTGCTAGTTAAAATATTTAAGTCTTTTCATAATTGCTAGCTTCCCCACATCCCTGTGAGTATGCAGCATAAACACTAGTACCTCCCTTTTACAAAGGAAGAAAATGAAGCCCAGAGAGGTTCTGACATGCCCATGGTTGCTAGTAAGTGTCCACTTACTGGACTCCATTGATTATATCAAACTTCATCTTTCAATCAAAATCCACCCAACTTGCCAGTCAAATGAGCCATCATATTTTTAAGGTAGAAGCTGGCACCTAGAAAGAAGTTTGAGTTTAGATTTCAAATATTTGCAGACTTTAGACATGCCAATTTGAATTCATTTACTGTAGAACAATATTCTAGCATACTATATGGTATATGATGCCAGAGTCCAAAAAAAAATCTTACTTTTTTTCTGGTAACTATGAAAATGTTACAAAATGATACCAAAAAGAAAGCACTTCCAAGAAATGTGTTACTGTCATCTAGGCCAAACATGACATGGTCAAACAGACTGGATTTAAAGGTATCAAGTTCAAAAGAATGAGAAACACGTGTGTTCAGCTGGCAAGAATAGCAGTGATCCTGGGTAATTCGAAAGATACCATATTGGGAAGAAGATGATATTTAAACAGCTTGACACTGAAGGGCAGGACTCTGGACACCTCAGTAAGGAGTATTGGAGATGCTACTTGACTAAATTCAACAAGTACATTTAAAACAACTGTTGTGTAAAAAGCACTGCAGTGGGAGATTAAAGCTTACCTAAGACATCTTTACTATTCTTAGAAAGCTTAAGGTCTGTTAAGGAGATCTGATACACAAACAAATCAAATAAGACAAGTTTTCCAAATGTTTATTGATGTCTCTTGAGTTTACATCATCTGTGTTTCTCAACCTATCCCTCACACGTATCTCTCCCAGAGAATTAGCCTTTATAACAAATAATAATGAAAAAAAGACTTCAGCAAAGCTGTCAACCAAATCCAGCATTGTATATGGTATTACGTACACACACACATTCTATCTATACATATATATTCTGCACCTATTTATATATTCTGTGTCTGTACGTGTGTATTCTACACACACATGTATCTGTGTGTATGCCACCTTTTCAAAGAAGGAAGTGATGGGCATTCTTTATTTTGAGGGGGGGGAAGACAAGGCATTTGGAGTTAAGTGACTTGCCCAAGGTCACACAGCTAGAAAGTGTGTCAAGTGTCTGAGGCTGAATTTGAACTCAGGTCACCCTAACTCTGGGACGGGGGCTCTATTCGCTGTGCCACCTAGCTGAACCCCCAGGACGAACATTCTAATAGCTATTCTTTGGGGCCAATTTTGGTCATCCAAATTTCACAGAATTCAATATTAATTTTATTTTATTGATTTATTTTATTGATTTATAAGGATATTGTTGTGGGTATTGTGTGTTTTGTTTTCCTGGACTTGGACTCAGAGCCCTGCCATGGTTATGATTTAGGAGGAGCAAGAATAATAAAACATGTTGTAAACTCTGAGTAATGACAACACTAACTACTTTCCAGAGTTTAAGAAACCAACCAAACCTTCTCTGGGGAGCTAATTATGGCTCCTTCCTCAATTTTAACTTGACTATCAGTCTGAGCACCATCTCTAGAGTTGTTAAGCAGTTAATCTGGTACATAGTCAATACTATCTGTGAGGCTGCTGTACTAAAGACCTCCACATCAGTAAAGAAGATAGTAAGTGCTCATTAACTCACCACATGGGGGAAGGCTGTCGCTTTTTACAACACATATAGATATTTAGCAAATATTTCTTAGAGTGACAAGTCAACTGAAGGAGCTTGGTTATCTCTTGCCTTGAATTCTAGTGTTCTTTTCACCAAATCATTCTAATATAATAATAATCTAATCTACATCCCATAGTTTTGGTAGTTTGGGAACTCCTTCCATTGATGTAGATCATGTGAATTACAATATAAGTTTAAAGGTGGAGGCAATAGTATACAGCAGAAAGAACACTGAAAGAGATTCAAGTATCAGTTCTGGGAATAACTATGTGGCCTGAAGTGAGTCACAACCTCTCTAGACCTCAGTGCTATCATCTGAAAGGGAGATTTGGGAAATAGCTGCATTTGTAAGCCCTTCTCAGCTTTTTATACATTTAGGATTCTACTTTTGGTGATTCTCATGAAAAACAACTTTTTAAAAATATGCAAACTTCCTCAAATGGAATTTTCATATTTACAAGTCCCTTCCGTATTGGATGTGAACACAGAGAGATGCTCCATGACTGTTAAGAATCTAAGGGTAGCCCTATTGGTGTCATAGTGTTGGCTGACAATTGTCAGGAAGGTAAACTTGTGTTTGTTGTTCCCACCACCTTCATCAGTTAAGCATCTTCCTTTCCCCTAGCTATGCTCCATCCTCATGATTCTCATTTCCTTACCAAGATCTCCTGCTGTGGTCCCCTCTTCTGATCTGTTTTCTTACACAGTGCCCATTCTCTTTCAGCTTAGCTGCCTGGTCATATTCCACCAAAACCTTTCTAGGCATGTAGCTATCTAATCTGATGAAGTTGTTTGTTGAAAGTGAGTTGGATTGGGATCACAGGATGTGAGTTGCCATCTTCCCTCTGCTGTTTATTATCTATGCCTTTGGCAAATTAATGCCTCTCAGTCTTTCTGCTTTTGTAAAATGAAGGGAGTGGATTAGATGACTTCTGAGCTATCCCATCCAGTGACCTGGCCCTTTCATTTCCCTTGATCTGGGCAATATGTTGGTCAATGTAGCTTATAATTATATTAGGGTTTTGCTTTTGTTTTATTATGCTTTGTTTTTTGGTTGTCATGTTGCACTGTTCAGTCATATTGAGAACACTTTCCTTTAAATTCCCAGAATTTTTCCAAATGACCATTTTTATCATTATATGATTGTTAAAAGAAATATTTTATTTGTTTCAGTTGACTAAGATATGCTTTCTCACCTTCCCTCCTCAACCTCCCTTACAGCCAAAAGCCTTTACATACATGTATAGTTAATCAAGACAAATTTCCACATTGGCAATGTCAAAAAACAAAAAGCCTCAGTCTACATTGACTCCTTCATCTCTCTATCAAAAGGTGAGTATCATGTTTCATCATTAGTCTTCTGGAATTCTGGTTGATCATTACACTGATAAGAGTTTAACACAATAAGTATTTCATCACGTTAATATACCATAATTTGTTCAGCCATTCTGCAATTTGTGGGCACTCTCAGATTCCCATTCTTTGCCAACTGAAAATTACATATATATATATATATATATATATATATATATATATATATATATATATATATAAAATTTTCCTATGTCCTTACTGTTTGGTTTGCTTCAGACTCATCAGCCCTTTAATCTATTCTCCTTCTAATTTCCTTTCCCTCTTATTTTTCCTGTTAAGTGAAACAGATTTTTGTATCCAATTTGGGGTGTGTGTGTGTGTGTGTGTGTGTGTGTGTGTGTGCATATTCTTCCTTCTTTTAACCAGTTCAGATGAGAGAGAAGTCCAGGTATCCACGGCTTCCCCACCCACTCCTCTTTGATTGTATACATATCTACTTATGCACCCTCATTATGTGAGATAATTTTCCCTAACTTTTCTCTCACTTCTTTCTAATCATTAAGAAATAACCTCTCCCAGGTTTTGTCTAATTGGAATCCTTCTATATACTTTGATAATGATAGTGTTCAGAGAGGACATATGTATCATCTCTCTACATTTGAATGTAAGCAGTTTATCTTTGTTTAGAATTTCTTCTCATTTTTCACTTATGGTTACCTTAGTATAATTCTATTCACTCTTGTGTTTGCACTTCAGAGTTCCTCCACAGCTTTGGTCTTTTCATCAGGAATACTTGGAAGTCCTCTATTTCATTAAAGATCCACTTTTCCCCATCTTATTATATTTAGTTTTGCTAGCTAAGTTATTCTTTGCTATGAACCCAGATCCTTTGCCTTCTGGAAAATCATATTCCACATTCTTGTTTGGTGCATGATGGTGACTGATCGTTAAACTAGTTGCTAGTGGGTGATCCTGATTGTGACTTTTCACTACTTGAAATTGTTTCTTTTTGGCTGCTTGAAGTACTTTTCTTTTCTTTGAGTTGGAAGCTCTGGATTTTGCATATGATGTTCCTGGGAGTTGTTATTTTAGAGTTTCTTTCAAAAGGTAACCAACGGATTCTTTCTATTTCCACTTTGACCTCTGGTTCTAAGAGATGTGGGCAGTTTTCTTTTAAGATTTCTTGAAATAGAGTGTCTAGGCTCTTCCTTTTGTCATGGTGCTCATTTAGTTTAATGATTTTTTTTCTCCTTGATCTGTTTTCCAGGTCAGTTGTTTTTGCTATGAGAGACTTTAGATTTTCTTCCATTTTTTCAGCCTTTTGACTATCTCTTAATGTTTAGTTTTTCCTTCATGAAATCATTGGTTTCTATTTGGCTAATTTGAACTTTGAGAAGGTTTGTAGCTTGGGTAAGGTTTCATCCCACTTGTACAAAGCTATTCATTTCTTTTCCAATTCTTTTTTCCATAGCTTGCAGCTCTTTTCCAACTTTTCCCTTAAGTACCCTCATTGAATTTATTATTTTTTTAAACTTAACTCTTTTTTAAACTCTTACTTCAGCTCTTCCAGGAATTAAATTTGAGCTTGAGCCCAGGCTGTGTTTTTTCTCTGAGACATTGATTGTAGATGTTTTGGAATCATTCTCCTTCTGGGTTTGTGTCTTGAGGGTCCTTGCCACCATAACAGCTCATTATGGTGGAGTTCTTTTTTGTTTTCTCATTCTTCCAACCTACCTCCTTATTTTGGACTTAATGTTAGCACTGGGTTCTGGAACACTTCTGGAGGGAAGGTCTATGCTGATCCTGTTGCTGTTTTCTTGGACATTGAGTGTTGTGTTTTTAGGATGTCAGGGATAGGCTGGGGATTTGCAAGCTTTTAGTGCTCCCAAGGAGGTCTGATCCAGGGTGAACTCTGATTGCTGCCCTGTCGGTCTGAGCTCTGCAAGTTCCCATCTAAGTTTGGGCCTGTATAAGCATAAAGTTCTGCTAGACTCCACTGCTAGCAACCAATTGGAAATCTCTATTGGTTCAAAGGGGTCGAATTGTAAGCTGTGCAGTTTTTTGTCTTGACTATTCCTCGGCATGCTGGGCTAGATGATGGAAATGAGACTGTAGCCCGCACTTCAGACTTGAACCACACCACTGCTGCTGCTGGCTTCCGAACCTCCTCCCTTCCTAGTACATCACTCAGAGCACCTCTACCTAGGAAAGGTACTTTGCCATCTTTCTTTGACTCCCATCAGTATTTACTTGTGAGATTGCTTTGGAACCTCCATTTTGGAGAAGGAACCACACTGGCCAACTTTGATTCCACTCCTAGCTATACTTCTGACTTTTTGGACTTTAACACCATGCTTCAGCTACAGTCTTACCCTACATCCCACTGCCATGCCAGCCCCTTTTTTCTCAAAAGGTAACTACCCAACCCAGCCCTCTTTTTTTCCTAGCATTTCAGTTCTCTTTTGTATACTGTCTTCCCATATTAGAATGTAAACTCCCTGAGGTCAGGAAATTTCTTTTTTTTTTTTAATTATTTGTATCTTCAGCACTCCACATAGTAACTGGCACATAGAACACCTTCATCCCTTGGCCTGTTGGACAGGCTCTGATGTCCTAGCCACTCAAGAGCTATTTGAATTCTGACACCCGTTCCTATAATCTCTGTAGGACAGATTTGGGATTTATTTTGACCTCCTCATCTCTACCTTCTTGTCTGTGTAATCTGCAGTGTTCTCCAAAGGAATTATCACAGTCTATATCACTTGGTACCAATCCTCACCAGAATGTTGTCAACCACACACACCTCTTCTATTTGTTTCAACTTTATATCCTATCTATACATGATAGCAAAATCAGTTAATTTTTTTAAAAAATTCATCTATATATTTTGCATCCTTTAGATACATCTCAATTTTTTTAAAAGATGAAGTTTTAACTGCTAATAAGGATAACGAATCTTTCCTTGAGCTTCTAACTCACATTTGTACTATACCTTGGGAGCCATCACTGTAAAACACCTAGTTCTACTGGTGTATGGAGAAAAGATAGTTTAATTTTATGACCAGCTCTATGCAATTTTCATGGAAGTCAAATGCTAGTGATTGTTTAGTGAACTTGGTAAATTCATATCCTAAGATCCTCAAATTTGTATAATTTGTCCAGAGAAAGGCTTTCCCTCCACCCAAAAGAAAATTATCTTGAAATATATATATATATATATATATATATATATATATATATATATATATAAAACATATATGTGGAGATAGGTACAGATGTACTTTAATCATTCTCCCTCATATAACTTTTGTAATCCCATTTATGTAGATATGTAAAGCAGAAAAATAGAAACCTTCTTAGTAAATTACCTTACTTAGTCAAAGAAAAACAGAAGGATGCAGTGATCTGCCTCCCACTCCAAATCCCACCACCAAATAGATTATAAGTTCCTTGAACACAAGAACTGTATTTTTTTTAATATATCTATTCCCCCATTGACTAGACAATGGCAGGAAATTACTAAATGTTTTTGAATGAATGAATGAAATGAATGAATGAATGAAATGAAAAAAATGAATAACTGCATGGATTTGGTGGATAGTTTTTAACTCTTCAGTCTGACACAAATTAAATGATCTTGGATTAGCAAAGCCCTAAAAGGGGATATATGCACACATACACACACGCATACATACGTATACATACATATACATATACATATACACTTATACACATACACATACATATGCAAATATACACATACATGTATACATATACACACACAACCATACACATGCATACACCCATACATGTATACATACATACACACATGCATAAACACATACACATAACATATTCACATACACATACATATACATACACATGCACATACACACATACACATACATACACATACCTACATGTACATATACATACACATATTCACGTACACACAAACACATACATACACATACATATACACATGCACGCATATGTACACGTACACACATATACATACATGCACATGCACACTTACACATACATGTACATATATACACATATTCATATGCACATACATGCATATACATATACACGTACATATACATATATACACACATATACATACATATACACATACACATTCACAAACACATACATATACATACACATACATACACATACACACATTCACATATACATACACATACATACACATACATATACATATGCATGCACATACACATACATATACATACACACAAACACATACACATACATATACATATACATATTTACATGCACATGCATACATATACATACACATGCATATACATACACATATTCACATACACATAGACAAATACATATATATTACTATATACATACATAGAAATGTGTGTGTGTGTGCATGCGTGCACATGCAAAGGTGGTCAGGTGGTGCAAAGGAAAGGATGCTGGCTTCAAGGCAAGAAAATCAAAATTCAATTCAACCTTAGACACAATAGTTGCATGACCTTGGGCAAGTCACTTGACCTCTGTTTGCCTTCTTTTCCTCAGCTGTGAAGTGGGGGATGATACTAGTTCCTACCTGTGACTATTTGTGAGGATCACATGAGCTGGTATTTTTAATGCATTTAGCCCAATGCTTGACCCAAAGTCAGTGCTATATAGGTTCTAGTCATTATTGTTGCTGTTCTTCCTACTCAGAAAGGCTAAGCTGAAAAAAGTTGACCCATTAAAATTCTGTTAAAATTCTATTTAGACTGGAGTCAGGCTTTTTGGTTTGTTTGTTTTGTTTTATTAAAGTAAAACACAGAAATTAAATTACAATTTTATAATTTTAAGCAGATGGTTACAGCTTGGGACACCTTTTTTCCCCCTCTGCACAAAGAAAATAAAAGTGTGTGCAGGTTAATTAGTAGCACTTCTGACTTGAAATGTAGGTGCCTGAGGCTTAGCACATCATTAACAGATTTGCTCTGCTTCTTCCCTGGACAGATTATTGGAGAGTTTGGGGGGTTATTTTATTTTTCCTGTTGTTAACTTTCCTAATGTGTGAATGTGATCTCCTGAAGTTGTTAAATCTGCCTGTGTTCCAGGTAAACGCTACAAACCAAACTTAACTTTTATTTTGCAGCCCATTCTAGCATATATGCATTTGCTCTGCAACGAATATGTCTTCCCTTTGTCGGCATGTCCTTTCCCTCTGGTGCCCTCTCTGCTTCCTTTCTTTTTTTCCTTTCTCCAAAAGCCCTTTTGGATGATTCTTGCTACATAGTCAAGAGGTTTTCTGGTTTCTGTTTACCTGTGTGTGTTCACAACCCCAAGCCTCAGGTAGTTTGGGGTTTATTTTTCAAGTGGTCCCAATCTGTGATTACATTACTGTAGGGTACCCCAGGTATGGGCATGCTTCACCAATTCAGAATAGTAATTTGTCTGTGACTTTAAGTCTTATAGACTTACTTGGAGCATCACATGATTAAGTGACAGCCAGTCTATGGCAGAGGCGGGATTTGAACTCAGTTCTTCATGACTACACGAGTACCCCAGTATCCACTACCCCCTGTACCTCTGACACAAATGGTAATAGAACAAACAACAAAAGCAGCGATAACTGTCATTTAGAGAATTCTTTAAGGTTTAAAAAACACTTTCCCTACATTATCTCATTTGAGCCTCACAACTACACTACGAGGTAAGTGCTATTTTTATCCTGGTCTTATAGAAAAGGAAAATGAGGCTCAAAAAGCTCAGTATTATGTGAGTGTGATATGCAGCCCAAATAATTAATGTTGTCTTGGGCTCTAAGATGGGCAAAGCTTATAATGTCCTCTGTCTTAATCTGACTGCATTGGGAGTATTACGTTTTCTTCTGAGCACTGCATTTTAAGAAGGGCATTGATAAGCTGGATGGCACTGAGAAAAGGGGATCCAAGATGGTGAGAGGCATTATATGTTATAAGGATCATTTGAAGGAACTGGTACCTGGAGAAGAAAAGACTCAGAAGGTACTGATCACCTTCTCTGTGCATTTTTAAGACTGCCACACGAAAGATGAATTACGTTTCTTTTACTTCCCCCTAGAGGGCAGAACTAGGAACAATGGGTGAAAAATTTAAAGAAAGATAGCAAATTTAGCCTTGATGTAAGAAAAAAAAATATTTCTTGACCACTAGCGTTTTCCCAAAGTCAAATGGTATGTCACAGGAGTTAGAGTGTTCAGACAAAGGATGGATGGCAGCTTATCTGGTATGTTGAAGAAAAGATTCTATTTTGATTGTGGAGTGGACTAGATGGTCCCTGAAGTCCCTTTCATCTATGAAATTCTGTGATTTTGTGATTCAAGACAATCTGATGGGCTTATTCAGAATATTGCTGTAAGAGTGTTCCCTCCTTTAAGAGACCTCATTAGAGAATTATGATTGCAACACTCTGCAATGCTTTCTTTTACTTTGTAATCATGAAGGGCTTTGCTTTGTTCTGTGGAAGACTGATTGGTTCCAACTGTAATTTCTGATGACTCATGCAACTAGGAACTTGATCACCTCTAAGACTTTCAGCCCACTGTGGCACCCTCGCATACACACCCCATTTCTTTAAAAATGGCTTCCTGAGTAAGAATAAAGCCAAATAAGAATTTGCAATGGCAAAAGACTCTAGATCAAGAGTTCTTACATTTGGTGGGAAGGGTATATGAACTTTATTTTTTAAATGTGATAAGTACACTTCAAAATAATTGATTGCACTTGTAATCCAATGCATTTTAGTTTATGTGCTTAAAAATATCCTTCTGGGAAGAGGTCCATAGCCTTGCCAAAAGGGACACTGGAAGAGTTAAGAGCCATTGGTCTAGATCATTTTTTTTATAATGAACATGGTTTGCTCAGTCAATCAACCGTACATCTACCACTTACAGGAAGACCATTAGATCTGGTCAGAAACTGATGCTTTGTCATGATGTGCTTCTGCCACTAAACTCCCCACAGAGAACATGTTACTGTTGAGTGTACAGGACAAGTTGTCCTAACCAACCACATGGGAAGCATTGTGGAGCAGTGCAGTGAAAGATGGAACTGGAATGCCTGGATAGGTGTTCAAATTCCACTCTGTCATTTATATCCTGGGCAACTTTTACCCATCTCTGACTCAGTTTCCTCATCTGTAAAGTGATAGAGTTGCACTGAATGACCTGTAAGGTTCCTTCCAGCTCTAAATATGGGGTGTGATACTTATGTGACTTAGATCAAACCTGAACCTTGAATAAGTCACCGAGTCAAGTAACAGCCAAATTTGAGAATTAAAAAGAACCTCAGTGGTGATCAGACCAAGAGTTGACAAAGAATCCCTTCTCCACGTCCAGCCACTCAGCCTTTGCTCAAAGAGCTCAGAAGAGGGAAGCTCACTAGCTTCTCCAGTGGTTCATTCCACCTTGACCAGGCTGAGGGCTTAGAATAAGGGCTTAAATAAACCTCAATTTGTCTCCGCAACTTTTATTTGGTGTTCCTACTTCTTTCTTTTGGGACTAAACCAGGCATGGAGAAATGAACACTAGATAGTGGCTTAGGCAACGTCTATTCCAGGTCTGACACTACCTGTCCAGTACAGAGAAGTCACAACTTCTCTGGGTCTCAATTTCCTACTTTTAAAAATTGGGAGGGGTGGCTAGGTGGCACAGTGAATAGAGCACCAGCCTGGAGTTGGTAGGGCCTGAGTTCAAATCCAGCTTCAGACACTTGATACGCTTACTAGCCATGTGACCTTGGGCAAGTCACTTAACCCCAATTGCCCTCCAAAAAGCAAAATTTTTTTAAAAATTTAAAAATTAAAAAAAAGATAAAAATAAATAAAAAATAAAAACAGGGGAGTTGGACTTTTTGATCTTGAAAGGTCTCTTCTCTACCCATATTTGTGGCCCCAAAAGTCTAGGCCCTCTTCTACAAGACAATCCTTACCATACGTGAAGAGTTAGCATGTCTTCATTATACCTCCTCTTCCCCACTGACCATTTAGGTTGTCAATGTCCTCCTTCAAAATACGCTAAACCAAGTGCAGTTCTCCAGATGATATCTGGCCCAACCAGAATTCAGCGAGGCTCTCGTATGTAAACTCAGTTGTTTTAAACCTAGGTGTAATACTATGAATTAGTCCCTATTCAATTCATTTTCTTAGATTTGTGCCAGCTTCCTGGAAGGCCAAGATCTTCTGAGATGCCAATTCTGACATTCATTTCTTAGTTCTACCTCTGGAGCTTTGTTTCAACTACATGTTTGCTAAGTGTGTCTTCTGTTCGTTCAGCCAAATTGCTGTGCAGTTAATCAACAAACATGATACACAAAGCGCTTGGTTTTTACTGGACATTGTGCTGGGTGCCAGTGATACAAAGGCAACAACAACAAAAAAAAATAGTCCTTCCCTCAGGGAGCTTGCATTTCATCAAGGGAGACAATAAGCATGTAAAGAACTGCATTCAGCGTAGATTTGGGAGGTCAAGGAAGTGGCAGATAGGTTCAGGCACATATAAGAGGTGGCATTTCAGCTACACATCAATGTCTAAGGGACTTAGAGTGTCTAAGAGGCATGGGGAGATGGCCCATGGAAAAACATGGGGAGGGAACTTGGATCCTTCTGTGTTAAGAACAGAAAGAAATCCAGTTTGGCTAGACTATGTAGTGTGCATAAAGACTGGAAAGTTAAGTGGAAGTCAGTTTGTGAAAAGCATCAAATGCCAAATAAATAAGTCGGTTTTTGACCTAAGAGTTAATAGGAAGCTAATGAAGTTTGCTGACACATTCAGAAGTGGGCTTTTTTTGGATCTCTTTGGCAGACATGGGAAGGACTGAATGGAGAGGGGAGACACTTAAAACAAGGAGACCAATTAGTAGGCTAATTAGCAGACTGCTTAATTACTAATTAATAAGTAGTCTAATTGAGAGGTGGTGATGTTCTGAATTCAGCTGTTTGCCATTTGAAAGATGAAGCCCAAACTCCTTAACTCTACATAGTATCAATGCGTTATCTAGGTGAGAATATGTATGAATCAGTCTATTAACCATAGGCTGGAATGATTTTTCACAAGAATCTTGTCATATTAGGTTGAAGTTGAGCATCCTCCAAGAATCATCTCTGAATTATTAAGGTAGTTGAGAAGGTATTAATTTCTAGAAACTATAGAAGGTGTGGCTTTCCAGTACATTCTAGGGAAGAGGATACACTCTGTAGGGAGGGAGGTGGGAGCTGGGTGGGCAGATGTCCAAGTCTCCCTCCCTCTTCCCCCTTTGACCAGAAGAGGATTCTATCAGCTTTAAGGGGCCCATAGGATATTAGACCATCTCACTCCCCGTTATTTCCTGGGTGCATCTCTGAATCCACTGATGGTGGTATCTGCATTGGCAGCCAAGAAGAGACTGGAGGTTCTAGCGGATCTTTGTAAAGAGACTACACCAGGAATAAGGGAAACTCCTTGAGAGCCTCACAAGTGGGGGGAGGGGAGAAGACTTACAGCAATCATGAGCTGTATGCCACCGCTGCCACAGGTACTCTCTAAACTTCTATCCACTCTCCCCTGAATTCTATACTTACTTATGGGAGAGAGTATGTCAGAGATATTTCAGGGATTTTTGTACTAGTTGTTCATATAGCAAAAATTCCTTTCTAAAAGCTACTTAATATTGGTTAACTAAATTCACTATTAACTGAATGGGTTTCTGGCCATAATTTAGGTGTCAGTTGAACTTGGGACCTCAAGGGAAACAGAGGACAGGGTAGTTAAAGGAATTTTAAAGTAATTAACAGAAGTTCTAATAACAACTCCAAAAATATGTGATCTGAGCCTAGGCTTCCATACTTTGTGGTGCAGCCTGGCTGAAGAATATGATTGGCAGAGAAGCTTAGCAGGAAAGGTTAAAGACAAGAGTCATGGCTACTGCCTGAGAAATCTGACCGAGAAGAATTACAGATTTCTTTGTTGAAGAGAGACTAATAAATAACATTCACCTTCAGAGGGGGAGGTATGAGTTGAAAATAGTTATGCAACAGCTTGAAACCTTGCTAAAACAGGTCAAACAATGCAAAGAGTAGGCTGATAGATCAGAGGCGAGTAGTTCTACCCTCTATCATTTCTCGGTTAGAGAATCATCAACCATAGTAGTTCTGTCCCTGACAGATGGTGGTGGTAGTGATGTTCAGTGTTTGTCAGTCATGTCTGACTCTTTGTGACCCCATCTGGGGTTTTCTTGGCAAAAATATTGGAGTGGTTTACCATTTCCTTTTCCAGTTTCTTTTACAGATAAGGACACTGAGGCAAACAGGGTTAAGTGGCTTGACCGGGATCACACAATTTACAAGTGTCTAAGGCCAGATTTGAACTGGTGAAAATGAGTCTTCCTGATTTCAGGTCCAGTACTCTATCTACTGTACTACCTAAATTGCAGAAGAGGCCAAAAGAATCAATGAAATAGGAACAGTCTAAGCATCTGTCATCCAGGATATTAAGTAATCCTCGAAACAGAACAAAGAGGAATGTACTTCTCTCCTTCCTCCTTGATAATCTCATCCCCAATCACCCCATCCTGCAAAATCCAGATATCCCCTACTAGGCCCTGAATTATGGAACCCAGGGACTCACATTCTGCATCCGTAGAGCACCTTGAGCTGGCATGGCATGGCAGATAGGGCCCCCGACTGGATTCAGGAACACGTTTGTTCAGATCCCACCTGCAACACTTCACGGCTGTGTAACGTTGGACAAGTCACTAAACCCATGTGTACCTTAGTTTCCTAACCTGTAAAATGAAGGGCTTGGACTCCATCTCCTCTTAAATCTTTTCTTGCTCTAAATCTATGCTCCCATGAATATAAAACGTAAGTTTAAGTAACTCATGGTGCTTACTAATTTATAAAGCTATGAATCTTATTTGCAAGTTCCTGAGTTTTCTGAACATGTAAAATATGAGAGCTATTTCTGAGAGCATTTTTTTTTTCAAACAGAGCCTTAAGTAGCAAACGTATAGCTCAGAATAAGCCTAGGGATGGGGTGTAGAATGAGGTTAGGATAGGAGGAGCTCACCTAGGATTAAACCTTTAGGGGAAGAAAGTGAGCCATGTGTTATTTAATGGATTCTCGGTTTAATATTGAAGAAACAGTTCCATTGTTGCCAGCACTGTCTAAAATTATGTGCCCTAGGCAAAGCTCTACTGTCCTACCCTAGTTATAACTCAGATTTCAAACTCTTTTTTTTAGTAATAGCTATTACTGGAACTCTTATAGGATCATAGATCCACAGCTGAAAGTGCCATCAAAGGCCATCTAGTCTAAGATTCTCGTTTTACTGGTTGAGAAACTAAGGCACAGAGAGCTCAGGTGACTCGTTCAGTTAAGTAACTTACCAGCTAAGAACCTAGGGAATTTCATATCTCATTTGGCCATGCCCCAGTGCCAATGTTTTCATAACAAAATTTCAAAGAATTTCGCTACCTACCATGTTCATATGCCTGCTCTACAGTAGCAAGACCATTTACCCAGAGAATAGTAACCACATATACACCAGTAAGCCCATGTGTAGCTATCTCTTTATTCATTTTACAGGGCATCCAATTTGTCCATACCAGAAAAAAAGGCAAGGAAAAGAAATGGCATTTTCGTAGCAGTAACGTTGGCCAATCATTCATTTCCTCAGAATTCATTTCTCTTTGGAGTCCATGCCTTCATTTACAGTGAATACGTATCTCTTCCCCTCATCTTTTGGGCCTCAGGGTTTGTCACCCTTCCCATAAACAAAATTGATTCTAGGGAAAGAAAAGAGAAATCATTTTTGCATTTTGCAAGGAATATATAGTTTGGGGGTGCCCGGAAAACCAATTTATTTTTAAAACATACCACTTTTTTCTCCATGTCAGAATGGGCAGCAGGTAACATTGTATCCTTCTCTTTCCCTGCTCCATTGTTCAGCTGAATTCATTTATTCACATCATTACTAACCATCATTATTCATTTTATTTATTATTAATTACATCACATGGAAAATTATAAAGCATTTATGAAAAACCACATTATATTGGAAATCCTTCTTTGAAACATAAAAACAAAGTAGCTGTGGAAATTGTATCGTAATAATAGGCAGCGAGAGACACTTCCAGGTATACAAGTATGGTCCTCAGCCTGGTGGAAGCTTCATCTAAAGCTTAGGAGACATTTTTTAATGCACGGAATGTGAGTCCTGGAGGTTAGAGATACCACTTCCCAGCTCTCTTTATTCACTCTGAATCAATAATTAATACTCAAAGAGATATTTTTCATCATTAATGCTTTCAGGCCTTCACAAGAACTATAGAAAAGCAAGCACCTGTTTCTAGCCCTCCTTTTGCTTGCTAGTTAATAAGAACTAAAAAATTAAGTACAAAAAAGCCACAAATAAATACTGTGTCAAAACTGATTCACCCTTTCTCTAAAATGACTGAGGAAACTGACTCAAATGGGTTAAGCGTATTCAAAACTGTCTTAGTGCTTTAAGGTAATGTGTTTCCTCCTAAGACGTATGTATGACACTTAAAAAATTGTGATGTGAATTCTCATGCATTTTTAAAAATAGATAATTAAAGTAAAAATGCTTGGCATTCAGTATGACTATGGAACAGCACTTTGTCGCTGGCCCAGAAAAGGTCAGAGTCTTATAAATCATAAGAACCACCAGTCAGTTGTGACCCACTATCAATTAATCATCAAGTATTTATGAAACACCAGCCAGTCACTGCATTAAGGTCTGGGGGTATAAATACAAAATTCAAACCATTGCTGTCCTCAAAGAGCTGACAATCTAACGCTGCTGAGGCATTTCAGTTGTGTCCAGCTCTTCCTTTAGGCCTTGGTTGGCAATGATACTAGAGCGGTTCGCCATTTTCTTCTCCAGCTATTTCACAGATGAGGAAACTGAGGCAAACAGGGTTAAGTCACTTGCCCAGCATCACATAGTTAGTATGTGAGGCCATAGTTGAACTCACAGAGGTGAGACTTCCTGATGTTAGGCCCAGCATTCCTTGCACTACACCCCCCAGCTACCTGTACAGTCTAATACTTCTTTTTAATTGTGGTGAAAACTGTTGAAATAGCTGATCATACACCAGACCCAGTACTTGGAACTAAGCACCAAAAAAGCTAAGGCAAAAACGAAGTTACTCTATCCATCAATTGATCCTAGTAGCGTATTGACTGTCCATTCACCAGATGATAGGAAATGTAAGAACTAGGCAATGGATTCCACCCTTATCATCTTCACTCATTAGGTCACTGCATCCAGACTGCTTCTGCAGCATGATTATTTGTCAGGTGAAAGGTAAGGGAGAGGAGGACGAGAAGAGAGAAGAGGAAAGGACAGGTATTTAATAGTGTTTCAGTAGTATCTAGTCAGCTCCTGAGCACATCTGAGAATTATGAACACGGCAGCTGGTTCTGTTATTTTAAGTGGTATGTCATTTTTCTGTGGGAATCAAAGGATTCACTTTACTTTTCAAGAACTAGAAAAATTCATTTTATATATAATTATTCAAAATGGGCTGTGGAAAGAAAGGTATGAAGGGAGAGGGAGAGAGAGAGAAAGAGAGAGAGAGAGAGGGAGAGAGAGAGAGAGAAAGATAGAGAGAAAGAGAAAGAGAAATGGAGGGAAGGGAAGAAGAAAGACAAAGGATTTGGATAGGAAAGAAGAAAGGGAAGGTTAGGAAAGGAAGAGAAGGAGAAGGGGAGAAGGGGAGGAAGGAAGGGGAAAGAAACGAGAAAAAGGAGAAGAGAAAGTACATGCATGTGTATGTGTGTGTGTGTGTGTGTGTGTGTGTGTGTGTGTGTGTGTGTGTTAAGGAAGTAAATATCATTTGATTACACTCCAAGTTGCTTGACAATTAACTTTTTAAAAATGAATTATTTTTGGGCAAGGGTATGGCATTCATTAAAAAAATATTAATGGTAGATAAAAATTGACTGAACTTAACAGAAATTCACACACAGGCTCACAATCTCAAAGTCAAAGACAAGGCTGCCTGGTTTCTGTAAAGCATAAATCCACTGTGAAGCACAATGTCTTTGCTAGTGAACGTCTTCCTCCTCTAAGTGGTATCTCGTATGCATTGGTAGGACAGCAGAACCGAAAGTGAGGACCGCATATTGTCCAGGGATAAAGGCCATTTCTCCTCTGCCTACAGAAGCCATTACTTCCCCAGTAAATGGGCCACCCATCATCCTCACATGAATTTAAGGACATCCCCCATTTCAGACCTTCTCATCTCAACACTAACCATAAAGTGGGGAATTTTCATTAAAGTCTGATGACTAAGCATCATCGCAGATACATAAATAAGTGGGATTTGTTTGCTACAGAGCTACACTGTGGTTTTGCTGATTGCTGTTATTTGTCCTTAGACTATAAGCAGGCCACTCTTACCCCCATGGAACTTAGGAAATAAAGGAGGCAAACATAATCACACCAAATGCCATCATTCTCTTGCCCATCGGTGCCCCCTGATGCTTTATTTCTCTGTGCTCTCGAGATTCAGGGATTATGTACTCATTTTGGAGAATAATAGTTATCTAAAGGTCAAAGATGTGTAGCTCAAATGACCTACTCTCAGCACATTTCTACATAGGCTTATCCACCACTGCATCTGTGGTGAATGAAGAAAGTTCTAAAACTATTCCTTTCTTTCAAGATGCAGCACTTTCCTTGGATCAGCCAGTAACCAACTGCAAGAGAGAGGTATCCCTTAGGCATCATCTGATAGGACTGGGAGGAAGGCAAACTAATACAACAATAGCTTCCATTTATAAACATGCCAACATTTATAAAGAGAGGCAGTTGGGTATAGAGAGCCAGACGGGAAGAGCTGGTTTCAAGTGGCATTGCTAAGAAATACCAGCTGTGTTACCCTGGGTAAGTCATTCATCCTCACATCTGTCCTGATTCCAACTGCGTTTTTAATGTGCCATTCTGCCTCTCTAAATATAGTGGAAGCTAGTTTATTTAGCCTATGTGAATTTAACCAGAAATCTTCCCTGTGTAAACTGGAGAAACTTTTCTAAACCCTGTCTCCAAAGTTCAACTCATATGGCCCCTTCCTACAGGGAGCCTCTGCTGATTGCCCCAACCCAGATATCCATGCCCCTTGATGATTAATGACTTTTTATTTATTACATATACACACACACATATATGTGTGTGTGTATGCATATGTATGTATATGTATGTGTGTGTGTGTGTACCCACACAAGTACATGTTTTCTCCTCTGTTAGAAAGTAAGGTCTTTTAGAGACAAGAATTGTTTCATATTTTCCTTTTTATCTTTCTTTTTATCTATCACATTGCCTGATACATTTAAAAAATAAGAATTATTGTTGATATCTCCTGCCCCCCAATTCTGCTCCTATGGATGCCTTTTCCTATTGGTGAGTTCTTCCTGGAAGCTCAACTTTGGGATAGGACCCCAGACCAGCCATTCTTAATTCTCTGGACTCAGCCACCATGGCTCAGCCACAGTACTTCTTGCTTGCACTCACCTGCTTCTCAGCTCCTTTTTTAATGTGTTGGCTTTCCTCATTAGAATATAAGCTCCTTGAGGGCAGGAACTATTTTTTTTTTATCACATTTGTCTTAGCATAATGCAAATGCTTGCTGACTGACTGATTGATGTAAGTTGTATTCTTTTCTCTTTGATGTCATATGACAGGCTCTTCCCTTAGAACCAGTTTACGTGGTAATATATGTTCCCACTGTATCTTGACTTTGATCTCAGCCTAAGCAGGGAAAGGTGATGGCCTTTTCATTTACCCACATCCTCAAGTAAAAAACTGTGCCTGGTTGCATTTACCTCAGTTCTAGAAGCCTGTTTTTTGCTACCGTGATCAGTAAACCATTCAGCATGGGGGTTCCAGTAAATTTACCTGTTGGGTTATTCTTCAAAATAAATAAGAAAGGTCGATTAGCTACAAACTGGTTTGATTCCAGACTCATGATTATAGGCACCTGCCCACCTGCAAAACAAAAAAACACATTAATAGGGTTGTTGGTTGAGATATAAAGGTCGAGAGGAAAATACCAGCATGGGGTTTTTGAACAGCCAGGAAAGGTCACATTGTTTGAACAATTCACATGCAGAAGAAATGACGCATTTTCTAAACACAGAGAAATTTGTAATGAATTTAAGTGATAGAGAGCAAAAGATAATTATTATATGATTCCTAAAGTATTTTTCTCTATACATTTCTACTAGCTGGCAAAGAATGCCAACAATTATACTGTACTCTATTATACTATACAAGATTACACTGAAACTGGAAAATTGGCATTTTAACTTGACCAGTATTCAACTATTCCTTCTTGATGCATGCTGTTGACTTTGTTCTTCCATGATTGTCTTAAGAGGCAGATCTGACCTATATCCTGTCCACTCTTCAGCTTTGGGGAAGGGGGTAAGCATCTCTCAATGGCTTAGAACAGCCAAACTCAAAAAATTTTGCAAAACTGTTCTATAAACATGGAGGTTTTGTTTTTTGTTTTTCTTGTTGCTGTGATACATATGCTGCATACCTGCATAACTCAAAACCCCAAATGTTTTGTGGTGCATGCATGGAGGATTTTTACTGTGAGAGCACATCCAAAGTATTGTGTTCAGTGTAGGGCACCTTTTTAAAAGGACACTGAAGACCTGGAGAAAAATCTCGAGGAAGGTAACCACTATGGTGAAAGACTTTGGGTTTATGCCATTGGAAGATGAGCTGAAGGAATAGGAAATGTTTAGCCCAGAGAATAAATGACTCAGGGAAGATATGACAGCTATCTTCAAGTATTTGAAGGGCTCTCATAGGAAAGAGGAATGAGACCTTTTCTGTTTAGCTTCAGATAGAAGAGCTACGAGCTACATAATATAGTATAGATAATATAGTATACTTAATATAGAATAGAAATCACAAAGAGAAGAACTGAAGAAAGGTAAAGAAAACATTCCCTACAGTTATCACCACCCAGGAATGAAATGGGCTGCCTTGGGAGGCAGTGGATAGGTTTCGCTATTAATAGAGGTCTTCATGCAAAGGATGAATAGTTATCTGTTGTCTAGGTGGCAAAGAAATTTGTTGTTCCAAGAGGGGTTTGGCCAAAGGATTCCCGAAATAATTGCTAAATTTAGGCACCCAGTGGCACAATGGATAGAGTACTAGGCCTAGAGGCAGGAAGACTCATCTTCCTGAGTTCAAAGCTGGCCTCAGACACTTAGTAGCTGCATGACTCTGGGTAAGTCACTTCACCCTGTTTGCCTTAGTTTCCTCATTTGTAAAATGAACTGGAGGAGGAAATGGCAAACCACTCCAGTGTGTTTGCCAAGAAAACCCCAAATGGGGTCATGAAGAATGGAAACAACTGAACAGCTGTAGTACCTGCTTTCCAAAGCTGTTGTGAGGATCAAACGAGATAACATTGTAGTGTTTGGCATGGTTCCTGGCAAATAGTAAGCACTAAGTGTTGGCTGCTGTTGATTTTGGATTAGTAGCTGGCAGATGGTATATTCTCTCATTCCCTTTTTCATGCAGCTAGGTGGTAGGTACAGTGATTAGAGTGTTGGACCTTGAGTCAAGATGACCTGGGGCCTCAGACACCAGCTATGTGGCCCTGAGGAAGTTATCTTATCTCCCTGGTCTCAAGTCTCCTCATCTATGAAATGGGGACAATAATAGTTCCTTCTTCACAGAATTTTTCTGAAGATCCTATGAGATAATATGTGCAAATCACTTTGCAAGCCTACAAGCTCTATGTCAATACTGGCCATTATTAGTGTTTTATTAGGGCTTGTCAATGTTTAGCAGGAAAAAAGCTGATTACTTCCTTGTAGACCACACCAGTCTCATGCAGCCGATATCATTTGCAATAACTTGTTTATCCTTGAAGACTTGAAGTAAGGAAATTTTTAAATGAATTTTAAAAACTCATAAGATGTCTATTCCTCTCTTGTAAATATTTGATTAGCAGCATAAAAGGATAAGAAAATGCATGCTCAGTCAGGGATTTGTGGCAGTCGTATGGCTCCTGTATGTGAAACATTAGGTTTTTACCCCCCAGGGACCGGCTGAAAGGTCTTTTGGTTTTTGTCTGAATTGTTCAAATGGTTCACTACTGGGGAACATCAGTGATCTTTCTCCATAAAAACAAAGCAGGCCCTTCTCATCCATTGCAATTCACCTTCAACCCCCTAGAGAAGCCGCTGAATTCCCTGGAAGCTTCCCTTTGGTGCTTTTTCTATTTTGTGACAGTCAGGGCTGGACCTCCTCGGCTGCCCTCCCTCACATGAACTGCTCTCATACAGGAAACAAAGACATGAAAGCAGTCAGACTTTTGCCCCTCTCGACTGTGCAGAGCCACAGACTTGGTTTGACAACAAGTCGGTCATTTTGCCTTCACTTCATCTGAGGCCTCTACATCCTTCCCGGAAGCTTTTTGGTGCTGTTGAGACGTTTCGGTCATGTCTGACTCTTCGTGACACTTTTGAGGGGTTGGGGGGCAATGATACTGGAGTGGTTTGACATTTCCTTCTCCAGGTCATTTTACAGATGAGGAAACTGAGGCAAACAAAGTTAAGTGACTTACCCAGGGTCATACAGTTCATAAATTTCTGAGGCTGGATTTGAACTCGTGAGGGTGGGTCTTTCTGATTCTAAGCCTGTTCTCTAACCACTGCACCACCTAACTGCTCTGGAGAGTTCTAGTCTTTATAATGTGTGTGTGTGTGTGTGTGTGTGTGTGTGTGTGTGTGTGTGTATCTATATATCTATCTGTTTATAGATATATATGTATATATATGTGTGTGTGTATATATATATATATATATATATATATATATATACGTATCTATATCTACCTGTTTATATACATACATACATACATACATATGGAAAGGAAACGCAGTCCGACTCCCACCCCATATTCTCACCCAAAGGACAAGGTCCCTTTTTGTGAATAAAGTGCATTATATGGCTGCTTAGCTCCCTTCTGATGCCGAAAATCTTTGCTGCTAGGCTATGGTGGCCCTCTTCAACCTTGCAGAGTAACTTTTAAAGCGCCCTATGCAGAGCAGTGACCACTCCTCAGTTAACAGCAATATGGCAATGACAGATTTAAGATCGATCCATTTAACCTACAAATTTCCTTGACGCTGCATGCCATTTGAAAATTAATCTGAATGGCATGTTTTAATGAAGCACTGTTCTCCATGTTGCTATTAATTTATAGACATCCATCAGATAGACAAATTGAAAGATACGTTTTTTAAAGAGGCATGCACTTGAAAATATTGGTTTGGAACTGAAAAATTC
>CM053580.1:23230833-23246818 GCA_028627135.1 Pseudochirops cupreus
ACAGAACAATAAGAACCAGCGTTTTCATAGCACTATGTGGCGGGGACTCTTCTAATTGCTTTACAATTGGAATTTCATTTGATCTTCATGACAAGCTTGAGAGGTAGGTACTATTATGATCATCCCTGTTTTACAAATGGGGAAAATGAGGCAGACAGGAATAAAGTTACTTGCCCAGGATCACATAACTAGTGAGTAACTGAGGCTGAATTTGAATTCAGGTCTTCCTGACTCAAGGCTCAGGCCTCCATCCACTGTTGCCCCATCTGAGCCTTAACATACCAGTAGGTCTATTCCCTAGGTGTTTGCTATAGCAGAACAATGAATATTCAGCTTTTTGCAACAATTTCATTATCTTGTAGTGTGACTAGAATAGGGAGTGAGGTCCAGGGATGGGAACTGAACCTCTTGATAACTGTTTCTCTTCAGCAAATGTCCGTCTTACCAGTCGCCACTGCTGCCTCGCTGCCGCCTTCATTTATCACGAAGGCAATTTTCTGTGTGATTTGCGAGACGTGCAAGTCAGATGCATCTGAAGGAGAAAATGGAGAACACGAAAGAGAATAATCAAGAAACATCGCCGAGTAGATTGCTGTCAACAGGATTTCCTTTGTCCTTTTCAGTGATCAATGAAAGAGAATTTAAAAACCAAGGTTATTTTTGTCTGGTTTTAAAGATCATAAGCCTTGAAACAAGAGGTATATTAAACACCTAGACCCATTGAATGGAAAATGTTCTTAGTGGAATACATTTGTTTTGACGTCCTGACTTAAGGCCAATGATAGTTATATTTTCCTTGTTTATTTTAAACAAATGCTTCATTTTAGATTGTCGATAAATCTGGATTTCTTTGGTTATTTGACTCATGCTTCTAATGCCTATTGAGTAAATGTACTTCCAGCAAACCAACCCAAACAAATGAAGAAGAAAAAAAGTCTGAAATGAGGGACCTTCCTATAGGGGAGGGGCACGGAAGCCTCCCGAAGATGGACAATGGAATGTTGGAAAGGGTCTCTCAGCAGGGCCTGAAGGGAAGGGGCTATGGGAAGAGAAGTGCTTTCCTGGATCATGGGCTCATGGGCCAGAGAGGACTTGTAGGGGGACCAGTGACTTCACAGGAAAGAAAGCTTGGAATGGGGAAAGAGGAAGGTTGGGAAGGATACAAAAGTAAGTTCTACAGAGAAATCTAGGAAGTAGGTTTTAGGAGGGTAGCAGTAGTAGGCTCCATCTCACTTGCTGAAGCAAATAAAATGGGGCTGAAGCAAGTAGAAGGAATAGGTCTTCCTATTCCTCAAGCCATGCCCAACAAACTGGTCTGTGGCTAAACTGACTCAGTTTGTATGAGAAATCTGCATTTTGTAAAGAGGTGAAATCCTTTTATGTATTTTAAATTGTAAGGGGGCCTAAATCAATAGAGATACTGGGAGTTGTATTTCTTTAAGTCCAGGAAGAATAAAAATGAGAGAGGGAGAGAGGGAAAGAGAGAGAGAGAGAGAAGGAGCAAGAGAGAGAGAGAGAGAAGGGGAGAGAGAGAGAGAGAGAGAGAGAGAGAGAGAGAGAGAGAGAGAGAGAGAGAGACGGAGCAAGAGAGAGAGAGAGAGGGAGAAATGGATGTCACTTCCCAGGAGACTGAAAAGATTGGCATTAAGCCTTGCAACATCCTGCCACTCAGATCGTTCAGAGAACCCAGCGGGGGGGTTTATGTACTTAAAACTGCTGGAACAATGAGATTCCCTCCACTTTCTGTTTCTTTCTTCTGTTTTGTCGTCAGAAACAATGCATGGCATGGTTTATTATGAGGTGTGTCTCCAAAGCAACTGACTGGATCTACTATAAATTGATATTATCTACTCATAACTGGGCTGTCAGTCTTTTTAAAATGATTCACCATTACTCTCCACAGCAGCTATCCCACCTCTCTTTGTCTCTTCTCAAGTCTCCTATGGCACCTTCCCCAACCTCTCTGCTGAGGACTCTACCTCATAATTCACTAAGGTAATTACTGGTATTTGCTGAGATCTCCAAATCTAGCCCTAACTTCTCTCCTCAATGACAGTCACTCATATCCAAGTACCTGTTGAACATATCAAACTGGGCACCTCAAATCAAACTCATTGTCTTTCCCCCAAACCTTTCTCTCTTCCAAACTTAGCTTTGTATCAAGGACACTTCCATCTCCCAGTTACTCAGACTCACAACCTTGATATTGTCCTCAACTGATTTTTTTCACTTACCCCATCTAGCAAAATCTCTTGCCAAATCTTATCATTTCATAACTTCACAACAGCTTTTTTATATATCTAATTCTCTTTACTCATAAACACAAATTTTCTCTTGTCTGGGCCCTTATCATCTGTTACCTAGACTATTAAAAGAAATTAAACAAGTTACAAATGAACTCCCCAATTAAATATATGTAAATCTATACATACATATGTATATGTGCACATGCATACACATACATACATACATAGAAGCAAGAGACTTTTAATGGGTCTCTCTGTCCCAAGTCTCTCCCTATTTCAATTCTTCCACCATTCAGTTGCTAAAGTAGTCTTCCTAAAGTGTGAATCTGATCAGACCACTCCTATACTCTACAGACCATGGTGGCTTCTTATTATCTCCAGGATCCAACATAAGATTTTCCATTTATAGTTTAAAGTTCTTGATTACATGACCCCTTTATGTATTTTCAATCTTCCACTTCATTCCCATCTGCCAATACTGACATGCCGGTAGCCTGGTGCTCTTGTTCTTCCTTGCACCCCAGACTCCATGTCCTGTCTCAGGCCTTTCTATCTACTGTCTCCCATGCCTAGAGTATCCTTTTCCTCACCTCTGGCTCCTAGTTCCTGGACTTCCTTTCAGATTCATCTCAATTTCCATCTTCATCAGAAGGCCTTTCCCATTCCCCCCAACTTCTAATTACTTCCCCTATGAGATTATTTCTCTTCTACTTTATGTCCTCCGTGTACAACTATTCATGTTCTGTCGCATTAGAATGTAAACTCCTTGAAGGTACTGACATTTTTCTCTTTGCTTTTCTTGGTGTTTGGGGGATTTAGCATAGTGAATGACATATTAGTAGAGAACTTCTTTATCACTCTCAAAACAGGCACCCTCTACAGCCACCCACAGCTCTATATAGCTTGCTACCTTTTATAGTAACCCCATTCCCACTGCTTTTCAGACACAGAGAACTGCCTGACACCCTAAGAGCATGCCACTTGAGGCTGAGCCCTTGGGGATAATGATAACCTACCTGAATGCATTCCACAATGGTTAAAGTAATTCCAACTGTCATATCCACCCCAAATGAATGATTCTGAACCTCCTGTCGCCATTGTTCAAATTCCTTTCTCTATCCTTTATTGATGACTCCTTTGTCTCATCCCTCTCTACTCCTTCCCCCCTGCCACAGCACCACCGCCAGCAAACTCCCACTCTAAAGCTGTAACCTCAGAAATACCCAAATGGAATTTCATCTGAAACCTTTCCTTTTCTCACTCTCTGTTTTCATGATCTCTCCTGATGACACAGTTTCCCTGGCTCCCCTTCCCAGGACTTGGTGTGTTTTTAATTATACCCCTCAACTCATTCATCATGGGAGAGAAGCTAGATTGCTCCTACCTAACCTCAGTGCCGAATCCCAACTTTCCCTCTACCACCATAACTCAGTGACCCTTTGAGGTTCATTCAACTGATATTTTTAGTCAATCAAGATTCTTTTAACTGATGCGTATAAAAATCTAGATCATTCTCCTTACTTTCTCATTAACTTCAGTGCCTGGCACAGTCTTTCTCTCCTCCCCAACTCCTGCCCTTATAGTAGAGAACTTCCGCAAATATCTGAAGCTCTTAATTATTCAGTTTACTCATCTTCTGTGACCTGTTCCTCTACCTCACCACAGATAAACACAATGATAGTCATATCACTGATCTTGATCTTACCCACAAGTATTCCATCTCCATGTTTGTGAACTCTGACATCCCTTTATCTGATCATGATCTGTTGCATTCCATCTCTCCCTCTGGCTTACAACACCAACACCCTGTTCTTCATCTTTACCTTTAATCAATCTACCCCTCACTTCTTTCCTGAGCAATCAGTCCCAGACTGGCTTATATTCTTTTCCTTTACCTATCTTGAACTCTTGGTGAACCAGCTCAACTCTACACTGTCTACTTCTCTTGAATCTATTTCCTCTCTACCCTATCAAAGATCTTGCCTTTTTAAACCTTAACCTGGATTACGCTCACCATCCAATGCCTTTGCTCTCTTGTGACTTCCAGTCTTTTATCTTCCACTGCCTATCAGACATGTCAAATCAGATGTCCCACAGACATCTTAAACTCAGTGTGACCAAAACTAACTGAATTTATCATCCCCCACCTCCCAAGTCCTTCTCCTATTCTTACCTCGCCTATGACTGTAAAGGCTACTACCATTTTCCCAGTCATCAGGGCTCACAACCTAGATGCCATCTTTAGTCTCCTCTCTCTCTCTTTTTCTCTCTCTCTGTCTCTGTCTCTTTCTCTCTCTCTGTCTCTTTCTCTCTCTCTCTCATTTCTTTACCCAATCACTGGTCAAGTCCTGTCATTTCTACCTTCACAACACTTCTAATATATACCCCCTTCTCTCCTCTGACTGCCACCATTCTGGTACAGGTCCTCATCACCTCATTCTCAATTGGTCTCCTTGCCTCAAACCTCTTCTCACTCCAGTCCTTCATCTACTCAGTTTTCAAACTGATCTGATACGTAATCTGACCACCTCACCACCCCCCTTCAATAAACTCTAGTAGTCCCCTTTTGCCTTGAGGATCAAATGTAAAATCTAATATGGGCTTTTAAAGCCCTTCATAACTTGCCCCTTCCTACCTTTTCAGTCTTCTCATACCTTACTGCCTTCTAGATACTCTATATACTCTGTCATCTCTGCTTCCTTGTTGTATCTTGCACACGATATTTCATCTCTCAACTCCATGAATTTTCACTGACCGTCTTTCATGCTGTAATTCTCTCACTCTTCATCTCTTCCTTCTAGGGTCCCTGGCTTCCTTCAAGTCTCAGCTAAAGTCCTTCCTTCTTTTCTAGTCTTCCTTAATCTTAGTACCTTTCTTCTAAGACTACCCCCAATTTTTCCCATATAACATTTTGTTTCTACATAGTTTTGTTCATGTCATCTTCTTCATCAGAGTGTAAGCTCCTTGAGAGCAGGCATTGTTTTTTTGTTTTTACTTTCTTGGTATCCCCAGCACTTAACATAGTGCCTGGCACATAATAATAACTAGGTGACTGAATAGTATGTGCTTGAAATATTTTTTTCCTCATGGGCGGCTTACTGGTCACTTTTATTTTTATCAATAATTTTCTGGAGAAAGATAATTCCAATTTTGTCCTGAGTTGGTGTTTTCACTATATAAAGTATGATGGGTGAAGAGGTGAAACATGAATAATTGATCATACCAAGTTCAGCTTACCAAGACCACCCTCCTCCTTGTCAATTAAAATGCTGCCTAAGAGTTCAAAGCATTTAATGAATTTTAATATATAAGCACTATTAAGCTTGAAAGCTTTCTAGTTTACAGAGAAAAGAAGCCCGAGACCTTTGCCTCAGACTAAAACCTTTAAGAGGTAATCTCATTATTTGTTAAATTGATCTTTTTCTTTGTACCAATGAACTTTGAGTATTCTCTACCCTAGAGGTAAGAGAAAGGGGAGGGGAGATGGAGCAGAGATGTCACGGGTAAGTCTTGCTCTTTGTCTGCTTCCCGTATATAGAGGTAAGTATAGTCACGGAGAATCAGTTCTGCTTCATCTCCTAAAGGAAGAGGCATGACAAGTGATTCTCGTCCAAATTACCCTCCATAAGAGCATCTGCTGAGTACAAATAGAATTATTTCCTTTCATATGGTGTTTTAAGGTTTGCAACGCACTATCCTCAAAACAGACCCTGGACAGAGGTATTATTATCTCCAACTTCAGAAATAGCTACAGATACAGGTGGATATAGAGTAGAGAGAATTGGCCTCAAAGCCTCAAACACCAGAGTTCAAGTCTCACTTCTGACATGTATTAGATGTGTGACCACAGGTAAATTATGTAACTTCTCAGGATTTTAGGGAACTCTCTAAGACTTTTAGTGCTTGGAATATAGGATGCCAATCTGCCTTAGAGGAGGAAGTTTCCTCCTCTGTGAGTTCCTTGTACCTACAAATCACAATTCCCATCTCTATTCCCCCAACCACATTTTATAGATGAAAAAAGCAAGGTAGTAAGTGGTTAAGTGATGTGTCCATAACCATACAGATGATTAAAGAGGTGATATGGGATTCACAGCTAAGTCTCCTGAATTGAAGTCCAAGACTACATACTTAACTGACTTTGTCATGAATTAATGAGGGAAAGGACTTCAGGGCTTCATGCTTGTCTGTCAGCAGGCCTCAGGGACTATCTTGTCCTTTAACTCATCATTGTGACAGCCCAGGCTGCTTTTGCATTCCTCTCCCCATGCTTTACCCGATGCTCAGCTCATAGCAAACCCCGACTAAATGCTTTTCATTCAGATGTAGCTGGTCAGCTCTAATGGTGGCACTGCCCACCCCCGGCTCTGGAAAAACCAGAGTTCAGCTAGAAGTGGGGCAGAGAACAGAGAAACTAGAAGTAAAACTGCTGGGGACAAATAGGAACACTGATCATTTCCTGCTCGGGATTTGTTTCTAGCTCTATTATTACTTTTATAACCTCATCTAAACATAATGGGATCAGAGGTTCACTGATATGGTGCTGGGAGTTACCTCAGTGCCTTTCTAGTCCAAATTCTCTCGTTTTACATAACTGAGACCTGGGGCAGACAAGTGACATGGTCCAAGTTACATAGGTATTATCAAAGAGGAGACCTCTGATTTCAGAGTCAGGGCTTTCTTCATTATCACATGTATTGTCAACTCAATTTAATAAATATGTAGTAAGTGCCTACTAGGGGTAGTACCAGGCAGCTAGGTGGCAGAGTAGTTACAGTACCAGGCCTGGAGCCAAAAAGATTCATCTTCCTGAGCTCAAATCCATACTCAGACACCTACTAGCTGTGTGACCCTGGACAAGTCACTTACCCCTCTTTGCCTCAGTTTCCTCATCTGTAAATGAGCTGGAGTAGGAAATGGCAAACCACTCCAGTACTTCTGCCAATAAAACCCCAAATGGGGTCATGAAGAGTCAGATACAACTGAAATGGCTGAATAAAGTGGTAACAGACTGAGATAGAAAGACATAAAAAGATACCAACTTTGCCTTCCAAGGGATTACATTCTGACGACAGGTAGTTGGAATAAAGCAACATAAATGACAATATATGATAGAATATAAGTATAAGGGTTAAGTCTATACAAAATATCAGGAGAATTCTGAGGCTACCACCTGTGTGATCTGAAGAATAATGGTACTATGTATAGAAAAATTGGGGGGAAACAGAGGTTTAACAGAAAAGATGAAGAGTTCAGCTTTAAAAATAAGGACTTTGAGATTCCAGTGGGATATCTGGTTGAAGATACCCCATAAAGTATAGCTCTGGAGAGAGGTCAAACCTTGAGGTCTATATTTAGTTTGGGGAGGTACGGAACAATCTGTTTAGAGATGATCATTGAAGCCTTGGGAGTAGATGAGATAGCTAACAGAAGAAAAATTAGAAATAGAAGAGAACCAAGGTCATACTCTTAATATATAATAATATAATTATATGTATATACATATATAATGTGTGTATATGTATATGTGTACATATATACACATATATACATACATATATACATAAATATATGCACATACACCTATATCTATATGTGTGTGTATATGTATGTATATAAGGTAGAATATTTAATGAAAGAGACAGAGAAGGACCAATTAGAGAAGGAGAACCAATCACTCAAGTGCAGAGATATGGAAGCAAAAGGTAGAGACAGCATCAAGAAAAAATGGGATGGTCAACAAGGACAAATGCTAAGCAAAGTCAATGTAAAAAGAACTGGAAAAAGATGATGAGATTTGCTAATGAGAAGAGCAATGTTAGTAAATTTGTGAGGCAGACACCAGATTGGAAGGTATTAATGAATGAGCTGGTAGCAGGTAGTAGATGCAGTACTTGTGTGCTACTTGTTACAAAAGTTTGGAAGTAGAGAGCAGAAAAGAGATGGAATCATGGCTGAATGGAGTAATAGGGTCTTGGGAAGATATTTTTGTTACAACTGACCTTGACTTATTTTTATGTGAAACAGAAGGAGCTATTTGAGAGATGATAAGTTAAATATTTGCTAAATTGGAATGAATTAAATAATCTTTCTCAATAAAGGATTCTGTATCTAAAGTAGTTTATTAATGTTACTTCTTCCTAAAGAGGTGTGAAGGGGAGTCATCATAGAGAAATTTTGAGGAATAACAATAGAAAGTATACCAGAAATTAGCTATTTAGCAAAGGGAGCTACTTCATCGACTTTGGGAGCAGAGTGAAAAATTATTCCTTTTTGATTGAAAAAACATAGCATGAGATCTTCATTCTGTTAGTGAGGGGAAACTTTTCAAGACTATAATAGCTTTCTTCCTGTCTTCTGTCACGAAAGACAAAATGGTTAGAAAGAAGGAACCAAGAATCAGAAATTTGTTTGTTTGTTTTCCCTGCCAGACTTTTATCATAGGAAAGAGGGACAAACTGGGAAGATAGATAGTAAAAGACTAAGAAGACACTGGCTAAGCCAGAAAGCCAAAAATAACAAATAAAACCTGATGATCACCAGCATCTGTGAGAAGTTAATGTTGCTTTTGACACTGAACTGGATTAATGCTCCAAATCAGGACCAAACCCAAGAAAAGTCCTTTCTCACTGATAGGAATCTCAGCTATACAGATAATATTGCAATTTTAAAAAATCTCCTATCCCCTAGTATACATATTAAAATAAGTATCTTGGATTATTAAAGACCATATTAATTTAGTCCTCTGAATATGTTAGGAAATGGGATAAATGTTGTAGTTTTGTGAGAAAGACATCAAATTGTGCCTCTATTTTTATTTCTTTAAAATCTTGCTCAGTTTTTTATACCAGCTTTCAACTCATTTTGGTCATATTGTTTTATTTTTTAATATTTAAGAGTTATAGTATGTATGGAAATATGTTTTATATGATTGCACATATATAACCTATATCAGATTGCTTACATTCTTACAGAGGAGAGAGAGAAACATTTGGAAGTCAAAATCTTATAAAAATTAATGTTAACATTGTCTTTATGTATAATTGGAAAAAAATATCACTAAATAAAGAAAAAAACATATTATAAATGCTCAAGAAGGATGAAGAGGAGAGCTTGTTAACTTCTATAATGACAAAATGATGAGTTTTTATGAAGAGATAGTGGACGATTTACTTATGTCAAGTTACTTATTAATCTGATCAAGAAGGCTTTCAGTGGGATTTTGAGGGGAAGAGGAAAAAAAATTACAAAATTACACATTATGAAGCAGGCAATATTAAATATGAATATAAAAGAAATAAATAGCTCCAGTAATTCTAAAATGAAAATAGGAAAGAACTGAGGCTGGAATAATAACAAAGATTCAATGTATCAATGCGAAGAATATAAAAAATGAAATGGACTCTAAATTTTCATGAAAAAAACAAATAGATATCATTGAGACTTGATGGTATTATAGTTTGGTTGAATGATGACAGCAGAAGAACATATTCAAAAAGAATCAGGAAATGGAAAGGGAGGGAAAATAGCACTACCACTTGAGAACTAAAGCACAGTGGAGGATATTTGGAGGAAGATAGATGTATTGGTAATGGAATTTGGAGATGCCCCTGTATTGGCAACTGTATGGGAAGATCTTCAGATTCCTATAACAATAGAAGAAAAAACAAAGCAACATAATTGGGAAAAATACAACAGACTACTTAACAAGACAGAGGGAATGGATTATCCTTCCTTAATATAAATTACATAACTTGTTCAGAGGCAAAGTATAAAGTCAACGATTAACAATTAAGTTTAAATCCAAAGTCTACTAAAACTGCAAGTACAATTCTGATAAAAGTAGGGCATCTGACACACTCTTCAGGTAACTTGAAAATTTCTCAGAAAATAGAGGAAGGAATGAGGAGGAATAATCTGGACTAAGTTCTATCTAATAAGAAAATATGGTGGTAGAAAAAGCAATAAAAAGAACCTTGGAAGAAAGTAATCAAATTAATTTTCAGTATATAACAAAAACAAAATTGTATACTAGGAGTGATCAGAAATATATTTTAAGCTTCAGGTAATGAAATTAAAAAAAAAATACAAGAAAAAATGACATACTTCCATTGCCTGAGACTATAAATGGTAATATCATAAGGGGATAGGAGATTTTTTAAAATTGCAATTCTATCTTTATAGCTGAGATTCCTATCAGTGAGAAAAAAAAATATGTCTCTAGAAAACAATGGAATTGCACTGGAAGCTCTTTGAGGACTTCAGATTTTTAAAAAACATGTGGACAAAAAGTGGGAAGAGGGTCTCATAATCAAGGATGGAAAATGTAGGAAGAAGGAGGAGGAGGAAGAAGAGGAAGAGGAGGAAGAGGAAGAGGAAGAGGAGGAGGAGAAGATGGAGAACTTTACATTTCAGAATCCACTAAAATTTATCATCAATCAATTCATAATCTATAACTGCCTATTATGTGTCAGGCACTGAAGATACAAGTATAAATAATGAAACAATGTCTACTCTCAAAGAGCTTGTATTCTAATAGGATGGATATCTTCTAACCTCTCCTCCATTTGGAAGAATCATAAATCAAGGAAGAGATAGACTCATTGTTTGAGGACAATAAGATAATGTTAATGAAAAATGGGAAGGGGGGGAGGAGACAGAGAGACAGACAGACAGACACACAGACACACAGAGAGACAGAGACACAGAGAGAGGGCATTTAATTTCTGTTTCACTTCTCTCTCCTCCAGAAGACTGAATGATCTTCAATCTAACAAGCAACATGAAGAAGAAATGAAAGGCCACAGCAGGTAAAAAGATAGTAAGATATTACCTAGCTACTTTTTATGTGTTCAAGTCTCTAGGACTAAAAAAAAATAATAATACCTCCCAGGATCCTAATAGAATATGTTGATCCTAATAAGACCTCTGTTGATAATATGTAAGAAGTCATAGGGAAAGATACTAGAAAGTTGAAGGGGTGCTATCTTTGTTAAAAAGAATCAGACAAAACTGAGAGGGGAAATGGCATTTCATACAAAGAAAGGACGCCCTTATATAGGAACTCCAGAACAGAAAAGTAGAAGAAGAGGGGAGAGTGTTTGGATGAAGAGAACAGGAGAGAAATAAATTAAGAGAGCAGGAAAAGAATGTCTTTCCCATTTTGCATCCTCCCCCTCCCACACTTTTCCCTTCAATATTTTAGTGAAAGTTTTCTTGATTAGATTTACAAACCCCCTGCCATGCAGATTCTTCTCAACCATGGTTAAGGTACATGTTATTTCTTTGTAGAGGTCTATGTTCTGCTAAGATAAAAGAAGAGATTAGTCTACTTCCCCATGCTTTAGCCTTTTTATTTTGGTACTATTCCTAATGTAACTCTTTAGTTAAAAAAAAAAAAAGCTATGTGGTAAGAAGGAAAAACATGAATTTGGGAAAGTCCAGATTAATGATCTTTATGTTAGTCTACAGCAAAATTCTAAAGGATTAGTAAATAGTTATATGTATGCATATGAATATATGTATATATAGAGATAGATATATAGATATAATATTTTTAGACACTTATAAAAGGAGAGAGAGACACTATGATAAATTGTGTGATTCTATTATCCTAGGAGGTACATGCTACAAGTATTATATCCTTTATACAGATGGGGAAACTGAGGCACAGAGAGCTTTTTAAATCTAGTTCTCTCCTGATTCCACAACCAGTACATATTACTTCAAACGCTCAACCCTGATGAGACCGTAACTGAAGTAAAACCTAAGAGGCCCAGGGGGAGTGTGTCAAATTCTTATCTCAGGTAGAATACTACATTCTGTAGACCAAGAGTGACTAGCCTGATCAGTGGTAGGAGGCAGAATTCACTAGCCTCATTGACAAAGCTGTAGTGTTTTTCCCCTAAATGCCCTGTGATAGAGGGGAAAATGTGCTTTATTTATTGTCAGAGAACCTAAGTCTGAATCTCTGCTTTGCTGTTTCCTATTTATAAGACTTCTAACCTCTCTGCACATCAGTTTCCACACTTGTGAAATGAGAGGATTGGCTTAGATGAGCCCAAGGCAATCATAACCCTAACTAACACATCCTGTCTTAGGTTCCTGCAGCATTTGACCTGTGTGGACTCATTTGATCCTCACAACAAGCCAGCAAAGGAGGAGTTATTACCTCATAGCAAAATGAAGGTATTATTATCCCCATTTTAAGGATGGGGGGACTGAGCTTGATGGAGAATAAATGGCCTGCCCAAGATTATACTTGTCCTTTCCACAGCTCAGAGGTTAGGCATGTGGCACCCGTGCCTTCTGGAAAACTCGTGTCAAAGTTTTGCCCTCACTTCATACCAGAGAAGAAGTTTGGATTATTCTGGTATTAAAAGATGAAATAGGTTGATATTATACAATACTATACATATATTTTATGCATTTCTGAGTTTCTAAACTTTTTCTGTGTTATCTGCTCACCTTTGCGTGTTGCATGCAGCTTTCACGAAATTCCTCCAAAATTCCCATTTAATTTTTTATGCCAACCCAAGATATATTGAAACCATGATAAGGAAAATCACAGTCACAGTATTGCCAGCCTGAATCAGGATTTACATTCATATCTTTCTGATTCCAAGTCCAGTGCCCCACCCATTACACATCTAGCTGTTATCTCTCAGGTCCTTCACAGCTTTAATCCCATAATGCACAAGTAATTATTATATTATGCTAAATAGATCATACTAGCTAGAGGACCCTTAGGTATATCTATGGCAGACTACCATGTTGGATCTGTCAGAGAACATGATGTATCAATCAATAAGTATTTATTGCCTTTGCAATTCATCAAAATAACATCAATAGAGTTATAAGAGTAATTTTGATTTTCCCTTCATGTTGTAAGGATGCATCTTGAACTTTTAAAAAGCCACATGTGGGCCTCAGACTGTGGATTACCTATCCCCATGATTGATCTTTGCATCTGGAGTTCAGAGGCACCAATGTGCCACATTGTTTTCCACTCACTCACCCAAAGGAGAAATGGGTCTTCTGGGTGCTATGTTCTATTTCTATGTCCACTAACAATGATGGATCAGGATGTGATCTCAGCAGAGACTTTCATTGACCTGCTTTGTGCTATAGATTTTCAGTGGAAAATCTTTGTCTAGTAAAGGTTTACTGAATACAGGTCAGTATAAAATCCTCGAGGGTGGAGACTGGGCCTTTCTTGGCTCTGTATCTTCCCATGACAAGCCCAGTGCCCTGCTCATAGCTGACCCATAAAGGCCTGACAGTAAAATGTTCTGGAGTCTTAAACGAGACCCATGATAGAGGTGGTCTTTGTATTCTAGATCAGAGAATGGTGGAGGCTTGTAGATGACTATTTCAAGGACTTTAATATTCCTGCATTAGTGTTTGTAAAATGGCTTCTGAGAGTTTTTATTAGGTTTTGTTAGAAAGGGCTGTGAAATTATTATTCCCATTTTGGAGATCTAGAAATGAAAGTGTCTGAAATAAAGACTCATGGTTCTATTTGAACTCTATAAATCTACCAAAGATTGGAGTTATCAGGCTTAACTAACAGTTCCAAAATGTTTTGTGAGCTCCATGAAGGGAACTATATAAGCAGAAAGCGTCCTGAGAGCTCGTTGGCAGTGTGAATGTATAGAAGTGACATTTATGTCATCTGTGTTTGTGTTTTATGGGGGTCTATTGTTTTAAGTTTGAAAATCAAGCATTTAAGGGTGATAACTAAGGGAAAGGAAAAAAACCGAAAACATACTTTAAAATATCTTGAATAATATCACCATCATCCATCACACTACCTGCTATTCCTGAAAGGTCACAGCCACCATGAAATATCTCCGTTATATTCAGAGCCTCGAAAACTTCCTTGAAATCTAATTTTTGTTCTATTTGAAACCTGTAGAAAAAAAAAAGAAATGCTTGAAATAGTCTCTGTGACTCTTACCAGATTAATTTTTTTTAACCACAATTGGCTATGAAATGAAATACTGTTGTTGGGGTTTTTTGTTTTTTGTTTTTTTTTTTGCAGTCATCACATTTTATATTTAATCAAGTTTTGTCCTCTTTCCAGGGCCCCACATAAGTTAAATCTTCTAGTTTTCATTAATTTCTCAGAAACAATTGGAAAAATATTCCCAGTAGGTTTTTTTGTTGTTGTTGTTAAATTAACCTTGAAAAGAATACTTGAACAAGCTGTTGTGTGCTGTGCCTCAACTTTAGACATCAGCAGCATTATCATTTATATAAAACTTGAACTTCACAAAGTGCTTTAGAGATAAAATTTCATTTTATCCTTACAACAACCATGTGAGGAAGTTATTGATGTGATTATCTCCATTTTACAGAAGAGAAAACTGAGGCAAGCAGAGATCAAATGACTTGCTTAAATTCAAATTGCTAGTGTCTGAGTCTTGATTTGAACTCAGGTCTTCTTGACTCGAGGTGCAGCCAGTTTATCTATTGCACCACCTGGTGGTGAATGGGTTCCATATGCCCTCACAAAGCAGCACCAGTGTAGGAGATCTGAGTCTGCAGTGAGACCACTTGGGTTCATTTCCCATCTTTGTCACTACTTACCATATGGTCATCGATAATAGATTTAGAGTCAGGAGGAACCTTAGGAGCCACTGAGTCTAACTTCCTCCTCTTACAGAGTTCCTCAAACTGAAGGTAAAAGAGGTTAAGTGACTTGTCCAGGGCCACACAGCTAGGAAGCATCTGAGGCAGTATTCAAACACAGGTTTTCCCAACTCTAAGTCTAACACTTTGTCTCCTATGTCACTTAGTTGCCTGTATTACCCTGGACAGGACTCTGGGCCTCGGTTTCATCATCTGTGCCAATGGGTGACTTGAACTGAGGTCTTTTCCACTTCTAAACCTAAGCTCCTGAGAATCGTCTTGATATTACAACATGAAAGTATACTTTTAGAGATGTCTCCTAGGCTGTGTCAGAATTGGTATCGAGAAAGCAGCCAAATGATCTCTTCTTTAAATTTGCCTAGAGGGAGAAGAGGTCTTTAATGATTGTACTCAGAATGTGTGTTGTGTGGGCTTGGAGAGGGGCATGAAAGGTCTAGACTGCCCCAGTCAACAGGGAACCAGCGTTTATTAAGTGCTCTCATCATATACACCAGCTCACACTATGGCGCTTTCTTTGTCTGGATGGTAAGTGAGCTGCGATGGCTGGAGTGGCCATAGGAAGACCATCTGTCACAACTGGCCTTTGACACTTCTTGGTTAATTATGTTACCCCCAAGCAAATTACTTAACTTCTCTAGACCTCAGTTTCCCTATATATACAATGAGAACAAGAATATCTATATTATGTACTTTGAGATGTAACATGGTAGAGTAGATTGAGTGTTCCTGGGAGTTGGGAAGATCTGGGTCCAAATCCTACAGTTTAGGCACAATGGCTGTGTGACCCTGGGCAAGTCACCAAACTTCCCACTCATCTCTGACTATAATTTTCAGAGAAGTTGTCAGAAGTTACCAATAGGGATCTCTCCATACCAGCAAAATCAAAGGAGAAAGAAAGAAAAAAGGAAGGAAGGAAGGAATGCTGACAATTTGGTTTCCACAGATTGTATAGCAACAATGGGTGTTTCAAAAACAGATCCTGCATAGGATGTGCAGGAAGGTGTAAATCAGGATAAGATAGGAAGGGCAGAACCCCCTATCCAATCATATCACTGGAAGAAATCTGTAAGTTTACCCTCAAAAGG
>CM053580.1:23247318-23263377 GCA_028627135.1 Pseudochirops cupreus
CAGCTATCTTAGCTCTCTGATAGATACCATAATTCCTTAGACCCTTAGGTATAACTAACACTGCATTTTAAGTTACCATAAATATTTTAAATGTTTCCTTGCCGCAGAAAATGAGTTTTTGTAGAAAACAATTTATGTTGAGGGACAAGAAAGTGTGTGTAGTTTTGAACTCTACCAAAACAAGCCCAGTATGTATCAAAGGAGTATGTCAAAGAAGATGGAGTGCTGGACCTGGGGTCAAGAGAACCTGGATGAAAATTCCACCTCTGACACTTGAGTCAAGTACAGTTAACTTGGTACCTCCGATTCCTCATCTCTGGAAGAGTAAGAGCATCTATCTTGCAAAGCACTTCACAAGTTTTTCATTGCAATGTGTCAGTTATTATTTCCAAAGGAAAGCAGTGTATTCACAAGCTAATTTGGCTCCCAGCAGGATTAAGAATTAGTCTTTAGGGCATCATTCATACATAACATGAAGTTATGGTCACCCCGAAGGTGTTAGACCAATGAAAACTCTTCAAGGTCAAAGGCATAAAGTGCGTGCCCATCAACTGCAGAATGGCTGAGAATATTGTGTTATATTAATATGATAGAACATTGCAAAGTAAACATTGACAGCTATGAGTAATTCAGGCAAACATGGAGAAACTTATATGAATGGTTGTAAAGCAAAGAACCAGGGTAATTATATACACAAAGATTACAATTACGCCACACTAAAACAAAGCCAGATACTGAATAATTGAATAATTATAAAAACTGATCTGAGACTGAAATAAGAGATAAGGAAGAGCTACTCTGACATTGGTAGAGAAGTGGGTGCAGAACTATGGGTAAAGAATGGTACATTCACTGTTGCCAAATATTCAATCCATCATTGGTTTTGCTTAATTCTTTTTCTATATAAAAATGAAGGTTTTATTTGAGATGGAGGAAAAGAAGGCTATATCCATAAGTGAGAATGACATAACAAAAACTATATTGACAAAACTTATTTTAAAAAATAAAGTGATTCCAAAAGTATCCTTTTTTTTATACCTGACTTTTGAGATTTTGAGAGAAACTTTTTTTTTCCTGAGTCCCTGCCCTTGCTCATTTTCTGAGAATTGCAGCATGGCACCTCCAGTCATCATTATAAAAGAAAAATTGCCTACATCATACTTTTAATAGATCTATGGACTTTGAATATGAACAAACAGTACACTTGCTAAATGATTCCAACCTTATTGTTCAGGAAAATCTTTGTGGCCCAATTTGTATGCATGATCATAATTAATTCATCTATTCATAAGTTATTGTTGAAATGGTATGGTAAAAGTTTGGTCATATATATAGATGTATATAAAAGGAGCTTGGAATGAGGTCTCTAGTGGCATGCCACAGTGATTTGTGTTTGGCTCTGTGCTCTTTAACATTTTTATCATTAACTTGGATAAAAGCATAAATGACATGCTTATCCAATTTCTGGATGATACAAAGTTGGTTGGAATAGCAGACACGAGATTATAGAATCAGGGTTAAAAAAATACCTTGGAAGGCTGGACTATTAGACATTTACTAGAAATAAATGTAAACTATTACATCCAGGTCCAAAAAAATCAATTTCATAAGTACAAGATAAACCAAGTATAGTTAAAGAGCAGTTAATCTTTAAAAAAAAGTGCTGAGAATTGAAGTAGACTTGAAAACTCAGTGTGGGTCAGTGTTATGAATTTGGTAGGATTGAAAGCTAATGCAACCAGAGCTTCATTAAGAGGTGTGGCTTCCAACACTAGAGATGTTCTAGAGATGAACTTTAACCTGGTTAGACAACATCAGACATATTTTGCTCATTTTAGGAAGGACATTCTTAAGATAGAGAACATCCAGTAAGATGGCACCCAGAACAGTGAAGAATTGTTAGGGGAGGCTAGGTGGTACAGTGAATAGAGCAGTGGCCCTGGAGTCAGGAGGACCTGAGTTCAAATCTGACCTCAGACACTTAACACTAGCTGTGTGACCTTGGGCAAGTCATTTAACCCCAATTACCCTGCATTCCCCCCTCCAAAAAGAAAAAAATAGAATCATTAGTTCATGTCATAATATATAGATCAGCTGAGGAACTGAACTGAGAATCAAGAGACCTATATGCTAAGAATAGTGAACATTTCTTCAACCAATTGCAAAGTGCTTTCCTTACAACAACGTTGAGAAGAAGGTAGCATTAATGCCGCTATGCCCATTTAATAGACAATAAAACAACATTAAAGAAAATAAGTAAGGTAAAGTTGAAAGTCTACTGGACTGGATTGTAATCTCAGAAGGAAGACGCTAGCAAGTGAGGGACTTTTTGGGGGGGGTGGGGATTAAGAGGACTACGAGAGATTTCTTACAGAAGGTGGGATTTTGGAGGTATAGGTGAAGTGGGAAAACATTCTAAGGCGTTCAAAATGAACAGGTTTGGGAGACAGAGTGTCTTGTGTGAGGAATTATAAAGAAGCTATTTTAACTAGACTGTAGAGTACATGAGGGCAGCTAGGAGGTGCAGCAGATAGAATGCCAGGCCAGGAGTCAGGAAGACTCATCTTCATGAGTTCAAATCTGACCTCAGATGCTTACTAGGTGTGTGATGCTGGGTAAGTCAGTTAACCTACTTTACCTCATTTTCCTCATCTGTAGAATGATCTGGAGATGGAAATGGGAAATCTCTGCCAAATAAACCCCAATAAGGTCACAAAGAGAGGAATGTGATTGAAATGACTGAACAACAATAACAAGAGTATATGGTGGGGACTCAGATGCAAGTAGATTGGAAATGTAGGAAGAAGCCTGGCTAGAAAGAAATTTAAAAGCCAAAATCAGATTTTACATTAGATGCCAGAGGCAATAGGGAGCCACTGGAGTTTATTTAATTGGAGGTTAGTTATATGGTCCAACCAACTGTGCTTTACAAAACTTACTTTGATGACTGAGTGGAGGAAGAAGGGGAATGGAGAGAGACTTGAGGTAGGCTAACCAGTAGGTTGTTGGAATAGTCTTGCCATGAGATAATTAGGGCTCATACCAAGATAGTAACAGCGTGCAAAGAGAGAAGAGTGTGTGTAAAAGAGATGTTGTAAAGGTAAAATCAGTAAGTCTAGAATCTCCAATTATCTATAGGATATTGAGTTCAAAATGCCTAATAGGCAGTTGGAATTTCTAGACTGGAGGTCAGGAGAGAGGTTAGGGCTGGATAAATAGATCTGAGAATCATCCATATAGAGATGAGAATTGAATATATAGGACCTATGAGATGGCCAAGCAAGATAATATAGAGAGGGAAGAGAATTGGGCCCAGAAGAGAGACTTGAGGGGAACCACAGTAATCAGGTGCACACTGAATGAGGATCCAGAAATGGAGACTAACAATTGAAGCCTAAATAGTGACCACTAGTATTTCTGTTGCACTTAGAGGTTTGCAAAGTCCTTTGTATATATTGCCTCATTTGATCCTCACAACAACTCTGTGATGTAGCTGATATCACCCTCATTTTAGAGATCAGGAAATTGAGGCTGAGAAAGGTCTAGTGACTTGCTCAGGGTCACACAGTTAAATCAATGCCTGAGGAAGAGTTTGAACTTCCATCTTCTTGACAAGCTTTCACTGACCAACTATTCCAACTCTGAGACTCACTGTTTGACATCATCACTCCTCTCTAGAGTATAAAATCAAGAGTACTGATGAGACCAGTAGAGCTATAAGTAGCTTTCATTGATGTAACATTCAAGAAAAACAACACCTTTTTCAGATTTCATTTCATTTCATGCCAAGTAAGAAACTCTCAAAGTACATAGGGCAAATATGCTTAGGCCCATTCTACAAATGAGATAAAAACAAATCCCTTCCAGCTCTGATTCCCCTTTCCTAGTGAATTACAGCAGTTCCTCCTAGACCTTCCTTCATTTAGGAAGTTAATTGGCATCTTTTGTTTCACTGGGCTGGTTTCAGGAATTGCTTCTGGGCTATTTAAAGGATTGGTGTGACCAGACTAACAGGAGCTGGAAGACTTCACTCTAGCTCTTTGAAACTCTAGAGATCAGCCTTAAGACTTCCTGGGTGGGAGGAGGGGATGACAGAATAGTTCCAAAGAATTAATTAAGACTCAAAAGGCATTTGGCGGAGTTTGAAGCTGATTTCCTGACATTTTGCAATTCAGTAGCTTTTCTTAAAGTGAAAAAAAATGCAATTCGTAATCATTTGTCTTAGCAAATGGATTTACGTCATGTACTTAGGCCTTAAGAATGTGTGACAGTCAGCAGCCCTTTGATAAATCACAATTCTTGGAAGTTAGTGGGAAAATGTCACCATCTAGCAGAAGTTGTGTGTGTGTGTGTGTGTGTGTGACTTCATAATCAGCTTTATAGACTTAATTTTATTTGCAGATAAATGACCTGTATTTAATAAAGACTTTAATGGCATGTTATTTCATGAATCACATTCTAAGAAAAGAAAGCTTATTTATTTGATTTTCTAGGAAACAGGGTTTTTCGGCAGCGGCAGAGGTGGGGAAATGCAGTGAATGTGGAATAGGAGGACTTGGGTTTGAATCTTGGCTCTGACATGTACTGCCTCACCTAGAGGAACATTGGACTCATCCTTCCAGATCCTCCTCAGGCCTCTAGGACCCCAGTTGTTTTGTTTTGTTTTGTTTTTTATCTGTAGAGTGGATTGGACTCGATTAAGTACTTCTAGCGTCAGATCCTACTATCTCTCTGGTTCTCTGGGCTTCCCTCTTTTCCTTTGGCCTTTGCCCCATCTGTACCATTCCCCGAACCAATTTGCACCAAGTGGGGAAAATATAATCTCCTCATAAGATAAACTGATGGTTTGATAAAGGGCATGAGCAAATCTATATCTTTGTATCATTGCCATTTCCAGTTATGGGATCATAGTATCTGAAAGCTAATTTCTCTTTAAAGAAAAAAAATCTTCTCTCAGGGACCTTAGAAAACACAGAGTCCAACTGCTTCCTTTAAAATTAAGGAAATGAAGCCTGAAGTACTTTGCCTAAGGTCAATGAGGCTCCAAGTGTCAGGATACAAACCGAGGCCCTTTGTCTCCAAACCAAGGGTCTTTCCACTGTTGCACACTGTCTGCCTAAAGGGACCTTTCTGGAGAGCCCTAAACCTTTCACATCACTATATTTTGATACTTGATACCTGATACTTGAGTTGGCAGATCTGACACAGAGAAAATGGGACATGATTCTCCCTAAGGAAATCTCACCAATTAAGTCATCTTGAAGTCTCAGAGCTTTTCTTATCTGGTGCTGGGCTTTTCCTTTGGCCCCCATCTGTACCATTCCCAAAACAAATCTTGCACCAAGTGGAGAAAATATAATGTTCTCCTTATAAGATGAACGGATGGTTTGATAAAGGTCCAGAGCAAACCTAGCATTGCTGTCGGTCAAGAGACTTGAGGCATGAATCCAAGTGAGGAATGGTCCACAGAGCATCAGTAAGAATCTCCATAACCAGGTCTGAGTCATAGTCATGCCTGTGAATGGGTAGAATCAAAATTAAATGGACAACAAAACCAAAAAGTCAGTGCATTTAAATATTCAGAAGCACCTTCCATTCCCAATTGACAAGACAGTGATGTGGAGTAAACAGAGTCCCCGTAATTTAGGGTTTTCTTCCCATGCGTCTTTATTTTTAGGAGGAACAAGATTGATGGTTTTTAATATTGTTTTCCTTGTCACTATTTTTTAAACATTCCTTGCATCTGCTCTTCTGCTTGGTTTCAATTTGTAACAAGAAGCACCAGATACCCACCCTCCTTTTTTTGCTTCCTTTTGTTTGTCATCTTCCCCTTTGGATTGTGAGCTCTTAGAGGGCAGGGACTGTCTTTCTTTTTCCTATTAATTGGATCTGCGGCCTTAGTACAGTGCCTGCATGTAATAGGTGCTTAATAAATGTTTATTGGATTATATGGGATTGGAAGTGTCAACTTCTGACTTCATGAGTCTAGGTCACATCTATTATGGGAAGATCCTTCTACTGAGGAAGATCAGCCACTCATGTGTAACTTACATTCTTAGAGAGGTGCCTGCTAACTGAGTACATGTTAGAGATTACTAGTAGATTTATTGGTAATTTTCAAATGTAACATTTCCCAAGGGAAGGCCATGATTCCAGAATTTTGTTGATAGTTCTATGCACTCAGAATGGTCCCTTCTCATCCTTCACCACATTTGTGAGATGCTTCTATGGTTAGTGCTATGGCCTATGGCCAGAGGAGAGAAATGCTTTCAGATGGACACAATGTGAGTGAATTCTAGCTACTGCTGACATTATATAGTTGCAGTTATACAGTTCATTAGAATAATACAGCTTTACATGGACAGATAGTTGCAATATTAGAAGTCAAATCCTTAAAAAAAAATGGATACTGGTCCATCCATTGTTGAATTACCCAGAATATTTTTATATGCTCATTTAAAAACCTCTTTGTTTTGATGATCAATATCTCACGGAGAGGAGGAGGAATCTCAAGCACACGTGGAAAAAATTTTGTTGGGATACTGAGAGAATATTCTAAAGCACCAAACAAATATTTTATTAAGGATTAAATTGATACATATTGTTGTGGATGTCTTAATGAGAAAATCAAATTGGTAAGAGGAGAAGTTTTACATGTAACATTTTCTGTGAGCAAGTCTGTTTTGACATAGTGAGAAAAAGGGTTTTTTGTGAAGTTTCTGAACAAAACATCTGCTTGCTATTATGCAAATAACTAAAAATTATATAAAGGCTTATAATTCATCCAATATCAACCCCGTTAGGGATCTATTTTGCATCCAAGTACAAATTAGAATTACAAAAAATATTTTTAAAGCACATGTTTTTCTTGCTTGTACTGTCATCTGAAAATCAAGCCGCAAGCATTTATTAAGCCCCAACTGTATGCCATGCCCTTTGCCAGACACTGGAGCTACAAGACACAGACACAATGGAAATTATCCCCACTTTCAAGGGACTTACACTCTTTGGGGAGAAACAATATAAGTTAAAAAAGTACATGATATCATTATCCCTAACAAATATAATTTGTATGAATATGGTGCTCATTACAGGCTAAGACACTGTTCCTCAACTGATAAATAGTCAAAGGATATGAACAAGAAGTTTTCAGACAAAGAAATCAAATCTGTCTATAGTTGTATGAAAAAAAATGCTCTAAATCACTGTTGATGAGATAAATGCAAATTAAAACAGCTCTGAGGTACCACTTCATGCCTATCAGATTGGCTAATATGACAAAAAAGTAAAATGTTGGATTTTGGAGGGGATGTGGTGAAACTGGGACACTAATGTAGCGTTGGACTTGTGAACTGATCCAGCCACTCTGGAAAGCAATTTGGAACTATGCCCAAAGAGCTATGAAACTGTGCATACCCTTTGATCTAGCAATGTCACTGCTGAGTGTATATCACAAAGAAATCCTCAAAAAAAAAACCAGGAAAAAGAACCTATCTGTACCAAAATATTTATAGCATCTCTTGTTGTGGTAGCTAAGAATCACAAATCAAAGGGATGCCTATCAATTGGAGAATGGCTAAACAAGCTGTGGTATATGATTACAATGGAATATTATTGTGCTGTGAGAAGTTACATGCAGGATGATTTCAGAAAAGCCTGGAAAGACTTACATGAACTGATGCATAGGGAAGTAAAGAGAACCAGAAGAACATTGTACACAGTAACAGCAATAATGTTCAATGAAGAACTGGAAATGACTTAGCTGTATTCAGCAATACAATGAACCAAGATAATCCCAAAGGACTGATGATGAAGCAGACTTTCTGCTTCCAAAGAACTGATATTAATTGAGTACAGACTGAATCAGGCAATTTTTACTTTCTTTCATCTTTTTCCTTTTATTTGAGTCTTCTTGTACAAAATGACTAATATGGAAATGTTTTATATAATTGCACACATATAACCTATATCTAATTGCTTATCATCTGGGGGGGGGGGGATAGAATTTGAAACTAAAATCTTTAAATAAAAATGTTTCCAAAAATGGGAAAAAAAAAGCCAACCAGACAAGATGCTGGAAATCAGATTTATAATTAGAAAAGACCTTGGATTCCATGGAGTCCAACTTTCTGAGAAGTAAAGGCTAATCACAAGACTACTAAGTTTCTGAAGCAAGATTTGAACCCAGGTCTTCTGACTCTAAGTCCAGGACCCTATTTACTACTTCTATTTTAGACATTTCTAGGCATCATCAAATTATCTCCTTTTAGAAACATTTTCACTTACCCCCGGAGCTGACAGCTGAGCATGTCTAGACTTTCATACTGCACAATTTGGTGAAAGGTCTTGATTCAACAACTTTGAATCCAAATTTGCTATCTTAATTTCCATAGTGAAATCCATTAAGATGAAAAAGCAATCCCTTAATTGTTAAAATTACAATAATGCTCCCTTTACCCACAGGGATTCCAACATTTCTCAATCCTGCTGAATCATCATATGGGGTCCTATCACACCTGTATGCTACACCAAAGGAGTTTCAGGTATGAGATTAATATACTTACCTTTAAAAAATGCCCGATGGTTAGTTGCTGGATGTTATACTTAGAATGAGCTTCCTGGGAACTGTTAAAAGCCTGGCTCTGTGGAAGGGCAAGGGCAAGCACATTTATCATGAAGGTTACTTGATTAATTCTTCCAAACTCACAGCAGGTGTTCAAGAATTCTGTTATGAGAGCACTAAACGATAACATTAACTGATTACCCTTAAGAGGTGGAAGAATTGATAGAGAAAATCATTTCAATGGGCAATAAAAGGAAGAGTATCAAAAAATGCACCACTCAGAATCCATTGAACAAATGTTACCATTATTCTTCATTCTGTTTAAATTATGGTATGATTGGAAATTGAATTTGGAAGACTATGCAGTTGGTTCTGAATTGAACTAGTAACTTTTTTCATGGTTCCACATAGGAATTTAACAAATTCCACATGGATGCCATCATCAATATTTAATGACACTCATGAGAAACGTAATCAAATGGAGCTGAGTCTAAAAGGTATGCAGTTATATTGTATAACTGTATTTAAAAGAAAAGAATCTCTACCACACTATGGAAATCAAGGGTTATAGGTACAGTTAACAGCGTGGACAATGACCTTGAGAACCTTGCCACCTTATTTTTCCAATGGTCATATTATACTATAAATTCACAGCAAACTGGCTAGTCACTATGCTTTTACACATGGTAACCATCTAATTATTTTTTAATCCATTCATTCACTAACACATATAGCTATTTTTCAGGTAAGCTATTATCTAGGCACAGTTCCATTGTGTTGTACTCAGTAATTTTAATTAAGAAACACAGTTTTATGTACATCTTTATTAAATCTCCTCTTATTAGATACAACACAACCTTCTTTTCTGCCTGAATCTTTTGAGCCCCTGTCTCTGTCACCTGACACATCATCTACACTTGATGATCCAATAGTTCTGGCCTTCTTGCTGTTGCTCTCACATGATACTCTATCTTCTCCTGACTCCTTGACTTTTCACTAACTGCCCCCATGCCTGTAATTCTATCCTCCCTCCTTTTGACCTCTTGGTCTCCTGGGTTTCCTTTAAGCCTCACTTCAAATCCCATCTTCTACAGGACGGTTTTCTCAAACCTCCCTTCTGCTATTTTTCCTCTGAGATTACCTTCTATGTGTAATGTACATATCTAGGATGGACATATAGTCATTTGCATGTGGTCTCCCCTCTCAGACTGTGAGATCCTTGAGGGCACGGATGATGTGTTTTGTTTTGTTTTTCCTTTCTGTGTATCCCTAGCATTTAGTACAGTTCTTAGAACATAGAAGGTGCTTAATAAATTCTTGTTGACTGACTATATCATCTTCTAAATTTATAAGCATATTATCCACGTGTTGTCCAAATCATTGAGGACGGTATTAAGGAAATAGTGTGGGGGGATGAAAACAACACTGGCCTTGGAGACGGAGGACCCAAATTCAGATCCTGCCTCTGGTGTTTACCACTTATGTAACTTTGGGAAAATCACTTAAGTTCTCTGGGCCTTGATTTCCTCATCTGCAAAACAGAATGTTGGACTAGGTTGCTTCCAGTCAAAGACTTGGGATCCTACTTTAAGCAACACAGAGCTAAAAACTGATATTGAGAACACTGAACTGATTAAGTTCCTACTATGTACAAGGGGCTACACTAGGTACTGAAGGCATGAAGACAAAATGAAATATTATCTGATCTCAGGGAATTTTTCTTATACTTCTTGTTGTTTAGTCATTTTTCAGTCATATCCAACCCTCCATGACCCCATTTGAGGGTTTTCTTGACATAGATACTAGAGTGGTTCACTATTTCCTTCTCCAATTCATTTTACACTTGAGGAAACTGAGGCAAACAGGGTTAAGTGACTTGCCCAGGGTTACATATTTAGCAAGTATCTGAGGTCAGATTTGATCTCAGGAAGTTGATTCTTCCTGACTTCAGGCCCAACACTCTATCTGCTATGCCACCTAGCTACCATGAGGATTTGTGCCAGGTCTTATGAAATATCACACTGACTTCAGAAGGGCAATGTCTGCTCTCCCTAGCCTATAACAGGAGCAGAGATACTAGGGCAAATATGGCAACTGGCAGAGTTCTCACAACTAGAGACACTGTTAGAGCTGCTATGGCCTTCTTCTACATGCTCTTCTCCACTGGCGCAAGCGATCAGTGACTGCCATTGTTCACTCAAACCATGGTACCATAGGGAACACCCTCCATCAAACCCTCTAATGTTACTCAAGGTTGGAGAAAGAGCAAGAAGATTTATTAAGACAGATATTAACTCCAGGGTTTCAGAGAAAGACTCAGAAGCTATTACCAAGTCTACACTTGTCATTGACCTTATGACACAGTCACCACCACCAAACCTTTCCCTCTGTGTTATGGGAATCTGAAGATCTTACCTGTCCCTAGGCCCTTTGCTTAAGTGGCTTAAGTAGCTCTGAGAACTTTCCCTGATTTGAAAGTATACTCTGCCCCCTAATAGGCTGAATGTGGTCATGTGGAGCTTGTGGTGGGAGGCTTTTTTTTTTCCAGGAATGCCCATGCCTTATTGTTTTGTCATTGGGCAGTGGGTCAAGAGGGCTGTGACATTCTCCAAGCCAGGAGAAGGCTATATATTTAGGCCTTGATGTGAGGTTTTGTTTTGGGGCTCACTTTGAGAAGAGTTGTGTGATTTGGCCAGACGAGACTCTGGGCAGCCGTTGAGCCCCCCCGCTGTGAAAAGCCCAGATGTTGGTGCTTCCCTCTCTGGTAACTGACTAGGTAACTGATGTAATGGTCAGACGCTGGAAGCCGTCTGCTGATCTGTTTCTCTGTCTGCTTGTTAATTTGTGTTTGCATTCTCTGAAGTTCAGGGTGCTGATTTTTCCCCCTGAACTAGGTAAATGATATGTGTTTGATTGATTAAAGTAAGATTGTTAACCCATTTTGAGATGCTTTCCTTTAGAAAAGCAGATCTAAGAACCTGTGCTAGCAGCCACCCTGGGTATGCTAGGGTGCTTGCTGATACACTCTGCCAAAGACTTTGGCCATCTTTCATAATTCTTCAGACTCCCTTGGGATCAATGGGATGTGAGGTTTTTAGAGGGTTGAGGCTATTTGGTGTTTGCCTTTGTGTCCCCCACCAGTGCTTAACACAGTGCCTAGGACACAGGAAGCACTTAATAAATGCTTGTTAATAAATAAATCACAAATGGCTCAAGCAAACACAGAAATGTAAAATCTAAAAATGTCAAGGAAAAAATTGGGAATTGAAATGAAAGATAAACAGGAAAATAGTTAGGGTAGCTAGGTGGTACAGTGGATACAGCACCAGGCCTGAAGTCAAGAAGACTGAGTTTAAATCAATCCACCTTAGACATTTACTAGCTGGGTGACTCTGGACAAGTCAGTTAACCCTATTTGCCTCAGTTTCCTTATCTGTAAAATAAGCTGGAGAAGGAAGTAACAAACCACTCTAGGATCTTTGCCAAGAAAATCCCAAATGGGGTAACCAAGAATTGGACACAACTGAAACAAGTGAAAAGCAACAAAGAGGGAAATAGTAACATAGTGTCTTGGGGTCCTGGTTTGGTTCAACTTGGTAGAGCCAGCCAAACTCCAGCCTAGCCTGGACTCATCCCTGGCTCTCCAAAGCCTAAGCTTCCTTCAAAGCTCAGCTTAGTTGCCCTCTTCTAAGCTAAGTCTCTTCTCCTCCTCTTTCAATGCAATTATTAATGTTCTCACCCTCCTCAGATTAATTTATGGTAACTTGATCTGTGGGTATTGCAGGCTCCTACTATAATGAGGCAGATAAAGTGCTCGGCCTGGAGTCAGAAAGACTCATTTTCCTGAGTTCAAATCTGGCTTAAGACACCTGCTAGCTGTGTGACCCTGGACAAGTCACTTAACCCTGTTTGCCTCAGTTTCCTCATCTGTAAAATGAGCTGGAGAAGGAAATGGTGAACCACTCCAGTATTTTTGCCAAGAAAATCCCAAACGAGGTCATGAAAAGTTGGACACTACTGAACAACAAAAGTGAATCACAAACCCTTGCTATTAAGGTAACTTCTACTCTTGGCAAATTGGAGAGTTTTGGCCTAGATAAGGTCGTTCTTCCAGTGCAGGAAATGATTCTTTTGTTAAAATTACTGATAATTTAGAGTTAACATCTCTGGGGAAAATGCCATTAGGCGAGACGAGGTCATCACGCAAACACCATTTGGGGGGATGGGACAAGGCACAATTAAGAATGTTTCTAGGCCTGCCATTTTGTTAAGGTGTTTCGAGAAACTTGGCATTGCTGGAAAGGGCTACGAGCACTAGAAACATCACCAAAGTGAAGGACTGAGAAATTTCCTTTCCCGTGGGAAATTTTACTCCTGTTCAACTTGCTGTGACTGCATGCTGTTAATATGTTACTTGAAATGAGTCGGTCTTGTTCATTCATTTCAGTCATATCCAACTCTTCCTGACCCCATCTGATGTTTTCTTGGCAAAGACACCAGAGTGGTTTGCCATTTCCTTCTCCAGCTCATTTGACAGATGAGGAATCTGAGGCAAAGAGGGTTAGGTGACTTATTCAGGGTCACATAGCTAGTAAATGTCTGAAGTCAGGAAGATGAGTCTTCCTGACTCTGGACATGGAACTCTATCCACTATGCCATCTAGTTCCTCTAACTGTTATTTTTAAATCAATCAATCAGCTGGCATTTATTATGTGCTCACTATATCCAAAGCACTGGGCTAAGCACTGAGAATATAAAGAAAGGCAAAAATGAGTTCTCTGCCCTCAGGGTGATCACATTTTAATGGGGGAGAAAACATGCACCTTACTATGTATATACGTCATACAGATAGTGGGTGACATCTGAGGAAAGGGGGAAGAAGGAAAAGAGATGAGAGGGCAGTTGAGGCAGGGAGTTAGACAATAAGTAATGGGTTCTGAGTTGAGAGGTGGAGAATATGTGAGGAACAGCAAACACAGACAATATAAATGGATCATAGAGTGTGAAGAGCGGAGTAAGGTATAAGACTGGAAAGTGAGAAAGAATTTTAAGTGTCAAATGTAGGATGTTGTATGTGATCTTGATGGTTATAGGGAGCCTCTGTAGTTTATTGGGATGATCACACTTGCACTCTTGGAAAAAATCATGTTGCCAAGGGGAGGATGGGGCAGCTAGGTCATTAAATGGATAAGACTCTGGTCCTGGAGTCACAAAGACTTGAGTTCAAATCTGTCCCCAGACAGTCACTAGCTGTGTTACCCTGGGAAAGTCATATGACCCCATTTACCTCAGTTTCATCATCTGTAAAATGAGCTTGAAAAGGAAATGGCAAACTACTCTAGTATCTTTGCCAAGAAATTCCAAATGGGGTTATGAAGAGTGTAACATGATTGAAATGAAAAAACAACTGAGGAAGATAGATCTGGAATGAAGAGAGGCATGTCTTCCAGTTGTGAACTAACATTTATCTTTTATCTTTGCCACCTAATTCAAAAGACTGAAAAATGTTCAAGTTGGCCAGCTTGTTGAAGCCTAGCTCGTTGTAAGTGGGTCTGCAATGACACTATTTATGTGTTATAGTCTGGTCCTTCCCTTACAGCTATAAGAAATAGGGAATTCCTTTACCAAACAAGAAGATGTAGTACTGAGTTAATTCCTCAAAATAGGGATCTTTAAGATGGCATTAAATGAAGCATTAGTCATTAGAGCATTCTTCTTTAGATAACTTTATGTGGTAGATGGATATATTACTCTGATAGATTGACCATCTGGAACACTGAAAGAGAGAGTAACTCAAGCCTGAGAAGAAGGTGGATGCAAATATACAGGCAAGGGTAGCTCTCAACTCATGTAATTGTGGGTCAACTAGCCAAAGCAAGGTTTTCATATTTAGCCATAATAGACTTGCCATGTTCTTGATCTCCATATGGAACCCTAACAGTCAGTGTCAGTGAGCCTGCAGTTAAGGGAATAGAAAGGAACACATGGAGAGACAGGAGATTACTGGCCCTGGGGCCAAGAAAGATGAGCAAAGTATCTTCATTTCCCAGAGCATAACAACTTTAGCACTGCCACAGACTGTTTTTGGTGCATCAGCCCAAGGTAACACCTATTACTGTTCTTTGTGGGAGACCAAAGAAATGTTCCTTCACCAAGTGAGGCTCACAAAGGAGGATGAGAGCCTATCAGCACTCTACCATAATACCAAGGTCCAGTTTCAAGGTAATGCAAACAAGAAATGGTGGAATGACCAACAGGGTTAAGTACTAAATTTATACTCAGATGACCTGGGTCCAAGTCTGCTCTCTGCCGCTTGCTACCTTTCTGACCTGGGGCAAATCATTTAAACTCTGTGGGCCTTACTTTTCTTATTTGTAGAAGATGAGATTTGGATTAGATCACCTTTAAAGTTCCTTGAAGTTTTAAGCCTATGATTTTATGAGCCTTTCTACTAAATCCTAAAGGAAGTTTGGAGATAGGATGGTAATGGTAATCATAAAAATAATTGACATTCCTACAGTACTTTCATTTTTGCAGAGTCCTTTATATATGCATTATCTCATTTGATCCTCTTAACAGCTTTGTGAGGTACATAATATGAATTGTGTTATAGCCATCATTTTGCAGATGAGGAAATAGCCTCAGTATATAATTTTCTGAGGTTCACACAGTAAGCAACAGAGGGAGGATTTGAACCCAGGTCTTCTAACTATAAGTCTACAATTCTATAACCATTGCACCATGCAGTTGACCATTATCTTCCTCCTCATAAGCAATGTAATCCAAGAAGCTTTGTATGCCAGGCCAAGGAGATACTCAGATGGAAGATATTTTTTACAATCAGTACTCTTCAGCAGGTGGGAGAGCTATAAAAAGAAATGTAGGGTTAAGGCAGCCATCACTTCTCTATATGAAACATCTATTTAAAAGGAGAGATGGCATACTTCTCACTCTTATTGCTACTTATAGACTATTCCTTGACCTATATCCTTGAAAGATATTTCCTCTTTCAAGATTTATTAACCAACTTGCAATACTCTTTCCCATCTTTGTTAGTGCCACCATTGACCCCCACATCATTATCTGTATTTTTTAATAGCTTTCAGAATTCTCTCATGGTTTTCCTCACCATCCTAAACTTTCTCTGGAAACTGATAACTCCTCTTATGTTCTTACCATACAATTCTTCCATCTCAACCTTGTTTCAGCCCTGACATGACATGCCTTTAGCTCTATTCTTTGGAATTGCACTCCCTCCAAGATTTGCTGCTCTGGAATTCAACTCTCCAGCCACAATATCAGCTCCTTTTGCTATTGTTTCCCCCTCATGTACAGTAAATCTACTCTTCACTGAAATCATGACTAATATCAATTCTCCAAAGCCATCTCTTCCACTTGATGACAGCCTTGCCAGTCCAGCATTGGCGCCATGGTGTTTGCTGCATTAACCTTTCATTCAGTACTCCCAGAGAATTCTTCATGACACTCTACCATTC
>CM053580.1:23263877-23281339 GCA_028627135.1 Pseudochirops cupreus
AGAAGGCCAGAACAACTTTTGGAGAGCAGTATCCAGTATCGTGGAGCCTGAGTTGCTGAGAGAAAGACTGCTGAGGGCCTGTTGCAGCTGCCCAGGACTTTGGAGAACTGCCACCCGGAACTGCCGAGACCTGAGGAGGCATGGCTGTGATGCCAGTATTTTGTTTGTCTGTTTTGACGTTGTTTTGCCAGATTCACCTACTGGTGAAGGCCAGTGATGCTGTTGTAGAGGTCCTGGAACCTGGCTGTTGGTTCAGAAGCCCTGAAGGAGGATTTTCTTGCGGTATGTTTACAGAAATCCCGGAAGAGGGTCTTGCTGATGTTTTCAGGGGTTCTGGGACTGTTCTACAGGCAAAAAGTGACTTAATGAGGACACTGGCTATGGCTTTGTTGAGCCTTGTGTCCCCAGGAACTGCAATTGCTGAGGGCTTGCCTTGAGTCAAGATGAAAGAAGGGCCTTTCCTTAGGTTTTCCATGCTGAGATATCTTAACTTTGTTATAGTTTAAGGACGATGGTCTTTTGTGTTCTCCTCCCCCTTTTGAGAAAGTGCTTGGTGTTAATGGATGGTATTGTAATTCAGTAGTTCCAGGTGTGGGAAACCTTTGGCCTTTTTGTGCTCTGTGATTGACTAAATGAATGTACTTTGTTTATGATTGGAAACTATTCTCCATTTGAGAAGAGACTAAAAGAATATACTGCCCAGGAGTGGCCTACTTTGACTACCTGGACCTTGGTACTTTGCAACTGAATTGAGAACTTACTTGCTAAGTGAATGAGTTATACTGTATTTTGACTTTCTCTGTTCCGTGAATGTTTTGCTGAATAAATGGGGTTTGCTATGCTGGTAATCCAAACCTTGGAAGTTGCCTTTGCTTGGCATTACAATGAGTTGCCAATATGCATAGATGGGGGGAATTCCATACCTGAATTCCCCACTAATGAAATAACAGATCCTGACCAAATAGATAGAATGCACTTAAAACATATTATTGTGTATAATTACCTGTTTGAATCTCACTGACCTGTTAGAATGCAAACTCCTTGAGAGCAAGAATAAAGTTTTTATTAAACTTTTTATCTTCTCTGTGCCTTTGCTGCATTCTGCTGGATTTGATACAGAAGGAAGTGCATTTAAAACAAACATTTTCTCCCAAAATAATTTCTTAAGAAAGAAATATAATTAATTAGTGATATCATAATCTTTTTATCTCTATTTCTTCCTTCAAATGTATTTATTAAAATCACACACAACAGTTTGTCTCAATTGATTATATGTCAATAAAATGGAGACAGTTAATTAGAAATGTTGGTCTAATTTCAAACTGACAAATGTCCATGTAAGAGACATATCACTGGGTAACCAGGCATGGTTGTGTACACCTGGAATCCCTGCATCTGGAGAGGATGAGATTGATGTATTGAAGGCTGCTAGGACAGGCATAATATTAGGCAGGTCAAGGTTCTCCTTGAACATTTGGCCTTCTTGAAAATGGAGATGTTGTGGCCTGTGAGATCCAAGGAGGTCAGCTTCATAGTTGTCAGGAGCAGAAAGAGTTATGGGCAGAAGGTCAAAGTGCTTTACTTGCATCAGAAAAGGTCCTGAGTGAGGGCCAAGCTGGAAATGGAAAAAGGTCCTCAGGCAAAGCCCTTTTGGAGTGGGAGACAGGCAGTGGCATCCCCTGACCCCATTTATAGTGCAAGACAAAACTCAAGAAGCTGGCATGCTTGGTGGTAAAGAACCAGTAGGGACAAGCAGGGGGTCTTGTCCCCTTGCTTATAGAAAGCAAGACCTGATGGAAAGAAACCAGCTAGCATCCACAAAAAGCAACAATTTCATTAGAGGCAATGATGGAGCATAGCATTCTAGATAAAGTTCAAAATCATTCATTTACCTGCAGAATTTTTCACTGTCCCTTTTCACTCTTAATAATGTTGGAGTAATAAGTCTTCTACTGGCTTTGGTCCTGAACTGGTGATACAGGAGTCACAAGGTAGTCAAGGAGTACTTGTTGTGTTTGTTCTTCATTTTCAAAGAGAACTATGACATCAGGGAAATGATGACATGACTTGCAGTTGACTTTGATTTGAGTGAGTGAGGGCTGTGCAAGGTCACCAGCCTCACTTTCTCCTCCAAAGCCATCTGGGTCCAGTGGCTAGATATTCATAAAAAAAACTGGAGATAGCCCAGGATGCAATGGGAGACCCTGGTCCTTTTAGGCTAAGGACTTGTTAGGTAGTAGAGTAAAGTAACACCTATTTACTGAATAGGCCTCTTTAAGAAGTGGGGACTACTGGAGTTGGAAAGGAAGCATGCCCTCCAGGCGTGGAAGATACTTGTTAGAAAGCATAGGAGCAGAAAATGGAATGTTGAGTTTGGGGATCATCCATTAGGACTCCAGCTGGAATGAACCCTAGAATGCATGAACTTCAGTCCTGTGACTTAGGGCCAGAATGGGGAACTAGAGCAAGAGTAGTACAGGAAGCTCTGAAAATAGCTTGATTATGCTTGCAGAGGGAGGGATTTTCAGATGCTACTTTTTCTCTCCCTTCACAGAAAAATTTTTGCTTACTATTGGACTCATGTCTTCTAGGTACATCTTAATTTTTCTTCAACCTTGGGGTAGTATGAATTTATATGGATGCAAAAATGAGTGAGACTTGCGCTGATCCTCCCTTCCCCCCCCTTTCCCTTTCTCTGTCTCCTTCCTTTCTCTCCTCCCCTTCTTCCCTCCCCTTCCTGTTTCTGTATTTATTATATATAATATGTACATATATTATGTATTTAATGTTATATTTATATAACGTGTGTATGTGCATGTCTATATGTATACACACACATACACAGAGGATTTGTGGCACTCAAAGACAGGATCATTTTTTTTTCTGTCTCTTTGATTCATAAATAATTAATCTGACTCTGGAAGGTGATCATTCAGACAACATGCCCCATTCCCACATGGTGGCATCAGCCAACATCCATCATACATCCCCCCATTATGAGATTATGTCTGTACATTAGTGAAGCCACAAGATGATTTATTCAGGAAATGGCCTTTCCCCCCTTTCAGTGTGAAACAATAGCTACATTCTCCTGTTAGGTTTGTTTGATGAAGTGCATCTTCAAATACATCTGGGATAGGGCAGCTTTCCCCAGAACATGTCTTCCTGAATAGCTAGAGACAGCTTAAGCAGTATCCCGGCTTCCCCCTCCCCCAAGCTATAAAAACACTATAAACTAGGTAGAGTTAGGACCTGACTCCCTGTTCTCCCTCCAAATCCAGCATACTTCCAACTGCACCCTTTATGTATCCTGTTTCTATCATGGTTACTACCAGGCTCCTGGTCACCCAAACTCAGAACCTGAAAATTATCTTTGAATCTGCCCTATCCCTTGCTGTACCACACCTCCACGTCCAATAAGTCACTGAGCCTTGTCAATTATTCTTGTACAATAATAATAGCTACTCTTTATACAGCACTTACATTTTTAAAGGTTGCATAAGTTACCTCATTGGGTTCTCATAATAACTCAGAGACATAAGCACTATTTTAATTCCCATTTTATAAATTAGGAGACTGAGCTTTAGGAAGGAGCTTAAGTGGTATGTCCAATTAATAACTATCTAAGGCTAGATTTGAACTCAGATCTTTTTTTCTCTTTTTTAAATTATTAATTGATTTATTTATTTACTTTTAGTTTACAAGATTCAGTTCCACAATCTCTTGAGTTTCAAATTTTCTCCCCTCCCTTCCCCCCTCCCGCCATGGCAGCATGCAATCAAGTATAGGATCTACAAATACTTTCACATTGGACATTAGTCTTGTTGTAAAGAAGGGTTGTAACCAATGGAGTGAACAGTGGGAAAGAAGAAATAAAATCAAACATGAAAAAGAACGAGAGCATGTATGAACTCAGATCTTTCTGACTCCAAGTCTAGCACTCTCTTTACAATACCCTTGTAGCTACCTCAACAGCCCTCATAGTGCAGGTCCTCATCCCTTCTTTCCTGAGTTGTTACTAATTGCCTTTAATTGGTCTTCCTGTTTCCAGTATTTCCTTTCTCCAACTATTAGGTCAGTCAATCATCAAAATAATATCTGCAGGTGCAGGTCTGGATGTCACTTCCCTTCTCAAAAATCTTTCCTGGCTCCCTATTCCATCCCAGATATAATACAAACTACTTAGCCTGACATTCCAGAATGCACAGAATCTGGCTCCTACTTTCTTTAAGCAGTCTTATTTCTCATTACCTCCCTCCCCTCATTCCTACCATCATATGCTTTATTCCATCCAAACTAGAATGCCCCTCTCAATTTATATTCTCTTCCTTTAGGCTTTTATATAACCCTCCACTCCAAGCTGGCAATGTAAAATATTGTTAGTACCTGACATAAATGAATAGATTGCTGTACTTGGAGCCAGGGAAACCTGGATTTAATACTTGAACCCTATGTTTGTCATCATGAACAAGTCCCTCAATACCTTTAAACCTCAATTGCATCATCTCTAAAATGCACATGCATCTATGGCACCAAGTAGTTATAAGGACCAAACGAGATGATACACACACAACACTTGGTAAGCTCTAAAAAGTACTCTATAAATTGCAGTATTCATCTAATTGATGTTCCTTAAGTATATGAATGGTTTAATTCACGCATTGCCAGCACTGGGTATAGTAGACTGAACATTGATTCTAAAGTCAAAAGATGTACGTTAAAATCACCTCTCTTCTACTTATGACCTATGTGAAAAGTTTCCTCCTTGATCCTTAATTTTCTCATCTGTAAAATGGGGTGGTTGAACTAGATGACCTCTAAGGAATCTTCTCTCTAGAGTTATAATCCTATTACTTTACACAAAATAGGTATTTGATACATTTTTATATTTATGGCCCAGAATCCTCTCTTTCAGGACCCAACTTAGGTACCAAAACTTTTTCAAAGTCTGTTATGATCTTCTCAATGTCAGGACTCTTACCACCTTCAGATTTCTAGTAATTAATCATCTCTCTAGGTACGTGGTCTCATACACAGCATCCTCCCTTGCCAGTCCATCAGAAACTCTAAGTTCATTAAAAGGAGGGACTATAATTTTGTCTCTATTCATCCTGAAATGTTGCACACAGTATAATTTTAATAAATATTAGTTGAATTCATTCCGAATAAGTTTGATGCAAATCTTGTCATATAAATTTTCCAGTGAAAAGCTTTTTGTATATGAAGACATAATGAAAGAAGCAAGCCCATCTATCATAATTAGCAAGATCATCAATCAGTAATATCTAAGTTTTCATGGCATCTTCCCTTGATCCTGGCATCCAGTCATGGAAGAACCTGGGGACACACTGAAGAAATCCCAATGAATTCTCATTATGTCCAGATGACCAGTGTCAGCATTTTAAAGGAAGTTGGATTTGTTTTCTTGAAAAAGGAACAAAAATTGCATTTCCTTCCAAACTGGAAAAAAAAAAAGAAGTAAAAGCAAAGCAAATATTCCTTTCAATGAAGTATTTGTCACTCAAGTTTATTCGTCAGTTTAAGGTCACATAGGTTTTAAGCAGTTCTCTGTAAACTTGGTCTGGCTGTCAAAACAGATGAATAATTCACTGTGAAAAGAAAATAATGGGCTGAGCAGTATCTAATGTAAAACTATATGGACTACTTGAAAATTACAGTGTAGTATATATGTAATGTGTGTATAGACATACATGCATATATACATATATATGTATATATATACATATATGTATATATATATACAAATTTTGTCATATTCTATGGAGTAGTATGGTAGAAATATCACCAGATTTATTCAGAGGACCTATATTCACAAATCAATCCTTCCTATGTGACCTTGGGCAAGTCATTAAACATCTCTAGGTCTCAGTTACCTCATTTGTGAAATAAGAGGGACACTTAATGAAATGATCTCTGTGGTCTCTTCGAATTCTTCATTGTGATACTATGGCCCTGGCTATGCCATTTGTTACCCGTATGATCCTGGGGAATGCCCTTACCCTTCCTAGACTTTAGTTTCCTCCTTTGTAAAATGAAAAGGAAGTCCAGAAGACCTCTTAGGTCTCCCAACTCTAAATCTAAAATCCTCAGATGATCAAATTATTGCAACATATCCAGAAAAACAGCCCATCAAATGAGATGATTTTTAAAAATTCCCTTAATCGATAAATCTAAAACTTGTTAGAAGGGGGAGGAGGAGGAGGAAAAAGAAGAAATGGGAGAAATAAAAGAAGGAGAAGAAAGGAAGAAGGAAGAGAAGGAAGGAAGAAATGAAGAAAAGGAAGAAGAAGAAGAGCGAAGAGGAAGAAGAACACTAAGATTTCTAGAGTGCTTTCAGATTCGCACAGTGCTTTACATATGGGATGTCCCATTAGAGTAGTGGAAACAGAGCTGGTAATGGAATCTGAGGCCTTAGGTTTGATCTGTGACTCTGTTGGGTCAGCTGTGAGATGCTGAGCAAGTAACTCTCCCCATTTCTTAAATGAGGGGTTTAGACTAAATTATTCCTCAGGTTTTTTTCAAACTATGAGTCTTATGAATCATTAAGTACTTGCTGAGAGCCTATGAGGCACAGTTTTGGGTGATGGGAAGGACATTAGGTTAAGAATCAGGAAACTGGGCTTCAGGTCATAGCTTTGGTAATTATAAGCTGGACCATCATGGACAGGGGTGGCAACTCTAGTTGGAAGAGACCTAGGCACAAACCCCTTTCCCCCACCATAACACTTCCTAGCTGTGTGACTATGGGATGGTCACAACCTTTTTGGAAGCTGTTTCCTCCTTTGTAAAGTAGAGATAACCATCCCTACATAGTAGAGTTGTGAGGGGAGAAAAGTGATTTGTAAGCAGGAGCTATCATTATTATGTAAAATTTTATTTGACATATAACTCTTTAAGGCTGACAAAGCAATTTATGTAAGTTAGATTGTTGAATCTCCTACTAACCCCAAGAGATAGGTGCTATTATCATCTGTCTTTTGCAAATGAAAAGCCTGGGTCTCATTGAGGTCAGGTGACTTGCCCATATCATCCAGCTATTTAGGGAAAGAGGTGGGTTTAGGGCCCAGGATTCCTCTCTCCCTAGATCCTGCCCATATTCCACTGATCTTGTGCTATAGTAGATCAAATGAGATAATGTGCTTAATGTGCTTTGGAAAACCTCAAATGACTTTATCAATGTCACCTATAATTTTTCTCCCCCTCCCCTTTTTTTTTTTTTTTTGCTTTCAAAGTACAAATGGAAACATTTATCTCCTAAGGAAAATTTAGCTCTTTAAAATTACTCACATCTTTAGTGTATTAAGGAGGCAAATATTTGCCTCATTCTACAAGGGGCCATGGGATGAAGATCTGAGACTGACCTCGTTTTATACATGCCTCCTTATACTCCCTTAATAAGTGGTTATTAAGTGAATAGATTGCCACAAATAGATTCCTGATCACTTTTCTGGACTTGTAGAAAGAAGCATTGTTTTATGGATGTTATAGTCGATACTGGTTTTGGATTTGGGACCAGACATTTGATTTCATTGGCCTTGAGAACTTCCCTGGAGGAAGTCACCTCTACCTTTTCAGGTTGGTACATGGTCTTAGAAAGTTGTCTATGGGTACTGAGAGGTAAATTGACTTGTCTAAAGTGAATTCAGGATTTCTTGACTCCAAGGCCAATTATGTGCTAGATCAAGGTTTCTTAAACTTTTTGTGTGTCATAGGACCCTTTGATAATCTGGTGAAGTCTGTGGACTGCTTCTTAGATTGTGCTAAAATATGTACATAAGGAATATGTATTATAATAATTATAATTTGTTATTATTATAAAATATATATGTATTATAACAAAATGCAATTATCATTTTTTTAAAAAGTTCATAGACCCTGTGTTAAGAACTCCTTCACTAGACCATACCGCCTTTCACTATAAATGATAGACAGTAAAATTCCTTTTGGTGGGAGGAACATATGTCCAATTGAATATTTTGCATATCCCATTAGAAAAGTTCTTAAATCCAGTTTCAAGTCTTGTCTACTGAACCAAAAGAAATTCACTTACACTTTATCATAGGAAAATTCTTCTAAATTCCTAAAAATGAAATTTGGAGTTTGAACTCTAAAACATAACTTGTATAAATGAATATATACACACATACGTTCATATGTATCCATATATATTTGTGTATATATATTTTTATTTATATACGTAGGCATGTGTTGTCTCACCTATTAGAAATAAGCTCTTTGAGAGCACAGACCGGTTTGATTTTTTTGTATTCTTTGTATCCCTAGCACTTAGTACACTGTATGGCCCCCATAATAAGTACTTAATAAATGCTTTTTGATTGATTGCTTCCCTCCTTCTGCTTCCCTTCCAAAAAGCTTCTAACCTTGCTTGGCCCTCATGATTCAACTAACACAAATCAGGCCTTCCTCCAATGTCATCTTCATCATCACTCATAGCCAGGAGTAAAAAGTCATTGCTAGCTTGGTCACATGAGAGATTAAAAAAAAAACTGCCAAAGGTCATGAAGAAAAAATATTGTATGGTTACGATCCACCTTCATGGAGAGATGAAATCTCTACCATCTGAAATCTCAAAGCAGATTTTCGTCGTGCCACTCTGATGTTGTGTTGGAAAGACCAGAAGTAGTACTGGGTCGACTAACTTCCTATTAAGTGCATAAAACCACGTTGACAGGCTGATGGCCCAGCACAGGGGGCGCTAGACTAGACTTAAGTCAAGAGGACTTAAATGAAAAATCAACTTCAGAGATTTAATACCTGTTTGACCTCAGAAAAGTGATTTAATATTTCTGTGCTTCAATATTTTCATGTGCAAAAGAATCCATACATTCTAATGTTACTTCCCATTCTAAATGTATGGTCTTATGATCTTATGTTGACTTAAGATTATGATCTTCAGTTAACTTAAGAATGATTCAAGGATTATTTTAAAAGTATGCTGGAAAATTAAGAAAATATCATGAATTAGAGTTATGAAAATAAATAGGAAGTTGAGGGATCATGTGACTAGAATGTTGAACCTGGGGTCAAGAGGCCCTCATGTCAAATCACACCTCTGGCATTTATTGGCTCTCTAAAGCTGGGCACACCCATAACCACTCTAAGCATTAATCTCTTCATTATTCAAAGGGACATACTAAATACTAGGAGTCCTTACGTCATGCGGTTATTGGGAAAATCTCCTGAAGAATTCTGTGTATCCCAGAATTTGCAGTGCAATTATAAGCTATTGAAGCTTATATATGCTATAATAAGCATATAATAATTAAACAAAATAAAGTTGTAATAATTAAGTAGTAAGCAAGCGTAGAATAATAAAAATTATAATAGCTATTAAAGCTTAAAACTATACTAAGATTTTGGGGACATTCTGTATACTGAATATTTGGTGAACTTTCAAGTAAAATAGAAATATTGTTATTGTTAGCTAAATGCATTTTTCATAATGTTAATGAACTCTGATGGCATGTTCAGGTCACAGAACCAGTGAAAACCACACTTGTTTAAAGGTTAGCTGAATATTTATCATGGGAAGTCCTGTATTTTCTTATATTTTGATACTTAAGGCTAGAAAACCTCCAATGAAATCTCCCCCCCCCCCACTTTCTTCCATCATTAAATGTCTTGCTGAGCATCTAGTAGGAACAAAGGATGATGGGTAAAATGTCCCAGAAAAATAGTAAAATGAACTAAAAAGAAAGACTTTTTGTCACTATCTGGGTAATAGGACACATTGGCCTTCTGGATTCTTTTCTCTCTGTGTGAGTTTACATGTGTATAAAGTTTATGTGTAATAACCCTCTTACCTCGTGTGACAAAAGAAGATTTATTTTTCTTTCAATGATGTTTGCTTCTGATTTCTTTTTATCTTTCCTCTACTACGTGTTTCCTGGAATAATTGTTTGGCTTTTCGCTCCCGATCCAGAATTTCTTTGGGGAACAGGCTTCTCTCATCAAATGCTGCTCTCAGTGCTACAAAGGGGATGAGAAGATCCTCGTGAAAATCATAGTCCATTAAAAAGCCTAAGAAAAATTTGGCAGTGATAACAAAACATCAAATTGGGCTTGAACCAAAGACCTTTGGATTTTACATAATTTGAAGGGAAAGTTTGGCCTTGAGGATATTCTCTCTAAACTTCTGCTATTGCTTCTGTTTGCATCTGCATTCTCTACCCACACAGCTCAGTTTTATTTTATTTTATTTCATTGAATTTGCCTTCATCAGGATACAAATTTGCTGTTGAAGAGTGGAGGAATAAAAGAGTTAGTCCATTCCAACTTTATTCTTTTCAATCTACTTGCTGCTATCAAGAACACATAAAAAACTAAAAACAAATTATCCTCTATAGAAGTAAAGCAATTAAAGTAATCAAACCATGCTTTGAACATTTGCATGGTCAAATGAGCGCCTAGTGCAATCATATCCTTTAAAAGACTCTGATCTATAAGGATGAAGGTTCTCTAAAGAGAGAGAGAGAAAGAGAGAGAGAAAGGGAGAGAGAGAGAGAGAGAGAGAGAGGCAGGGACAGAAAGACAGAGAGAGATGGAGAGAGAGAGAGAGAGAGAGATACACAGATTATCCCCAGGGATGAGTACTAGGGTTGCCTTGGAAGGATGTAAAAAGTATAACATACCTTCAAGAAGACAACTTAAACCTCTCTTTCTATTTCTACTTCTTGCTTCTTGATTAAATGAATCAACACATTTTACCACAGTTGAGTGGACTACTTTGATTAGCTTCTTTGATATCTCAAAAAAAAAAAAAGCTATGATTTCATCAGTGTGAGAATTCCTATCATTGACACAGATCACAAGATTTCCACCATTGGTTCTCTGAGATGCCTTGCCCAAAAAGGGAGAGAAAAAAAGGGAAAAAGAGGGAGAGAAAGAAGGATTGGGACATGGAGAGGGAGACCCCTTATAAACACATGTAGCTAAGCAATACAGATTTCCTCATTGGCTATGTCCAAGCATATCTGTTTCATTTGGTACCCTGAGTTTCTCACTTCTCTGTCTGAAGAAGGGCATCATGTTTCATCCCGGGTCCTCTCAAGTCAACCAAACCTCTCCTTTTATAGATAAGGAAACTAAGTACTAAGAGGAGACTTGCCCAAAGCTGCACAGTGCATGATGGAGCAGGAATTTGAAGCAGATCCTCTGACTTCAGATCCAGGACTCTTTCCATTCTATCATCCTGCCTTCCTACCTGAAGTCATTCTAATTCCCAAATCTAGGTTCTTATGCCATGTTCGGTGTTATCCATCATGTCCAACTCTTTGTGACCCCATTTGGGATTTCTTGGCAAAGATACTAGAGAGGTTGCCACTTCTTTTTCCAGCTCATTTTATGGATGAGGAAACTGAAACAAACAGAGTGAAGTGATTTGCCCCAGGGTCACAGTTAGTAAGAGTCTGAGGCCAAATTTGAATTCACATCTTCCTGATTCCAGGCCCTGTACTCTATCCACTGTACCACATAGCAACCCTTCTAATGTCATAGCCTTTGGAAAAAACCGAGGTTACCTGATGAGAGACTGAAATGAGACCTTATTAGAAGACTGTCATTTAAAGAAATAAATGTATGAAAAACCACTTAGTAAGCACTTACTATGTGCCAATCACTAGGGATACTAATAGAATAAGCTAGACGGTCTCTTCTTACAAGGAGTTTGCACTCTAATTAGGGATATCAACACATAAAAGAAAGTTTAGTTACAGAGCCAGTAGAAAAGACCAGAAGTCCTAAGGGATCAGCAGAGAGGCAGATGGTAAAGCCTAGAGATCCTTAGGTTGTATCAGAGGTCAAATGACGTTGTTGGGGAGTCTGAAGGGTATAGAGGCAGAGGAAGTGATAAGAGGAATTCTTACTATAAGACCATTGAACCACTACTAGATAAAGTAGCACCACTCAAAGTGGTAACCATTATGCTTCCTTTTACTTAAAAACAGCACATAGGATACTGACTTCTATTAGTCAACATTTGGATTCATCCCCTACAAAGCTACAGTTGCCTTTTCTGAAATCACAGAGAATTCTCAGTCCAGAAAGACTGTCTGGAGACACAAACCAGGGAGTGGCATTTGAAAGTCACTCATAAATGTTCTTGTCCCTTGGGTCTCTCCTGGATCTGTTTTCCAGGTCAGTCGTTTTCCCGATGAGATATTTCACATTGCCTTCTATTTTTTCATTCTTTTTGGATGTGTTTCATGGTATCTTATTTTTTTATAAAGTCATTAGCTTCCATTTGTTCCAATCTAATTTTGAAGGAATTATTTTCTTTGGTAAGTTTTTTGAAATTCCTTGTCCATTGGGACATTCCTTCTTTCTAAGGCATTCTTCTCCTCATTGGCTTTTTGGACCTCTCTTGCTATTTGAGTTAGTCTATTTTTAAGGTGTTATTTTCTTCAGTATTTTGGGTGTTTCCTTTAGCAGACTGTTGACTCATTTTTCATGATTTCCTTGCATCATTCTCATTTCTCTTTCCATTTTTTCCTCTACTTCTCTTACTTGATTTTCAAAATCCTTCTTGAGCTCCTTCATCACCTGCAACCAATTCATATTTTTCTTGGAGGCTTTTGATGCAGAAGTTTTGACTATGTTGCCTTCTTCTGGTTCGATGTTTTGATCATCTTTGTCACCAAAAATCAATTCTATAGTTTGATTTTGCTTCCTCTGTCTGCACATCTTGCCAGCCAATTACTTTACTTTTGAACTGTTTACCATGGTAGAAATCTACTTCCATAGTGGAGAGTGCTATGTCCCCTTGGGTCTCAAATAGAAATGAATTTCAAAGGAATCATAGCATAACATCATAGATATAGAAAAGAAAGGAACTTTATTCACATGAGAAAACAGATGTCTAGAGAGGTGGTGAGTTGCATAAGACCACACAGCTATAGCTAGACTTGGGACTCACATTGTAACACATTTGCTAGATGGCTGGATCAGGAAAAATGGTATCACCAAAAGTGTACTCACCACAGTACACTTGGTGGGGAAGGAACAGCCAAATGAACCAATGAGAAATATTGTCTCCCCAGAGATCCACACTTCCCAAAGTAACCAGAGAAAAAGGCATCAGTGGTCATATTATTAATGACCTTCTCACTCAATGCTAATCATAACTAAAGACCCACAAAATGACCCTAGTTGATAAATTCCAATTTCTTCTCTCTCTGTGTAGCATCAGTAACTGTTAGATGGATAGTAAAATCCTAAGCAATTTTATATAGTGAAATTAATGCGTTATCTATGGCATATTGCATCAGTAAAGATATAGACACCATCTGCTCCTAGAGTGTAGATAAAAGGAAATCATAGGATTGTAGATTTGATTGTGAACCAGGGACCTCAGAAGTCATCTACTTTAACCCTTTCATTTTATAGATAGGGAAACAGAGGCCAGAGAAGTAAGTCTGTTTGCCCAAGATTATGCAAGGAAAAGTGGCAGAGCCAGGATCAAAAACGATGTCCTCTAACTCTAAATTCAATTTTCTTTTCTAGTGTATTGCATGATATCTCACAATCTTTTCATACTGTCTTCTTGTGGGCCCAGCATCCCAGCACTGTTGGGCAAAAGTGATGGTTTACATGAAAACATTATACAATTTATAAATTATTCTCCTTTTACTCTACATTCCAACCAAAATGGTCTTCTCTCTATTCTTAGCATGGGACCCTCAATTTCCTATCTCTATACTTTTCACATTTACCTAGAATGCACTTTCCTCATCTCTGCCTTATAGAAGCCATTCCTTCCTCTAATATACAACCTCCCCCAACTGTTAATGTCTTTCTTCCCTAAATACTAAGCATTTATTTTGTATTTATCATTCATTCAATGTTTGTTTTTCAGTTCTCAAAGAGGACCATGACATCAGTAAGGTGATGTCATGACTTGCAAGTGAATTGAATTTAAGTGAGGGACCTCTAGGCAAAGTCACTAGCTTCACTCTCTCCTCTGGAGCCATCTGAGTCCATTGGCAAGATATAGATCAGGACAATCAGAGATGGATGCAGTGGGAGATTTTGGCCTTTTTAAGCTAAGGTCTTTCCCACGTTTCAATTTGAGTTAGGCAATACCCATTCAGTGATTAAGGATAGGTAAGAAATGAGGCAAGGAATTGCCTCTTTTATCTAGTTAAAAAAAATCAATGTGGGAGGGGATAAAGATAAAGGAATCTATATATAAAATGTATATTACATATACATATAACACGGACTGTAATTTCCTTGAAGGCAAGGATTATATATTTTCTTCTTTCTCTAGCATCTATTATGGTGTCTGGAACATGGTAGGTATTTAATAGATGATTACTCATTTATTGAAAGTGGAAGTTTGACCATTGCTCAACTATTCTAGGCTTCTTAGCCTGCAACCCAATTGGCTAGTGAATAGTAGCCTCCCGTGGCATGTCTATTTCTATAAATGCACAGCTTAGAACTAAGAACAAAACCAGTCCTCTTAAGAATTCCAGACTCTTCTTGTGCTTTCTCTAACCCTATCAATAAAAGAAGTTGCAAAGAAAAGTGGGAAAAGCATTAAGTGAAATGAGAAGTCAATTGAAATTCCACTCCTGACATTTACTAGTTTTGTGCTCTTGAGCTAAAGCATTTAACTCCTCTATTTCCTCATCTGAAAAAAATGTAGATAACAACTTTGGTTATCACAGGGCCATTTTGGGAATCACATGAGTTGATATTTATAAAGTGGTATATAAATGTCAGCTCTAATTATCTTGGCCCTGCTACTCATTCAGATCACAGCATCATAATTCTGGAAGTGGAAGTCCCTAAGGGACCATCTGGTCTAGGACTTCTAAACCTTGTTTATGTCATGTAATCTTTAAGAATCCTATGAAGCCTACAGACCCATTCACAGAATATTTTTAAATGTATAAAATAAAATATATAGAATGATATGAAATAAAGACTTTTTTTACTCATCCAAGTTCATTAGATTCTAGATCTAGATCTAGACCTGCCTTTCATACTGTCTAATTGACTTGGGAAAGTCACTTAACCTAGACAAATGTTTTACATTCACAAAACTGGATTCCTCTGAGACAGCTCATACACAATATTTTCTCTATCCTGGAAGACTTTAAAGAGGTTCTAAGGAATCCTTTGACAAAAGCTAGTTCTCAGTAGTTTTCAGATTTGGGAATAAAGCACATGAAATTTCGTGCTGTTTAAGCACCCAGTGAGGACAGCTAGAAAACTATAGAGAGGGTGTGAAGGATCCTTTTAATTTCAAAAGAAGGAAATGGATAGAGAAAGGACATTCAATGCCCAGGGGGTAAAAACATAAAAAGTCACAGAGGGATCATACAGCATTCAAAAATAGTCCCAAGTCCCAAAAGTTATAGTTTCAAAGACTGAATGGCAATCAACCAAAACCCCTCTCTTCTGGACTATATAACTGCCAAAACCCTCTCACTCACTGTAATCATAGAGATTGCATGAATTAATATTGAACTTGGGGTAAAGGATTAACTGCACGTTAGAGTGATAGGGAGTATTAAGACTGTATGAGTAATTATAATTTTTAATCTTCTTTTCTAGAAATGAATTTTTAATCCAAGGGTTTTCTCCTTATGAAGAAAAGAGCAGTTTGAGTGAAAATGTCAAAAACAAAAACAAAACAAAAACCAAAAAAGTCACGGGCAATATCCTAAGAGCTGGCAAGGTATCATGAGTCACAGCTAAGCATTTGTTAGGGCCCGCTATGAGCTAAGGCCAAGTGCTATGCCAGGCTCTGAGGAAGAAAAGAAAACCATCCCTGTCCCCAAGGAGTTTACCCAAGGTGGGTGGGGTGGGGGTAGTTGAGAGGTGGGGGATGACATAATATCCAAATAGAAAAAGATGTGTAGAGAATCAGTGAGGTTTTGTGATGGATACAATATGCACAAATCCTAAGATGGGATTGCAGGCAAAGATTCTTAATAAATGCAGGAAGATGGAAGTGGGTGGGTTGATGGCCTCATCTTTTAGTCCTTTGTTATTGTTCAATTTCATTTGGGAAAAGGGGTGGGGGAGAGGAGAGACAGACAGATAGACAAAGAAGTGGAGGAAGAGTGAGAGGTTGCAGGCATGTTTAGCAGAGGCTGGATGTTTCACATATCTGATTTCCAGCTTGCCTATCTAAAGACTTCTACAAAGACTCCTTGGATGAGATCAGCTCTTCTTTCTTGAACTGAGCTGAGATATGCTCTTGTAGCCAGCTAAAGAATTCACTCTTGTGCATTTTCTGATATATTCTCATTGTAGCATTCCTATTAGGACAGAAAGGTGGATAGAATGGTGGGCCTAGAGTCAAGAAGATTCATCTTCTCATCAGCACCAGAGCTGAGTTCAAATCTGGCCTTAGATATTTACTGTGTGACCCTGGGCAAGTCACTTAACCTCTGTTTGCATTAATCCATTGGAAAAAGAAATGGCAAACACTCCCATATCTTTACCAAGAAAAAACCTCATGGACCTCATGTCCACGGAATCATGAAAATTCAGACACAACTCAAAACAACCGAAAAACAAGAAGTTACTTTTCTGGGAGCTTGAGTTATAGTAACAAGTAGAAGAAATGTCTTCTCCCATATTAGCGTTGCCTCTATGTCCCCAAGAGAGTTAAAGGGTAGCTTCAGGGTGGTGGCCCATCTCTGGGAACTGAGACGTGCCAGTTTGAGGACAGATTGGGGTGAGTGAGTCAGACCAGAGAGTATGTTGATCTATGCCAAACGCAACCCATGCCTGGATTCTGTCTGCATGCCAAAGACAAACTTTACCAACTTTACAGTGCTGACCAGGGCCAGTGTTTAGTAAGTATCTATTTTAGGAAGATGTAGTGAACTTAAAAATAACAGTAACTGACATTTCTCTGGTCCTTTTAGGTTTAATGAACACTCCATACCCATTTTCTCATTTGAGACTCCATTAATGAGTGGGATTACAAGTGTTATTCTGTCCATTTTACATATATTATACACATCCGAAGCAGCAAAGCCAAGAAGTACCAGAGTCAGGAGTTGAATTGAGTCCAATCCTCTTTCTATCCTGATCCTTTGCATGTAAAGAACTATAGCTTCAAGGAATGTGAGGGTGAGCCTTAGTTTCCCAGAAACATACTATAAATGCAATACATACATTCCATCAGATCAATTCTTAAAGCACAGGGTGCCTTCAAAATTTACAAGGTGCTATCTAAGCCAGTCTAGCGTCAGACTTCGCCAGAGAACATTCACATATTGGCATGTTTCAATTTCAAGGGGGATTAAAGCTGAAGTGTCCAACTGCTCATTTCCATCTCAGTCCTGCTTTTATTGATGTTATGTCTATCCCTAGAAACCCTTTTCTTGAGAATCTTCCTTCTTTGAAATTCTTTCTAATAGTTTGTGCAATAAGAATGAGCCCACCCTGCTGGGTAG
>CM053580.1:23281839-23307388 GCA_028627135.1 Pseudochirops cupreus
GCCAGAGAACATTCACATATTGGCATGTTTCAATTTCAAGGGGGATTAAAGCTGAAGTGTCCAACTGCTCATTTCCATCTCAGTCCTGCTTTTATTGATGTTATGTCTATCCCTAGAAACCCTTTTCTTGAGAATCTTCCTTCTTTGAAATTCTTTCTAATAGTTTGTGCAATAAGAATGAGCCCACCCTGCTGGGTAGTAGTTCAATCTCAGGTGGATGACCTTCTTGATTGGATTTCTACAAATGAAAAGGAATTACTTGAAGTTCTAATAGTAAAAACAATCTTAGCAATATAAGGCAGGGAAAGAGCCCAGGATTTCAAGCGACGTCTTCTGCTCACAAGCTTGGTGATCTCACACATTCACCTTGTCTGGACCTTATAGGGGAGGGCATGGATTGACTCTGATTATTCTATATGAAGGAAATCCAAGAGATGAAATTATTTAAGAAAGCCGTACCAGGATTTACCCTAAACTGCAAGTAATTAAAATGTAGCAGCCTCTATAATCCTTCTGGGCATAACAAATTGCTTTGCTGCTGAGGATCACCCCTTTGGCTCTAACTGTCCCTCTAATGGGGAGGTTCCTCAGGTGTTTGAGGGGTTATTTTTATATGTGCATCTCTGGAGCTCACATCAATCCTTGTGCATAGTAGGTCCTTAGTAAACGTTCACAGAATGGAAGGCAGTCAATATTTACAGAAGGAAAGGTCATGGACCAACGCAGGCCCTCTGACTGAGGGTGCTTTCCTAATCACTTACAGGGTTCAGTGCTTTGCTGTTTCCTGACTACTGACTGATTTGGACTGGAGACAGAGTGACAATATGACATAGTGACCAGAATTCTGATAACTTCAGTTTTCTTGACCCTTGCTGCTACTCTTGCTTCCCACATTTTGCTTGGTTCATTGTCTAATTTTCCTAATCTGTCACTTCTCATAAAGCAATGGGCTCTGTCTGAAGTTCTGAAAGAAATTTCTGAAGCCAAATTATCTATAAAGAACATGTAGGAATGAGGTATACATATAGGGGCTGCTAGGTGGTTCCATAGTGCATACAGTGCCTGGCCTGGAGTCAAGAAGACTCATTTTCTGAGTTCAAATCTGGCCTCAGAAACTTACTAGTTGTGTGGTTCTGGGCAAGTCATTTAACCCTGTTTGCCTCAGTGTCCTCATCGGTAAAATGATCTGTAAAATGAACAACAATAAATGTATGAGGTATCATGGGGTCAAAAGGTATAGTTTAAAACTAAAATCAAACTCAATGCTGCCTCAGATGTCCAGGTATTTAGAGTATAGGTATAATTCATATTATGAAGGCTGTGGAATACTACTTTTCATTGTATAGAGATATAGATGTATTTATATAAATATGGGAACACACATATATGCACACATGAACATATGTTTATGTATACACATATATATGTATATCATAATACACATATATATGAGATTCATTGGCATATTATCACAGGGAAGTCACAAACATGAAGAAGGGTAAGGAAGACTTCTTAAAGCAGGATGCCAGGGAAACAAGAGATAGAGATAAAAAGGGAGATAGGGATAGGGAAGAGCAAAGGAAAGTGTCCATAGTGGGAGTGTCTTACATGAGAAATGACAAGAAGGCCTGTAGCCCTGGATGATAGAGCATGTGGTGGGATAGCTGATGTAAGGATATTGGAAAAGTAGGAATGAGGCAGGTTATGATGGGTTTTAAAAGACAGATGGAGTATTTGATATTTGATCCTGGAAGCAGCAAGAAGCCACTGGCATTGATTTAGCTGGGGGAGAGTGGTTGCTGTAGTTGTTATGGATCAGTCTTCAGACCATTAATGAACATTCATTTAATTCTAAGTTACTCTAAATGTGGGATTTCTGTCTAAAGCCAAACATGGTCATGTACTCCTAAAGGAAGTGAAACCACATCAATATTGGCATTCTTGCAATAAAGGAAACAAGAAGACAAAGAGATATTACTGCTAAATAGATAGATGGATGGCTCTCAGATTATGAGAGGCAATAAAATGTCTGGTTTCACTGTGTTTCCAAAGAGGATAGGAAACACCAGCTCACCACAGATCATTTGGGGACCTCATCTTGTAGTTCTCATGAAGAACATATACAAAAAGACCATTATGAAAAGAATGGAAGCCTCTCTTGGAGAACAATGACCAATATGCATTTATTAAAGTCTAATATGGGCCAGGCACCGTGGTAGGTGTTTGGGATACAAATAGAAAAGGGAGAGAATCCATGCCCTGAGGAAATTCATATTTTATAAGGAGAATATGATATGTTCACAGATAAGTCAATTCAGAATATGTGCAAAATAAATACACAGTGATGGGAGGTCAGGGAGGCATAAAGAAAGGAAAAATCAGGAAAGGTCTCTCAAAGGAGTTAGGTATGGATTAGATGAAGGGGGTTGATAGGAGTTCTCTCATCACTTTATAGGGAAGTGAGTCTTTGCATCTTACTGTGCAGGATCTGGGCATGACTATTTCTCATAAAAGATGGGTTTCCAAGATTGGGTATGAATTGCTTATGCCAAATTGTTGTGGAGAGATGACACTCACTTTTGTGGGTTTAATCAGTTATAGAGTCAGCCTTTTTAGCTTTTTGTTTTCCCTCTTTTCCTTTTAGCAAAATAAGCCAGTACTCAGCAGAACTAAGAATTAACCTGGACCCTGGGGCAGAAGGATCCCAACCCAAAGCTACAAAAGGCAAACATGGGGTATAGGGACATGAGAGTTGCATATGCCCTCATCCATGTAGCTTGACAGCCTTGACCTGAAGTTTCTGGCTCTGGCATGGGAGAAACAGTGGTGTGACATCTACTTCTAGTGTAGAGAACTATATTGATATAAACACTATGAATACCTATGGAAAAGGCATGTCAATTTACATCCATCAATTTACATCCCTCCTGTTCTACTTACTGTCACTGTGACTTCTTAGATCACATTTGCCATCCCCAACCTTCTCTCCAGTCTCTATGTGTCATCTTCCCCATTACAATGTTAGTTCCTTGAAAAAAAAAAGGCTTTCTCATTTTCATATTTGTATCCCCAGTATTGAACTAGGTGCTTGGCATGTAGTGTTTAATAAATACTTCTCATTCAATCATGCTTTCATAGCTTGAGCTAAGGCAATTATGGAAAAGGAAACCATATTGTGATATTTCCTAAACCCTACCCTTCCATAGGGAGGGAATCCCTAGGTACTACTAGCCTTATGGTCATCTCTCTAGCAACCCTAAATCCTAGAATTTGTAGAACAGCCTTTTATCAAAAGAAGAGGAGCTCCTTTGCAAAGTTAGCCTCTTTGGGAGAAGAGAATGTTTCATGTGGTATCCAAAGAGGAAGACCAGTAAGGAAGTTTAGGCCACAATATGGAGAAGTGAAAAAACTGGACTTTATTCTCTCCTATTCCTATGGTGAATTACTGAAACATATAGATCTGACTGGAAGTAATTCATCTAGCAAACCCAAATGTGTTTCCCTTTGAGGGGAAGCTAAAGAACTCAGGATAGTTCTATAAGCCTGAAAACCTCCTGGAGATGACAAAGATACTCTCTAGAATTTTAAGAGCTGCCTCACTAGAAACTCATAGTTTATATTTCTTCTGAATTCCAAAGCCTGTCAAGGTGCTAGGAAGAACACAAGCCTTAGAGAAATATGGGTTGCACTGAAGAAATAAGAGGAATCATATTGACTATTCATGATCTACTGCAGTGGTTCTCAACCTCCCTAATGTCGTGACCCTTTAATACAGTTCCTCATGTTGTGGTGACCCCCAACCATAACATTATTTTCATTGCTACTTCATAACTGTAATTTTGCTACTGTTTTGAATCATAATGTAAACATCTGATATGCGGGATGTATTTTCATTGTTACAAATTGAATATAATCCACAGGTTGAGAACTGCTGATCTACTGTGAGTCCGTAATAGGATTTTACATTTCCCATTGGGTAGAATAACAGCTATGTCATACCCATCATGCATTGTTACTTTTATGTTTGTATGGAATCTGAGGAGCCTTTCACCCACATATGTGGACATCATGACATAACCTGTAGCTTATCTACATTATGAGATATCTAACAACAACTTCTGAGTGGAGGTATCTTGAGACCAAGAAGCACAATGTGGGTGAGGGTGGGGGAGAGAAGTAATAGAAGGAGAAGGAAAGTTGAACTGAGTCTTTATAAATCCAGAGCTGGAGGTACTGGGACAAATGACAATGAGAATGACAAATCATTTTATATTAAGGTATAATGTAGCAGTTTCAGTGGGAAAGCAGGCACAGGCAAGAATGATAGATTATGTTGGAAAATATTGTTCAATATTAAGGATTAAAAGACTAAAAAAGTTTCTGTACTACTAAAAAGATATACACTGATATAACATGAATACTTTATTCAAAAAGGAAGTTGGAAATCAATGAATACCATTAATTTATAAAAAATGGATATATGTATATTTAATGGAGAACAAAAGAGTGATTTCTGAGGTGGAAAGCATTTCAAAGTCAATGTTTTTGGCTTTCTTTGTACCCCTGGTACTTAGGACCCTTGCTGGTATATCCTAGGTGCTTAATAAATGATTGTTGACTTGTCTACAGTCCATTGTTTATATGCATTCAGACCAATAACTATTTCCAGAAGGTGTCAAAATCAACACCAAACTAGCAAGATAAAAATGACAGCAGTTACAATTATATCAACTGACCCATTTAAATGAGCTGTTGACTATGAAAAACAGAAAATGGACAAAAGTAGAAGACATTGACTCTGAGTATTGTCAATTTTAAGAAAGTTTAATTTGAACAAAACCATGGCAACAATGTATAGAGCAAGAACCCAGAAGACACCTCAATATGCACTTGCTTGATCTCCTTACCAGTTGGACAGGTATGGCAGCCAATGATAACACAATAGGATACCAGCTGATTTTCCAAACATTATAGATTAGAATCATGTGTGATTATAAACAGTATCATTTCTTAAGACATAAAAAATTAGTGGAGAGAAAGAAGAGTCTTTCAAAAGCTTGATGCACAGCCCATCAAGTCATCCCTAGATGATCCCTAGAGCATTTACAGAAGAAACCCAGAAGTAGGACAATGTATATGTAGCAACAATGGAAGAGACTTATTTTTAATAGAGTAAATTATTGTCAACAATGGCAGTAGAACCACCACCTCTGAGTTCTAACAACTCAAACATTCCCAAATTCTATGAGGAAATGAAAATGATATTTAAGAGAATTAAATTGAGAATAGTTTGACTGGATTAAGTATTCAAAGAAGAAATTTGTGAAGGTAACACACTTTTAAAAGCACTAAGGGATTTGTTTTCAAGATTTTTCCAAAGAATGGGAAGAACAATAAATGATATTATTACCCCCAAGAAAGTGATAGAGAAGACATCATTAACTACCAGTGTTTAATTTCCATAGCATTTTTTTAAACAAAAATGACCTCTCCATATATGCAGAGAAATTGTGATAGAAATAAGAGAAAAGGACAGTCAGGATTTCATGGATTATTTTCTGTAGCAGATCACATCTCCATATAAAAACTATGTTGCTTGAAAAATACAAAGAATGCAAGATCCCTCGGAATTCATTGTTTGTTGACCAATAGTAATAGTGCACTTAACATGATGCCTTAATGTTTTAAACACACGTAACTCACAATTCTGTGAGGTAGGAAGCGCAAGAAGCATTAGACTCATTTTGCAAATGAAGAAACTTAATCTCTTGGAGGTTAAATAATTTACTCATTATTATACAGCTAATAAGTAGGATTCAAACCCAGTTTTTCCGAGTCAGTCTAGTATTCTTTCTCCATTATACCATCCTGCTCCAATAAAAAAGAATTAGACTGGAGTGGCTAGGTGGTGCAGTGAATAAAGCACCAGCCCTGGAGTCAGGAGGACCTGAGTTCAAATCCAGCCTCAGACACTTAATACTTACTATCCATGCAACCTTTGGCAAGTCACTTAACCCTAATTGCTCTGCCTTCCTCCTCCAAAAAAAAAAAAAAGCAAAAAAATTAATTAGACCCAGTAAAGCAGAATCCATATAAAAGCCCTTCTCTAATATGGAATCTCCAATGCAAATAATAAGAACATGTAAGATTTTTTTTGACAAATGTAACAGATAAAAAGCTAACATCTTGGTAGATGTAACTTTGTTCAACAATATTCTAATTATCAATATTAGATGAGGCATAAAACAGGGAGACATCTGCCTGCCAAAGTGTCCACCATTATCATAAATTCCACATGGAATTTAAATGGAAGGATTCCCTTACAAGTGGTGAGGTTCTCCAAATATTCCAGGTGGCAGAAACATTGTTTTCCTCCAACGTCCTGAATATGACTAGATACTCTCAATAAGCTTTTCAGTAACTCCAAATTGATTAGCCAAGTAATTCACATAAGCTAAAAACAACTAAAAAGAATAATTTTCTCAGTGGTACATGGTACCTTTACAAAAATTGACCACATAATTAGGTCATAAAACTTTTATAGCTAAATTAATGCAGAAAAATTAATGCATCCTTTTCAGATCACAATTAAAAAAATATGTATATTCAATAAGGGACCATGTGAACACAAATTAAAAACTAATTGGAAAGTAAGCCTAATCTTAAAGAATGAGCGAGTTAAAGGACAAATCATAGAAACAATCACTAATTTCACTAAAGAGAATGACAATAAGGAGAAAAAATATAAAAACCTAAAGGATGCAGCAAAAGCAGTAATGAGAGGAAAATTTCTATCTCTAAGTGCTTATATCAATAAAATAGAGAAAGAACAGGCCAATGAAATGGGTATGCAATTTAAAAAAAACTTTAAAAAGAACAATTACTAATTTCCAATGAAATACCTAATTGGAAATCTTAAAAATTAAAGGTCAGATTAATAAAATTGAGTGTAAGAAAACCATTGAATTAATAAGCAAAACTAGGAATTGGTTTTATTAATAGGATTTTTAAACAGAGAGAAAAAAATCTTATCACTAGTATTAAAAATGAAAAGAGTGAATAAACCAGTAATGAAGATGAAATCAAAGCAATTATACTTATTCTGCCCAATTACATGCCAATAAATTTAACAATTTAAGTGAAATGGAAGAATATTTACAAAAAATGTAAACTGACTAGATTAACAGAAGAGGAAATAGAATATCAAAATAACATTATTTTAGAAAAATAAACCTCTTCTAGAAATATTGAATACCCCATAAATAAACTTCCTGAGGGGAAAAAAAGAAACATCAGGACCAGATGGATTTAAAAGTAAATTCTACCAAACATTTAAAGATCAATTAATCCCAATATTAAATAAAATATTTGGAATAATAAGCAAAGAAGGAGTCCTACCAAACTCTTTTTATGAAACAAATGTGGTGCTGATACTTAAACCAGGAAGAACAAAATTAGAGAAAGAAATTTATAGACGAATTTCATTAATGAATATGAATGCAAGAACCTTAGATAAAATACTAGCTAGGAGACTACTTTTCTACAAAGATTATACATTGTGTCCAAGTGGAATTTATACCAGGAATGCAGGGGTAGTTTAACATAAGGAAACTATTAACATAATTGATTATGTTAATAGCAAAAGTAACAAAAATATATGACTTTTTCAATAGATTCAGAAAAAGCTTTAGATAAAATACAACACTCATTCCTGTTTTTTTAAAGGCTCAAAAGCATAGATACAGATGATGTTTTCTTAAAATGATAAGAAGCATCTACAAAAAACCATCAGTAAGTATGATTTGTAATAGGGATAAGCTAGAAGTCTTCCCAATAAGAACAAGAGTGAAACAAGAATGCTCATTGTCACCAACATTATTCAATATTGTATTAGAAATGTAAACAATAGTAGTAAGAGAATAAAAATTTGAAGTAATCAGAATGGACAATGAAATAATAAAACTATCTCTTTTTGCAAAACATAGGATAATATACTTGGAAAATACTAAAGATTCAACTAAAAAGTTAGTGGAAACAATAATTTTAGCAAAGTAGCAGCATATAAAATAAACCCACATAAATCACCAACCCTTCTATACATCTTTATATATTTATACATTTCTATATATCACCATAAAACCCTTCAAGAAGAGATAGGAAGAGGTAAGATACAATTAAAATAATTGTAGACAGTATAAAATACCTGGGAGTATACTTACCAAAACAAATCCAGGAACCACATAAATATAATTATAGAACACTTTTTATACAAATGAAGTCAGATTTAAATAATTGGAGAAATAACAATTGTTCATGAGTAGGCAGAGCCAACATAATAAAAATAACAATTTTACCTAGACTTATCTTTTTGTTCAATGCCATCCCAATTCAATTATCAAATATTATTTTGCTGAACTAGAAAAAATAGCAAAATGCATAAATTCATGCATATATGCATACATACACATATTTATGTGATGATAGTCTTTGCTAGAGCAGGATGGGGAGGAAGAGAGGAAAAAAAATTAAAAATGCATAGCAGAGAACAAAAGAAAACTTAGAAGAGACATGAAAAAGCAGGATACCTTTAAAAATGATGAGCAGTATTTATTACATAGGGTTTTTTTTTAAGTAAACAGCACAAAATGTAAATTTGTGGTTTTATATTAAATCCTCTTTTAATGTTGTGCTCTGTACGTGGAAATGTTTTCTTTTTCTGTGTTTAAATTAAAAATTTAAAAACATTTAAAGATGAAGAAAAAGAAATGTCTTACAGGAGATAATATTGACCTAGAAAACCACATGCTTATACCATCTATGTTATTTATTCATTTTGTTAAACATTATCCAATCATACTTTAATCTGGCCTCACTCAGGAATTTTGCCAGCCACCAGTCTGATACCTCTGATCTTGACTTTCCATTCTTGTATAGCAACTATTGTCTCCCTCTTTTGAAATTCAACTAGAGTCCCTTATGTAAGGAGAAAGAAAAAGAAGTTTGAATTCTAAGGAAATTCAACACATTCTTTCAGACCCACTTTTTGTCAGAATGCTCAAAAAATTGCTTCTGTTTTCTGAATTGAGTTTTCTTATCCTATCATTGTATAGCTCTACTAGTAAGGGTACAATACTTCAAAGTAGTTCCCTTAAGTATCCTCTAGAAATAGCATGTGACATGACAAGAACAAGATCAGAGCACCAGAAACCAGTCTGTGACTTTCTCTTTCAGCATTTCTTCTTCTCTGGTCCACTAAGTTTTGAAAATTAATTAAGGAGATTTGGGAGAAAATGGCTTATCAATGGCTGAAACATAGTAAGAAATGTGCAGTGGCCTGACTTCTGAAAAGTTGCCAAACAAAATGTTTCTGCCTCAAATCTCAGCATTTTTCCACAGGCCCCTGACTGTCCTTTCAGAAAGCATGCATCAGCAGCCTGAGCTGTCTTAGCATCTGACTTTACACCCCATTCCACTTTAACCCACATTGCAAGGAACCAATAATTTTCTTTCTTTTATTTCTCTTCCTTTTTAATAAGAAGGGCATCCTGGAGAGAATAATAAAGGTATAAGAATGGGAAACTTACTTTCTGCAAGTGAGACAATCTTTAGGTTTTTAGGGCATCCCTCCTCTGGCTTTTCCCTGAAATATTTCTCAGGGTTGGCAAGGAAATCAGGTTTGTTCACCTCTGCCACCTCCTCCAGGGTTCCAACATGTAATGACCTAAATGCACCTTCAGAGCAACAAGATTTTTTAAAAATTATTAAGTCCCCAGAATCAAGAGAATTTTCCAGTCAAGTGAACTTTTCAAATCTCTCCTTCCTCAGCTCTTGCAGCTGCAGTGCTGGGCAAACTCTGTAAACACAGCTGAGCCAATTGAATCAGTGGTCCTTTTTTTATTCAAAGGGACCAAAAGGCGCCAAACACTCTCCATTCATTTTATTTTTATTTTTTATTCCTTAGTCATTTTCACATAGAAACAAGGATTCTGCCACATTGGAAAATCTCCAATTTCTTTTCTATTATTAAGAAATAGAGTTCTTTGTGTAGTCCCTTTAAAAGCTAGAAAAATAAACCCTTAAAAATAGAATGCAGAAAGGTCTGAGCTAGGAAGAGCTCTTTAGTTTTGCTGAAATGTTAACCAAGGTGGCTCTATTGTATTGAATATGTGCACAAGCTGATGAAAATCCATTTTAATTATGCCCATAAAATGACTTGGACCAAAAAAAAAGGGGGGGGGAAATTGAGCCTTCTACTCCACGTGACAGAAGATGACAGAAAGGAAATAAACAAAGGGCTTAATTCAAGATGTCATTCTGTACAATTTCTATTTAACGTTATCAAATAGCAGTGGATCTTTTTATAGCCCAGCCTGAATTCTTCACACAACAACTGATTTCTCAGAGTGAAGTTTCCCTCAGTCATCAGCAGAGAGAAGATTGGCAGTGGGAGAAATCACATTATTATAGACTGTGATGTGAACCATAAACCAGTTCCCGTCTCAGTCCCTAGAGAAAATAACACAGTACAGGAAGATGGCCTTTGTTTCGACTTACTTTTTTACAGTTCTTTTGTGATCATCAGGAAATCCACTGGCACTTCATAACCTGATCAGTCTCTAGCATTGCCCAGTGCCTGGTACATGACAGCACTTAATAAATGTTACCTGACTGATGGCTTCCTAATGATGACAAGGATATGCTAATGTTAAGTACTCACTTGAGGACTTCGGTATCAGTCCACTGTGGCAGAATTTGTATGTCTTTTTCTTCAAAGTTGTGCTTTCCTTAGAGTTTGTGCCAGAATTGTTATTTTCCCCTGGGCTGAGCCTGGACAAAACAATCCGTTATGGAATTAAATATTAATGACAAATGAAGAGTAACAACGCTATTTGCAGTTTATAAGAAAGTCTGCTGTTTCAGGAATCAATATTTTTATTTTCTTGTTAGCCCTTTCTGGGCACTTACCAAATCATACCTTTTAATAAAAATGTCTCAAGGTAATGTGTAGATAGAGAAGGGCCAAACACAATTCTCTACCACGTCTAAGAAAAAGGTATACTTAGATGATGCAGTAAAAGTGCCTTGTTGCTGCTCCCATGATGCTAATCATAACCCATCAATGCTTGCCCATCCAATGACACTCTTGTGCATGTCCTTCCATATATGGACTGGGAGTCCAATCCACCTGCTGGAAAATTTCCTCATTTTTTGTTCACAACCAAAAGTACTAGTGGAGCACATGAAGTTTACAAAGGTTATTCCTCAACTTTACTACATGACCCAGCCACTTTTACTTTGATTCATATATTACTTAGGTAATGAAATAAAAAAGTCAAAATCTCTGGAGTAAAAGTCTTTACTTCTTTTAAAAATTCCTTCTTTGTAATACTCACAGCCATGAAGGGTGAGAGGTACAGGGAGAAAATATGCAAAAAAAATCAGCCCAAATTATTGGATATTGGCAGTGGACTTGTCAATGTAATATATATTTGAACTGACTTGATGATTAATAATTGTCACCAAAGAATACAAATTAAGCCCACAGTTTCTGAGACCTACTATTTAACAAGTATTTATTATGCAACTCATAGGAGGCTTAATGGTATAGTGGATAAAGTACCTACCGTATATGAAGTATTGAGTATCCAAAGTTAAATGAAAACCAGACCCTGCCTTCTAAGGAGCTAATGTTCCACTGAATGGGCAGCATATATGCAATTGGATAACATTTGTTTAAATTTTGGCTCTATTACTTAGTATCAGGCAAATCCTTTCCTAGAAGACTATCGGCTTCATCATCTATAGAATAAAAGGAATTACTTTAAATGACTTCTGGGGTCTCTGTCAGCCTCTAAAGTTCCATGATTAGAGCATTCAATTATAGACTATATCCCAAGACTCATCCAGTGACTAGACTTCTCCAAATAAAGTTCAGTCCTGGGAGATGACCAGCACAAGTCAATTTCTCTTTTTGGCTCATTAATCCCAAACTCTATGGTTAATTCCAGAGATAATATCAAAATAAAGCCTTGGCATACTTTATATCTTGGTTTCTCCAAATATGCGTAAAAGGGTCCTTCCACTCCCTCATAGGTATTCAGGGTAACAAAGTATGTATTGTATATGTCAAAGCCTTATTTCACCCCCAGAAAATGTAAGACTCATGAAGGACTAAAGCCCATAAACATATATGCACACGATACCCAAGGGCTCATGAGAGCTTATAATCAGATATAGAAAACAGAAAACACTCAAATAACTCATAAACTACCTTTTGAAGAGAATTAAACTTGGAGGTAGAATTGGAACAATACTTTGACACTGAGCAGTGATAGCAAATTGAACACATGGATAGACATCTTGAAGAAACAGCAGAAAAAAAGGTAAGTGTTCACCCGCATAAACTGAAATGGAATAATTCATAGAAAATCAGACAAAATTTTTGATTTTCAGTAGGAGAGGCAGGGTGGTATATGCACTTTAAATTTCCTAGGAAGTATGTTCAAAGAATTTAAGCTTTCTAATGAGAAAGGGGAGAGTTCTTGGGCAAGATTAGTGTTGCAGATTGACTTGGAGATGGCTCAAAGTTTGTGATTCCCAAATTAGAGATTACCCAAATTTGGGTATCAGAATATCTAGGAAGGGGAATCACCCACATTGTTCCTAGGTAGTTGAAACACAGTCTCCCAAGAATTGTCCTATGACTCCTCAGAGAAGGTAAATATGTCTTGCGGCTGCTGGATAAATAATCCCCTTCCCATCAGACCTGCACAGACTGAATGTGTCACTTTAATGGCAAGGGAGTGGGGGGAGGGGGGGAAGGCAGTGATAAGGTCCTAATCATATATTCTGTTCCCCATGACGTGGCTTGAGTCCTTCAGCCACAGGGGCCATATGGGCAGTACTTTTCTTTACCCAAGACTATGTGTCATTCAAGAGCCATGTAGGTGATCCTTTGCCTTTTCTAGAAGGTGCAGTACCTAAACTCTCTAACTTGGTGTATCTGCAAGCACCCTAGCATACCCAGGATGGCTGCTAGCACAGGTTCTTAGATCTGCTTTTCTAAAGGAAAGCAACTCAAAAAGGGTTAACAATCTTACTTTAATCAATCATATACCAGTTATCTAGTTCAGGGGAAAAAAGTCAGCACCCTGAACTTCAGAGGATACAAACAGAAGTTACAAGCAGAAGTTACAAGCAGACAAAGAAACAGATCAGCAGACAGGGTTTCCAGTCTTCTGACCATTACATCTACACCTAGTTAGTTACCAGAGAGGGAAGCATCAACATCTGGGTTTTCAAAGCTGGGAGGCTCAACAGCTGCCCAGAGTCTCATCTGGCCAAATCACACAACTCTTTCCAAAGTGAGCCCCAAAGCAAAACCTCACATTAGGGTATATATAGTCTTCTCCTGGCTCAGAGAATGTCACAGCCCTCTTGACCCACTGCCCAATCACAAAGTAATAAGGTGTGGGCATTCCTGAAGAACAAGCCTCCTGCCACAGGCTCCATGTGACCACATTTAGCCTAGTAGGTGGCAGAGTATATTTTCAAATCAGAAAAGGTTCTCAGAGTCACTTAAGCCACCTAGGCAAAGGGCTTAGGGGCAGGGAAGATCTTTAGATTCCCATAACACTTGGGGAATCTCAACCTTGAGGCCATTCCCTAGTCAACTTGCAAGACTAGAGCTGCTCAAGAAATCTCCCTATGCTGCCTGTTTATAGCTAAACATGACCTACTTCTAGTCCATAGACATAAACTGTATCAATAATCTCATCTGGTAATGTTATATTTATTTCTTGGAAGGATTGAATGACAGTTAACTCTAATCTTTGGTAAAACCATAAAGTAGTTGACTTACTTCACTTCTTTCTGTCTTCTCTCCTACCCTTACCTAGACCTTCTTTTCTTTTCTTTGTTTTTTTTTGTTTTGTTTTAAGAGGCAAGGTCACACAGCTAGTAAGAGTTTGAGTCCAGGTTGGAACTCAGGTCCTCCTGACTCTAGGGCCAGTGTGCTATCCACTGCCACATCTTACTGCCCCTATGACCCTCTTTTCTATATCCTTTTGTCCCCTCATCCTACTTCAGTCATTTGTCTTCTTTCTTATCCCTACCTATACTGTGGTCAGAGAGGGATCTACAGTAATTGTTCATTACTATGAATCCCAGTCAAGGGTATTTCCTCTCCTAGGGATATTGGCAATATATATGCAATCTCTAATTGCATTACAAAAGGCTCTGCTCCTAATTAAATAATTCAGGTATCAGCAAGAAGGTAAAGGAAATCTCTTCTTGGTGGTAGGGTGCTTCTAGAACCACTGGAATTGTATCAGATGGGCACTTGACTCTTCTTCATGGTAAAATGAAAAGATTCTAGATTAGGATTTGGAGGCAAGGGATTTGAGTCAAGTTCCTGGCATTGTTACCAATTGTATACCCTTAGTAAAGTTACTTAACCCCACTTACAGTTTTCTCATCTCTAAAATGGGATGATTAGAATAGACTAGATGATTTCTGAGATCCCATCCCCACCTGAGATATCATGTTCTCCTTCATATGTATCACCAGCCCAATGGCAAGGCATGAACTGTTACAAATTCCACCCCACTCCATGACTGGAAAAGCAACTAAACGACTCTCCTACAACCTAATTGGTTGGCAGCATCACTGTCGGACACAAAGAATAAGACATTCTTTTATTTCCATGGCAACCAGTTATTTGGAGGAACAGGAAGTATGGGGCAGGCAGAGTTTTATGTAATAGTATTGGTAATAACAGCAACACATTTATACGGTCCTTTAAATTTGGTAAAGTGTTTCACATGTTTAGGGAGATTTCCATCTGTTACTGTGCTAATGAGAATTGAAATACCAGGAACAATAACAGATGCCATCCTTCGTGTGTGTGTGTGTGTGTGTGTGTGTGTGTGTGTGTGTGTGTGTGTGTGTCTGCTCCATTTCATTCTCACAACAATCCTAGTGGCTAATAAAGGCATTATAACTATTACCATTATTATCCCCCATCCACACTCCGAGAGCTTAAAGTGACTTACCAATAGTCACAGAGCTAATAAAGGTAAGTAGTCAATACTCAAAGGCCAGTCCTCCATTCACTAGACCATGGTGCCTTTCATTATTGGTTATTAGTGTATATATGTCTTTTAACGCTTGAAGGATTCTTAATTTTGTGAATGCAGATACTCCTCCACAAAATATCTTCATTCCTCAGATGGTTTTCATAAATTGATGGGGGGCGGGAGGGGGGGCGGCGGGGAGAAGGAGGATCCTTTGCCCTTGCCCTGTGCCCAAGCCTCTGATGAAAATGGGATTCTCCCATCTTAGCTAGCGTGGTTTTCCAATATTTGAGGGATGGGGCTCAGGCTGGTCAAATTGTATGTCTTTCCCAGCTGTATGTTTAACCTTCTGGACTTCACTACCATTCCAGGTGCCTTCAAGCTTCTCCATCGCCCCATGTTCCAGTTCTTTTTGGTATGTTATCTTCCCCCATTGGACTGTAAGTTCCTTGAGGGCAGGAAGTGTGTTTCTTTTTGCTTGTACTTGTATCCCCAGTCCTTATCAGAGTTTTCAGCACATAGTAAATGTTTACTAAATACTTGCTATCTTCCTCTGTTTTGTCCAATAGTAGACACATAGTATATTACCAATTTATCAAGAAGCTTTTATCTTCCATGCATATGTGACAGGCATTAGAGATAGGAAACTAAAAACAAAATTGTCTCTGCTCACAGGAATTTTGTATTCTAACATAAAACAAGGGACATGGGTGTGAACAAAAGACATATGAATCAGATGGGAGGTATTCTTGTGGGTAGTAGGGTAGAACACTAGCAACTGAGGGGAAATTCAAAGGTGCCAAGGTGAGGAGGGAGTACATTCCCAGCATGAGGGACAGCTAATGTTACCCATTGGGATGTGGAGTGTTGTGCATAATGAATAGGGAGAAGGTGAGTTTGGAGGGACCAAGGAAGGTATAGAGAGTAATGGGTGATAAGCCTAGAATGGTAAGATAATGTAAGGTTGTGAAAGACTTTAATACTAATCGAGAAATTTAAATTTGATCCAAAGGTAATAGGGAATCACTACAGTCTACCAAGTAGACGAGTGTCTTGGGCAGCTGCAGGGAGGGTGGATTATAATAGGGAAAAATTTGAAGTAGGAAAACCGAATAGATTGTTCCAGGTGAGAGGTGAAAAGGGCCTCAACTCAAAGCCTGTACAGCTTGGTTAGAGCTACCAGAGTTGGTGCTCTACTAGGATAGGTTTGGAACCCTAAGGCCCCTCCATACCACAGTGAGGCCTCAGCACAAAATATTTATAGAGATGACTAGTCAAATAGAGAAAACCAAAGGAAATCTGTTTTAAAGAAACAAATTTGGAAGAGACCTCTGAGGCCTCCTAAATGATCTCCTCTACTTTCTATTCAACAAAGGGACATGGTGACCCTGTACAAGTCACTTAACCCTCAGTTACCTCAGTTTCCTATGGTGGGAAAGCTCTAATTGTCAGAAAACTTTTCCTTAATATCCTTTATATCCACCTTCCTGCAATCCTACCAAATGCTCCTAGTTCTGCCCCTAGGACCAAACATGACACTGTGAGCAAGCCACTTCAATAGTATTAGTCATAATTTCTTCACCTGTAAATGGCAATGATATTCTTTGTACAATAACAACTGTAACAAGGATATTGGGTGAAAAACACTTTGCAAAACCTACAAAATATTATAGAAATGTTTGAAAAGGATGTTTGGAAAGCACTTGCAACTTTACACTGATCAGTGTAAACTTGGCCATGCAACCCCCAAAAGTCTATATGTCAAGACACTACCAGTCATCCCATCAGTTCCATGAAGAAGAAAGTTTTTGCCTGGCTCTTCTATCTATTGTATTCCTGTCAAGAGGGGAGAATACGGGAGTATGAGAGCAGTGTTGGATCACTTGACATGTGAAGACAGGGCTACAGCCTCTCAGTATTACAAAACACGAAGAATGATGACTGCGCTAGAGAACACAGTAGGTGCTTATGAATCTTTGTTGATATGATGTAGACTCCAAAGACAGTTCCACATGGATTTGCTTTTAAGTGAGGGGCAGGCAATATCAAAGCATCCTTAATGTGGTCCTCAAATCACCACTCAGTCCAAGACTGCAGTATCACCTAGTACTCCACTGCAAAGCAAGAGTGAAGTTAGTAGGAACTACCAGACCAGGCTGAGGGAACCTTTGGCCCAACTGGTCCACTGGATATGCAGTAGCTCCTAAGGTTCAACTACGATAGAGAATATGGTGGATATGCCTCCCCAGTCACCATCTAAAAATTTCTCTGCTACGGGGTCCTTCTCTACTGTACAGTGGAGTTAGCTAAGATTTGCACTCAGATGTGGCTATGAAACCTGACTCTATCACTTAATAGTGCCACGTGACTTTGAGTAAGTCATTGATTCTTCCAGAGCCTTAGTTTCTTCATCTAAAAAATAAAGGGGTTGAATAAAATCTCCTCTAAGTGTATGATCTGTGATCTAATAACTCACTCAGTATTCCACCACTGTCACCAAGGTTCCCACACCCACCCCAAAGTTGCTAGGGTGCCATTTTTCAGACTTAATTTTCAATGACTCATGCAGACCTCCCAGCCTGTCATTTGTCACACATTTCACAGACTGTTATTGCTACAGATAGCTTGCAAAAGTCACCTGTCATTTTCCCCAAAGTTTCATTTCATCTTTACCTATGACTTCAAAGGCGATTTCAATCTTTTGTGTATTTCTCTTTCTGTGTATCTATCGACCTTCACATTTCATTTGCTGACCGTATCTCAAGTGTGATGTGTTGGTGGGATAATGAGCTGCCCAGAGACTTAAACTATTCAATCACATTCCCTCCTGAAGCTTCCATAAATTCAGAGTGGTTGTAATGATCTCAATGGTCTTTAAAGCTTTTGCCTCAGTGTTCCTTCTCTTTCACCCAGATGGCCTCGAATTAATTGAAATTCCTCTATCAGCCATCAATGTTAAAGCTTTTAGCCCAGTTTCTAATAGCCAGCCCTCCTGTAACTTTGTATACAGGCAATCTCATATGCCGATAAATGATTCCGGCATTCCTGCCTGGCCTCCACCTCTTAGAAGCCCTTCAAGATTTAATGGATGGGTCTTCTTTTACCCAGCACTTTCCCCGATCTTCCTGTTAATGCAGCCATCCTCCTCCAAATATCTAGGGTCTTCTCTCTGTTTGCTTTACCTAATAGATGGAATCTACATAAATGAAGTGGTGTTTAGCATTTCTGTTTTGAATCTCCAGTGGCTAGCAAAGTGTTTATGAATGCTTTTTTAATTGAATTGAGTTATTTGAATAACTTTTATGTACCAGGGGGCACAGACTTGCTCTCTGCTGCTCCTAAAAACAGACTTGGACTCACGAAAAAGTTATGAGTTAGTACGTTTTGTTTCAACGTGGTCAATAGCAATGGATTTTTCCAATAATGGATTTACTAATATTTGATGGAGTGAGTTTCTCCCCCTGGAGGTATTCAATCAGGGGAGGGATGACTACTGTTTAGGATTCTAAAGAAGGAATTTTCTTTTGTTAGCTTAGAGTTTGGATTAAATGATCTTTAAGTTTCCATTCACCTCTAAGATTCCATGATCATTGAGTATACAAACACTTACTAGATGCGTGACTCTAGACAAGTCACTTAACCGTTGGTTCCCTCGGTTTTATCATCTGTAAAATGAGCTAGGGAAGGGAAATGGCAAACTGCTCCAATATCTTTTCCAAGAAAACCCCAAAGGTATTATAAAGAATCAGACATGACTGAACAGCAACGATCTTACTGGAAATTGTCCAGGTTTGAAATAATTTTCTGTTAGTTTAGAAATACTGTATTTTCTATGTCTTAAATTCTTATCTACCATGTTGTTCTCATCTGCATTTTGTCATTCCAGAGACAGGGAATTCTGCTTGCTACATGTAGGTATTGGAGATGAGAGAGTTATATTGTGTTTTTAACTCAATTACTCACTTACTTTGAGGCCTTCAGGCAAAATTTTAAAGAAAAACTCTAATCTTCATATGCTTCCCAGGACTTAAAGTTAATATCCTTCCCATCTACTTTCTAGGCAAAATATTATAAAATACTTTGAGCACCGTGGAAACCAGGCACTATTTGTATAAGCAGAGAGGAAAATATTCAACCAAGCTATTAATCCCATGAAAGATTATGAGGATTCAAGATGAGAACATAGTTTGATAAAAAAAAAAGTTTTCATTTCATTCTTCATTTTTCCTTCTTGAACAATTTCCTTGCTTTCATTATTAAACATTCTTTTCATCTGAATCAATTTGACTAGCACTTTCTAGGGGCAGTTAGGTGGCTCAGTGAATAGAGCACCAGGACTAGAGTCAGAAGACCTGAGTTTAAAATGGACCTCTGACACTTCCTAGCTGTATGACCCTGGGCAAGTCACATAACACTGTTTGCCTCAGTTTGCTGATCCATGAAATGAACTGGAGAAGGAAATGGCAAACCACTCCAATATCTTTGCTAAGAAAAACCCAGATGGAATCACATAGAATTGGACGTGACTGAAATGACAAAACAACTCCTTTAAAATGCCTACTGTGTGTTAGACCCTCCTAAGTGCTGAGGATATAAAGCTACCTGAAATGACAGTAGTCCTTGCTCTTAAGAAGATAGCATTGCTTTCTGTTGTTTCTCTTGATTTTTTTTTTCCCTTTTTACTTTTTTGTGTTATGGCTTAATACTTTTCCATACATGTTTCATCTCAATTTTTCTAAAAGCCTTTCTCACATTTCTTTTTCTTTTATGTTTTTGAGTGGTATAAGAGCTGACAAGGTTCTCCCCTTGAATTAACAGTCTTGATTCAATAAAATTGGAACATTTTTCAGAATTCAGTTTTCTTGGAAGTGATGTCTAGTAAGCCCCTTAGTACTGGATGCTGGCAACAAAAGATGTTATAGAGTTGATAATTTCATTGAACTCTTAAGTTTTATAAATGAGTTTCCTGGTCACATTTCAGAAAATGATGACAGTTGTACTAGAGGTTTCAGTAAGGTGTCTTACACATTTGTGACCTCTTTTGCTTCAATTTTTTTCAATAATTTCCAAAAGAAAAATATCACTTCTTTGCATACTACTAATACTTACCTCTTGTCCATTGGGAAGATAAACAGTATTTTAAAATAGGCATCCATATTTTGCAAAAGAAAACATATTGAAGGTTGCATATCTTAACACATCAATTGATAATGAATTAAAGAAAGCTGTTGCATAAAGGGATTAAATGGTAAAGGTTATATTAAAATATTTCATCAGATATCATGCTGACAAAGATTAGGTTCTGAGTTGGAAAATATCAGTATATTTTTTGGGGGGTGGTAAGTAGGTAAGGTAGGGTTCTCATTATTTTCAGGCTAGAATTACTGCTATAAATAGTAAAATGTAGCATTCAATCAAGAAATAAGCTTCTATTAAGTACCTATTATATGCCAGACATGGTGCCAGCTGGTGAGGGTAAAGTAAAAAATTAAACCACCTCTGCCTTCACAGTGGTTATATTCCAAAGGGTGAAACCACATGTGTGCATAAGTATATTCATATTCATGCTGCATACAAAATACACCGCAATTTGAGGAAGTATTCAAATATAGTACATTCAAAAAATGGTCAAGTGTGAGCCTAGGCAAGTCATTTAACCTCTAGGTACATCAAGAGACTGTCTAAGACTGTAAGTTTCAGATCAGATACCAGTGTACATTGGAAGAAGGAGTCTGCCCATGGGAATTCCCTATACCAAAGGGGATAAAAAAAAATGTCAAAAAAAAGGTGCCATTGCTGGGGGCCATTTACTATTTGTGCCTCCACTTCCTTTCCTCTCACTCTCTTTAAACTCTCTAGATTTGAACTTCTGGCCTCCTCATTCAATCGGCCTTCTTCAAAGTCACTGATGATTTCTTAATTGCCAAGTCTGATGATCTTTTCTCAGTCCTTATGCTTCTTGACCTCTCAGCAGGCTATGCCACTGTCCATCATTCTCTTCTCTTTCTTTTCTTTTCTCTTGCTTTGCCTTCAACCGTTCTGACCAATCCTTCCCAGTCTACTTGGTTGGAGTCTCATCCAAGTGCCCTTAATAACCAGAGGATATCCCAGAATGCTCACTCTTCCTCTCTCTCTCTCTCTCTCTCTCTCTCTCTCTCTCTCTCTCTCTCTCTTTCTCTGACACACACACACACACACACACACACACACACACACACACACACACACACACACACCCCTCTCTCTCCTCTGATATTTTTATAACCCTGTAGCATGTCTTTATTCCCTCCTGCCTCAATTATTGGAATAGTATTATAGTTAATCTCACTGACTTACACTTCACTTAGCTATCTGATAACTGATTTTCCTCAAGTACACATCTGACCAACTCACACTCCCCCACTCAATAAATTCCAATGGCTTCTTATTAGCCCCGCAATCAAATATAAATTTCCCTGTTTGGCTTTTAAAACTCTTTCTAACCCGGCTCCTGACTCCCTTTCCTTTCTCCAAACATCTTATTTGCCTCTATGTACTCTGTTCTCTAGTGACACTGGCTTTTTGGCTCCTCCCACAAGACTCTATTCCCCAATTTACTTGTATTTTCACTAGCTGTCTGGGAATTTTGACTTCCAACCTCACAGGCTAGCAACCCTGGAATCATTTCCATCCAGGCATATCTGGTTTTATTGAACTTCACTGATACTGATTTTTTTTAAAACAAATTAAAGATTTGTGGCAACTGCATTGACAACTCTATCAGTGCCATTTCCCCCACAGTGGGTGCTCACATCGTGTCTCTGTGTCACATGTTGGTAATTCTAACAATATTTCAAATTTTCCATTATTCTGTCTGTTATGAAGATCTGTGATTAATGATCTTTGATCTCACTACTGCAATTGATTTGGGGCTCCATGAACCATGACCATATAAGACAGTGAACTTAGCTGACAAATGTTGTATGTCTTCTGACTGTTTCACCAACCCAGCTATTTCCACCATTTCTTAAGGCCTCCCTATTCCCTGAGACACAATAATATTGAGATTAGGTCAATTAATGACCTACAATGGCCTCTAAGTGTTCAAGTGAAATGAAGAGTCAATCAATGGGACTAACTTCATTGTTGTCTTATTTTAAGAAATTTCCATAGCCACCCCAACCATTAGCAACCACCACCCTGATCAGTCAGCAGCCATCAACATGGAGGCAAGACTCTCCATCAGCAAAAAAATTATGACTCGCTGAAGGCTCCAGGGATGGCTAGCTTTTTTTTTTTTTAGCAATAAAGAATTTTTTTTCAATTAAGGATATACATTTTTAGACATAAAGCTATTGTACACTTGACAGGCCACAATATAGTATAAACATAACTTTTACATGCGTGGGGAAGCAAAAATATTCATGTGACATTTTATTGCAATATTCACTTTATTATAGGGGTCTAGAACCAAACCCATATCTCTAAAGCATGCCTGTACCTGTTTTCACCTTCTGACTTCCCTGGCTTTCTTCAAGTGTTAGCTAGAATCCTGCCTTTGACAAGAGGCTTTTCCTGACCCCCATCCCTCCCCTTAATGCTGAAAATTCAACTTTTCAGTGAGAAAAGGAATCTCATTATAAACTTTCTAGTAAGGGAACTTACTAATTTGAAGCAAGTAGCAATGGGCAAAAGAGGGAGGAGAAGGGAAAATGCCTTGTTTTTGTGAACAAGGCCCAGTGTTATTTCGGAATGAACTAAACCAATCTGGCCTCCAAGTACATGACAATCCATTTCCTCAGTGAGTCGCACCACAGAAATAAAACTGTACCTAATGTTTACATAGAATTCTGTCCATCTTACTCCCTCTCCCAAAGGGCTGCATCCAGAGGGCAGGGATATGCACGAACACTGCCTTTCTTGACGTAAAATATACATCAAGAGACCTGTCGTAGAAAACACCTGATCAAACCTGAAAAATGACTTACGTGCTGCTTGAGTCACCTTTACCCTTCCCATCAAAGCCAGTTTGTTCTGTGGACTCCACAAAAGGTCCTTCCTCAGGCAGTAAAGCCACTGCCCTTGGGACATCTCCAATTGCTGGAAGTTCCGCTACATCTCTTTGAGGAAGGGGAACATTATTTTTAATTCTCCAGTGTTCCATCTGAAAGGATGAAGAAATTAGCTTGAACTGTGAAAATCAAGTTACTTTTCCTGATTAAAGAAAAAAATTCCAAGCAAGATGTACACATAAAAAAGCTTTAAAAAGGGAAGGGGTGGACATTGATTTTCTGACAACAGCTTTCTCTTCATCTTACCTACAAAGTGGTAAATCCTTCTTGAAAACCCATTCCAGATATTGATGTTTTTTTTTTTTAATTTATGGATGGTTTTCACAGGTTCTGACCATATTTCTTTTAAAAAACCAATTGTTGTGTTGATGTCTTTTGTCTTTACATCATACTCATTCCTTGAGAAAAGAAATGTTCCCCTTTCTCTCTACGTTAGACCCATCTTTGTGATATCAAAAAATAATTAAGTAAAAATATCCAGCAGTTACACTCACTGCTAATGTAGCCAACATTCTGCCCTGGTTTTTCCTGATCTCTCTTCTACTGAGGAGAAAAGGATATTTCATGACATGTTCTGTAGAACCTTCACTGTTGTGTTTTTTAATTCCTCAGTTTCCTTTTGGTGATCTTTTGGTTTACATTATTATATTCATTATGTAGTATTCTTCAATTTCTGCCTATTTCATTCTGTGCTAGCCTTGCACATCCTCCATGTTTCTCTAAATGTCTCATTCACCATTTCTAGCAGCGTAATAATATTCTATTACTTTACGATAAGGCTAAGGACTGGTCTTGTGGTTTCATTGGCACAGGAAACTCCTTCTAATAATGCTGATTAGCACCTTCTCTGCAACTTATTGTTTTAGATGGGTGCCTAGGGGGTGCTGACAGGTTCAGTGATTTTCCCAGGATCACCTCAGCCTGCCAAGATATATCAGAGGCAGGATTTGAGCCTATCTCTGAAGCCAACTCTCTAGCCAATGGGGCTCCTTGCCTCCCAACTTTGATCCACCACTGGTGTGGTTTTTAGACATTCCTCAGTTGATGGGTATATACATTGTTGCTCATCTCTCTCTTTTTTTTTATTTCCTTTTCCCTCCTCTGCTTCTGTTTTGCTCATATCTTTTAATAAAAATATTGATTTAGAAAAATTCATAACAAAAAATAAAATGATTAAGAATCTTAGTATTGGGTCCACATGGTAGACTCTAATCAAGTATGCATGGCAATCTATAATGAAGCCTGATATTAAAGGCCACCTCCACTTTGTGAGATGGGCCCTTCAGGGTTTCCCAAGGTTATTTGCTTTTTGACTATTATAGGGTTTCTAGTGGTGCCAGCTATTATTCAAGCTGGTGCTCATTCCATCTCACTTAAAGAAAAAAAAATCCCACTACCTTTTGGCAGTTGTCTTAATTATATTTAAGCTAGTGGATAAACCATTCTTGTTTCTCTGACTTTAAACACTAATGAGATCATTAACCAGTGCCAGACAATCTGGGCTGTCATTTTCATGAACTACTTTTCATTCGCATGTAGGAAAGCTCATGGCTATTTGGTTACACAGACATGATAAAGACAGTAATTTGCAGCAAATGACTGAGATAGACTGTTACCTCCAAGTAACTCCACCTAAGGGTTTTAACTCTCCCCCTTCATCTGCCATTCACTTATGCGCAGCCATGTATACATACTTGATTACATAAGAGACCACAAAGAATTTCAGAATTGAGAAAAATGGAGTCTTCAAAAATCTTAAAATTTAGAAATCCTTAATAGTGAAATGAACTGACTTTCAATTCTTTCAGATACCTCATCGCAGTTTCTGGAAAGGTAGACCTCCCTGAAATAATTCTGGAAGTGTATAATGTGGCAGTCAGAAATGAAAAACAGCTTTACAAGGACTGTTTAACACTAAGCCAAAGAGGTTTAGGACAGAAACCTTTCTTCTAGTAAGCAGGAGAAAGAAGAGTTAAAAAGATTAACAATGCTTGTGAGTTCAACTTATCTCACTGTCCCACATTATAAAAGAAGTTTGCCCATGGAGGCAAATTTTTTCCTTTCATGTGGAAAGGCCAACATAGACAAGATGTTGAGAACAAATAAATGGTACTTCTGGAGAGAAAAGCTCTGTATCAGCAAGTACCCTAGCATACCCAGGATGGCTGCTAGCAAAGGTTCTTAGATCTGCTTTTCTAAAGGAAAGCAACTCAAAATGGGTTAACAATCTTGCTTTAATCAATCAAACATATATCATTTACCTAGTTCAGAGGAAAAAAGTCAGCACCCTGAACTTCAGAGAATACAAACAGAAGTTACAAGCAGACAAAGAAACAGATCAGTAGACAGGGCTTCCAGCCATCTGACCATTACATCCATACCTAGTCAGTTACCAGAGAGGGATGCATCTACTACTGGGTTTTC
>CM053580.1:23307888-23353636 GCA_028627135.1 Pseudochirops cupreus
TGGGCAGTGGGTCCAGAGGCCTGTGACATTCTCCAAGCCAGGAGAAGGCTATATATACGCCCTGATGTGAGGTTTTAGTTTGGGGCTCACTTTGAGAAGAGTTGTGTGATTTGGCCAGACGAGACTCTGGGCAGCCATTGAGCCCCCCGGCTGTGAAAAACCCAGATGTTGGTGCTTCCCTCTCTGGTAACTGAATAGGTAACTGATGTAATGGTCAGACGCTGGAAGCCATCTGCTGATCTGTTTTTCTGTTTGTTTGTAACTTCTGTTTGTATTCTCTGAAGTTCAGGGTGCCGACTTTTCCCCCTGAACTAGGCAAATGATATGTTTGATTGATTGAAGTGAGGTTGTTAACCCATTTTGAGTTGCTTTCCTTTAGAAAAGCAGATCTAAGAACCTGTGCTAGCAGCCACCCTGGATGTGCTGGGGTGCTTGCTGATACACACGACTTGTTCAGGGTCATGTAGCTAATAGGTATTCAAGGCAGGATTTAAACTCACATCTTTCTTACTCCAAGTCTGTCCACCACGACTCCTAGCTGGCTCTTTGAACAACCTAGTGCTGTAGCTATCAAAAATAATATTACGCTCATTTTATGGGGGAAGAAACTGAGGGTCTTTGAGGTTAAGCTTTGCCAAAGTTCACATAGCTAGAATGTTGTGTCAAGCATATCTGACTCTAAGGCAAATGCCTTTACCACTATGTCAAACTGCCTCCACTTAATTTCCAATCAGTTGTATGATCTACTTGCCCATATGATGATGGGTAAAGCATAATGGATGTATGATCAATCAATTAATCAAAAAAAGCATTTATTATGCTATGTTACAGGCACTGTGCTAGGTTCTGGGCATGCAAAGACACAAAAAAGAAACAATGCCTGCCTTCAAGGAACATGCAGTCTAGTCTGGGGATACAACATATATATATATATACATATATATACATATATATTTATGTATACATATATGTGTGTGTGTATATATATATGCATATATATATGTATATATATATATATATATATGCGAATGGTTTATAAAGCATATAAAGATACAATGTAATTTTGGAGACAGGTACTAACATCTAAGGCCATTAAGGGGAGGCTTTATGTAGAAAGTGTTTCTTGAACTAAGCTTTGAAAAGTAGAGATCCTGAGAGATGGAGGGAAGGAAGGGAGGTCATTCGAGGCTTATGGGATGGCCAGCAAAAAGGGCCTTGAGACAGGAGATGGTGTACCATATATGAAGAAGCGAAAGCCAGTTTGGTTAGCCCAAACTATGTATGGAAGTAAGTAACATGTAAAATACTGGAAAGACTGCTTGGAGCCAGGTTGTCAATGAAGGGCTTCTAATACCCTTAGTCAGAGGCAGAATGACGGGATGATTAGAGGTTTCAATCCAGGAAGACCAGATTTAAATCCTGCCTTTGATGTTTCATTTACATTTCAAGTCTCAGTTTTCTCATCTGTAGCCTGGGACTTTTAACTTCAATACAATAAAAATTTCTTACATACCAACTATGTAACTAAATATATTGTGAGATCCCAGGTCTGTCAACCTTTCAGTGCCCCAGGCAACTAACATTATACAGGGGAGGAAAAGGTTGCTGATCTGCATAGGTTGACAAGTTTCCCCCCCAGAGCAGTGAAATCATAGGCATGGATAAAGTAAAACACTCGAGTAAACACTGAAGATTTTCTATTATCCAAAATATGATATAAAGCTGAATCTGGGACTCTTAACCTGGGGTATGTGAACTTAGGAAAATAACAATATTTAATAGTTTGGCAATTGCATTTCCATGTATTTGGCTTCCTTTGTATTCCTGTGTATTTTATTTTGCCCATTTATAGACATTATCCGGAGAAGGGTTCTTTAGGCTTCATCAGACTTCCCAAGGGGTTGGTCCATGTCACAAAAAAAGATGAAGAACCCCTGAGTTTGATGAATCCCATTCAGAGCTGACCACCAGGCTTCCAACTTGGATACACTCTCCAAGTGGACAAGGAGCTAGGCCTAGAATTTGACAGGAAGATATGAATTGGTTGGTTTGTCTTCTGGGAAGTTGCAAAGCTTTTCAATCATGCCAAACTACTCCGAGATACAAAGTTCTGTCTTTTAAATAACAGTCTGGTAGGGTTGTTGTAAGGTTGTGAGTCAGTACCATGTCAGAAGAATTAAAAATAAATAGCACAGAAAGCAACAGAAAGCCACATGGTAGGTTTGGACAGTCTGAAGAAAAACCAGAGTGAAGTAAAATAATAACAGCTAACCTTTACATAGTGCGTTATGTGTAGAACACAATTTCAATTGATCCTAATAGCAACTCCATGGGAAAGGAAGGAAATACGCATTTATATGGCATCTACCATTTGCCAGGAATTGGACTAAGCACTTTTACAAATATCTCATTTGATCCTCACAAAAACCCTTTGAGGTAGATCCATTTTATAATTGAGGAAACTGAGGTAAACAGAGGTTAAGTGACTTATCCAGGGTCACACAGTTAGGACATATCTGGGACTGGATTTGAACTTGGGTCTTTTCTACTCAAGGTCCAGTCTGGTATCTATAGTACCACCAGCTGCCTCAGGAAAAAAACAAAACAAAACAAAACATAACCAAAAACAATCTCATTTGATTCTCACAATAATTCTGGAAAGTAGGTGCTGTTATTATTCCTATTTGACAGTTGAGGAACCTGAGGTTAATTGACTTGCCCAAGGTCACACAGCTAGTAAGTGTATGAGGTTGGATTAGAACTCAGATTTATCCCTATGCTATGCCCAGTACTTTGTCCATTACGCCACTCAGCTGCCTATGAGGCAGTTATTATCTCCTTTTTGTAGATGAGAAAAGTAAGGAAGATTAAGTGACTTGCCCAGGATCACAAATCTATTACGTGTCTGAGGCAGGAATTGAGGTCTGGTCTTGGCTCCAGTCCCAGTGCTCTATCTACTCTACCATTTAGCTGTGTAGGATGTTACCAAAGAAATGTATGATTGAAAAAGCATTAGGTTGGCTGCAGGGGCTTGCTGGTAAGTGTTCAACAACCAGCTCTCCAAAGAAAAATTATACTCATGACACGATTTTATATTTAATCTGCATCATCAACATCTTTTCCATCTGTTAAGTCTAAACTGAGGTGGGGGGAGGGGAAGCTGTGGCCTCAATGCCACATGTGACCTTCTAGGTCCTTGGGTGTGGCCTTTTGACTGAGGCCAAATTTTATAGCACAAGTCCTTTTATTAAGGGAATATGTTATGTGATGTTTGTATTCAGTCAAAGTGCTGCACTTGAGGACCTAAAGGGCCAACTGTAGCCTCAAGGCTATAGGTTCCCCAACCTTTAGACTCTAAGTCAGTGGTTCTCAACCTTCCTAATGCCACAACCCTTTAATACTCATATGTGGGCGTATCTGCATACGGGCGGACCTGCCTGGAGACAGATGAAGGATTGATGTCTGGGTTCCTAAGACTATCAGAAATATGTGTTTTCTGATGATCTTAGGCAACCCCTGTGAAAGCGTCATTTGACCCCCAAAGGGGTCGCGACCCATAGGTTGAGAACCGCTGCTCTAAGTCAACATTAACAAACATTTTGTCAAATCAAAATGATGTTTTGTTAAAAAGAAAATAATAAGTAAAACCCTCATTTTTAATGTTTATTGATTTCCAACTTTCAAATGCACACCCTGAAAATTTAACAATTGACTCCCATGAGACAATTAGAGCAGGTTGCATCTCATTCTTGAAAGGACATGTGATGAGAATGGTGGATAATAGGTTGACAGCTGGAGTGCTCTGCTGGCATCCATACTAATGTATCAAGAGAAATCAAGGAAGGGTTTGGCATGTTGGGTGGACCCACCATGTTACATACAGGGGAGCACATGGACAAGAGTCGTGTAGAATGGGCAGACATGGAGGGGTGGTAATCTGTCTACATCATTGGAAAGGACAACCACATTAATGAGATCTTGGATTCATTCAAATATTTCTGTAGCTGTGAAAACTAGTTGTTGTGAAGTTCCAATAAGATTAGGAATGTAAAACATTTTGATGACTTTAATGTTCTTCATAAATGTTCAATATTATTATTAATAAGTGGCCATGGGATGGATGAGGCAACATCTTTGCCTTCCAGTTATTGACTGAAACCATTGAATGGGAAAATAAGGGCTGCAAGAAATAAAATTTCAAAGAGGACTATAAAGTGGGAAGTGGGAACTTCAGATGTCTATTTTGAGGGAGAAGAAAGAAAAGGTTAGAGGGGGCAACTCTTGGAGACTTTGGAGTTAAGAAGGTGTTGTTAGCCCTCTGCAGATGAAGCACATCATTTTATTTGGCTCCGTTCATGTTCCACTTGTGAACTCCTGACTCTTCAGGACCCTGGAGAGGGACAGCCCGGGGAGCCTGGCTTCTGAAGATTGACATCAGGACTGTCATTCACCTGCATAGGAGGCTATCTTCTGGCGGCTTTCTCTATGAAAAAGCTGTTCATAATTCCCAAATGATTCTATGACATGAACATTCATAAGATGCCAAAAGAATCTCAAGTGTATAGCTTACATTTGAATCCCAGCTCTACTGCTTGTTATCTGTGTGGCCCAACCCATAAATTGCCTCAGTTTCCTCATCTGTAAAGTGAGGAGCTTAGACAGTTTCATTTCTAACATCCATGTCAACTCTAAATCTTTGTTACAATGATCCAGTCTCTGAAATCTGAATGTTCTGGTCTCTGACTTGCTTTGATACACATTTTTATGTACTTTGAGGCTTGCAAAGGGTTTAATGTACAAGATCTCATTTAATCCCTACCAGAACCCTGTGAGTAGGTGCTATCAATGTCACCAATTTACAGATGAGAAAAGTAAGGCTCACAAAGGTTAAGAATGCAGTCACACAGTGGGATATGATCTCAGATCCTACTGACTACAGAGCCAGCTCATTTTTCATCAGATATGCATATTTTTTAAGTCTACATTGGGGATATTTTGCAAGTGACAGTGGAGAGTATACAGTGAGTGTACAGTGGACTGTATAAGGGAAGAACTAAATGTCATGAGAAATGAGTTCAAATCCTGTCTGCCTATGTAATCTTGGACAAGTCACTTACCATCCATGGTAAGGAAACCTCAGTGTCCTCATCTGAAAACAAAAGTGTGGGACAAGACGATCTCTAAGAGCCCTCCCAATCTCAATCCATAATATCAGCTCCATAGAAAGATGTGTGGTATAAAGAAAAAAAGCTTCATATTTCTTAGAAGTTTGATTTGGTGCTTGATTATTTTAGAGGACAAGGGCTGAAAGCAACAATGACTAATTGTTATCTAGAAATTAAGAATCCTGCCTTTGCTTGCATGTTGAAGGAAAGTCTGCCAGTAAAACTAACCAGGTTAACTCCTTACCAGGGCCTCACAAGTCACATTTGAGAAACTTCCTTGTGGGTGATTGTAATGATAATGTGAAATTTTAGTTCAGTACAGAGTTTCCACACCAGGAATTCCGTATGGGACAAAGATCATGGGGTGAAGAAAGAAAAATAGAAGGGATTTAATAGATAACAATAATGATGATGATAAAAATAATAATAACTAACGTTTACATAGCACTTAGTACCATGCACTATGCTAAGTGCTTTACAATTATTATCTCATCTGATCATCACAACAATGGTAGGTGCCCATTATATAGAAACGTGGGTCTTGGAAATGATTCCCATAAATTTTCTTTTATTAGAGGCAGCTAGGTGGTGCAGTGGATAGAGTGCCAGTACTGGAGTCAGGAAGACCAGAGTTCAAATCTGACCTCATAATCTTACCAGCTAACAGACACCAGGCAAGTCACTTAACCTCTGTTTGCTTCAGTTTCCTTATCTGTAAAATGGGCACAATAGTAAGACTTACGTCTTAGGGTTATTAGAAGTATCAAATCAGATCAGATTTGTAAAGTAGCCTAGGCAGGTAGGTGGCACAGTGAATAGAGTGCTGAGTCTGGAGTTAGGAAGACTCATTTTCCTGAGTTCGAATCTGGCCTCAGATACCTACTACCTGTACAACCTTTGGCAAGTCACCTAACTTTGTTTGCCTCTGTTTCCTCATCTGTAAAATGAGCTAGAGAATGGCTCCAGTATCTCTGCCAAGAAAACCCCAAATGAGGTCACAAAGAGTCAGAATGACTGAAAGGACTCAACATACAGCTTGATGCATAGGAAGTGCTGTATCAATGTTAAAGACATAAACCTTGGGCATTTTCTGGACCTGGAAGAAGCTTATCCTTCCAGGAATCTTACAATCTTCCATTTTCACAGGTCTCTTTTCTTACTTGTTTCCTCATTGCCCAAGGGACTTGAGTATCAGGTTTCTAGAACCTGTAGGCTCACTAAATATGATGGCGGCAAAATGCCAGTAAACCTAACCAGACTGACTCATCACCAGGACCAACACATCCCGCTGTCTGAGGTTCCTACTGTTAACCCCCCTCCTCCCATTTGTTTCCTAGCACACTGAGTTTTGCATCTTGATGTCTTATTTGCAGGGTCTATATAGATTTATACCTAACTTTCCTACACTCTTTGTTCTTTATTGACCCATCTATAATCATGTTTTAGTCGGAAAAAAAATGTATAGTACCTGGAGAAAATAAGAGGCAGCAATTATTTTAGGGCCTTGTCGGCATTTAAGGCAGTAACTATGACATTTTGTGGGAATGGGCCTCTTTCCATGATGGATTGGATACCTTCGTTTGTTGAAGGCTAAACTGAAGGTGACAGATACTTAACAGACTTGCTCCCCTTCTCCCCTCATCCTAGAGTGAGTCATACCAGAGTTCCATTATCCAATAGATCAACTTTCTGATCCAAATAGGGAAGATTTATCTGATGAGATGCATTAATAACCTGCTATTCCAGAGTGTCCTCCAGTTGCCAGGATGAAGGGTATATAGAGAGCCTTCTCATTCTCTTTTCTGAGAAGGGGTTTTCTAAAGTTCAGGGCTTTTATTTCCCCCTAAAATTCTATCTCCTCACAGGATCATAGATTTAGAACTGTGACCCTGTAGATAGTTTGTTCTGATGCCTCACATTTTACAGAAACGGAAACTGAGGCAGGGAGCTTAAGGGTTCCAAGTAAACATAGGTAATAAGCATGAATCAGAATTCAAACTTTGGTCTTCCTGAATGAAGTTAAGTGTTTTATTGCCTATGTTAACTTTTTCCCCCTGGATTTGTGATTTCTTTGCTATGGGAAAGTTGTGGGTCAGGAAATTCCCTTGCCAATGCCTTTGGGCAACTCTGTACCTTATACTCTTAGATGGGTTGGTGGTTCGGTGGGTAGAGTGCTGGATTTGGATTCGTGGAGGCCTGAGTCTGAATGCTGCCTCTGACATTTATGAGAAATGTGACCCTGGGTAAATCATTAAACCACTGTCTACCTCAGTTTCCATAGCTGTAAGATGGGGATAACAAAGCACTTACTTCCAAGGGTTGTTCTGAGAATTAAATGAAATAATATATTTTACAAATATTTTACATATACTTTGAAAACTATGCTAGTCTTCATTGTCATTATTTGAAAACTGTCTGGACACTACAAGGTTAAGTGACTCATCCAGGGTCAAACAGTATGTGTTGGAAGTCAGACTTCAACTCAGGTCTTCCTAACTCTGAGGTAGCTCTCTATCTACTACTCCTTGATGCCCCTCATTTGGGATATTATCAATTAGAAAAAAAAACCTTATTACCCCAAACTTTAATTTCCTTATGGGATGTTGATATCAAAAATGCATGACATCTGCATATCTATTCTGGTGAATATGTGTGATTCCTGGTAAATATTGAGTGCTTTCCCAATTCCATTCCATTGCAGGTCATCAGCTCTGATACAGAATCTACTGTTTCTTTTTGGATGATAGATACTGGGCAGAAAATCAAGCAGTTTACGGGTTGCCATGGCAATGCAGAAATCAGCACCATGGCCCTAGATCCAAGTGAGAAGAGGCTTTTCACTGGGAGCCCAGATGGCGGAATAAAGGTGTGAACAAACTGGAGGATGCTGTTTGCCAGCTCTTTTCTCTATAGGAGCCAAGCCAAAAGACTCTGCCGGGGATAAACAACATCCATGGAGGGTGTGTGTGTGTGTGTGTGTGTGTGTGTGTGTAAGTGTGTGTGTGTGTGTGTGTGTGTGTGTGTGTGAATGCTCGTGTGTGTTGGCCTTGTTAGAGGAGAGATGTGACCAGATAACATAAACTTATTAACAAAAGCTTCAGTAAGAAAACCATTAGCAAAACAGTTCTTGAGTGGACAAACTACGCTAAGGCATTCTTGAATGAAGGGATGATAACTGTAGATTTCAGGATTAGTTCACAAAGGAGCTGCCCAATGATCGGGGCTGCATTTACCTAACCGCCCGTCCCAAGGAGTCAGGGACAAGTAGATTGCTGCTCTTTGAAAACATTGGCTATCTTATATTTCTGGCCTGAAGCATGTGACTAATTCTGAAATGTCAATGACTTTTCCCTGGATCCTTGTTAAGGTTTTTTATTATCTCTAGGTTTATTTTGTTAATCTTTATTATCATAATACACTGGTACCTAGAGATGGGTTATACTCTCCATATTGCCATATGGCATGGCTTGCATAATCTAATACAAGTTAGATGATTATTCATTTATTTGGGGGCATGATGCCAGTTGCTGTTTACTATTATAATACACATATGAAACTTTGAGATTTTTTCTTTTTGGCAGGAAGGATATATTAATAATTTTAACAGACTAGAGAACTCCCAATGTAGACACTCTGTCCACCAATTCAAGATAGACAACTCATCAATAACTTCTAGTTGTAGAGAGTTACCTAGGCTCCTGAGGAACTAAATAATCAGCCCTAGGTCACCCAGTTTGTAAATGGAAGAACTGAGATTCAAACCCCCGTGCTTCAATGCCAAATTTTGCACCCTTTCCTTTCCAACCTTATTGGATATTACACTCCACCCCAACCTTTGTGATCCAACAAATCTGGCCTTCTCTCTTTTCCTTGCACAGTGTGTTCTGTCTTCCATCTCTGTACTTCTGCACTGGCTGTCCAATCAGCCTGGAATCTTTTCTTTCCTCTCTTCTGCTCATAGCCTTTCTCTTCCTTTAAGATACAGCTCAAGCACCATCATTTACCTGAAGCCTCTCCTTAACCCTCTAGTTCAATGGTTCTCAACCTTCCTAATGCCAGACCCTTTAATACTCGTATCTGGGTGTATCTGCATGTGGGCTGACCTACCTGGAGATGGATAGAGGAGCGGTGTCTCAGTTCCTAAGACCATCAGAAATATGTGTTTTCCGATGGTCTTAGGCGACCCCTGTCACCCCTGTGATAGGGTCATTCGACTCCCTAAGGGGTTATGACTCACAGGTTGAGAACTGCTGTGCTAATTGCCTTCCTATAATTTATTTTACACTTAGCTATCTTGTATATATTTGTATTTATCCACTTTATATTAATGTTTTATGACTTTATATATGTATTAGCTGTCTTTCTGCATTAGAGTATAAGCTTCCTGTAAATAAGGATTGTTTTAATTCATTGTATTTATATCCCCAGCTTCTAGCATGATGCTTGGAACATAGAAAGATCTTGATAAATATTTGGAGATTGATTAATTCTCCTTCCACTCAGAGACACACCTTTTTCTTGCAAAGAAGAAAAAAAGAGAAGAAAGTTCAGTAAAACTAACATGTGAGCATATCAGCCAAGTCAGACAGCAGCTGCATTGTTCCATACTCTTAGCCCCCCACATCTGCAAAGAAGGGAGGGAGGCACATTGTCTTCTCTTTTCTTCTCAGTCTAGCCTCATCATTTTCCTCCTTTTATTTTGTTGTTACTCTTCCCACTTACTTATTGTACTCATTGTGTGTGTTATTTCCCTAGTTCTGCTTCCTTCACTTGTACCAGTTCATATTATTCTTCTCATGTTTTTCTATAGTCTTCATATTCATGATTTCTTATGGCATAATACATTTATTTACCACAACTTGTTAAGAATTCCTCAGCTGAAAAGCATCTACCAGGCATCTGTATCCCTGGTACACTTTCTGATAGTTTGGTTTTTAAAAAGCAGACCAGTCAAAAACGAAAATGTTAGGTTATCTACTTTCCATATTCCTAGTCAAACTGATCTTGAGGAACGGAATGTCTCCTCATTAATATTTTATTATCCATAATAAATAATATTTATTATGCATTAGTTGATTGCCTTTGAATCAATTCATTATAAAATATATTACTAATAGTTACAATTGTAATCACAAATGTTTTGAAAGGAAGCATAATCTCTTCAAATAATATATATCTTAGCTAATTTTAAACTCTATTCCTAGAAGTAAACCCAAAGCATTTTATACAATACTGTTTAGTAAAGGGATTTTAAAAAGTATGATTTCTTTGCCTGTTCTAAAGGTAATTTTTTTTCCCCTTAAAGATCTGGGATTTCAATGGACATTGTCATCATACCCTGAATGTGGGTCAAGATCGAACTGTGGATATTTCTCAGATCCTAGTCCTAAAGAAGACTATATTAGTGGTAGGCTGGGAGAGGTATGTCCTTGGATGTCTTGTAGCAAAAGACTGGAAAGAAGGTAAAGAGAATGTTTTCATGTTGGGTTTCCAAATATAAAAACAGGAGGGAGCATGGAAATGTTGACTCCCTCTGGGTCATTCATTTGCTGGTGACCTAATTGAGGGGAATTCTCAGTAGGAGTTGACTGCTTATCAACTGAGTGACAGATCAAAGAATCATAGGACTTAGAAGAACCTGGAGAAGCCATCTGGTGCCTATTTTTGGCTTGGGTGATTTGCTCCCAGAGAACATTAATGTCAGAAACAAAAGTTTCTGACTTTCTAAAAATATTCTCACAAATAGGTCCTTTTTTTTCATCCCTTAGCATCACCTTCCAGGGTTTCACAATTTTTAGTTGAAAAGCTTTTAATGTTTCTCTTCAATTCCTCCAGTTATAATTTGAGCCTTTTTTTGTTAAAATAAAAAAGACAAAAAGCAGATACCCAGCTAGAAAAGCATGTTGGAGTATTTTTCAGTTTCTTACATAGAGGTGGCCTTGACAAAGCACTTACTGTTTTCATGGAAACGTTTATCAACTTTCATCCCAAGGGAAACTCTATTTCCTTCTTTCCTTTTTTTTTTTTTCTGGAGAACTGAAGGGTGCACCAGACCCAGACGTTCTAAGACATCACTCACACAAGGAAAATTAAAGGGGCATGAATTTTGAAAATACCATGTCCCATAAATTTGGCAGCACAGAAAATATTGCTTTAATAGGTAATTAGCCTACAGTTATTCACTGTCGAATTATCATTTTAATGGCTCGAGGGTAGTATGGGATAAACTACTTCTCCCCCCCCCCCCCCCAACTTCATCAGATTCTATGCTCAGACAACTAACTGTGCCATTTGGGTGGATTTTATTAATCACAGAAAAGACCTTTAATCCAGGCACTAATGCATATAGACACATTAGCAGATGGAGCATATGGTCTATCATTGTTTTCCATAGAAATTTTGTTTGGTAGGAGAAAAAGCACAGACCAGACTGTTCTACATAATATTATGATACAATTCTTCCATATATGCCTTACAAAGGCAGGCTGCTTCCTGTCCATGGGAGCAATCATTGTGACTCATAGCTAATTCAGCAATCTGCATCCTAATCATCTCTATGCTAGGCACAGACACTGACCAAGGTGAAGTCTACGGGCTAGGCAGTGTGCCATAATTATAGATCCTGGAAGACCTCAGGTCACACTCTGCTTCTGACCCATTCTAGTTGGGTCACCATGAGCAAGTGAAGTGTAACCTCTTAATGCCCTAGCCAACTCTCTAAGGCCTTAAGTTGTAGATCTCAATATACATCAATGGAGGGAGTCCCTGTGTGGGAATTCTCTACAGTGATCAAGTCATCCTCCTCCCCACAAAAAATTATATGGTGAAATGACATAATTTTTCTTTAATGGCCAGCTGGGACTAATGTTTATTTGAATGCTTACTGGAAAAGAATTGTTTTATTCTTTTCCCACTGAAAAAAATGAAAGCCAATTTCTGAGTAAGCTCCAGTGCTTAGCACAGTTCCTAGCACATAATAGATACTTTAATAATAATACTTAGATGACATTATTTTGTTCATCAAAAAAACCCTAATAGCCCATAATTAGAAGTAATAAAATGATTAGAATAGTCAGGCTCATTTTAAGGAAATCAATTTTAAAAATTAGAAGCTTAAAGCCATATTTGACCGTTGAGTCCAATAAATATATTGAAGAAAATCCAAAGACCAGTAGTCTGACTTTCTCACCTGTCATTTGGATGGTTAGCTATCATATACTCCTGTACCTAGCATTAGCTCCCACTGCTGTTCCTTTGCACATGCTGTTCCCCATGCTGGGGATGCCATCCTTCCTGATTTCTGCATCTTGGAAAGCTCCCTTTAAGGCTCAGCTCAAGTGCCAACTCCTATATAAGGCCTTTCCAGTACATCTCCCATCCCCACCTTCCTTTTTATTTCCTTTGAATAGATTTTGGATCTGCTTTTCGGTGCACGTGTTTTCCCCCAGGATAATGTAGGCCCCCTGAAGGCAGACACTGTTTACTTTAACTTTTTATCCCCAGAGCCCAGAAGAATAGTTGATATCTAATAGGTAATTGGTGAATGTTGATGAACTGGTTAATTGAATTGAAAAAGACTTAGGAGGGAAACTTTGAGAATGTTGGAATAAGAATGAAGAATTCATTTCCCTGGATGAGATCCTTTAAAGGAACACTGGAGGTGGGCAGTGGGAGGGCATGTTTTTGGCTGAAACAAATGAAGACACTTAATCTATTTGAGTAGCAATCAGGGCTGGCAAATCTGTCACTACTGATGACCTATTAGTCATAATTGGAAAAAGCAGCACAACCCACCATGAAAGTGTGTTCCTTTCAACTATAATGGAAGGATCAATAAATTGTCTGTAATAATAATTATTCATATTTTCTTGGATTTATGAACTATATTTACTGAGAAAGAGGCATTGGATTGGAACATATTTTCTAATATTTAAGATTGGATCTCTTTTAATGGAAGAATTTAGAAGAGGGGCTAAAAAGAGACATCATTAGCTCTTTTTGGGAGGTAGGATTGCTGTTGTCATTTATGAGCTACCAATGTCCTGGTGTGGCATAAATAACTCAGATCACTGTTCTGAAAAGCTTAGGGATTTGAGAAAAGGAACCTGAAGACTGCAATTAAGCTACAACACCTTCCTCCCAAACCTAAGGGAAGCTGCTGCCTTTATTGGTTAGTCCATGAACTTGTGTCAACATGTACAAGTGAATTTAATCTTTCTGTCCATTGGTCACTAAGGAGTCATTAAGTAACCACTAATAATTAGTAGGGATCATTTGATTAGATTGGCTGGGCAATTCTGTCAAAACTATGGAACCAGTTTGTGTCTCTGTGTAGACACAGACTAAAAATGTTGATTGTTTTGGACTTAAAGATGTATCCTAAATGTTCCTGATTGTAAAGTATGTGTGCTATGGTGAAGGTTGAAGGCAAGGATGACTTGCTCCCCTAGGGCATTAATGTCTGCACCAAGAGTCACTGACATGATGGTCTTCTGAGCAATTCAAAAAAGACTTCTTGTTGTTGAAAGGGAAATATTCTGAGTGCAGGACTCCCAGGCTGCCTTCTAGGGTCAGTCCGGGACCAAGCTCCCAGTATAGTACTAGGGCCACAGCTTTAGAAATGGAAGGGACTTTAGGGGCCATTTGGTTCACCCCCTTCATTTTATAGGTGAGAAACAGAAGCTCTGAGAGGTTATGTCTTGCCAGGGTTATATAATAACTCAATTTCTCAAGAGATATATGAACCAAGATCTTCCTAACTTCCAATGGAGCACTCTTAAAGCCAATTGCTGGCTGGATTAAAATACAGAAAGACGAATAGATTGATGAGCAATAAGCCAGCAGAATTAATCAGCTCAGGCAATGCCTCTATCTCATCTACACCATTCTGATTCAGACTGTCATCACCTCCCATCTGGACTATTGCAGTAGCTTCTAATTGGGCTCCCTCCCCAAGTCTCTCACACAGCTACCAACATGATTTTCCTAAACCACAGCTTCCTAATGCTGTCATTACTGTTTAGTTGATTGGTCATGTCCTAGTCTTTGGGACCCCATTTGGGGTTTTCTTGGCAGAAATACTGGAGTGGTTTGTCATTTCCTTCTCCTGCTCATTTTACAGATGAAGAAACTGAGGCAAGCAAGGTGAAGTGACTTGCCCAGGATCACACTGCTAATAAGTATCTGATGCCAGATTTGAACTTAGGTTCTCCTGACTCCAGGCCAGGCACTCTATCCACTGCACCATCTAGCTGCCCCTCCCTAATGCTACTAGGTCAAAATAAAGTCTACTGGCTCATGTTAAAAGCTGTTCGCTACCAGACCCTAATTTACCCTTTCAACTTTTTTACATACTGTTTCCCTTCACTTCTACTAGGGTCCAGCTTAACTGGTCTTCTTTTCATTTTTTCATACATGACACTTCATCTGCCATAGTGTTTTCCACTAGCCATCTCTCATGTCTAGAACATATTCCTCCTTCACTTCTATGTCTTAGAATCCTCAAGTCCCTTCAAAGCTCAGCACAAGGGCTACCTTCTATATCACGCTGTTTTTGTGTCCTGAACTCTTTGACAGTCTGGTAATGTCTATGGGCACCTCCTCGGAATAATATGTTTAAATGTACAAATAAAACACATAGGATTGAAAAGGACACCAATTATGTTGAAATATGGTCATCAAAATGTCAAAACAACAAAAACAACAATGATAACAACAAACCATAGTTCATAGACCTCAGGTTAAGAACTTCTGCATCTATGCGAATCTTTAGAATCTGCATGAAGGTTTTCCTGATTCTCCCAGCTGCTCATGCTCCCCCCTCCCATGATCTGTTTGGTATCTTTCTTTATCTGTTAAGTGTCTTCCCTTACTAGACCCTAAGCTCCATGAGGGCAGGAACTGTTTCCCTTTTTTTTTGTATCCCCAGGGCCTGGCATGGGGTCTGAGAGCTTAATGAATACTTGCTGATTAACTGAAATATACTTTCTTAAATACTTGGATCTAATCTTGGTGTGACCATGGTCCAATCATTTAAACTAGTCTTTTAGTGTTAGTTTCCTTAGTCATAAAAATCCAGAAATACCTAACCCACTCCAAGGTTATAAAAAAGAGGAAATTACATGTATATGTATATACATATACATATATATATATATATACATATATATATATGTATGTATGTATGTATGTATGTATATAAAGGATGTACACACATATGTATACTTTGCAACCTTGAAATACTCTAAACTATACATATCAACCATTATTATTTTTCTGTAGAACGGCCTCTATTCCTATGGCTCTTTTGTCTGTCTTTATTTCCTTCCTGGGGTCTTTTTCTAGTCATATGGATTTAATCCCATTCCTGTGGCAGTTTTAAAATTCATAAATAAAATGCTAAAAATATATAAAGATAAACCTAAATAAATTGCTAAATAAAAGGCAAAAGCACCTTCATGCAATATGTAGCCAAACCCAAATAATCACTAGTTATTTAACAGCTGGCATGACTCTTTGCTCACAGTAGGTGCTCAATAAAGCTTTGTAGATTAAATTTGGAAGTCAATTTTGAAAGTGACCTGAGTTTGAGGATTTGATACGGCCTCAGGCAGAAAACCACAACATTACAGAATATAAGGTTCTTTGCAGTCATCTCGTTACGGAACCATAGTTCTCCCTAACTTCAGTAGCTTTACCTTTTAGTTACAATAAGGCTCCATTAATATTTTTCATGATTATTGTACATTCTAAAATATTTGCAGAAAGGAACATAAAGAAACAAACATACTTGAAATTCACAGATAAACCAACTCGCAAACCTGATTTTACTTATTAGTTTAATCCAATATAATTCAAAGGAATCCAAAAGAATATCTGTCATTTATTAAATAGTACCTACTATGTGCAAGGTCTTCTGGTAGGCCTGGGGCGCCAATAAAAACAACAATCACGAAGACAACAAAAAGAACCCTTCATGTATCTTCTCTCTTCAGGACCAAACTTTAACAAAATAAGAGCAAGCAAGAAGGATCAGAAGAATCATGGTACCAACAGACAGATCATGGTACCTAGACCCAGCACACACTGAATCCTGACTCTCTCCCTCCTCCCTGGTTGCTAATGTTCCCTTTTCAGATGAGCCAGTTTTTACTTTTTCTGATAGTAAGACTCTGCTTACTGTCATCTTTTTATCTGCAGTGCATAGGAAGGATTGAATTGAAGAATCACCTCCTGAAATATCTCCTGTGCTGGATTGCTTTAATGACTATTTTTTCTTGAGCACTGTTTGCAGGAAGTATGTTTTCCTAGATAAATGATACACTCGGGGTAACTTTTTTTTTACCCTTTCACAAGAAACTCATTTGGCTTTCAATTGAAAGAATCAAGTCACTTAAATTCAGAATTATTGAGAAGATCGATCATTTTCACAAGGGGAGGGGGAGGCTGGACAGTATGAAGAACCTCCCAGGAAGTACAAATGTAAAGTGTAATTTGGAATGGTTATGGAGGGGGAGCATTCATTAGAGAGCCCACCAGGACAAAGGCCAATTCCCATCAACTTTGGAGAAGGAGGCTTTAGACTGTTTTCTCCTCGGGTGCACTTTCCTCTGAATTACCCAGATAATTGTCTCACTGTGCATTTCCACTAACTCTGCAGGCATAGCCCTGCATTGTGGGTGAAGCTCTGCACTTGGAAAAATGCTGTTTTAAAATACAAAGTAAGGTATGGATTTTTAGGCTATTTCAAGAAAATTGTCAGTTCTTGTGGAAGGTTTTCAGATTGGGTATTAAGGGAAAAGATGACAGTTAATTAATTTCTCAGTATTTTGACACCCAAGGTCAAATATCAGAAAGGACACTTTGCACATTTTTGGTAGTCTACAAAGTTCTTAGCAGATTTGGGGAGGAGAGGATCATTCTGAATATTCTAGGTTAATAATCGGCATTTCAGCAAGTGGGCCAATTCAGCACTGGCTTTTGGAGAGAGGGATCAGGTAAAAAGCAGGGCTAAGAAAATGATTCTAAAAGGAATATCTCCAACCAGATGTTAGCTATTTAATTCAATTCAATGACAATTTTTAAGTGAGGCAGCTAGGTGGTGGGGTGGATAGAGTGCCAGACCCAAAATCAGGAAAACTCATCTTGGTGAATTGAAATCTGGTCCCAGATACTAGCTGTGTGACCTTGGGCAATTCACTTAACCTTGTTTGCCCTGCTTTCATCATCTGTAAAATGAGCTGGAGAAGGAAATGGAAAACTACCCCAAGAAAACCTCAAATGGGGTCATGAAGAGTTGAACAAGACTGAAAAGCAACTGAACAATGACAAATGTAGACAGCTCATGGTGCCAGCCATTGGGGCTACAAAGGCAAAATGCAAAGCAGTCCCTTCCTTCATGGAGCTATGATGTACTGAGGAATACATCAAAAACACAGATAAAAAATACAAAGTAATTAAATCCTTGCAACCCAAAATAGCTCACATTAATATAAGAATTCAATATCTGAGATGTCCTTTATATATGCTGTCATATTTTATCCTCATTATCCTGCTTGGACATCTAGGTGGCAAAGTGGATAGAACTCCCTGTACCTGAAATCTAGGAGTCCTGAATCCAAATCTGCTCTCAGACATGTATTTGCTTTGTGACCTTAGGCAAGTCACTTAACCTCTCTGTGCCTTGATTTCTCCATCTGCAAAATGCAAATAATAGTACTTAATAATAGTATGACCTCCTAGGGTTGTTATGAGAATCAAATGAGATAGTATTTCTAATGAGCTTTGCAATCCTTAAAGCCCTATATAAATACTAGCTAGTATTATTTTACAGATAAGGAAATTGAGGCAGACGTGGGTTGAGTGCCTTGTTCAGGGTTACATAGCTAGTAAGCATCGGAGGTTCCTTTGAGTTTGGGATTTCCTCACTCTAGGTCCAATACCAGCTGCCTGAAAACAAGATATGTCCAGGATAAATTGGAGATAATCACCACATGGAAGGTGCCAGCATGAAGTGGGGTCAGAGTAGGCTTCTCATGGAAGGTGAGATCTTAGCTTGGACTTGAAGGGAGTCAGGTAAGCCAGGAGGTAGCAGAAAAAGAGGAGGGAGACTATCTAAGAGTGGAAAATGCCAGTGAAAAGACCTGGAGTCTGGAGATCAAAGAACAACAGTATCACTGGATTGCAGAGGATGTGGCAGGGAGAAAGGTATAAGAATATTGGAAATCTGGAAGCTGGTGAAAGGCTTGAATCTAAAACAAAGGGATTTTTAAAAAGGATTTTTAAAAAAGGGAAAAAGTTTTGGATCCTGGATGTGATAGGGGGCCACTGGAGCCTTTTGAATGGGGGTGTTGGTGACAGGGTCAGATTGGTGCTTTAGGGAGATTAATTTGACTGCTGAGTGGAAGATGAACTGGAATGGGAAAGATGAGTCAGGGAGACCACACAGCAGGCAGCTGTAATAGTCTAGGAGTGAGGTAATGAGGGCCTGTAGGAGTCAGATGGATAGATAGGGACATATAGGAGAGATGTTATGAAGGTCAAATTGACAGCTTTTGGCACTACATTGGATATGGAGGCTGAGTTAGATTAGGATGACTTCTACTTTGCCAGCTTGGGAGACTGGAATAATGGTGGGACCTTGAAATTAAGAGGTACATTTAGAAGGAATGATGGTTCCCTATTCCCCAATGTGGAGTCCCACTCCAACCTCTGTCTCTACATTCAGAAGTCCCCCATGAGCCTGAGATTCCCTTCACCACTCACCCTCTTGGTTACTGCCCCATCCAAGCACATCTGTCTTGCACAATATTTGCTTAGGGTCTTGTTTCCTGACTTGTTTTCTGATTTAGTAGAATAATTCATGCAAAGGTATTTAGGAAGCAATTTGTTATTTCCACAACTCCAACAAACATCTCTTCCAGCCCCCCAGTTAATTTTAAGAGATACTTCCATGATTTCCTCCACTAAAGTTCTGTTCAAATGTCTCGCTGTGGAAAGAAGGCCTGAAGGCTATGTCAGCACAACATAAGCTCTGAACCATCCTACAAGACTGAAAGGTTTCTAATACAGGCTGATGATGTCATCCAAAGATCAGACTTGCTAGATTTGGAGAGACTCATAACCAATTTTGTCACATGGCAAAATGTTGAATTTGTCAACCCTCACAAGTTTTAATGACCATTTAAGTTAGGTCTATGAATAACTTCATCGGCCAGATATGGGACTGTTTTGCTCTAAAGTCTTTAGTGGCTCCCTTTTGCCTACCAGGTAAAATTAACATTCCTCTGCCTAGCATTCAAGGTCTTCCACAGTTTGGTGCCATTCTATCTTTTTTAGACTTATCTTATTAAGTGCACTCTATGCACTGTCTTCATTGAATTCTCTTTAAACATATCCTGTGTTTTCCTACCTTCATTTCTTTGCTTGAATTCTTCCCTATGTCTGGACTATGTCTATCACCATCCTTGTTACTTGTTCAGTTGCTACCCAACCCTCAATGTCCAACTCAAATGCTACCTGCAAGAAACTTTTCTTGATCTTCCTTGTCTTTAAAAACCTTTCTCCTTTAGTCTTTACGATATGGTTTGTTTTCTACCCCTATAATGCCTTTACTTCATATTATAATGATCAGTTTGTCCTTCTATTACATGACTACTAGATGGGAGATTCTTAAGCCGAGGTTTCTGGAGTTTGTGAAGTTAGATGCAAAAAATTGTATTTTTATTTTCTAATTCATGAAGCAAAATCTCCTTCAATTATTCAAAATGTGATTCAGAGAGAGAGTTCATAGATTTCCCTAACCTGCCCAATGGGTCCTCAATTTAAACAAAATTATGAGTTAGAGACAGATTCTCATTGAATATTTGTATCATTCTCAGTATTTAGTAAGGTGAGCCCACTGAGCGGTATGTAGTGAATAAATATTGGGTGAATTACATTTTTCCACTGACAGTTTCTTGTCAGCCCTTGAATTATACCCCACAGGTGATGAGCTGTCCCTTCTACCTCAGGTGTCATTGTTGGATGTGGATGAATTCTTGATCTCTTTCCCTAGGGCAATTACTGTCTTCCGACTGCATGACTCCACTCCCTTTCTGGTTCAGCCTGAAGAATGGAAAGGAGGGGTACAGCATCGAGAGGACATATTATGTGCTGCATTTTTACCTCCACAGACTCTGGTTACAGGTCATGGAACATTAATTTGCCAACCCACGCTGAAAGTTTAAATTCTTTCTCTCTCTCTCAAAAAAAAAATCAGAATATATTCATTCCAAAATCAATATCTCTTGTGTAGAAAAAAGAACATATTTTATGTTCCTTCTATTTCCTGACCTTCCCTCTCTTGCTTCCTCCTACTTTCTTCTTCTTATCCTCAATAGGATCATAAAATATAATTATAGACCCTAAAAGGACTTTAGAGGTCATCTAGTCCCATATTTTACAGATGGGGAGACTGAGGCCTCAAGAGGCAATGTGATATCACCATAAGTCCATAGATATAGAACCAAAAGGGAATTTGGAATCTGTCTAGTCCAACTCTTTAATTTTACAGATGAGAAAGTGGACAAAGTAGCTTGCCTAAGATCACATAGGCATTAATCTTCAGAGAAAGGATTTGAACTCAGGTCCTTTAACTCTGGAGACAGTATTCTCTCCATTCTACCATGTTACATTATGAAGGCACTTTGGCTAGTAATTTCACCGAGGTTGCCATTTCCTCATTATATAATAAAGTCTAGCCCAGACTACACTCAGGAGATTTTGACTGTTGCTTTTGTCTCATAACATGTGAGCAAATTGAAGCTTTTCAAAAGGTAGATGGGCTTGCTTTAAGATGAAATGCACACTACAAATGTCACAACAATTCTTGCCAAAAAAATTACTTTTCGAGGACAAATTCCCATAAAAATTATCAACGATTCCAAATTTCAGCAGACTGAAAAAAAACAAACAAACAAACTCTAAGAAACAAATGCAAAGGACAGACCAGCGACAAAATGAGGCAGGATATGACTGTTCCAAGCTCTCAAAGCCATGGGAGATAGGTGGATTGAATTAACACCAGAAAGGAAATATATCTTAAAGGTAGAATAGAAGTTTCTCCAGAAGTTGAAGACAAAAAACAAGGTTGGTTCTACAAGAAATTAATTGCCTCTTGGGTGTGCTAAGTGTTAAAGGGTCAACTCTACAATGTGCTTAGAGACCTTTGATCTCCTCCATGTGGAGAACTCTCTACTCCCTAGTGGGGAGAACTCCTTCATCAATCAGATCACGACTCATCTGTACCTTACCATTTTTAAGAGTTGTCTGAGGGCCCTGGAAGTTAAAATGGACCCGAATTCATTGATAGACATAACTTCATCAATCCAGATTCTGAATCTAAGGGCTTGCTTACTATTGACTAGGCCATGTTGTTTCTGGAGACGCTGGAATATGATAGAAACAAATCAAACTTCCATGTTCTACTTACATATAAGACCCAATAAAAGTTAGATGGTTCAGGGTATGGGTTTCACTTTAAAATGAGATATCATTTTTTTTTTATGCCTGGTCGGTCTGAATCAGTCTTACCTTATGGATTAATTTTGTACTTCTTTTAGCACTATTGAGAGAGAAACTTGTATATATTTATACACGTACATATGTGTGAATATATGCACGTATGAGAATGTGTGTGGAAAGGTGAGGGCAGTAAAAGAGGCAGGAGAGAAGCAAAGAAAGGAAGGGATGAAATAAGGGAAGGAAAAACGGATAAGGAAGTGAAAGTAACAAAAAGAGGGAACTGGGGAGAGAGGATTTGATTGTATTCATTTTCATCTTGGGGACTCCCAATGTTTCTTCCCCCTTCCCTGAAAGAGAAGCTAATGTTCCATTACTGATAAAATATTGCTGCCCATGTTTGCCTTCCACTGAGATTTTCTAGATCATTTGTACTCTTTATCCTGCATACCATAGGGAGTTATGATGGAGAAATTCTCATATGGAATAACGGTACGGAAAATGCTCACCATATCCTGCACCCATATTACCAGCGACGTCTCCATTCACAGTGGGGTGAGTAACCATCTTGCAGCTTGAGTCCTAGGCAAACCCCAATGAGTTTACTTAAGCTCTGCATAGACTTCGTGCAGCCTGACTACTGCTAAATTATACATTATCAACCTTTATTGCAAGGGGTCGTTTACTGCTTTGTCTTGTCAAAGTGACTAAAAGACGACCTGGAGTTTTCTGTGGGTCAACTAATTCTCCAAGGCATGTTTCAGCTTTGTCTTTTGCCACCTCAGTGTTTTCAGGGGACACTCTGTTTTTTGTGCTCATTAGAATTCCTTTTGGTCAATAAACTTCCCCAAATTGTTTCCGATGGAGATTTGAGGCGGTCTTTGAAAGCTTTGTGTGAAAACTGTAATGTCTCTTGATGATCCTCTTTGGTTTCTACTAGATGTTACGTATGTCACTTGGAGGTTGATTTTTGTTTTAGAAAGGTGGGATTGTTGTTAGATTTTATGATAGTTTAATGGAGCCTAAGAAAGCCTTTTTTTTTTTGCTGGTGCTAAATGTCATGACAATTACCTTTCCTATATTGAATTAGTTTCAGACAAGTTTCTCCACTGCCTAATATTTTTTGGATAATGGATGTGTATTTTTTTAAAGCTGGTGTCTCAGTGTATTTTAATGACATCATTTTGAGTTACCTCAATGTGGCCCTGAAAACAGATCAATCATCAAATGGACTTTCTTCTGATGTGCTTAGGAAATCATATGTTGAAAGGAGTCAGACCCCATAGGGCTTTTTGAGCTATCACTACAAAGTCATGGGATTTCTCATCTACAAAGACATGGCCATCCAGGTTCACTGGAATAATCTATAGAAAGGTCCAGGTCTTATCCTAGCACTGTGGAGGAGCACTGGATTTGGGGGCAGAGAACCTCAGTTTTAAAGCATCTGCTTGATGCTCTTTTGACTTTGGACAAGTCATTTACTTTCTGTGGTCTTAGATGATCTCATTCTTAAATTTCAGTTGCGGTTGGATGAGGTGATGTCTGAGGTCCCTTCTAGCGCTAGAGCTATGAACCCACGAACTCTAGAAAAGTCTCAAGCTACTTAGCAAAATCATGGAGAGTGTTATTCTTATGACTTTGACCAGAGAGTAGGAATAAGGCTTGGGGAAAGAGAATGAAAATGGCCTGTACTCATTGGATCATAGATTTGGAGCTGGGAGGGACCTTGGAGGCTCTTCAGGCCAATCCCCTAATGGTATGGATGAGGTAACTGAGACATAGACTTGCCCATAGCCTCAGAGATGCTAAGTGTCTGAGATGAAGTTTGAACTGAGGTCTTCCTGGCTCCAAGTCCAGAATCCTCTCTGCTATCTTCTATTACTTCTACCCCACCAGGGACTTGAATGTAACTGCCTGGGGTCTCAGTGTGTCCAAGAGACTTCAACTAATGACAGAAATAATGTGTGCTGGGCCATCATAGGAAGTGTCTGCTGATTTGCAATTTAAAAATCCAGAAGAATGCAGAATTTTGACTGAGGGGGGATACATAAAACACACGAGAGTTTTAGAATGGTTTACAAAAGTATGATGGATGTGGGTTGGAAATCCATGAATGGTTTTGGCTACAGTGAGTAGAATTTATGGATGGAGAAACACAGGCATCTCTATGCATGGAGCTACTCAATGCTCTTGAAGAAGCCAACACACAGTGTAAGTGATCCTGGGCTCTCAATAGATGGACTCAGTCAGTCTACAAGTACCTACTTAGCTGGAAGTCCTGAGGTTAAAACCTACCTCAGTCATTTAGTTGTGTGTGTGACCTTAAGGTAGTCACTCAACCTCTCTTAGACTCAGTTTCCTCATCTGTAAAATGGAAATAATAGCACTTACCTTATAGAAAAGATTAAATAAGCTAATGGGTCAGAAGGAAGCAAAGAAGGATTTAATAAGTATCTACTATGTGCCAATCATTGTGCAAAGTGCTTTATAAATATCTCATTTAATTCTTATAACAACCCTGTAAAGGCAGGTACTATTATTACCCCATTTTACAGGCAAGGAAACTGAGGCAAACAGAGGTTTGAGTGATTTGCCCAGGGTCACATGTCTGAGGCCAAATTTGAACTCAGACCTGACTTCAGGCCCAGTGCTCTATCTGCTATGCCACCTAGCTGCCTGAAGTGCTCTGTCAATCTTAAAGTGACGTAAGTGATAACTATTATTATTATTGTTATCAAGCACTTAATATAGATGTGAAACTGCCTTAAATGCTGAGATTACAAAGAAAGGCAATAATTGTCCGGCAGTGAGTCAATAAGAGTTTATTTGTTGTTCAGCCATTTTTGGTCTTCTCTGACTCTGTGACCCCATTTAGGGTTTGTTTGTTGTTGTGGTTGTTCTGATAATGATGATGATGATGGTGATGATGATGATGATAGTGATGGTGATGATGGTGATGGTGATGATGGTGATGGTGATGATGATGGTGATGGTGATGGTGATGATGGTGATGATGATGATGGTGATGATGATGGTGATGATGATGATGGATTGGCAGAAATACTGGAATAGTCTGCCATTCCTTTTCCAACTTGTTTTATAGGTGAGGAAACTGAGGCAAACAGGTTAAATGACTTGTGCTGGGTCAGGCATCATTGTATTAAATATTGGAGATATGAAGAAAGGCCAAAGGTAATGCCTGCTTTCAAAGTGCCAACAGATCCCTAACGCTGCCATCTAATGGAAAGGCCGAATACGTTATATACAAGCTAGATGGGAGATTACTGTAGAGGGCAGACAGGGGCTATCAAGAAAGGCATCTTATAAGAAGGTGGGATTTTATCTGAGACTTAAAGGAAGCCAGAAAAGTCAGGAGTTGATGAGGAGTGAGAGCATTCCAGGCATGGGAGTCATCCAGAGAAAAGTCAGGAAATGCAATGTCTTGTGTGAGGGATAACAAGGAGGCCAATGTTACCCAATGGCAGAGTATATGGTGAAGGGTAAAGTGTGGGAAGGTGGTCAAGGTAAGAGGGGGACAGGCTTTGAATGCCAGACAGAGGATTTGCTCCATGTTATATTTCTATTTGAGGGGATAGGGGGCCACTGGAGTTTACTGAAGGGAAGATATGAGCTCTAGGAAGAATAATCTGACAGCTGAGTAGAGAATGGACTGGTGTGGGCCTGGAGTGGACAAGTTCTGTTCCCAGGGAGCTCACATTCTCATAGGGGAGGCAATATGGAAACAACTATGTAAATTCAGCATATATACAGAGCACATGGGAGGGAATCTCAGAGAGAAAATTCTCATAGTGGAAATGGTGGTGGGGAATGAGAAAAGGCTTCCCCAAGTCAATGTTTAATCTGAGTTTTGAAGGAAGCCAAGGCACCTAAGTTCAAGAAAACCTGAGTTCAAATTCTGCCTCCCTCAGAAACTTACTAACTCTGTGACCCTAGGCAAATCACTCACCCTCTCTCAAGCTTAGTTTTATCACCTCTAAAATAATAAAAGCACCATAAAATGTGAGCTCTGATAATGATGATGAGTTGCGTTATTGTTGTTCTGAGGGGCTATCCCAGCTGAGTACAAATTCTGGTAAGTCTTACCAAATAGGAATGGCCTTAAGAATGGACCTACTCTGTCATGAGGTTTCTTTAGATGAATTCAGTGAGACTTACTACTAAGCTGGCCTTAGAGTCCTAAGTATTTTTATCATGGAAACTCAGGAAGGCTGTCTACCAAGGCACAGATCATCATTAATGGAGAAAATATACACAGCTACAACGCAACTCAATGTACCTGCCATTGGGATGGATAGCCCCTTGTTGGGAATATTGTGGAGAGGGCTCAGAAATGAGCTCATTGTCATAGCCTCTGACCTCCTTTTCAGTTCTAAAAATCAATTATTTTTGTTTAGGGAAGAAAAGATGGGAGTAACCAATGTATTCTTGTAGTGGTTTGAAATTAGCTTCCAAAGTGAATGTCCCTTTACATTAAACCAGTTCACTTTATCTCTTTTTCAGAAGGAGATGCAAACCTTCAAAAACAACCTAAGGCTGAAAGGGGGCTCTGCCTTCCTCTCTCTGCAGGGGAGACCAATCTAGGAGTCAACTCCTCTGAGATTGACACCACCAAGGGAAATCATGCTGTTATGAGACTTTCCTTCCTGGAAGCTAGAAAAAATATTACAGTGACAGGTAAAATGTCTTCTATGCTGCTGGCTGCCTTTCACTTCTTGTAGTAGAGTGTCAGAAAAAGGGAATCTAAAGCAAGATTGCTCCCTACTTACTTAGACCACAGAGAGAGGTGGAGGGCTGTGGATTAAGGAATGTCAGAGGGTGCTTGGAGACAGGGGATAGGTATTTACATTTCATTGGACATTTCCTAGATGAGGAAACTTCTCACATCAACGCAGATCAGCATAGTCCCTATAGCTTATTGCCTTGGTTACCTACTGTACTCAGAGGTCAAGAGACTAGCACAGAATTACCCAGCTGCTAAGTGTCTGTGATGGGATCTGGGTCTTCCAGAATACAAGTCCAGTCTACCATACCAGGCTGTTGTTCGGTCATTTTCAGTCATTTCCCACTGTTTGTGACCCCATTTTTTTTTTGTCAGAGATCCTGGAGTGGTTTGCCATTTCCTTCTCAGGTCATTTTACAGATGAGGAAACTGAGGCAAACAGGGCCAAGGATCACATGGCTGGGAAGTGTCTGCAGTCAGATTTGAATTTAGGAGGATAAATCTTCTTGACTTCAGGTCATGCACTATATCCATTATACCACCCAGCTGCATACTAGACTACCTCTCTAATTTTTTTTTTAATTATGAGGAACATTAAGAGTGTTCACCTTCAGGGTATATAGTAGAAAGGCTCAGTGTCCTTAGGGTATTACAAGAGAGTAGATGGTAATGAACCTTCTTTCTGACATTGAGCCATTTGACATTATTAAGGACTTTCTTTGGTGGCTGCTGAGGAGCTTGGGAACAGTAGCAGCTGCAGAGGCCATTGCTCTGATGGGTTTCCACAGGAGTTGCTCCCCTGGAAACTGGCTGCAGGGGCCTGGAAGCAAGGCAGATCAAACAGGAGGATGCAAACAAGATGTGAAATTCAAGTAAGCTGGTCCAAGTCTGCTTCCAAAGGGTCAGGCCAGGTAGGAAAGAAAGGCAAAAGTGGAGACTAGGTATGACAGAGCTCAACAAAGGGAAATGGGCAAGGAAGAGGGTCCAGACCAGGAGACTAAGAATAGCATCTCAGCAACTGGACTAGGCAGGTAGTGGAGTCTTGTTCCGCTGTTTCAATTGTGTCCAACTCTTTGTGACCTCATTTTGTTTTTTTTTGGGGGGGAGATACTGAAGCGGTTGACATTTCCTTCCCCAGCTCATTATACAGATGGGGAAACTGAGGCAAAAAGGGTAAAGTGATTTGCCCAGAGTGACACAGCTAGTAATAGTCTGAGGCTAGATTTGAACTCACTTAAGTCTGTACAATATCATTACTAGGATGTGAGTGTTGATAGTGATAGTAGCTAATATTTCTATAGTACTTTAATATTTGCAAAGAACTCAACATGCATCTCATCACACATATCTTAACCCTATGGGTTTAATACTAGAAGCATTATACCCCCATTTTATAGATGAGGAAACTGAGGCTCACAGTGCTTGAATGACTTGCCTAAATGACACCAAAAATATGATTTCATAAGATCTTAGGATCATAGATACCAAGTTGGATTGGAACTTGGAAACCCATCTCTATCTTCATTTCCACAGAAAAGAAAATGAGGTGTCATGTTAATGGGATTTAAGATCTTTCCTACCCATAAATAGGCCTCAGGTGGAGCCTGGGAAGGGAAGCTTGCTTAGAGGAGGCTTGCTTATAGGAAAGTTTTCCCACCTTTTGCTAATTTCTAATTAGGCACTGAGTGATGCCTTCTGGCTCTGAGAAGTATATATATACTCTGAGCTGGTATTTTGCTGTGGGGGCTCACTCATGAAAAGGATCTTGTTATTTCCTGGTCAAAGTTCTGAGTGGCTGTATGTTCAGAGCTCCCTGACTGCTCAGATGTAAAGACTCTCTCCATCCAGGGATGTCTGTAACATGTATAGTTGATTCAGGTGACCAAAGCCCTGTCTGTTGGTCTTTATTTCTCTGCTTGTATTTTCTCTGTAGTTTCTCTGTTTATATTTTCTCTGAAGTTCAGGGTGCTGGCTTTTCCCCTGAACTAGTGAATGTGATTTAAAAAAGTTGTTGAGTCCTTAAACAGCTCTCTTTCCTAGTAAAGCAGATCTAAGAACCTGCGCTAGCCACCATCCTGGGTATTCCAGCTTGGTTGCCACTACATGAGGTCCTGAGCTTAAGTGACTGCCCAAGTCACTGAGGTAGTAAGGTCCCCAGTTAAGATTTAAACTTTAATCCTCAGACCTTTTAAGTCTAACATTTGTTCACTGTCCCAGGAAGATCCTAGCCTGGTAGAGTATCCTCTGCCTTGGTTTCAAGCACCTTCTCTTTGTGCCTTATTCAAGTGTGTTCAGTAAATCATAGGATCACATATTTAGAACAAGATGGGACCCTAGAGGTTATCTGTTCCAATGCTCTCATTTCAGGGAAGAAGAAATCAAGGCCTATGGAAGTTAAATGATTTACCCAACATCCCACAGGGAGTAAGTGACAGAGCCAAGATCTGAACCCAGGTCATGATGCCAAATCTGCTATTTGTTGTACTACATGACCACTTTAGGTTTGGTGATTGTAGCAAAGGTCTTTCTTGGGGTGAAAGAGGGGAATCAAAATCTTTCACTTTTCTAATGTTGTCACTAATACCGCTAAATGATGACACGAGTTTATCAGTTCATCTAGCATTTGGGCAGCATGTAACTGAAAATCAGTTGATTGATTTTTATTCTCCTTTCTATCAGTTGGATTAGCATTGTGGAGATATGACTTTTAGATCCTCAGAGATGCTGGAAAGCAACACACAACTTGGAAACATTCATGAAGTAGTATTAAGAAAGCTGAACTTTTGGATTTAGAGCCTCTGGGTTTGAATTTCAGCTCTTCTTCTTATTGCTTCTGTGACCTCCTACAAGTAAATTCATCTGTCTTGGGGTTGAGTTATTCTAACACTATAATCTACACAGAGTATCACATACTGGGGCAGTGCTAGCTTTTTATTGTTTGTTTGTTTTTTGGGTTTTTTTTAGTATTTGGAGGTCAACCAGAATGCTACCTTTAAGTACTTGGAAGAATAAACATAGGACAATTTACTTTCTCAATATCCACTTTCCCTCCCTCTACCTTACAGACTGAAAATCCATATGGTTTTCCCATAACATTTTCCACACATTAAAAAGTCAATGTAGATACATTGAGTAGAATTTTGTAAATACTATTGGATTCTTGAAATATTTTGCGACAAGTGTGATAAAAGAAAAAAAAAACTCCCTTATTTCCAAATCTCACTAGTATTCACAGTAGGAACTATTATCCAAAATGGCCCCCCATTTTCTCAACTTTAATTCATTCTAATGTTTTTGGTATTTCCCAAATGTTTCCACCACAGTGACTGCACTCCATTATTTTCATGTTAAGCAGACCTGAGTGTGAATCGGTATCACATTTGTGAAGCTAATTTGAAGCCATCTGCAAATTTTTCATGTAATAATAGGATTGTTGGCATTGAAGGATAATTTAAGCAAGGCATATCTATAAAGCACACTCTGGCTGGAAAATGAAAAGGGTATTTTAAGCCCATAAACAAAAAAATGGTTCCATAAGGACTTTCAATATGAGTTCATCACTCATGAAAAATGGATGAAATGTTTAAAACAAGCTCATAAATAGAATTCTAAGCATGTTGATATCTAGATAAGTCTATATCTTTAAAATTGTGCATCTGCACCTAAATCCATGTTGAATAATATTTATTTCTCTGTGACATGAAGTCAATATTTCCAAGGAAAATGCTTTTTATTTAAGTGAGAGTATAATTGCTATGTTTAGATGACTATATAAAGGCAGCTGATTGGGGGAAAACAGTCTAGAACTCTCACTTAAAATGCTCACTTTTATGTGGACAGAACAGAAAATGGGTTACTTAGATGATTAGCTCATCTAACCAATGAAAATTTATTTTAGTCTTTTAATCCTTATACTGATGGAAAAATGCTGTTGGCTGAGATGCCTTGAAATCTTAGCTGACCTGGGACCTGATCTGTCTTCTATACATCTCAGTCACCTCTGGGACAATGGATTACTTTGAGTTCAAGTATTCAAATAAACAATCCATTCAATGAAAAGATATAAAAATACCCTCAGGTAAAAGTAGGTGCTGAAGTAGTTAAAAAGCAGTTCAGGAAGAAAAAAGCAGATGAAAGCCTCTGGCAAGAAGGTTAAAAGAAGTCAGTAAGAAGGTTTCCTAGGGTCTCAGGAGCTCCTGGCCAAGAGTCCTAAAACATTTTGATATTCTTCTTGCTCAAGCATTTGGTTTCTATATTAAACTACCTGGGGGCAAAGTTAACCCGAATTTCCCCAGGTCTGAACCACTGTTTCTTTGACCACAAAAGTCCCACTGGTGCTGGAGGAATGAATGTGGAAGGGAGGGTATATAAATGCATATCTCCCCATTTCTACTGGAATTCTGATCCCTAATACTATACTATCATAGAATCACAGCTTTTGAGTTGTAGAGGAACCCAAAGATCATAAAGTGCAATGTCTTCATTTTACAGATGAAGACATTAAATGCTAGGGAAGATGAGTAGTCTGCTCGTAGTCATATAGGTGGTAGACTTAGAGGCAGGATTTGAACCTGAGTGCTTTCACTCCAAACTTGTTTCTTCTCTGGTACCATGGTATAATCACTTTCAGATGATGTCCAATCATGTCTTTGTGACCCTATTTGGAGTTTTCTTGGTGAAGATTAGGGAGTGGTTTGTCATTCCTTTTCTAGCACATTTTACAGATGAAGAAACTGAGGCAAACAGGGTTAAGTAAGTTGCCCAGGGTCACACAGTTAGGAAGTGTCTGAGGTCAGATTTGAACTCAAAAAGATGAGTCTTCCTGACTCCAAGCCCAGTGTGCTATAGACTATGGCACCTATCTGCCCTACAACCACTTAGGTGGGACAAAATCTTTTTAAGCATTTGGAATGTTATCATTAACTATCAACATTATTTCTAGTACACACTGAAGCATTTATATGGGTTTCCCACTCATTTTAGGAGGAGCCAACTTGGTATCCTGTGGAGGCTCTGGCTATGTCAGGTTCTGGAATATATTTAAGAAGCAACTTGTGGCTCAGTTTGTGGCCCACAGTAGAGTTGGACCCATCATCATGACCATTGACAAGACAAATCAGCACCTTATCACAGGCGATCCCAATGGCTGCCTGAAAATATGGAACATAGAGGTATGACTTGTCTCTGCTGACTTGCTCTTCATTTGTCCTAGTTGTCTTCTGTTATTCATGCTTGTAGATCAGGCCTTATCTGTTTCCTTTACAAGAAAAGTAATAAACAACTTCATTGGATGAGAAAGATCATTCATTATAACTGAACTCAGATAATATTTTTTTCTAATTTAAAAATAAATTTTACCACAGAATTTCCAAGTTGGGAAGGTCCCCAGAAGTCACCTAGTCGAACCCATAACTGATTAACCGCCCCCACTATAATCCTTCATAACAGTGGCCATCCAGGTTTTTCTTAAAGGATTAATGTGGAGTACCCTACTATCTCCTAAGGTTCTCCATTCCTCTTTGAATAATAGTATTTACATAGCGCTTTAAGGTTTGCAGAGTGCTTTGAAATGTTGTGTCATTTTATCCTTATAGCAACTCTAGGAGGTAGGTATGTCTATCCCCATTTTACAGATAAATACACTGAAACAGGCAGTAGTTAAGTAACTTGCCCTGGCTCACATGACTAGTAGCTGAGTCTTGATCTGAACTCAGATCTTCCTGGCTCCAGGTCCAACATACTATCTATTTCATTTAGCTGCCCTTTGGACAGCTCTGATTGTTAGGAAGTTTTTCCTTACATTGAACCTAAGTTTTCCTCTTGGCAATGGGCACCTATGACTCTTGGTCCTACCCTCTGGATCCAAGCAGAATAGTTTTAATCCCTCTTCCATTTAATGGCCTTTCAAATAATTGATGATGGCTTTCATGTCTCCCCAAGACTTCTTTCCTAAAAGCTAAATAACTCCTGTTCCTTTAACCAACCATCATAAGGCTGAGTGCAAATCCTGTGTTTATCCTGGTTGCTTCATCCTTTGGATGGTCTCCAGTGGATCAAAATCCTTCCCAAAATGTGAAGCCAAGGACTACAATACTCCAGGTATAGTCTGACCAGGGCAGAGTATGGAAGGATGGTCATCCCTTTACTCTGAACCGCTCTTTCTTATTTCAGCCTAATATTGTACACATTTTCTTGGCTCCCCTATCATACTGCTGACTCATACTGACTTGCAGACCATTTGCTCCCATCTCTTATTTATACACATTTCTCTCTAGCCACATCTACTCCATATTGTGAAGTTGATTTTCTGAACTCATACTGTATATTTATCCTTCTTAAATTTCATTGAATTAATTTTGCCCCAAGACCTTTCTGAATTCTGCATCTGACATCCACCTTTGTATCTTCTGGAAATTTTATAAGTTTGCCATCTATACCTTTTTACAAATCAGTGATTAAAAAAATGGTAAACAGTACAGATACTTGGGCCTTCTTTTCAATTGATATTGAATCATTAATGACTCCTTTTTGGGTTTGGACTTTCAACAAGTTTCGAATCAACCTAAGTGTATTGTCATATAGACCACATATTTCTCAGGTCCACAAGAAAAGCAATGGAAGTCTTTATCAAACCCTTTCCAAAAGCCTGATAAAACTTACTGATAGCATTCCCTTAATCTACCAATTTAGAAAGCTTGGCAAGAAAGGGATCTTAGATTATTTGGCCATGACCTTTTTTGGAGGAAGCCAAGGTGGATCTTTGTGGTGCTCCCTTTTCTAGATGTTCATTCATAATTAAAAAAAAAACCAAAATATCATGTCCAAGAGCTATAAATTGATGCTCTTCTCCATTGCCACAGAGTGCTGTAAAGATGACATTGCATTCTTGAAGGCCATATTGGTGGTACCCACATTCTGACATGTCCTACCAACGTCGAAAAGCTTTGAGTGTGAATTTGGATGTATTTCAAATTTTTTGTAGAAGGCCTAGTCTTGCTGAGTTCTGAGGGTCTCATCACTGGGTTGGTCAGAGGAGGAAGCATTGTTTTTGCCACAGTAACTCTCAAAGACCATCTACAGAGGTAGAAGAGAATCAGTGAACTTTGATAAATGAAGTTCTGACAACAGCAAATGTAATCTTTCTCTTTGTTGAAAATTATTGTTAAACCCAAAGTCGGATTATAGAGTTTTCTGTATGTGCCTCTAAGATCTTCAATACATTTGTAATTGACATCCCTGCTAGGTTTCTTTGGCTGGTATATACCACAATATATTTCAATTTCACAAAAATAACAACAGCTGATGTGCACTGGCAGAATTGTCACACGTCCATCTTTAAGTTCCTGGTATGTTTCATTTGAAAGACCAAAAGTATATGTGAAGAGGAAGACTAGATGCCGCTAAAAATTCTGACATAATTGCTGTTCCTTGAGCTTATTGCAAGATACCTCTCCTCCTCTGCCCTGCTGCCATTTAGTGATCATCAGGTGCAGATTATTTTGGCAGTGGGAGTTTGGTGACATGATGCTGATCCTAATCTTGGAAGGTTAGTTTCACTTTACATTTTTCCCAATGTTGTATAGTCAACTATGATGAGTCAGGAAATAGTATATTTTTCTTCATTTCCTCAATTCTAAGAGCAATTTGAAAAAAAATATTACTCCAAACTTTCAAGACTGTCTGCTTATCTTCATCTTCCCTAATATTTTTCGTTAGTTGGCCAACAAACCCTTCATCCTTTTTTTTCCAAGCACTGATCTGATTCTTTCTAATTTGAACTGTGATCACTGCATTACCTAGCTTCTACTCTTAGATTTTCTCTGTCTCTCTGTCTCTCTCTGTCTCTCTGTCTCTCTCTGTCTCTCTGTCTCTCTGTCTCTCTTTCTCTCTCTCTCTCTCTCTCATTTCTGTCTCTCCCTCTGTCTCTCTGTTTCTCATTCTGTCTGGTTCCATCTGTCTGTCTCTGTTTCTGTCTCTCTTTCCTTCTCTATCTCTGTTTCTTTTGTTGTGTTTCTTTCTCTCTCTTTTTCTTTCTCTGTCTCTGTCTCTCTGTGTTTGTCTCTCTTTTCCCCTCCAACCTGGCTATGGTCAATTCAATCTTCAGATAGCCAGATATCAGTCTTATATTTCATGCCATGACCATAAGTAAAAGAACAGGAACAACAAAGAACAACATATCAAAATCAGCAAATCAGGCAAATGATTGTTTTCACTGTTGGGCTGTTTTATTTTTCTCTTTCCAAAAAGTTGTCAAGCCATACCAAGCCATCTGATAAGCTTTATGCACATCAAGATGGCCTTATTTAACAATCCTTCTTTTTCATTACATCTTCCTTTTCATTAACTTATTATTTCTGCATCATATTTTCAATTGTATCTTTTATTCTAGAAACAATAGGGAGTCATAAAAGATTTATGAATTGTTAGGTGATATCTGCTTTGATATTCCTAAAAGTTACAACTGTTATAAAAGTTATAATTCCTATAATTATAGATTATTCCTAAAAGTTATAACTGACTACTTCAACACCCCCTCCCCAACTCAGAAACTTCCTCGACACTCCATTTTCTCTACAAAATCCCTAGCATTTAAATTCCTCCAGACCTAGCTTTCAGCCACTTTCCCAGTCTTACTTCACTTCAGTCCTGAAGTGAGTAGGCCATGATAAATGGCCTCTCTCCATCCTAGTCAATGAACCTGGTAGCTTTCTCCCATGTATATGACTCTCCATAGTCTTCCTCTCTTTGCTCATTGCCCATGTCTAGAATGGCACTCCTTCCTCATCTCTGCCTCACACAAGCCCCGGCTTCCTCCAAAGCACACAGAATGTGTTGCAACATACCCAATGCCTTTCTTGATTTTCCTAAATATTAGCAGTCACTTTCTCTTGAAATTACTTTGATCACTTTCTATGCATTGCATACTTACTGGTGCACAAGCTATGTGCTTCCTGCCAATGGAATATAAGCTCCCTGAGGAAAGGAGCTATTTTTTCTTCAAATATTTGTTCAATTAAATTGAATTAGAATGTAATTGTTTTTATTGGTGATTTTCTCTAAAAACTGATGGTTTGGGGTGTATTTTCCCATTTCATTCAGGAATATTGCCTTAATTTCCATGAGAGCCAAGTATTTCAGCCTCCGCCTCTGATAAGATCATTTCAACCTCATGAGGACCAAATCAGTTCTCTGGAGATTTGTGCACACGGCAACCGAGTACTGATCATTGCTTCTTCTGCAGACGGCAGCGTTTCTGTCAGTGATGTCTGGGGTTCTCTGATTGGAATATTTGGTCAGGTAGAAATATTACTCCATTATTATCTCAGGGGAGAGAAGTGAGTGGGGAATTTAGTGCTATTGGGGGGATGATTTCCCTTTGAATCTCCCAGTCGACTAATGTTCATTAGTCAAGAACTGAATTCCATTTCTAAAGATGCAGTATCAGGAATCACTTGCATCCTGAACACACTTTGCTCTATTAAATTAATCTGTGGCAGAGTGCATTGGGAATCATAAAATGTAATGCCTTCCCTGCTTAGTCTATGATACATTGGCTCTATATGTATCTTTTGTGTGTGTGCGCGCATGCATGTGTGTGTATGTATATATGCCAATCCGTCTCCCCGATTAGAATGTAAACTCCTCAAGGACTTTTTCTTTTTATCCTCAGATCTTAGCACAGTGCCAGGCACATAATAAGAGCTTAATTATGCTTATTGATCGCTTGAGTTCAATACTTAGTGTCTCGTGACCTTGAGAATGTAGCACTTAGCCTAGCTCTGCCACTTAGGAGGTATGGGAACTTTAGGCAAATCATTTTCCTTTCTTCTTGCCTCAGTTTCCTTGTCTGTCTTTTTTTTTGTTGTTGTTCACAACTTGTGATTTCCTTGGGCAAGGAAATTCCACCTTTGTAGGCAACTCATCTGAAACATCTAGTCTCACAGAGTTAGCTGGAGTACTGAGGTTGTAGTGATTAAAATAATTTTGGGGGACAGTTCAGAGGAAAAATTATAATGATTTATAATGAATTATAAAATTCATAATTATATATTTAAATTTATATAATTATAAAATGATAAATTATACAAATAAAATTATAATTATTTATAATAAATATTATAATCAATTTTATCAATCATGGCCAGCATATGACTGACTGACATATGACAAAAAGACTGAAAAAAAAGGTTCCTTATCCTCTTGTTCCATCAAAGAGATTGCATGGCTGATTTTTAAGATTATCTACCTTTGGACAAGAGGTATTCCATCAAACAGCAATCAATTCTCATTGGTTAACAGCTTAATTAGAGGTGGTCTTTGCAAAGAGCAGTGGGTTTACTCCAATAAGGTGCAGAGAGTGATACAACTTTACTTTTGGATAGGGAGTTATCCCTATGCCCAAACCACCCTCAGCCTTGGGCAGTCGAGACCAAAGGATCTGTATCCACCCAAACTTGATTGAATAGAGTTCACCTTAGAGTAGAGATTCCTTGTAAGGTTGGGTGGGGTTGTATAGAGGAGAAGTTTAGCTTGACCTTCTGAGATTGAGGTCTTGAAAGTAGAAAAAAAGGGAACTCTGAATCTCCCCAAATCATTAGTTATTAACAATCATTTCTTTCAAGGTCAAATGACTGTTCCAATGACACACAGTAAGTATATTTCAGTAGCAAGACTTGAAGTTGATCTTCCTAACTCTGAAGCAAATTCTCTATCCCCCACTCCATGCTGCATCTTCCTCTGTAGCACGGAAATATTAATATTCATTAGGTTGTTGTGAAGAAACCACTTTGTAATCCATAAAGGCAAGGATTACAAGTGAGTTATAATCATGAAGCTGAGAAGGAAATGGCTATCCAAGATTTTGCTTTGCCCTATAGAATCGGAGGATCCTGTGCCTCAAGGATTCTTAAGACCATCTATTCCAGGGCTTCCTAACCTTTGTCATGGTGGACTGCTTTGGCAGTCTGGAGAAGCCTTGGACCTTTAAGTACATAAGGTAAATTAAGTACAATTATAAGGGAAACCAATTATACTGGAATAACTATCAAAATATAAAAAGCTAAGTCAACAGATGCCAGATTAAGAGCCATTGATAGTTCAGCCCCTTCATTTTACACATGGGGATACTGAGACCCAGAAAAATGAAATACTGCACCCAAGATGACAAAGGCAATAGGAGCAGAGCTGGGATTTGAACTCAGGCTCTCTGACTGCTGATGCAGTGCTCTCTCAAAATAATGCCAAGATTTCTGATAAAAAAGTTCTTGATGAGATGGTTAGAATTTAATTGACATGGCTTTGTAATCACATAACAATGAAATCTCAGTGAAATTACCTTGCTAGTGTTATACAAATTTAATAGACAATGACAGGTTAATAATGAAAGGTAGAAATGTGGAAAAGAAGTTCTCTTCTTCCTTGGTTATCAGTTTACTCTAGTCCAGAAAGTAAGCTCTGCCAATTGGCCAAATATTTGGTGTGGGGAGCCTTTAAAAGGAATACTTCTAGTCTCTTTTTGATTCCTGCTTGTTTTTATTTCTGTGTCCTAGGCATTGATTCTCTGGCTGTGTTTGCTGCAGACAGGTGCTTTTTTTATAGGCTTTCTCTCTTGACTAGAATGTTGGGCTCATGATCAAAGACATTAGGGTTCATTTCAGTCAGGTGTCTTGCCTTGTGAATTCTACTGCCTCAGTATCTCAGAGCCTCATAAATGCTTGTTGACTGACTGTTCTCCTCTCTTTCTAATGCCAGTAGCCTGGTGCAGGTCATCATCAGCCAATTACTGTAGACTTTGAAACTGACCTCCCTGCATCTATCATACATGTCATTGTAAGGTTGGTCCTCCTGGAGCACAGGATTCTATATTTAAAACATTCTAAAAAGAGGTTCAGAGGCTTCCCCAGACTGCCAAAGCAGCCCACCACAACAAATATTAAAAACCCCTGGAGTCAGATGGTGTAATGATAATGGGAATTTGAAGATCTTCACTACCCCCTAATAGGTCGAATGTAATCACATGGAGCCTGTGGTGGGAGGAATTTGCTGAAGGGTGGAGCATAGCCTGCAGGAAGCTGGGAGTCAGAGCAGCTAGCTGGTGGGAAAGAGAGGATGCACCCATGAAGACAGCTAGACTTGTGAGTATTGGTTTGTAGGAAGGCTAAAGGATGGTGTGGCTCTCTTCTGTGTTGTGGTGTATTAACTTCTATGTTGCTAGGATGGATTCGGTTTCCTGGTGTTAGGATCTGGTTTTCTGGTGTCTGAATAAATGTTTTGCTTCTGTCTTCTATATGGAGAGTCTGTTATATTTTGTGATTGAGAACTATGCCTGCATATTGACAGTCACTCTCAGTGCTATGAATATTGCGTTGATGCTACAGATTTGTCATATGTAAGGGTCACAAATAAGTGCCAGATTGCAAATGGTAATGCTGAGACACAGGGATGTGTTTGAGGCCTGGGAATTGGTTGGGTCACGTGGAGGTCAGAGCATATTGCACCGTCCCTGGCCAGGGGATGTTGCATTACTCAGAACTTTCTTGCGGGATGCCCAAGGTTCCCTATTGATGTCTCCACAACTTGGAGTCTTCATGCCCTTGTAATTACAATTTACCTCCCCTCTCTGAATCCTGCTCAGCTGGGCTGTGTCATGTGTGGGGTGTGGATCTGGGGGAGATAAAAGGATCCAAGCCTTGGGGGGGGGGGAGGAAGGGAGCGGCCTTAGATTCCTGCTGTAAGGCTTCCTGGATAATAAGCCCTCTTAAAAACATCTATCCTCTGGCATTACTTTCATTAAGGAGAAAACACCATCGGCTTCTCCATTGAAAAGGTAAGTACCTTCTGCCCCTTAGGGCAAGGCTGTAGAACCCTGACAATCCTAAGGATCCTTGAGGCACAGAATCCTCTGATTCTATAGGGCTAGGCAAAATCTTGGGTAGTCATTTCCTACTTAACTTTGTGACTATAACATACTCAAAAAACCATCTGTGACTCCCCATTCATTATCCATTAAACTCTTTGACATGGCATGTGAGACTTCATTCATTCATTCATTAACTCTCTTAGTCTCTCATTTATTTTTTCCCAATTTGCCTTCATCCTTGGGTGGCTTGACATTGTGGCTACAGTACTTGGACTTAGTAATGAGTAAATAAATTAAACCCTATTTATTAAGCACTACGTACAAAATACTGCCCAGAACTGGAGCTTCAAATACTAAAGCAAAATAGTTGTTTGTAAGCAGCTCATATTCTAATGGAAGATACAACCCACGAGAGATTTAGCTTCAAATCAGTGAGAAAGTCTTCAGGACCCACAGGTTGCCGATTGTAATGCATCTTCTTCATTGTTATCTCCACTGATAGAACTAGAGTCATTTCTGATGTTGAATTATTTGACAACACCAAGGATTTTTATGGTGAGAACTTTCTTTTATGCATCTTCAGCAAGATGGTAGGTGGCCAGTCTGAACCCTGCAAGGGTTGTTCTGGACAGTGGTTGTAGCAAGGCCTAACTGGTAGGTAGCAGGGGTCTGAGATCTATTGCTTTGTCCAAAGCACTTGGGCGTCCTTGCCTCTCAGGGGCAGACCTAACTTCAGATCTGGCCTTGCACTTGTTAACTGTTATCCTAGCTAGGCATATCACTTGGCCTCTCTTTATCCCTGTTTTTTTCATTTTTAGCATGAGGGAGGGTTGGATGGGAAGGGCTCTAAGATCCCTTCTAAGCCTAAATCTATGATTCTCTGATTCTGTTTGTCATGTTTCTCACTCTACCTCATATACTCTCTGTTCCATCCAAACTGGATTCATTGCCATGCTCACAATGTGAACCTTCTCACCTTTCAACCAAATATCTCGCCTTTATGCTCTTGCTCACATTGTTCTCTAGGTTTGAACGGCCTCCTCTGCTGACATCTCATTCAAATTCTAAATAAATGCTACCTACTCTAGAGAACCTTCTATGACTTCACCAGAGTCCTTGGAGCTCCTCTTATGAATTTTTATTTTATGTTTTATTTATTGTTTATGTTTTTGTGTATTTGTTTTTTTCCCCCTCCTAGACCATACACTTGATGAGGATAAAGGATAAACTCAACACATCCCAAATGGAAGTGATTTTTTTACCCTCTTTATCTCCTTTCCCCCTTTTGATGACACTACCACCATCACAGCCTCATAAACTCACAACCTTGGAATCTTGTTCTGCTCTTCCTTTTTTCCTCAGCCTCAAATCCAATCAGTTGCCAAATCCCATCAATTCAGCCTACATAATTGTAATGGTAATGTAATTTGAATTTGAAGATCTCTTTGTGTTTGCAAAGGCAGCAGGTATTTAACACTTAATAATTGATCAAGCCTCTCTTGGGGAAACAGAAGGTATGAACTCCGTTCTCCTGTTGCTGACATAAAGGAAGAGGTTGGCTGAAATAGGTAGCAGCTGATGGTGTGTGTATACAAGGAAAAGACCCAGAGAGGGACGGTCAGGATTTCCTGGAACCAGCATCTGGAGGCAGAGCAGCTGCTGGAGAGAACAGAGAATTGAGAACTGAGGGAAATCTTCTTGGAGCAGGCTCTGTGGAGGCTGAAGAGGAAACCTCTCCCCCCCCCCCCCCCCACTCCACGCTGAAGAGAATAGTTTTGATTTTGAAAACCTGGATGGAGGGATTTTGATTCTTCAAACCAGCTGAGATTTCTGGATCGGATGGCCAGCCGGAGCTGCCAAGGGACTGAGGAAGCATGACTGTGATGCTGAGACTGTTTGTTTGTGGCTTTGTTGGGTCTTGACTTCCCGGGAGTGGAGACTGTGAGGGATTTGAGATGAGCTGGACCCTGTGAACTTCAATATGGAATGGGAATTGCCCAGAGAACTAGACAAGGACCTGGGAGCTGTCTGCCTTTGAACTCAGGGGACAGTTTGGTGAATCCAGGTAGGATCTGGGACCATGGAAGGGGATCCAGGGAATCCGAGAAACCACCCTGAGTTAAGCTGAAAGAAGACTTTACTTGAATACTGTGTACTGACTGAGAAATTGTTATTTACTAGTGACCTAGGGGTGGAGGGTCTGTGTATTTTCTGATGATTGAATAGTGAATAATGAAGGATGCTTGATTGACTAAATGATTGTACTTAGTGATTGATGATTGAATAAATAATTGATTTGTAACCTAATATGTCCCATGAGGGGAAAACTTTGACTATTGTACTTTGTGATTGAATTAAGGATTTTGTGAATGCTTCTTTCTTCAAAACTCTGTGACCACTGTAGTGGAAACTATGTGGCCATTTTCTGTGATAAGTTTTTGTGATTGCTGTATTTTGATTATCTGTGATAAGTTGTAATATTGTGAATACTGTATCTTGATTTCTGTGAATGTTTTGCTTTGATTTGTAATGGAATAAAAAGAGTGTTTATATTTGTAATCAGAACCTTAAAAGCTGTTCATAGTAACATTCTTCTGAAAAGCTGCTCATGCATGGCATTACAATAATATATCCCATGTCCATCCAATCCCTCCTCTCCACTCATTTCCTTATTCAGACCCTCATCATTTCTACAAACTGTTGTAACAGCCTCCTAACTTACTTGCCTATTTTCAACCTCTCCCTTTTGATAACTCATCTTTCAAATAACTGCTAAAATAATCTTTAAGACACATCTGGTCTGACCATTCCACTATGCATCTCAATGATTTTCAATTCTCCCTATTGAATCCATTATAAAATGTAAACTGCTTAGGCTTTCCTCTAAGGCATTGAACAATTTAGCTCCTCCCAACCTTCCTGCCTGACTTTGATGGGATGCTTGGGTGCCTGTGCTTGAATCACAGTTTGTAAAATTACATTTCTCCTTAGCCTCAAATCTCCGTAGCCCCAAAACACTCTCTCAGGCAGTTTCTCCCTAGCTCAAAGGCAGTATGTCCTAAAAAAATACTTATCTCTCTTCCTCTTACAGTGGTCAGCTGCGTCTATAGAATTTAATGGTTTGACCCAACTGTGTACTGGCTGAAGCAGCTGTGTACAGGTATCTATCTATCACACACCTCCATGTAGCATCTCCCCCCCCCCCCCCCGCCTTGGGCTATTTTCCAGTGAATTATGTTAAAAGTGCATGTCCCTTTAAGCACTGACCACTCCTTGACTCCTCCCTAATCCCATCCTTACTCACCTAGTTAGCATAATTGGCACAGGTTATACTATGGATTATTCTATAAAAATATACCTATGACTCCTTTAAGGTTGCAGGTTCCCTAAGACCTCCTGCCCACTGTATAGAATAACGATAAACTTTTACCAACTTGACTCAGAGTGCCTGAGCCTAAGAATTCATTCAACACTGCCCTCCAGGGACTCTGGTCATTGGAGTTCCAGGGAACACCTATACCTAACCCTTGTCAACTTCATACAATTCCTTTTTGTATATTCTGAATCAATAGTTCTTCCTTGATCCTGACCTGTGTCCACCCTGGATATCCTCTGTGTTCTGGAGGCCTCTCCTTTTTCCTTGCCCTTTGTTGAAACATTTATTTTCCTTTAGTCTTAGTTTTGGCACCACTTCTTCCAGGAAGCCTTTCCTCGTGTCACCAGGCTATCTTCTTCATCAAACTTCCCTCTTTGCTATGATCACATTCTAACTTGTCTCCCAGTTACTTGTGTGCATCTCCTCCTCTCCCGTATTAATACTGAATTCCTTAAATTTGGGAAATCTTACTATCATCAGCATTTTGGGCAGTACCTTGTAATTACTGAAGTGTTTAATAAGTTGTTATGGAGTTTAATGAAATTAAATTGTAGATATATAATAACTGCTGAATGAATGCCAGTTCTACTATTTTGTTTTTAGATTTTATAGATTTCTTTTGTTGCTTTTTTATTCCCTAGTAATTTTATGGATTCACCTCCTCTCAAAATACCAAATTCCTTATAAATAAGAAAAACAGTAAAGCAAAATGGAACAATGCATGAACCATGTCAGAAAGTGTCTTCAACATTCTACACCTAGAGAAAAGAGATACAAGTATATGTCATACCCATTCTTCTGGGATGACCATTTGTTACTGTAATTAATCTGAGTTGATTGTCTTCATGCTTCTTTTTTTCATTTATATTGCTGTACATGATATTACATTAATTTATAATGTGATTACATGTATTATATATTTCATTTACTTACATTATGTATATTATTCTATTGGTGCTATTTTCTTCACTCTGTTATTTCATGTAGATCTTCCCATGTTTTGCCGAATCCCTTAAATTAATAATTTTTTATGCACAATAATATTCTATATTAACTTGACCCAATTTGTCTAGTAATTCCTCAATTTATGAGTGTACTTTTTTCTTTTTTTAATAATAAATTTTTATTAGTATACATTGTTCCCACCCTCCAGCAATTTGATTTCCTCCTTTATTCCTCCCAGAGAGCTATATCTCAGACAAATAATTTTTTTTTGAGGAAAGAAGAAAAAAAATCAATAAAACCACGCATTAAAAATCTGACAATACAGGCATTGTTCCATAGCTGGGAACCTGCCATCTCTGCAAAGGAGTCTGAGTGTGGGTGTGGTGGAAGGGGTCTTCTCTGGGGCATGTTTGTTCTTGGTTGTTTTGTAACATTCCTTTTCACTTCTTTTGTGACTCTTCTTTTCATTTACATCAGTAGTTCTCAACCTTCCTAATGTCATGATCCTTTAACACAGTTCCTCATGTTGTGGTGACCCCCAATCATAAAATTATTTTTGTTGCTACTTCATAACTGTAATTTTGCCACTGTTATGAATCTATCTGATATACAGGATGTGTTTTCATTGTTACAAATTGAACATAACCCACAGGTTGAGAACCGTTGATTTACATGATTTTAGTCATGTGAATTTGTCTTTGCTTCTGATTGCTGCATTTTGCAGCACTTACAGTCACTTGGTAAGGCAGTCAATAAGCATTTATTAAAATGCCTACTTTGTGCCAGGTACTGTACCCAGTGGGGTTCATGGACGTCCTTCTGTGCTGCTCTGTACTTGTCATGTTTCATTACATTCACATCATAATTCTCTATTCATTACCTATTCAGTTAGCATCTACTTTATTTCCAATTCTTTGCTACCTCAAAAGTACTGTCATGAATAGATGGGTGAATAAGGGGCTTTTCCTTCTGTCATTGACCTTATTCTTAGCAGCAGAATCTCCAAGTCAAAGCATATAAGCATTTTTAGCCACTTTATTTGCACAATTCCAAATTCCTTTCCAGAAATGTTGTGTACACAACAATGCATCAGTGTGCCTCTTTCCACGGCTCCATCACTATTAACTATTCTATCTTTTGTCACTTTTGACAATTTGCTTAGTGTGAGGTGAAACCTCAGGGTTGTTTTGCTTTGCATTGCTTATTAATTATTTGGAACATTTTTCATATATTTTAAAATAGTTTTACAATCCTTCTTTTGAGAACTATTTCTTCATATCCATCAATTATCCGTTGTGTAGCCCCAATTCCGTCCTGGTAGTAATGATCAAAAACCGCAGGAGAAAAACTTACTGTCAATATTTCCTTCAGTCATGCCCAAATCATAAATTATATCCAACCTGGCCAAGCAGTAAAATGGAATATTATTCTTTGGTTCAAGATAATTTGTGTGTAGCCCACATGTAGATCTTCCCACAAAAGCTACCCAGGTTCAAGATACACGATGGATCTACATTCACTATAAAAACATAGCCCACGAATCTTGACTAATGTGTTTCTTTTTACTAGTCATGCAGAGGACACTCTTTAGTCAATTAAGTAATAAGTATTTATGAAGCACTTTCTATATTTTGAACCCTGTACTAGGCATTAAGGGTACAAATGAGTGTGACACTCCGTGCTTTAGAGAGAATAACATTCTGCCAGTTCTTTTCATATGGAGAGATATAGTAATAAAGAGGATATATGAGAAAATGATTTTGTGTAAAAGAAAATATTTATATTAATTATTAAAGTATGTAAGATATTATACCTCTTTAAGGTGAACATTTTGGTATCTAATAGTTGTAGAAAAAGAACTTTTTAAAAATAAAAACTGCAGATAAAGAAAGTTTTCAGATGAAATTTGAATAGTTTTATACAGAAAATGAACTGTGATGTAAATACAAAGACTCAGATCTCCTTGTGGTGGCACAGAGTGATATTTCATTTGGGAACGATTTGTATTTTGAAAAAGGAGAGAAAGATACTTATTAAAATTGAAAAAAAATATGACTAATAAAACAGTTTCAATGGACACTCCATATCCACCAATGGAAACAGGGCCTCACAATCCTTATGTTACTAAGTCTAAGACATTTATTTATTATATTATATTATAT
>CM053580.1:23354136-23404906 GCA_028627135.1 Pseudochirops cupreus
AGAAAGAAAGAAAGAAGGAAGGAAGGAAGGAAGAAAGGAAGAAGGAAAGAAAAAGGAAGGAAGGAGAGAGGGAAAGAAGGAAAGGAAAGGAAAGGCAGTAAGAAAAAAAGAAAGAAAGATGCTGCAATCTGCACTCAGAGTCTATCAGTTCTCTATCTGGAGCTAGATAGCATTTTTTATCATGAGTCCTTGGGAATTGTCATGGATCATTGCATTATTCAGAGTATAGCTAAGACTTTCACAGTTGATTATCATTACAATATTGTTGTTCACTGTGAACAGTGATCTCCTAGTTCTACTCACTTCCCTTTGGATCACTTCATATAAGTCTTTCTTTTTCTCAAGGTTTTTTCTGAAACTTGGATCTCCATCACTTCTTATAGTACAATAGTGTTCCATCACAATCATAGGCCACAACTTGTTCAGCCATTCCTCAACTGATGGGCATCACCTCAGTTTCTAATTCTGTGCTACCACAAAAAGGGATGCTATAAATTTTTCATGCATATAGGTTGTTTTCCTTTTTCTTTGAACTTGTTAAGTCACATACTCAGTAGCAATATTACTGGGTCAAGGGATACGCCCAGTTTTATGCCCTTTGGTCATAGTTCCAAATGTTTTGTAGACCTTAAAACTCTATAATAAAGTCAATTATCATTATTGAAGTAATTCATATTAGATGGGCAATGTGGATCAAGAGCATACTTTGGAGCCAGGAAAACCTAGGCCCCACCTTTTCCATATACTGGTTGCAAGATTATAGGCAAGTCATGTAAACCCTGGATACCACTAGAAAGACTTTAAGAATTTAAGTTGCAGAGCTAATGCCGAACTGTATTGATGAAGGGAGTTTCCCCACTGAGAATGAAATCTACACCAAGGAAATCCCATATCTAGTTCCCCCCCAAATACAGTACTTTTGTTCTTGTTGTTCACTATTTTCCATTGTGTCAGACTCTTTATAACCCAATTTTGCATTTTCTTCCCAGAGATACTGGAGTGGTTTGCCATTGAGAAAACTGAGACAAACAGGGTTAAGTGATTGGCCCGGGTCACACAGCTAGTAAGTATCTGAGGCTGGATTTGAACTCAGAAAAATGAGTCTTTCTGATTTCAAGTCCAGTGTGCTATCCACTGTACCACCTAACTGCCCCCAAATCCAATGTTATCTCTACTGATTACTTCATGGATATTATTCGAAGAAAGTACTTTGCATACTACAGTGTTACATAAATAAAAACTCTGCTGATGACGATTTTTACTGAAACCCATATTCTAGATGTGGACTGACCAGCACAAAATCCAATAGGACAGTGATTCCCTGAAGGTGCTTTTTTGGGATAGCTTGGGCATAATGTTCTACCAGCCTAGGAACCTTTCCTTCAAAGGAAATGAGTTTGGTTTTATTGGCCTCATTTTTACTAAAAGATGCTATCTCCTACTGCCCATTTCATTTCTCTCTTTTTTCTTTTGCATCAGATGATAGTAATAATAAAAGAAATGCTGAAATGCTAGGAGGTTTTCCCTCTTAGAAACACAAATTCACCACGACATCCCAATTATGGATTTGAAAAATGGCACTGTTTCAAATCTGTGTACAATCCGTGATTTTCAAGTGTACCTCTTGAGTGATGAAATGATGGTCCTGGATGGGTCCTGTTACTATGACAACTATTTACCTATCATCAGCAAGGATGGTTCTGGACTTTCACTGTGCTCCCCTAAGAATTCCTGATTCAGCATCAGATCTTTCTAAGGAAGCAAAATCTAACCCCCAGGTCAAGTTCAACAGCCTTCAGTACAGTTTAACATAGATTAACTATAACTCAACAGTATTAATGGAGTATCATTTTGCCAGAGTCATTTTCCATTGTGTTGCCAACACAAATTACTTGAGTTTTAATATTTCATTGACGTTTAGTCTCATGAATTAAATGAAAAATTAAAAATGGATGAGCCATCACTTTCCTCCTCTGCTTCAGGTATTTCTGGCTCTTTAGCAGGCAGAACCTTTCACATTTTGTTTGGTTTGTTTTATTTACTTATAAGGCTACTCTGTATTCATCTATTACATTTGAAAATTAATTTATTTGGGTTTTTCTTAATGTCTTTAGTATCCTATGGTCTATTAGCTTTTGAATATGCTAAAGACCCTTCTTTATTGAAATGTTCCATTAATTTGTCCTTGTATGTCGAAAGAGGCTAGATGGTGGGATTGAAAGAGGACTGGATTTGGTGTCACAGATATCCTGGCTTTCTGGTATGACCTTTGGAAGTCAATTAACCTCCCTTGAACTCAGATTCCTCATTTGCAAGCAGAAGACATTGGACTAAAAATCAGGGGTGATGAACCTGCAGCCTTGAGGTCACATATGGCCCTCTAGGCCCTCAAAGGCCGCCCTTTGATTGAATCCAAAGATCACAAAGTGAATCTGCTAAGGGGATTTGTTCTGTGAAGTTTGGATTCAAAGGGCCACACTTGAGGACCTAGAGGGCCATATCTGACCTCGAGGCCACAGGTTCCCCACCCCTGGACTAGATGAACTCTAGGGTCACTCTAATTCAATTATCCAAGATATAAAAAAACAAGAATTGCATCATGTTCATCAGTTCACAGAGTTAGAAGGAAAATCAGAGGCCATTGAGTTCAACTTCATCATTTCACAGATGAAAAACCTAGGGCCCAGTAAAGCCAAATGACCAAGGCTACATATGTAGTCATTATCAGAGACAAGATTTGAGCACAAGCCTTTGCACTCCAGAGTCAATGCTTTGGATTCCAAAGTGAGCAGTCTTTCCAATATACTAAATGTTTCTCTGCCTGTGCACTGGAAGGGTCCCCCGGCACACTCCAAGGATTAATTTGATGGCATATGATACATAGAATTTTTCCCCAGAAAACAACCTGGGGAATCAAATTTTCCCATGCCATTACATCCTATTCCTCAGGTCATTGACCTTTGGTTGATTTCCAGGTCTGACAAATTGCTTACTGCATGACTCTCTATTTGTTTGTTTTCTTTGTTCACTAGTAACCCTCTCTTTCTATTCAGAGAATAAATAGCACCTCGAATTTACAGGTAATTTTAAGCCATTTTATTGCAACCCAAACAACTCTATGAACTAGATGGTTACAAATATTTTTATTCCTATTTGTAAATGAGGAAACAGGTTCAGAAAAAATAATAAATTTGCCTGTGGCCATACAGATAATAAGCAGTAAAGAGTCAAGATTTAGAATTATGTGACTGTATACAGACAACTGATTAAGAATGATTATTACATTTATATACTTTAATCAATAGGTATTTTCATTGAACATTTTATTTTTTCCACTTCTGCAAATTTAGTCTTAGACTTACAAAAAAAAAAACTCCCCAAAAGACTTTCTTGATAACAAAGCCTGGATTTAACTCAGTAGCAGAGAGCTTTGTTGTATATTGCGAAGACATAAAGGGTGGGATAACAGAACACTTATCAAAGTGAGATAGATTCCTACTAATATGAAGAGGAGAATGACAAGCTCTATCAGTACTTAATGACTTAGAAATCAAAGCAAAACTCCTCTGGTAAAGTGACCTGCAGAAGAAATACTGTCTTGTATTACCAACAATTGTGGCAGGGGACTCATCCTGTTTCTAAGAGTAGCTTTCATCCGCTTTTAACTAGATGAAAATTACATAAAGGAGCACCATCGAGATGCAAGCCCTATGTGTTTGTATTTCTGTATATCCTTGGAAGTATAAATGGTGGCTGGGCAAGTCTTCAGGTGTAAACTCTTGACAGATTGCGTGTGTGCTATCTGACAACCAGTCTGGTAAAGTTTCAAGGAGCTCCTCACAGGGTCCTAGAATCACAGATGTCAACTGGGAGGGTCCTCAGAGGGGATCCAGTCCAGCCCTCCTCTTTTTACAGAGAAGGAAACTGAAGCCCAGAGAGGGTGAAGACTTTACACATAGTCACACAGGTAGTAAGTGACAGAGACATATGTAATTGGAACCAGGTCTTCTGACGCTAAATTAAGTTCTCATTCCACTACACCACAGTTGGCCACAAATAAATGAGCATTGTCAGTCACCAGCACTCTTATTAAAGAGAATCCTCTAATATATAGACAGGTTAAGATTTGCAACACTCCATGCCTAGGAAGTCAAGACTCTTAAATATTCAAGTATTTCATAAGTCTACATATGTGCTTGTTTGGATATATATATCTATCTATATATATCTATATATAGATAAATATATATGTATTATATACATATATGTGACGTGTGTATATATTTAAATATTTGTTAAAATCATAAATAACACATACACTGACTACAAACCTTAAAGTGCAACATAAATGTTAGTTAATATAATTAAACTGATAATACTTTATCACAACAAAATGATATATTGAAATTATATACATATTAATAATGTATTCTGCCAAATTGATATGATTTTATTACTACTATGTTGTTATAATTATATTAATAATATTAGCTTTGTTTCATATAGTGTTTTAGGGTTTGCAAAGCACTTTACAAAATAATACCTCATCACAACACCCTGGGAGATGGAGCACTTTTATTACCCACATTTTACTGTTGACAAACTAAGGCAGACAGAGGTTAAGTAACTTGCCTAGGGTTGAATCGTTGTGTCAAAAGCCAGATTTTAACTCAGATCTACCTCACTCAAGGTCCAGTACTCTATCCACTGGGTCATATTATTATCTCCTGGAAATGTTTCTTTATCCATTCATATGTTTCATTTAGTTACATTTCTATTCTGTCAATTAGAATGTAATTCCATTGAAAGCAAGATTTATGCCCTAACTATACATTTTCAGTACCTAGCACATAAATAAGGAATGGGAGGGGAATGAAATAGTATATGCCACCTACTCTGAGTCAGAAACTATGCTAAGTACTTTTCAGTTTTCTTATTTGCTCCTCACAACAACTCTGAGAGGTAGTTGCAATTACAAAAGTAATTAAGAGACACTTGCTGAGTTAAATAAATCTACTTTTACTGATGCCATTCTTTTACCCACAGAAGATATAACTAAAGTGGTTTTTAATGCAAATAGAATGTCTATGTTTTATTTCAGCTTCCCCTCTTTAAAAAAAAATCCTACTAGGTTAAATTCACTGAAAAAGATATTGCAAGGTCTATAAGAATCAACAGTGGAATACTACAGCCAAAAAAAACCATGCAATTTGGACTCCATAATTTCCTAGGACCAGGAGGATGAGCCTCCCATTTAGTTTTGCCCTCAGAGATCACACTTGGAGTTGTGTGTTTAGTTCTATAGGTTGCTCACTCTGCAGTTCAAATTCCCAATGGTTGCTGATCTTCTAATGGAGCCTGAACGGTCACTTGTTGGGGACCTTGAATCAATGACCTCAGAGTTTCACTCCAACTTTGACATTCTGTGACTCACCAAAAGCCACAAGTCAGTGACCACCAGAGTCAAATTGCAATTTCAGGGTTTCTAACTCATTCCACGTGTCTTTTCTATTACATCAAGTGGTAAACTGTAGCTAACTAATTACAAGACTTTTATTCCCAAACTCTCCCTCCTACATGATGATGATAACAGGAAAATACTATTTTAGGGTTTGCAAAGCAGATTACACATGTTACCTCATCTAATTTATGCCACAGAACATAGTGTTTTGATACAAACACTGGAGGGGCAGAATCAGTTGAAATGTCAGGAAGTCATAAATTTATTTCTCCTCCCAAGTATTGGTTTCCTACCATTGAGATATAACCAGTGGCAATGTGGTTTAGTGGATGAACAGTAGGCCTCAGGGTCAGGAAATCTTGATTTAAGCTCTGCCTGTATCACATACTGGCCACACAAGCCAGGGCAAATCATATCGCCTCTTAGTGCTCCAATAAACCTTCTAATGCACCTCTCTCAGTGGCAGAGAAAGAGTTGACTTGTGTTGATAGAGGTAAAAATCATGGAACCAGTTCCTATGTTATCCATTAGGCAACTCTCTAAAATGATAAGTTTCTGAGAAGGAGCCAGCCAATGCAGGCTGAGGGAGTTCCCTCAGCCAAGAGACCTCTGTAGCACTTAAATCATAGGTCCAATCCCTATTCCTATCCCCTAGACACAACCAAATACCTCCCTGCCCAAAGATAAGTAAAGATTGAATAGGGACCCAGTAAACACAAAACACATGGATGGCCAGTCTTGGCAGTTCAGATAACATGTTAGTAGATGCACAGTAGATTTGGGGATAGAAATGGGGTGTAGGGGAAATGGAGTGAACTCAGTGCAGAAATGTAGAAATTCCATTTTGACTTACTTTATCTTTGGAGAAGCTGAAAAGTTGTTTTCGGGCAGTGAAGAACTGCACAGCTATTACCCCGGCTGAATGACCCCACAGTATCCCAGTGGGTTTAGAGACAACATAAGGATTCCAAAGGCAGACTCTATGATTAAGTCCAGCTGTGGCTGTTCAGAATTTCACAGGAAAAAAAATAATTTTAGAAAATGAATAATCTATAACACATCATTCTTAGAAGTAGCACCTTGTCACCTCTCCAATCAGGGGTTTTTTTGGAGGGGGGAAGGCAAGGCAATTGGGGTTAAGTGACTTGCCCAAGGTCACACAACTGGCAAGTGTCAAGTGTCTGAGGCCAGATCTGAACTCAGGTCCTCCTGACTCCAGAGTCGGTGTTCTGTGCCACCTAGCTGCCCCTAGTCAGAGCTTCTTAACCTGAATCCATGAACCAGCATTTACTAAGCTTTTATTATGTGTCAAGGACTATGCCTGTCTGTGGATCTGTGAATACAGTCTTTTTAAAAATTCAATAACTATATTTCAATGCACTTGGTTTCCTTTGTATATAATGTGTACCTTTTTGCATAAAAAAAAAGAGTCTGAGAAAGGGTCCAGAGACTCCCCCAGGCAACTGAAGTTTCATGACACACACACCAAGATTAATTACCCCTCCTGGAAGCTGACTCTTGGGCTGCATCATGGGGAGTAAGGAGCAAAGGATCACAGATTTGGAGACAGATGGGTCTATAGAAGTCACCTTGTCCAACCATCTCATTTTGTAAATGAGAAGACTGAGGCTCAGAGAGGTGTGGGGAATTGACCAGCGTTACACAGGAAGAAGTGGGGGAGGCTGGATTTGGCACCTCCAATTCCTCTGATTACAAAGTCAGTGCTAGATTTAAAATCCAGGAAGCTGGGCTCAGATCCAAACCCTGCTGTGGGACCTTGTGCAAATGAGTTTATGTCTCTGTGCCTTGGCGTTCAGAGCATTTCTATAGCCCTTTAAGGTTTGTTAAGCACTTTACAAATATTTCATTTTATCCTCACAGCAATCCTGGCAGGTCAGAGCTCTTATTGTCCCCATTCTACCTACCGATGAGGAAACACGGGCAAATAGAGGGTCAGAAAGCTGGTGAGTGGCTGAGGCTGCTCAGTTCTTGCTGACTCCAAGTTCAGTGCTCTACTTTGTATCCCTTGGTTACCTTGGTTTCTGCATCTTCAATTACTTGAAAGGGAAGACATTCATTTTTTCTTTGTGTCCACATCACCAATCATAATACCTAGCACACAGGCAGTGCTTAGAAAATACTTTTTGATCGATCAGTCTATAAATTTAATAAAGGTGTTGGACTAAATCAGTGGTTCTCAATCTTCCTAATGTCACAATCCTTTAATACTCATGTGTGGGCATATCTGCATGTGGGCAGACCTGCCTGGAGATGGATAGAGGAGCAGTGTCTCAGTTCCTAAGACCATTGGAAATATGTGTTTTCCCATGGTCTTAGACAACCCCTGTGAAAGGGTTGTTTGACCCCCAAAGGGGTCGCAACCCACAGGTTGAGAACTGCCGGACTAAATTAACTCTGTGGTCACTTCCAGCTCTATCCCTCTGAAGGCTTCTGGTGGACTACGTCTTTATAAAGAAGGGTCAGTTCTGCAATTCCTACACTCCCTGAACCTACAGTCCTAGTCCAGGTCAATGAAAAGGATACCAGGGCAGATAGGACTGTGGCTTGTGCTCTCACAGTACACTGCCAAAACTAAGAATTTAGAGACGAAATCTCTAAATAACTAGAAGGAGAAACATTCTCCCCCAAACTTTTTACTTCCTTTTCTGGATACACCAGCTGAAAGCAGAAGATCTCTGAGAGTTCAGAATGCTTAGCCTTTGTCTTTGAATACCCAGTGCCTGTCATAATGGCTGGTACACAGCTGGCACTTAATAGATAGGAGTTGAATTAATGGATGAAATAACTATATAACAGACTACACTTTTACATTTATTCGTGCTTCCAGAAAGCAGACTAAATGTCCTATGTCCTACTAAAATGCCACTGTATGCCCCCTGGCTAGCTGGAAGTGTGGGAGATATTGTCTTTGACAAATGTCAGTTTATTTAAGCACTACAAAATGCCGTCCTCATCATAGAGGGACTATAATGAAAACTGAGCACCACAGAACAGGTACTTTTGAATTGTGGTGCTAAAGGAAATTTTTGACAGTCTCTTGGATAGCAAGAAGATCAAATCAATCAATACTTAAAGAAATTAATTCAGGCTATTCCCTGGAATGCCAAATATTGAAGCTTAAGCTGAACACTTTGGTCACATAATGAGAAGATGGGACTCGCTGGAAATGATCTTGGTATTGGAAAAAACTGAAGACAAAAGGAGAAGGGGATGGCAGAGGATGAGTTGGATAGATAGTATCATAGAACAACAAATATGAATTTGGACAGACTTCAAGAATGAGTGGAGGATAGAAGGGCCTGGCTTTCTATGGCCCATGAGGTCAGGACTGAATAACAATAACAAATATTGCATCATAGATAGAGTGGGATATTGGAGTCAGTCAGGAAGAGCTGAATTAAGATCCAGCTTCAGACACTTCCTAGCTGTGTGACCCTGGGCAAATCACTTAACCTTGCCTGTCATTACAAAGCAAGTAACCTTTCTTAGCATCCTTTTCTTTATCTACAAATGAGAATAATAGTAGTACCTACTTCATACAATTGTTGGGAAGAAAAAAATAGAAGATATATGTAAAGTACTTTGCAAATTTTAAAGTGCTAATCAAATGTTGGTTATTATCATGATAGGGAATAGGACCTGCGAGAATTATAACTTCCTTAGAGGTGAAGAAACCAAGATTCAGAGAAATTGAATTAGCTTGTCCCAGGTCACATAGCTAACATATGTCAGAACCTGACACAAGCTCAGATCCCTTACTCATCTACTACATATAAGACTTCTTAGCCCGGGTATATATTTTGACAACTATTTCACTATAGCTGTTTTCTTTAATAATACTATGGAGTTTATTTAAAAACATTCCAAGAAGAGATATATAAGCTTTGCAGACTTGACCATCTTTCTTCCTCTTTATCCTACAAAGAATCTACGTTTTCAAAGTTTATAAGTAGTTCCCTATAAAGTTAAACAATTGACGCTCATAAACGAATTGGAGTTTCTGAGCCAAAATGCACAGATGTTACAAGAAAGCACAAAAACTAAATCTCTCCAATGGCAACTGGAGGCGAAGAAAAACCTGGAACTTTCCACAATAGAGAGCCTAGATTCTGATAATGGTGAGAAGCATTTTTAAAAATATATTTTAATAAAAGTGCATTCATTTCAAGGTCGTATTTGGTGATACCAGGTGAGGCAGCTGAGAGACATCTTTTTGCACAAAGCTGGCCTTTTACCTTATTACAGTTTTTTGTCCTCTTTTTGTTCTAAACTTTTGATTTCATTGGGGTTAGAGAAGTGCCAGGATGTAAAGTCCCTCCAACTATAAGATCTGCAAGTTTTAGACCCAGTGAGTTTCCTGGTTCACTTTAATGACTTACCTGTCATTACAGAGCAAGTATACTTCAAAGCTGGGCTTTGAACTCATGTTTTCTTGATTCCATGCCTGGTCTTCTATTGACCATGTTTCTCTGTTACCTTATACTTAGCCTTAATTTTATTTCAATTTGTTAAAATGTATTGATGGCATACTTTTTTTTCACTTTGACATCAGAATCATTCCCAGATATACCACTACCCACTCACTGAAAATGTGTTCCCTTGTATCCAAAAAAAAAAAAAAAAAAACAGCTTAGAAAAATCCACAAACATAGTGACCACATCTGACATTGTGGGCAACCCATAATCCCTCACCACTACAAGATAAGGATCGACAATCCTCCATGTCAGTAAGTGTACTCATAAATCCCAGTGGGATATCATTATCATTTGTCCCAAAGATGTATGGAGTCTACCATATGTCACATGTAATAATAACGATTATTGTTATATAATAACAATTATTATAATATATGTAATATATTATAATATGTTATTATATTCCCATGCAAAAAACAACACTGAAATCTTGATACTTAGGTGTCTCCATTTCCATAAAGGTACAAGGAGAAACTTTACATTTTTAAATGCCTATGCCAGATTATCTGTTAATAAGGAGGCCATCTAGTGAACATGAGTTCTCTAACATACCAATTAAATTGAGGCGAGAGTGGTAGTCAAAAGTGTAGATGCCCTGCTCAATGTTGAAAGATGTCTTCTTAATCCACTTCTGCTTAGATTTTTCCCTCCAAGCCAGTATCACTGTGTTTACATGGCTGGTTGTGCTGGAAATTATAGCATCTAAAGAAGCATCATAAACCACTAAGAACACAAAGGGGAAACAAGATCATAAACAGATTTCTCATGAGTTAGCACAATTATTTCAGTCAGGAGGATTTTTTTTTTCTAAAGAATTTAGATTTTCAATCAAATTCCAAGATATTAGACTGAGAGCTACAATTCTAGCAAAGCAGTCAAGACTCTGTCCAAGGTGCTGACACAGGTGGTGTTTCCTCCTTCTGAAGACTGAAAAATGCCATCCTCTACTGGTTCACAAACCTTATAGAGGTTGTAGTCAAAGGCAGCCCAAGAAAAGAAAGATGGATTATGGTCACAGGCTCATGAAGAGAGGATGGGAATAAAAGGTAGATTTGGCTGCTTTCCTAGAATGATTGCATGTGCTGTTGGGACTGGACTCCAAACATACTACTGAGAAGGACTTGTACAAACACTGCCCTCTGAATTCACAGCTGCCTCACTCCAAACTGTCCTATGGACCCTTGTTCCACTCCCCTCACTCACCAATTTTGCTCCAAGTGGAAAAAAATCCTAGTTATTGGTGCTTTGCTCTGACAAATAACTTTGACTGAGAAGCCATGAAAATCTGCAGGAAGAATTGCCCTGCTATGCTGCCATAAAAGGAAAGTGTTTCCTTTCTGCTCTCTGATTGGAGCAATTAGAAAATAGAGAATATTATTCATTTATTCACTCAGCAAGCAAGCAAGCAAGCATCAATTTCATGGAAAAAGGACTTTCAAGATAATTTAATCCAATCCCTCTGTTTTACAAATTAGGAATTTGAGATCCAAAGAGGTGAAATAACTGCCCAAGATACCTTTTGTGTTAAAAGGACTAGGATTTGAACCCAGGTCCATTGACTCCAACTCCAGTCTACCTCTCATCAGTTTTCCATATTGAAAACATGTGGTGGTAAATAGCATTAATCAGAATAATCACGTGGGATTCAGGAGGCAGAAGACAAGTGATTGATTACATTCTTGGATACTTCTACCCAGAGTAGATGTGACCAAACAAGAACTCGCAGACAATCTGGTCCCCCCAGAATGATAAGCTGGTTTAACATAGGTTTGTTAGTTCCAGATTCTTTGGGAAGCTAATGGCCTGGGCTCAGCCAGGTTTCAGAAGTTCAGCCAGAAGCTTGGTCAGAAATGCCTGACTCCTAGGAAATGCCAGGTCCCAGCACCCCAGTTCCATTTGGCGATAGCCTGGCCCACTTCTACTCCAGGTCAGCTTCTTTTTCAACCCAGGGTTCACATAAAAGTTAACCCATCACACCTTCTGTTGTTACCAGTTTCAATCAAAGTCCCCTCCTACAAAGGGGACTTCCCTACATTGGCAAAGAATTTTCTAATCTGTCCTTTAAGGCCAAATTCCTAATCCAATAAAGCAAGATACATTAATATAACCCAGTTTAGTTCTGTGGATACAAAGACAAAAACCACAAACCATGTGTTCAAGGAGCTTACATTCTGTCAAGGGATATAACTATAAGATAGATCTCTACTAATATATGACGCAGGTTTTGATACAGTTTTAAGTATTATAATCACTATAAGGCACAGCTCTACACCCTGCTCCCCCAGAGCCTCGTCAATGTAGTGATCCTCTTCCTGGTTCCTTCTTCTCTCCCCTATGTTCTGCTCAACTCTTTCTGCTCTAGGTAAAGCCCATTTCCAGTTCCAGCTCTAATGGTTGTCACATTGCTCCAATAGCTCTATTGTTTCATTGACATGGAAGTCCTCCCCAATAATTCAAATGGGAGACTAGTGACAGAGACAACATGGGAGTTATGGATAGGACATGGTTTTGTCAACAGGAAGATCTGGGTTCAAATCCCACCACACATTCTTACTTGTTGGGTGACCCTGGGAAATCACTGGACTCCTGGGCCTCAGTTTGTTCCACTATAAATGAGGGGGCTGTACTTGATGGCATCTAATATCCCTTTGAGATATATTATTTGGCGTTTCGTTCATCCATATATTTTGCCACTCTTGACCACATCATCCCTAGTTTGGCACAAGCCTCCATAACAAAGTTTTGGGGCCTTCACTCAAGTTCTCCTCTCATCCCCAGGATACCAATGGAGCATATTAACTCCATTCATTTTATTTTTAAAATGCAGTTAAATGCAAACAAAAGGCACTGTGGTAAAATGAATAGAGTTATCCCTAAAGTCTTAGGTTTAAGGCCTGCCTCTGATACAGACTGACTATGCGATCCTAGGCAAGTCATTTAAGGCCTAAGTGCTGAAGGCAACTCTCTAAGAATAGGAATTACAGAGAAGTTACCAACCTGCATTAGTAAAGGGAGTTTCCTTATGTCAGAATTTCCTAGACTGATGAAACCACCAATGTAGCCCCCTTGTTGGTCAGTCATTTTTCAGGCATGTCCAACTCTTCATGACCCCATTTGGGGTTTCCTTGGCAGAGATACTGGAGCCATTTCCTTCTCCAGTTCATTTTGCAGTTATGGAAATGGAGGCAAACATAGTTAGGTGACTTGCTCAGGATCACACAGCTAGTGTCTAAGGCTGTATTTAAACTCAGGAAGCTGGTGCCCTATCCACTGCACCACCTAGCTGCTTCTATTTAGCCCCTATCTCAATCATAAAGACAAACAAACACATTAGCATTTATCATCTAGCTCTTTATCAGTGAGTACACAAATTGTGGAGTCGTCTCATCCCGAATCAAGGAACACTGCAAATCCCAATCACTCAAAGCTGGGTTCCAGGAAAGCCCTACCCCACAATCAGCCATGCATTGACAAAGGTTCAGTGTTTTGGTCTCTCACAAGATAAAGCCAGCTATTGCAGCTCAGCTCAGGAAAGAGAACAGTGATGTACATTGCAGCCATATCATTATCACTGCACATCTGTGAAGATGCCATCATGTCATTATGGCCTAATCCAGACAAAACATAGGAATCCAGGCAGTTATTCTGTGATGTGTTCCTGCTTTACATTCTGCTATAATCCAACCTCATGAAGCCATCAAGGAAAACCATGGAAAGTGAGTTCTGGATGCCAATACAAAGCAGGCCTTGGAGACTAGGAGCTGCAGGTATCCCAGTACATTTGAGAGGCTGCCGGGCTGCTGCAGGGGCTCAACCTTTTTGATAGATTTTTTTTTTCTTTTCCTGAGCTAAAACTTGTAATTTATTAAATTGTGGTGTGTCTGGGTCCCCTGAGGCTGTCTAGCTAAAAAGGTGACTATAAAGCCATTTCCTTAAAATCAAATTATCTGATACACAAAACTGTTTGCTTAACTTCTTAAAGATGAGGAAGGAGAGCCAAAGGTTAAGTATGCAAATATCTTAAAGAGAAATCTACAAGCAATAGCAACAACAATGACTCATTTACAGTCAGGGTTTTCTGCATATATTATCTTGCTTTCTCACAGCCCTTCAGTTAGAGAAGTACCTCAGGATCATTATCATTCCCATTTGACAGATTAGGTCACTGAGGTTCAGAAAAGTTAATGCTAGAAGGACCAGGTGTGACAATTGATAGAAAAAATATATAATTTTACTTGAAAGAAAAAAACTGTCATTCTATCTACTTTTACTTTCCAGATTAAAAAAAAATGCACTATGGTCAAATGTCACAGCTTGGTCCTTAAAGATCTTCTTAAATTCTGGTCCTTCTATTAAGAGACTTTAAATGGGGTCAGAAAAGCTAAAAAGCATTAGGATTTGAGCATAGTCTTCCTGGCTCCTAGTCTAGTACTCCGAACATCACACAGTAGAATCATAGATTTAGAGTCAAAAGTAATCTGAGAGGTCATTTAATCTAAATCCCTCATTTTCTAGATGACAGAATCTGAATGCAGGTTTCCCTGATTCACAGTCTAGAACCCATCAGATCATTCAGTAATGTCTGGAGAGAGTGAAAACTTCCCAGGCAGTTTTGGATTGTTAATTGCCCTCCCCCCTCCATTACTGCTGTCAATCTTTCTCCCTTGCTTTGGGACCCTTCCCCCTTTCCCTTGATGTCAATAAGCATCCTTGTTCTTTGTAAACCTATTTTCCATCCACTGAGAGATAGTGGCGGGCTTCCCTGTGATTTGCCATTGGGGAAGATTTTGGCGCTGAGACTTGAGTCTACCTCTCAGCCAATGGGAGAAGAGACAGTTGGGGAAGGGGGCTTGATTGTGATAGGGTTTAAAACCTTGTTCCTTCCATATTGCCTTGCCTCTTTCTCATGATCAGTCATGGGGAAGATCACCCTCTTCTTCCAGGTAAGAAAATAAACTCTTGTTCTTATCCTAAGAGATTTCTGCATTTTTAATGAAATTTTTGGATGGTTTTTTTTTCATCACAAACAGTAAGACAATAGATTTCGTGCTAGACCAGATCTTAGGGGACATCTAGTACAACTCTCTTGTTTTAGAGATGAAGAAACTGAAATCTAGAGAAGTTTAGTTCACATTGAGAGTAAATGCTTGGTCCAGGATTTGAATCCAGATCTTTGGACAGCCTCCAAACCGGAGACTTCATATATTTTGCAACTCTGTCTCTTAAACAGCTAAAAAGAAACAACTTCTAAGTTTAGGAGATTTTTTTCCCCAGTGACAAGATCCCATATTTAGAACTAGAAGTGACCTTACAGATTATATACTCCAACCCCCTCATTTGGCTGCTAGGAAACTGAATTTCAGAGAAGTGAAGTGACTTGTGCAAAATCCCCTAATGACTCAATGGATGACTAACTCAAGCAATGATTTTAGGGTCATAATTTAAAGGGAGGGGAGATTGCAAATTGATATTGTGCCTGAGTCAAGTCAGCAAGCATTTATTAAGTACCTACTACATGTCAGATACTGACCACTGGAACCCTAGCATCAATCTGGTTTTGATTCTTTTACTCACTTGGGATGTGACTATTTGAAGGGGGAAAAAATGGAAGGAAGGAAAACTACTTGTAATTTCCCAGTTTTCTCTGGTGTCCTGGGAGAACTGTAATACCTTCTCATCTCACTCAGTGTTACAGCAATTAGTTATCTTTAAAAAGCTCTCTGAAGATGAAAAGTACTACCTGAAAAGGAAGCATTGTTATTAAGTGCACTTATAGAAAAAGAGAACAAGACAATCCCCACTGAGAAATCCTAAACTACCCCCTAGAAACTGTAGGGGATGGAGGAATGAGAGTGTGCCATCTCTAATCTAACCACCCAGGCTTGTTTTTTTGGTTGGAAGTTTTTGTTTTTTTTTTTTTTAAACCAATTTTCTTACTTTCTGGGTGGGGGAAGGAAAAGGTTGCATCTTGTTCTTTAGAGAAAAAAATCACATTGCCTAGAGCTTCCCTTGATGCTCTTTCGCTTGAGGGATCTTATTCCCCAACTTCATCCTTTATTTTGAAGCATGAGGCTCATTCCCTGCTGGACTACCTTGTACTTCTTTCACACACTGAGCTCAAAGAGTTTTCAAAAAGACCTCTGCCATCAGAGAATGAGATCAAAGAGGCAGGAGGTTCTGGTCCATTCTCTTGGTTTAATCCAAACACACCAATCAAATAACTCTGAGCCCATTTTTACAATGGCTATGTATTAACATAATCATATCCTAGAACACTGAGGGAGCCCATTTCCCCACATCCAGAAGTCAACAAAGAGATGATTCCTGTTTTAGCTCATACTACAAATTAAGCTTCAGATGGGGAGCTCCAACAAAAAATCTACTTCGAATAATCAGCTTTCTGACTAGATTCTGGCTTGTTTCAAGTGTTTACAACATAAAAAAAGGAACAGCAACAAAGGTAGCATGGCCTAACTCAGGGGTGGGAAACCTGCAGCCTTGAGACCACATGTGGCCTTCTAAATCTTAAAGGTGGCCTTTTGACTGAATCCAAATTTGAATTGAACAAAATTGTTCTGTAAAAAGCTTGGATTCAATCAAAAGGCCACACTTAAAGATCTAGAAGGCCACATGTGACCTCAACGGTCCAGGTTCCCCACTCCTGGCAATTGTGGGCAATAATTTTACTTTGGAGGATGGTTAACAAATAGAGAAGTGAGCCCATTTTTAATGTATGATTATTTAGTGTATAACATGCTAAGTTTGGGGTCAACAGAGGTGAGTTTGAATTCTTGCTCTACCATTTACAATTTGTATGACCTTGGGCAAGTCAATTGAATTTCAATTCAGTAAGTATTTGTTAGGCACTAATTATGTACCTGGCATTGTGAGAGTCACTATAGATACAGAGACAAAAATGAAACAGTTCCTGCCCTTCAAAGAACTAGTATCAACATGGCTAGAACAATATGGATAAAAATAAGCCCAAAGTATGGGATACACCATCAACTATGATCTAGGAAGGTCTCCTGTTGGAAGTGATACTTGAGTAGCCCCTTGAGGGACAAAAGTGATTACAGGAAGTGAAGATGAGGAGGAAAACATTATAGTGTTAGAGATGGAGGTGAGGTTGCTGTACAAAATCTACACAGAGGCAGGCTGTGCATGGAGTGTCATGTTAAGGGAGCATTGAACCAGTTAGGGTAGTGGTAATATAGAGTGTATAACAGGGAGTTAAGATGAAATCAATATGAAGACAAATTCCATCAATAAGCATTTACTATCTGCTGGGCAAAATTTGGAGCCAGATCATGAAGGGCCTTCAATGTAAAACATAAGAGTTTTTGTGTTGCTTGTTTTGTTTTGTTTTTATCCTAGAAGCAATAAGAAGAAACTTATCGAACAGGTCAGTGATATGATCAGACTTTGTAATAAAAATCTGGTGTTTGTAGGAACAATGGCTTAGAGTCTGGAAAGACTAAAAGCAAAGGGACTAATGTGGCTGCTAGGGTCAGAGTCTGGGAAGGTGGTGAGGAGAGCATGGACAAGAGCACCAGTGACTGACTATTACATATCCCTTTGCACAGATAACAGTCCCTTGAGAAAGAAACTTGCAGTGTAGCAAAAAGCCATGGTTTCATTGTCGGCAATTTAATGTTAAGTGAATTGCCCAGAGTCTCAGAGAAAGTTACCAAGCCAGGACCAGCTCTCCCTAATTCTGGAGCCAGACTTATTGGACACTCCATATCCCGATGAAAGTATAGGGTTTTTTATTACAAAATTATTAAAATTACAAGGCTACAAAAATTTTAATTTGAGCCCCAGGTTTAAGAAAATGGTGTTGAATTCTTATGACTTAAAGGTGATCTAACAGTTGATGACTCTCTGGACTCAGAAAGATTTGGGTTCAAATTCCACATATTAGCTGTGTGACCCTATACTCAAAATATCAGTGACTTGGATATCTCACTTGGAATTATCAATTATCGACCCATAGATATATTTCCCAGGCCCAGGAAACAGCATAATTTTCAAGTGATTACTGAATTTGTGGGATGTATAATCCCAGACCATAAGACCTGCTAAAAGAAAAAAGACCCAAGCAGGAGTTCAATAGAGTTTCAGGTCAGATGTCTACTCTCAATTCTATGTCACTCTGCCTTTACCCAGGAGCACAGTCATCTGCAGCAGGTGTTTGAGCACAGGATACACATATTTGGAGGAGATGCATGGTAGACTGGAAAAAGCAGAAAATCCAGATTTATATTTCAGCTCTGCTACATACTACTTATAGTATAGAAAGAGTTCTTATTGCTTCTGGAGTCAAAGGTCCTAGGTTCAAATCTGGTGCTCGAAATCTGTGTGGCTTTGGACAATCACTGACTTTCCCTGAACTTCAGGGCAATCAGGTAGCACAGTAGGATAGAGCACTGAGCCTAGAGTCAGGAAGACTTGAGTTCAAAACCAACCTCAGACACATACTGGCTGTGGAACCTTGGGCAAGTCATTAACCTTTGCTTGCTTTACTTTCCTCAACTGTAAAATGGGGATAATAATAATATCTAGCTCTCAGGATTATAGCAAGGATCAAATGAGATTATCATTGGAAGGTTCCTGGCATATAGTAAAATCTATATAAACATTATTGTTGTTGTTGCTATACAAGGCACTATGTGAGAAGGACACAATGACTTCTGTGACACAGACCTCGCTCCCAAGGAACTGACAATCTAATAGGAAGGAAAAGGCATAGATACTGATTAACTATAAAATGAGAAAGCGTATGACAAATGCAAAGGAGGGGCCAAGACAAGGTGATTTAAATCAGAGGTGTTAAAACTCGGGTTTGTCCATTTCAGGAGGCCCACAAAAAATGGATAGCATAGATTAGATGGCCTTGCATTCCAGAACTATGACCTTATGACCTCATTGGGACTCAGTTTCCTTATATGCAAAATAAAGTGGTCAGGTTAGAAGATCTCTGCAGTCCCTTCTTGAGTTAAATCTATGGGCAAATGATTTAATCTCTCTATGTTATATTCAGCTCTCTAAGACTTATCTATAAATTTGTTGGTGGTTTACTGATTGACCTTGTTATTCCACTGATGAAATCTTAAACATGTGATATACTGATGAGCAAGCAAAAAGACAGCAAAAGTTTCTCTTCCAAAATTCTAAATTAGTGGTCTGAATTCCACCCATCCTTGTGTTAAGTCTTTCCTTTCCTTCAAGGACCAACTCAAGAGCCAACCCCTCTATGAAATTTTCTCTGATCAGATGGTTTCCCATGTGGAACATGACCTATAACTTCTTCATATTTCTTGAATCAGTGATAGCAACCTCAAATTGAAATGGATCCCAAGCATATTGGTTAAGAAAACCACAAATTAACATTATCTATGTTGTATTGTATTTTTATCTATTTTTGTTAAACATTTCCCAATTACATTTTACTTTGGTGGGGGCTACTCAGGAATTTTGTGGGTCTCTTGAAATTGATAAACCACAGTTTTAACACCTCTGATTTAAATCACCTTGCCTTGACCTCACCTTTGCATTTATCATATGCTTTCTCAGTTTATAGTTATCAGAGTCTATGCCTTTTCCTTCCTATTAGATTGTCAGTTCCTTGGGAGTGAGGTCTGTTGGTCATTGTGTCCTTCTAACTAACATGGCGCCTTGTCTGTCATCCATTTTAAAATGTTCATTGAATTTAGTTAATAACCTTATATCTATATATTGAGTTCTTCCTTCAAATATCTGAGCTTTTCTTTCCATTTAATTTATACTCATCTTCAAAGAGCAAATAACATATTTACTAACATATTTTCACTCAGTACATTTCCTCCTACCTCATACTGAGAAGGAAATTAAGAAAAATATATTGTCTGTATAATTCACAGTCAGAATCACAGATTTGCCAAATGGGAAGGAACCTCAGAGGCATCAAGTCCAATCTATACCCAAGCAACACTCTCTTCTGTGACTTGCATAATAAGTGGTCATTCAGTCTTTGGCTAAAAGCCTCCAGTAAAGGAAAAACCTCCCGCCTCCTGAGGAAGTCCATTCCCTTTGGAGATTACTTTCCTAGGAAGTTTCCCTGATACCAAGTAGAAATCTGCCTCTTGGAAACTTCCATCTGCTGCTCCTGCTTCTGTCTCCCCAAGACTAACCAAAAATCAGAAGTCCAGTTGCTCTTCTATGTGTCACTTCCTTGTAATTCCAGTAATGGAGCAATGAGCCTTTATTAAGCACCTATTGTGTTCTAGGTACTAGTCCAGGCTCCAGAAATACAAAGACAAAAATGAAACTGTCCTTTCCTTCAGGGCTACTTGCCGCCAGTTATAATAGCATTGGGCCATGGGGATCATAGGTTTAGAAACAGAAGGGAGCATAGATGCCATCTAGTCTGACACTATTATTTTACAGATAAGAAGTAAGTGTCAGAATTGAGATTTGAACCCAGGTCCTCTGATTTCATATCCAGTCCATTTTCCACTGTGTCCTGCACCTCTGTCTTTTCTTCAGACTCAATGTCTCCAATCCTTTCTATGTAGTCTGGCCAAAACACAGTACAGTGAGACAATCACTTCTTTGTCCATATTGCATTTCATCTTATTAGATTCAGCCCAATATTCTGGCCTACCAGGTTCTTGTTGGATTCTCACACATCCATCCCTTTTCTCTCCCCTTTAAGGACAGCAAGAAGCAAATAGGCCAGGTTATCACCTTCATGTCAGTTGTTCCCCTTCACAAACTACATCCCAGCCAAACTCTTTGTTTTTGAGTTCTGTTTCAGTCATATCCAACTCTTACTAACCCCATTTGGGGTTTTCTTGGCAGATGTACTAGAGTGTTTTGGCATTTCCTTCTCCAGCTCATTTACAGATGAAAAGGCAAACAGCGTGAAGTGACTTGCCCAGGGTCACATACCTAGTAAGTGTCCAAGGCTGGATTTGAACTCAGAAAGATGAGTCATCTTGACTCCAGACATGGCATTCTATCTACTGAATCACCTACCTGCCTGCCCCCAACCATATTGTGCTAGTATACTGTCCCTGAACTTGAGACCATCTCTAAAATCCATGCATTCATACTCACTGGAATGTCCCCTACCTCAAGTGTCCTTCATCTCTAACTCCCAGAATCCTTGTTTTCCTTCTTGGATCAGCTCTGCTGTTACCTCTTTCATGAAGCCATCTCTGATCTTTCTTTTCAGTTTTCCTCTTACACAAATATATGCACATATTTTATCCCCATTAGAAAGCTCCTTGGGGAGGCTAGGTGGCACAGAGAATAGAGCACCAGCCCCACCAGTCAGGAGGACCAGAGTTCAAATCTGGCCTCAGAAATTTAACATTTGCTAGCCGTATGACCTTGGGCAAGTCACTTAACCCCAATTGCCCTTCCCTCCCTCCTCCAAAAAAGAAAAAAAAAAACCAGAAAACAAAAACAGAATGAAAGCTCCTTGAGGGCAAGCTTGTTTTGTCTTTGTCACTGTAGCTGAGAGCCTAGCCCAGTGACTTGTATGTAGTGTGAACTTAACAATTTTTTGAGGGAGCACAGAATTGAGAACTGAAAAGCCCTTTCGAGATCATCTAGTCTGATGCTCTCATTATTACAGATGAGGAAACTGAGGCCCAGAGAAGTTGAGTGACTTATCCTGGGACACACAGGTCATTAGGTGGCAGACTAGGCACTCAAATCCAGTCTGTCTAATGCCATATCCAGGTCTCTTTCTTCTGGTCCATGATGCCCATTCAAAATAGTGTTGAGAACATGTACATCCTCTGTGGTAACAACAGAAAAAATTTGCAATATGTAAAAATCACATTTACCCAGCACATTGTCAAGGCAGGTGAGTCTCAAATTAAAATCAGAACCAAATGCAGGCATTTTCTGGGATGAGAAAAGGATGGGTTTCAGGAAAGAAGAAGAAACCAGTATTTGCTTCTTTTTTCCTTCCTTACTTGCTGCTCCTGCCATCATTGTCCCTCCCTCTGTCTCTTAGGATAAAGTTACAAAACTACCACTGGGAAAATAATTTGTTTAAAGTTCAAAATATTGACTTTGAGATAAAGGAGACAGACATTGAAATGTGGTGAGCCATTGCTAGAAGTTTCTACTTGATCTTCTTCCCAAAGATATTCAAGCCACAAACCTGATACTTGAAAGGAAAAGAAGTACCTTTATGCTCTTTTCCCCCCTTCCATTTATATCAAAGGTTCAGTTAAGAATGGACTTTCAGGATTTTATCCTTAGCCCTACTGGAAGAATACAGTGAAAAGGATCCCAGAAACATGAGAAAATGGGCCTCCCTCTAGTCAGAACTCCAAGTAAAATCTCCCAGGATATAGGAGAGGCACAAAATTTCACTGAGGGACAAAGACATTGCCACTGACCTAGGAGATTGGAACCTATCCCAAAAAGCCCAAGACTTTGGGACTGACAGAGAAATATGAATAATTTCAGACAAAAAGTCACAGACAGAACCTTTTGATAATGGAATACCTCCCACTGGGAGCTATCCCTGGTGCCTGCTCACACCCTGACCCCATCTTCTGACTCCTCTGTTTCTCTGATTGAACTTTACTTGTCAACAAGCCTCACTTGTCTTGCTCACTGACCTAGTCTTGATTCTTAAACAGGGCATGACATACTCTCCTACCCAATTCTGTCATGACTCCCAGTCTCATCTCAGACCAAGCCCTTAGTTCTCCTCTCAATCCACTCCCCCAAATCCCCAGGAGACTGCTCAGTCTCAATCCCTGCTTTTCTAGGCACATCCCTGCTTAAATCTCTCTGGCACTCCACTGCAGCTGCTACCCATGGATTATGTCTTCTCCACTTAGTTGCCTTTATAGATTTATTCTTTGTGTGTTTTTTGCTTTAAATTTTCTTGCCTTTATTTCTTCCAGGAATACACTTTTCTAAAAATAAAAATGTGGCCTCAAGCTTGTAGACAGTTTTAATTTGACATTTCTCAATCCTTTAAGCAATCTGCCTTTGATGTATTTTTCCTAAAATCCATTCAATATCAGATCTGAAATTTTTAACACTGAAAGACAAAAGCATATTTTTCAGAATAGAGCAATACAGTCCAATGGAAGAGCTCTACAGAGAATGTTAACAAGCAGACTTAAATAAAAATAAGATGAATGGAAGGGGCAAATGACTGGGTCATTTTAAAGTCTCAAGCCCAGGTTCCAGGTAACCTAGCTATTAGGGTCACCTTCCTTTATTTCCTGTGCCTCCTCTGACTCAGAATTTTAGCATAAAGCAGACAAATTGACTGAATTTTCTTTACTCTTTGTCTTCACAAATATTATTTTCCCTGAGTCATCTGCCTTTCCCCCACCTCTTTCTTTTTTTTCCATAAAACACTCTCTGGCTAAGCCCACCCAGTCACTCCATTCCCTCCCAGATCCCAACAGGCACATGTGGTGACAGACAACGTGTTCCTGTTCCCAAGTTTGGTTGGGATAGCTTCCCACTCCTTTGGATGTGCTGGCCCCATCTGGCATTTTCTCAAGGGCAGCAAGCCCATTTTCCTGTCCCTCTCTGTCATCACATAACTCCTGACCCAACGTTCTGTGTACAATAGCACCTGACTCGGGATTTTGATTCCATCATATTCCCTGAATACTTCTAAGTACAAGTAATTGGTGTGACCAATGTGTTGATGATAATAATGTTAGTTGAGTAAGCCTGAAGGCAGGGTGGTCCAATCCTCAGTATCCTGAGGATCTGGGTTCAATACAGTTACATATTATTATTTGTTATATTATATTTATAGTATTATATTTATGTTAATTATATAATATATAATTATATAATATAGCACATTATATTTATATATAAATATAATATAATAATTTAAAATTGTATTATATAAATATAAGTAGCCAATATAAACTGGCAATAGCAAGAAGTAAGATTGAAAAAGGGAAGCTGGAATTCACATACAGACTGTCCCAAAGATCAAAGGGGCATAATTTGTGAATTTAGTCTATATTTATGAAAAATCACATGCTGGTAATATGCGAAGCCATCCAAGGCCTTTTAGTCCTATAATGTCTAAATTTCGGATAAGTTCCAGACTTCTGCAGCAAAACCAGAATATCACGAAATGGTGCCAATAATTTTGGGATGACAAGGTTATGTTAACCTTAGAGTTTTAGTGATATAAATATGTTAACTTCAAAGTTATACTGACAACTTTGAGATGTGTTAATGAACTAAGCCCAAGGTGATATGGGTAAGAATTAGTCTGCCTCCCCACCAAAGGAAAAAGAAATACTATGAAAACGAGACCCCAAATTCCTGCCCCCATCTCATATTCTTCTTTCTCGATAAGATCTACGCTGCTGAGTGCTTCCAACCTTTCATGACTTCATCTGTAGGTTTCTTGGCAAAGATATTGGACTAGGTTGCCACTTCTGTATCAAGCTCATTTTACAGATGAAGAGACTGAGGTATACAGGGTTAAGTGACTTGCCCAGGGTCATACAGCTAAGTGTCAGAGGTCAGATTTGAATTTAGGAAGATGAGTCTGCCTGACTCCAGGCCCAGCACCACCTAGCTGCCTATGTGTGGCTAAAGACCAAATAAGATCAAGTCTGTGAGGTGTTATATAAAAAAGACAACTATTTTTGTTGGAAAGTGTCTGAAACTGGTTTGAAAATCTTTTTAGCAGTTTCCCTCAAGATATTCCATCTTTTCATAGATACAGCAAATAATAGTATGTTCAAGATACCAAATCTTGCCTTGCATTGTGTTGTTGAGTTGACAGCTTTGCATAATAAAAGATTAAAATCGGAAGCAGGCGGGAAGATGGAATAAGCCTTTATCATAGATCACAGGATTAGAGAATTAAAGCCGGAAAGGAACTTGGAGACCATCCAGTCCAGCCCTGCCATTTGACTCATGGGGAGGCTCAGACCAGAGAGGGAAGCAATTTGCTAAGTGTTACATAGATGGAGGTGGGGGAGAGGGAGAGACTGGACACGTGATATCTTTGGCCTTTGGCAATGATTCTCAAACTTGGGGGCTGCAGAGCCCTGTTTGTTGGTGTGTGTTATATCTAGCAACATTGAAACATCACGTTATTATGAAAATTGTTTGATGCCATAGAAGCCCCCTCTCCAAGGGTCCCTGCACCACTCTTTGAAAACCATTGGTCCAGGAAGGGGCTCCCAGGTGAGGAAACTCTGCTAATGAAGATTAGTACCTGCTCTGCAATGTGTAAGCTGAGAGAGCAGAGTTGTCAAACACATAATAGATAAAAATATAATACAACAGAGATAATATGAATATGTGGCTTTCTAAATCAATATGACATCCACAGGAATCCTTATTTAGAAATGGTTTGGTGATCCCATTCCATTCAAGTTTGACACCACTGGCCTAGAGCACAGAAACATTAAGTGACTTGCCCAGGGTCATGCAACCTGCCTGTCAAAGGTGAGACTTGAACTCAGGTCTTCCTGGTACATTTGTATACTGCTTTAAGGTTTCTAAAATTTCATATATGTATATATATATATATATGAATACATATATAATATAATATTAATATATAATACATATTATTATATAATATTTATATATTATACATATAATATACAATATATGTATATGTATGTGTATATGTGTATGTGTGTGTGTGTATGTGTGTATATGTGTATATATACACAATATATATACATATATACTTTTAAAATTTGATCTTTTTCGCAACCTTGTATGTGTGTATGTGTTCCTGATCACTGCAAAGGGAGGAGAGAGAAGTGGCACTCTCTCTCTTTCTCTCCCTCTTGCCCTGATATGTGAATTAAATGAACAGTTCTATATTGTTGGTAATTTCAACGCTAATTGACAATACTACCATTCTGGTAAATATAATCCCAGAATTTTCTGTGTATAAAAAAGACAGAACAGACTGCTATAGGGGAGAAGACACTAAGGGAAGGATTTCCTGATTGGATCAGCTTCCCATGGGAAGGGAGGAGCAAGAAAGAGGAGGTCTCTGATATCTTTCTCCAGGTCTTAAGGAATTCAAGAGTTTTGTCTCTGCCTCCACAGCACAAAGATGGAGCCCAAGAGCCCAGAGCTTCCAACTCTCCCCACTTAACACCTTGACCTTAGTCCTCCACTTTTCAGAGGATGAAACTAAGATTTTCGAAGTAGCTTGCCCAGGGTCATCCAGTTCATAAGTTTCTGAGGTCAAATTTGAACCCAGATCTTTCTGAATCCAGGCCTGGCACTCTATTCACTGAGCCAATTAGTTGTCTGTTCAATTATGAATATAGGCAACAAAACATGATTCTGAGAAAGGATCGAAATGTTTTACCACCAAAAAAATTCATCACACACACACACACACACACGCACGCACGCGCACACACACACACACACACACACACACACACATTGAGAACCCTGGCTTTTCAGTCTTTCTCACAGTTATCCCCTTCCTTTAGATTTCCACTGAGGAGATGGAGAGGATGGGGAGAAGTTGAGGGTTCTAAAGAGCTTAGGGAGATCTCCAGGCTTCCCCTGATTTCTTGACCAGTAGTGTCAGAGACAGAAGAAAAATCTGTAACTTTTCATCCAGTACTATTCATGTTGCACCATGGTCCTCCTATTGACATTGCCATTGTTACAGGAATTGAAAAGGTAGGCCCACTGTAGGCTGGCCAAAGGCTGGTATTATGGGGGACTAGTAAAGAAGGACTTGGTCCTTCTAGGATAGAGAGTGTGTTCTGTCAGCGGCCAGATCACATGATGCACTTGGTAAACCTTATTCTAGGAATGCATCCAGAATGACGGAAAGGCTTGCCCATGCAGATATTCTATGACAGTCCCCTATCAACTTACTGTATATTTATGAAAAGGCTTTTAAATAGCTGAGTCTAAACTAAGTGGACAAAAAAGCCTTCATTAAAAGAAGGCCATCTCTCTCTTTCCCCTGGTGGTGAATGAGGCAGCAACTACTACAAGCCTCTGGATGGGGAGAGAAGTAGAACCTGAGCTGCTGCCAACTGCTTCATCTCTCCTCTTGGGATATCATATGGCTGCGAGCACAGGACATGTCTGTTCCTTTGGTCTGTTGTGTTTCTTCTCTGATCCTACACGTATTAAGTATCTACTATGAGGCAGGAGCTGTGCTAAGCAATGGGGATACAAAAATAGGCAAGAGACAATCCCTCAAGGAGCTTACAATCTAATGAACTCATTGAATAAGTTTCAGATATGAAACATGTGAGTTTTGAAAACATAGAGGAGCCAATGGAGATCCAGAAATCAGAGACCCTTACAGAATTTGCCAAATTATAGCAGCAGCCATGCCCAGTGAGCCATGGCACCCTGAGGCACAATCTCCCTGATCCAGCTTAGCAGTGGACAAACCTGTCAGTGGAGATCCTGTCTCCTGCAAGGAAGGGAGTGACCTGTCAATTAGCTATGCTACAATCAGAAATGAACTTGGTAGGAAGAGTGTTTTATAAGCAATCACTTTGTTCCCACTCTCCCCCAGAACTGGGTTGTACAGGGTAAAGTGAAACTCCATGTAGGGATAATGATTTTTATACTACAACTTTTCAGTAAACATCTCTTCTGATTTTTGTTTATTTTATTTTTAATTTATGTAATAAAACAAAAATTTCTATCACATCGTAAAAAAAATTTTAAAGTTGATTGTGTAAAATGGATAATTTTAATTACATTAAATTAAACATCCATTTGTAAAAGCTAAGATATTAGTTGGCTGGCAGTGATATCAAGGAGTTATCAACTGGTCAAATTGATATTGGGTCGCTAATCAATGGTTATTGGAGAGACAATTACCAGCTATTGATATTGTGAAAATATACCAGAGGGGTGGGTAGATAGCACAGTGAATAGAGCACCAGCCCCAGAGTCAGGAGGTCCTGAGTTCAAATCTGCCCTCAGACACTTAATACTAGCTGTGTGACCTTGGGCAAGTCACTTAACCCCAGTTGCCCTGCCTTCCCCCTCCAAAAAGCAAAAACAATAACAAAAAAAATACCAGATTTGTTCATGAGCAGTGGCATTAGAGAAAAAGAGATGACATCCCCAATCCCTGAAACTAAAGAGACGAGTAATTTCACTCTTGGGACCTGGCACAGGTGCTAATGAAGTTTGAGAGAATAAGCCTGGAGCTCATCAATGCTACACTTGGTAGACTTCAGAGGGTAAGAGGGATCTGAGCTGGGTCTTAGAGGATAGATAAGATAAGGGCATGGGAGAAAAGTAGGGGAGGGAATCTAGAAGATGAGGAAGAAAGTTGGGCAAAAAACCTGCATAAAACTTTCCAAAGGACGTTGAAAAAGACCAGTTTAACTACTTAAAAGTTCAAGAAAGCTGGTAGATGGAATTGATAATCAAATGATAGAGAGCCTGGAATGCCAGGCTAAGGAGTCCAGCTTCTACTCAAAAAAAAACCATGGAGTCTGAGGGAGCAGAATGAGGACCAAAACCGGCCTGCTGGCAAAGACAATGGAGCAAAGGAAAATGAAGGCGAGAAATAGATTGAAGAAACATCTTGATGACTGATTTGGATATGGAACTCATTCCCAAAGACTGGATAAAGATCTAGAATTAGTTTTGAAATTTCACTTGTATGATAATGTTTTTTCCTAACAAATAAAAAAATAGAGAAATGTCCACAGGATTTGCAAAAAGATCGAGTAGTAGCTGAGAGTTAGAAAATACAGTCAGAATTGCATTTTTAAATTAGTTAAATGAAAAAACAGTGAGCATTCCAAAAGGAATAGAGCTCTTCTGTAAAGTTCCATGACTTAATGTATTTTAGGGAAGCCCAAGTTTAACCACTAGAACCTAGGAAAGTTCCTATTTTAGACTTTAGAGTTGGAATGAACTTTTAGAAAATCATCATTCAATCCCTTCATTTTACAAGTAAGGAAATTGAAATTGAGAGAGATTTTAAAAACTCACCCAAAGTCACACCTGTTACAAAGACTTTCCCCCATTTTCCTGTTCCTCTTCTAATTGAAGGCAATTCCTTTTTAATTTATGTAATCAGAATTCTCCATTGTATCTTCCATAGTCCTCTTTATCCCTTCCTTGGTTATGTATTTTTCTCTAACCATAGATCTGAAAGTTAATTTAGTTTTGCTCCTCTAATTTGTTTATTATTGCAACCTTTATGTTTAAATCATGTATCCATTTAGAGCTCATTTTCATTTATGTTGCGAGATACTTGTCTATACCTAGATTCTGTGAGGCTACATCTCAGTTTTCCTGGCTGTTTTATCAAATAGTGATACTTCAGTCAAGTATCTGAGGTCTTTGGGTATATGAAACATAAGACTACTTGTGTTTCTCAGTTTCTGTGTTACATGCCAAATATATTCCACTCTAGTTCTTTATCAGTGCCAAATAATATTGATGATAATCGCTTCGTAGTATAGTTTGAGTCCTGGTATTACTAAGCCTACTTCCTTCCATTTTTTATTTTCATTATTTCTCATGAGATTCTTTACTTTCACTCTTCCAGATCAATTTCATTACTTTTTCTATTGCCATTATGATAATTCATTGGTCCATTTGGTTGCCATGGCACTGATTAAGTAAATTAATTCAGGTAGTATTGGCACAAACAACTTTGAAAGACTTAAGAAATCTGATAGATACAATGACCGTCCACTATTCCAGATACACAAGGATGACTTACTACCCTTCTACTGACAGAGAAGTGAGATGGAATTAAGTATAGAATGACTTTTTTAAATGGTCAATGTGGAAATTTGTTTTGCCTGGCTTAAGTGTATTTTACTACGTCTTGTTTTTCCTTATTTCAGAGGAGAGAGTAAAGGGAGGAAAAAGTAATTTTTGTTCATTAAAAATAAAAGATATTTTTTAAAAAGTGAAACAAGTAATAATGTAGTGTCTAATGGCACTTTGGGGTACTGTTCACTCTATATTAAACTCAAAGCTACTCAGTGTATTTTCTGTAAATTAAACTCTGTTCATTGTAACTCCTCAGCAATAACGTGCAAACATGTCCATTTGCTTGCTTTTATTCCAGAAAAAATGAGCAAAAAATGAAAATGTGTAAAGTAAAATAAAGAATAAATCACACTATATTTCCCTCTCCTACTCAAAAATTTCCTATTATCTCCAAGAATAAACCTCATTCCTTTGTTTGGCATATAAATATTTTACAATCTGTTCTCTTCCTATTTCTCCAGTCATTTTCCATCTTACTGCCCTCCATGAGAGCTACCATACTGCCATATTGTTTCTCACATAAAGTATTCCACAACTTGTCTCCAGGCCTTTGCCATGAATTTCCTCCATGCCTTGAATGTTCTCCCTCCTCATCTCTAACTCTTCAAAGCCTGGCTTCTTTCAAAAGGCTTCTACAGGAAGCCTTTTCCAGAACAGCACCACCCCTCCACACACACACACACACACACACACACACACACACACACACACACACAGACACACAGACACACAGACACACACACACACACACACACACACACACACACACCCTAACACCTCCCCCCAGCCACACTCACCAATCAACAAGCATTTATGCTTAGTTCTTTCCCCTATAAGGTAACCTTTTATCTCCTCCTTATGTACTTTGTCTACCTATATTGTAGGCAGACATACCTACAATAGGTATTGTCTCTCTTTTTAGAATATAAGTTCCCTGAGGGCAAGGTCTGTTTTAAGTTTTTTACTATCCTCAGCGCTTAGAATCTGCCTGATTCATAGTAATTGATTGATAAATGCTTATTGTTTGATCAGTTGATAACTGTAACATGCTTACAGTTATTACACAGACTTAAAAAGGAAATTATGGGCAGCTAGGTGGCACAGTAGGTAGAGTACTGGGCTGGGAGTCAGGAAGGCTCATCTTCCTGAATTCAAATATGACCTCAGACACTTGCTAACTGTGTGTCCCTGGGAAAGTCACTTAGCCCTGTTTGCCTCAGTTTCTTCATTTGTAAAATGAGTTAGAGAAGGACAAGGTGAGCCACTCCAGTATCTTTGCCAGGAAAACGCCAAACAGGATGTTGAAGGGTTCGATAAAACTTGAGAAATGACTGGGGAAAAAGGATATTATCATTATTGAAACCTGAAAGTAAAATGAATTTTTTCCCTTTTTTGGGAGTGGGGAAGGCCAGGCAAGAGGGTTTAAGTGACTTTCCCAAGGTCACACAACTAGTAGGTATCAAGTGTCTGGGACTGGATTTGAACTCAGGTCCTCCTGACTCCAGGGTCAGTGCTCTATTCACTGCATCACCCAGCTGCCCCCAAAATTAATTTTCTGTGATATTTTAGGATCATAAGGCTAGAAGGCACCTAAGAGGCCAGCAAGTCCAAAGCCTTTATTTTATGCATAACTAGACTGAGGCACAGGGAAGATGAGTGAGTTGCCTGTGATTAGCAAACATCTAAGGCAAGGTTTCAACCAAGTTCATCTGACTCCAAAGTCAGTATTCCTTGTCCTTAACTATTCTAACAATCCAGTTGCACTTGGTAAGATCTCCGGGTCATTCTTATTGCATGTAGTATAAGGGAAGGTTCTAGACTATAGCCTGACATTTCTCACAACATCCAGCCCATTTATCTCTTTAACTCATGTGGAGGTCAATGAAAGCTTGTCACAGGTGCCTAATTTACAAAGAGTGCCAATGAAGAAGTGCACTTTGTAGAATTGCCTAAAATTTTAAGTGGTTATGAAAACCAGTGAGGTTTCCCTGTAGTGGAGCACCCCCTAACATCTCATTGTGATTCAGAGGGGAACCTGGACCTTCAGAAGCTCTACCAGTGGAGCATGAGCCCTACCAGCCACTACCAAGCTGACAAGGCTTTACACACCAACCCATTTACTGACAGCTACTATCTTAAGTATTGACCTACCTAAGTTCCATGCGACTCCTTAACTAACTGGCCAAAGGAAGATGCACTTTTCACCCACAATTGTAAGGGAAGACTATATCAATGGGTGGAAGTGTTGCCCTTTGTGTTCAGTGGAGGCAGTACCCAGAGTGGAGAAAGAAAGCAAAAATGAATATCTTTATGGCAAATTGGTAGTTAATGGAAAATGGGAATCAGATAATCTTTTTTAAAATAAAATTTTATTGATAGATTTTGATTTTATATTGCCTTAATTTCTTACTAGGCAACTAGATGCTTTGGTGGACATAGCACTGGCCCTGGAGTCAGGAGGACCTGACTTCAAATTCAGCATCAGACACATACTAGCAGTGTGACCCTGGGCAAGTCACTTCACCCTGTTTGCCTGAGTTCATCTGTAAAATGAGCTGGAGAAGGAAATGGCGAACCATTCCAGTATCTTTGCCAAGAAAACCCCAAATGGGGTCATGGAGAGATTGAAATGACTCAACAACAGCAACAACAAATTTCTCACTATCTGCAACCTCTTCTCCCTCCTAGGAAATGATCCCTTAGAGGAAAGAATTGGTTTTTTTTTAAAGGAAATAATAGAAAAAATCAGCATTGATAACTAAAATGACAAATCGTACATTACAGATCAAGTTCTATTCATTGACCACTCCAACTCAGCAAAGGAGATGTGTGGGGTGGGCAGGAGGGCAGGTCTGCTCTCCCTCCATTCCAACTGCTAATGGCAATGGCTTCCTTTAAACCCCCAGTCACCCCCCTTCTACAGGAATCTGTCTTCAACCCCTCTTAGCCCCACTGAAGTCTCTCCTTTAACTATGTCCCATTTATCCTGCACTGCTTTCTATAGATTTGCTTGTACATTAACACCCCCGTTAGATTGTAAGCTCCTTGAAGGCAAGGACTATCTCTCACCATATGTTTTCTGTCCCCAGTGCTCAGGACAGTACCTGGCACACAGTAGGTGCTTTAATAACAGTGATTTATTGGTTGACGTCTCTTCTTTGGAACTGGGCTTGTTCTTGGACATTTTACAAATTTATTTTTTACTCTTTTATTTTGATTTCCATTCGTATCGTTGTGGATGTTTTGTCTCTTGTTTGCCTTTCTCTGCTTACTTTACTTTGTACTGATGCATGTAAATTTTTCCGAGTTTCTCTATATTCATTCTCTTTATTGTTCTTACAGTACAGTCATATTCCATTGCTTTGAAGGACAGCTACTTCGTTTCCAATTCTTTGCTACCATGGAAAATGCTGTTATAAAGGTATATGGGAAACCTTTCGTTTTTAATCAATGACCTCCTTGGGGTATACACCTAGCAGTGGAATCTCTGGGTCCAGATATATAAACGTTTCAGCCACTTCTGTGCAGTCCTAAATTGCTTTCCAGAATAGCTGACTCAGGGCTGTACTAGAGCCAATTTGAACCAGGTTTTGAATGAAAACTCTGAGAGACAGAGTTTCTGGGTAATTAATAATCAATTTATTTATTGGGCTAGCCAACAATCAACAAACTGACTGTCAGTGGCTTCTCTCAGCAACCAAAGACTCCCAGTGGAGACCTTGAGAGCCTTAAATACCTTTCTGAAAGTGAATGCCCCTGACAAGTGAAAATCAACCCTGACTGGTAGACATTTAATGAGGAGGTGGCAAAAAGTCTTCCCTTCCTCCTGTTGAGAATGTGGTTTGATCTTGAGATAGGAATCAGTCTCCAGCCAGAACTCCCTGGTATTCTCCTTCATGAGCTGAACATCTAAATCTAATAGCGGGGTACTGGAACAGGGCATCCTTTGCCTAAGGTAAGGACTAGCCCAGGCTGGATTCTGTTTAAGCCCTAAACAGAAGTGAGCTCTCCTAGTAGTGTGGGATCTCACCCAAGATTTAAGAACATGTTTCTTGAGGGCTGGGAGTAATCTCATCCACCAGTCATGTCCTTCAGAGATGCTTGTTGAAATGAATTGGGCCTTGAAAGAAAATAGAAGAAGAAAGACCTGGATCCAATTTAATAATTAGTTATTACCATAATAGTAGAATGATTTCTCTCAACTGACTTTCAAGAGTCAATTGTTAAATTTTCATTGTGAGCATGAACAACTCAGAAATTTGCGATTGCTACAAATAAGGGCTTGGTTTGTCGTTTTTGATTGTCTAGACCTAATAAAGTGATGGAGAAAATGATAATAATGCACTTTAAACATAAAAGTTATTGTGTACATTTTCCCCTGAGACTCCGTTTTTAAGCATTTTCCAGCCATTCCTGGTTCTACTAATTCACAGCTTTACTAATAATGTGCTAGTGGACCTGCCTGTCTGCAACCCCTCCAACTCAATATTGGAATCAGATATTCTTGCAGTGAGGGCAAAGTCCCCTACTCAGGAAAGTGACCCTTGAGATTTGCATGCCACACACCAACATTCTCTTAGTCATTTAGGCTTAAAATCTTGATGCCTTCTTTCACCCATCCCACCTAATTGGAGTCAGAGGACATTTGTTTATAATTCCAAATCCACTCCATATTTCCTGTGGGACATTGGGGTATTTCACATCTCTTTGGGCCTCACAAGATCACAGATGTAGAGCTGGGTGGAACCTCAGAGGCTATCTCAACCAACCCCTTTATTTTCCAGATAAGGAAACTGAGACCTAGAAAAGTTGAGTGATTTGGCCAAGGTCACATGAAAGGAAACTATAGGATCATAAAACTAGAGCTATACAGGCAGGGGTATCTAACAGAACATCCTTATTTTACAGATGATGAAAACTAGAAAAATTAAGTGACTTGCCCAAGGTCACACATGTAGCAATCTTCAGAGAGAGAATTTGAACCAGGGTCTTCTGACTCCAGGGCCAATATTCTTCCACTGTATCATTCTGCTTCAACTGTAAAATGACCCAAATACAACAGCTTTCCAACTGGTTTTGCTATAAAACACCAATGCCAAACAAATCTCTCACAGCTTCCCTTTATATCATACTGTTCCTTAGCCTAAAGACATCCAATTCCTCCCTATTCACTATCGCATCAGATAAAAACTTTTCTGATCAATTTTCTAAGGTCCTTTATAATCAGACACCCCAGTAAATCTATCCAACCTTTTTTTTCTCCTTTGTTCTAATATACAAGTCAGACTAGTATATTTCCTGTCCCTAAAATATTCTATGTTTTTATAATGTGTGCCAGCTACATTTCCTAGGATCCCACAATCCATCTTATCTCCATGCCTTGTGCCACACTTGTTTCTTTCACCTGGAACACCTCCGCTTTTAGCCTTCTGCCTACCCAAACTACTTTCTAAATAAAACTTTCTCTAGTTAATCTGGTCTTCAACACAACCCTTCTCCTCTAATTTCCTATATCCTTTTGCTTCACTAAAACACAATATAATGCTTAAATTTAGACAGCCTCACATTGTCCTCTAATTATTTTCCTTGGACTAGTCTTATCTTCCTAAGTCTTGGAGAGCGCAATCAAAAGAAGTCATGGTGGATGGGACTAGGGATTTAGAGTAAGCTTCAACAATCATTCAAATCCCCTTGATATATTTGCTAGCTGCGTAGCTCTAGGAAAGGCTTTTAACCTCATGGAGGCTCACTTTTCTCATTTGGAGAAGAAAGTAAATAACATCTGCTTGCAGAGGTCATTGTGAATAGTAAATAAAATACCTTGAAAACAATTGCCTGTATAAATACCAGCTATTAGTATGAAATATTACTTATACTAATGCATTGTTGGTAGAGCTGCAAATTAGTGCAACCATTCTGGAAAGCAATTTGGAATTGTACAAATAAAATGGCTAAATGTCCATACCCTTTGGTCCAGAGGTTCCATTAGTATATATCCCAAGAAAGTCACGGACCCAAAGAAGGGCGCCATATAAACCAAAATATTTATAGTAGCACTTTCCATAGTAGCAAAGAACTGGAAACAAAGTAGTTGCCCATCATTTTCACTAAACAGATTGTCATATGTGAATATAACTGCCACACTGCAAGAAATTATAAAGAGAATGAAAATAGAGAAGCAAGGAAAAGACTTATATGAACTGATACAGAGTAACAGAACCAAGGAAACAATAGACAAAATTACTGAAACAATGTAAATGGAAAGAACAACCACCACAAAATAAAGTGAAAACTGAATATTGTGAAATGATAAAAACAAACAAATAAATAAACATGACCTCAAAGAAGAGAGAAGAAAAACCAGTTCCACCCCCAATCGTTTACTGATATGCATACATTAATGTAGGCAATTCCGAGGGATGTGGAGCATTGCATAGAACATCGGAGTGCTTTTAATACACTGGTCAGTTTTACTCATTTTTTTCTTTTCTTCATCTTTTCTTTTTTACATAATTCTTTATTATATTGAATGAATCTCTGGAAGGGGCAAAGGCAGAAATACAGGGGGAAGTAAAAACAATAGATTTCAAAGAAATCTATTCTAACAGCTAAATATGAATCATTATTTTTACTGCATCTTACATTTATTTGCTATTCCCACAGTGCCTCGCACACAGCACTGTGCTCATGGTAAACCCCCAATATATCTTGCTAATTGATGAGTTAATGATTATACTGAGTTAAGTCCTAATATTCAGCAAAACTGGTTAAAAGATTTGAGGATGGCTGAAGAATGTTAGCTTTTGCTCTGGTGCCTGAAATTTCATCTCTTTTATGATTCCATAAAAAGGATGAACTAAACAAAAAATGTTTAAATAGAACCGTGAGGATTTTTTTAACCCATTGCAAAATATTCAGGTTTTCTCAACACAACACAGTGCCAAGCATCTGGCTTTTTGGAAGCATCTAAAAAAGGAAAAATATTCACTCTCCTACCAGATGTTTGGTGTTTTATAAACAAGCACTTCCAAAAATTCTGGCTGAATGGGTAGGTAAACAAACAACTGAGAATGTGATTGGGCCCTTTTCTCTTAAATTCTTAGAACAAAAAAAGACTAGTTTGTGCCATTTAAGCACAAAGAGCTTGAAAGTTCCACTCTCAAATAATTTTCAGGCTTATCAATGTTGTAGATGGCTTGGAAATCTGAGGACACATATTTTGCACTTTGGGAAATGGAGGCACCTAAATGGGAAGTGACCCAAGGCTATAGGAGCTAAGGCCAAGCTTGGAGTGTAGGCTATAGGATCCCTGATACCCCAGGCACCACATGAATCTCTGAAGTGAGCCCTTATAAAGCAAGACATCTCTAAGCTACCACAACAAGAGTCTAGAGCATGGGGACGACCCTTTGAAGAGGGTTCCTTTTATAATATAAAAGCACCTATTTTATATCTATCTTCCCCAAACACATGGATAAAATTTTGTGGAAGCAACAGCCTTGTGGGATTGGAAGAAATTTCAAGAATTCAGTGAACTAAGGAAGTCCTCCAACCCAAGAACGCCCCTCTGCTAGCTAAGATTGATAGGCATTCATTCTTTCCTTCAGCATGCTGAGACTAAAGCAAATTTCTTCACCTGACTATGTGTTTCACCAAAGACTTGTGGAGTTCTAAGATTTGGTACAACTATTACAATGACATTTATTAATAAAAACACTTGGAGAAACTCATTATCCATCAGGTATCATTGTCCTAGTAGAATGTTAGTTAGCTAGCTCCTTGACATCAGGGACTGTTTCATTTTTGTCTCTCTGAACCCATTGCCTTGAACATAGCTTGGGATATAGTAAGGATTTAATAAATGCTCAAATTAATGAATGGGGGCATTTGAAGACACTTCTAATAGAATCAATCCACCAATAACCATCTAGTGAGTGCCCATCGTGAGCCAAGAAGTAATCATTGCCTTCAAGGAGCTTATGTTCTACTGGGGAGGCAGTATAAAGCCCATTTGTGCATCTCCAGATAGAGAGGATGCCAACATAGATCAATCAATATAATCAATGAAAATCAGCTCATCTTATTTGGAGATAAAACCCACTATAAAAATACACACAGAGTCAAGATGCATTCACAGCCAAATCTAAGATTATAAATCCATGGGCTCCCTTTTATCCATCCTTGTTTTATGATCTACTCCTTTACAGAAAACAGCGAGGATGGAATGAAAATGTCTTCCTTTATCTGAATATAAAACCCGCTCAAAAATTCCATACTGCAAATAACTAAGTTTATAGAGAATAGGAAACTCCAGAGAGTAACCAGTGCCAATGTGCCAGGAAGCAATGAGGCAGAGCGCCAGAGGGTTGTGGAGATGGGCCTAATTCACCAGATTGCCGTGGCATCAACATTCATGTAATCACAAAGTTCCATGCAGTAAGATCACTCCCCGGATGCCAGTAAGCCAGATAAGACTCCAAACTGTGATTTAGTCACCCTTGACTTAAAATCCACCATACTTTCTCTATCCAAGGTTCTGAAGTTTCCAGAGCTTTTCTTTCCTGTGTCTTTCATCTTTGCACTCCTCCTTCCAGCTCAGAAAACCTACACTTCCCATCAGCCCACTTTCCAATAAGACTCTACACATGTATAAAAATACATATGAAATATATACAAATAAATTCAAGAACGTAAGCTGTGAGGACACTTTTCATTTTTATCCTTGTGTTCCCTTAGACCTAGAGCAAAGTCAGGCACATAGTAGGTGCTTAAAAATACTTGTTGGTTTTAACTGAACTGAATCTTAAAGAGTTTCTGCAGACTTCCTTCAAAATATAAAAAAAGATGCTTACACAGCATTTTCCATACATTACATCTGAGCCTCACCATAGTCCTATGAAGTAAGTACTACACATATTTTTATCCCATTTTCCATGAGGAAGCCAAGTCTCAAAAGAGGGGAATGTTTTGCCAACTCAGCTATTAAGTGTCAGAGTTTTTTAAGCCTGGTTTTGATGACCCCATTGCTTCAGATGACAGGATCACTGAAGTCAGAGTGAGAAAGATCTTAGGTAGCACTGAGTCCAACCCTCTTATTTAACAGATGAGGAAACTGAGGCACAGGAAGGTTTAATGATTTGCTCAGGGAGAGGGAAAATTTGAAACCAGGTTTTATGAGTATTCTTTCTACTATTCTAGACAGCCTGTGTCTGTTGGGAGTTCTCTCTAATACAAAATTGGTATCTCTTTGCCATTACTTAGCTGGTGGGGACATGGATAGAGGGCTGGACCTTAAGTCAGGAAGACTGAGTTCAAAACCAGCCTCAGACACTTATTAGTGTGACTCTGCACAAGTCACTTCACCTTTATCCGCCTCAGTTTCCTAATCTGCAAAATGGCTACAATAATAGTCCCTGTCTCCCAGGGTTGTTTTGAAGATCAAAAAAGATGACATTGGAAAAGGACTTGTAAACCTCAAGGCACTATATAAATGCCCACTATTTAGACCAGTTTCCCTACTGTCATTAGGAGAAATGGCAACAAAATCTGATTCATGGATAGAATGCTGGACCTGGGATCAGGAGTACCTGAGTTCAAATCCAACCTCAGACACCTAGCTATGTGATCCCTCACCAGTCACCTAATCTTCCTCTGCCTCAGTTTCTTCATCTGTAATATGAAAATAATAACAGCACCTATCTCCAAGAAGTGTCATGAAGATAACATGAAATATTTGTAAAATCTATTGCAAATCTCAAAGCACCATATTAAAACTAGTTATTGAAGAGCAGTAACCCTGTGAGGCAGTGCAGGTCTTATCACACTCATTTTACAAATGTAGAAACTGAGGCACAAAAACAAGAGTGACTTACCCCATGTGAGACAGCTAGTAAATGCCAGAGGCAGGATTTGAACCCACTTGCAGTGTTCTCACTGTGCCCAGCTGCCTACACTACAGGCTAACCAATTCTAAGTCTTTTAATTTCCATTCCTAGTTATTTTTTTTCATTCTTCTTGAAAGTATCCTTTTGGCTGCCTCTGTCTTGCCTCTGTGTTGTTTTCCAGTGGTTTAAGTCATGTCTGACTTTTCATGTGACCTCATTTGGGGTTTTCTTGGCAAATATTCTGGAGTGGTTTGCCATTTCCAGATGAGGAAACTGAGGCAAGCAGAATTAAATGCCTTACCCAGGATCACACAGCTAGCAAGTCTGAGGCCAGATCGGAACCCAGGAAGATAAATTTTCCTTACCCTACACCAGGCACTCCAGCCACTGCACCACCTAGCTACATTCCTTTAAAATTGTCTTCCTGTCTTTAAAAAGAAAGAGTCCCAAACTATAAACTAAATTTCAACAATGTTCTGGTCAGTACCAAACAGCTCTTTAGAAATTTATTTCAAAATTCTTACATTCTTTTCAAGGCCCAACAAATATTTGTTAAACACCTATCGTATGCGATCCATGGTGCTTGGTGTGGGGTATCCAAAGTTAATGAGGAATTAGGCCCTGCCCCTGGGGAGCATTATTCTGCTATGGGGATAGATCGTGGGCATATGTTGTACCTGGAGTGTGGAGAAGTGTAAGGAGAAAGGGAATGAGCATTAGACCCAATCAAGAAAGATTTCACTGATGGAGCAGCACCTGAGTGTGGGAGGAAGGCAAAGATTCTGAGATGAGGAGAGAGTGCGCTCAGAGGATCATGGGATTGTAGTTTTAAAGCCAAAAGGGACCTTAGAACCTATCTAGTCTAACTCATTCATGTTAAAGATGAAGAAACTGCACAAGTAGGGGGTGGGTGGGATGGTGGATACTGCACTAGCTCTAGGGATCAGCTAGTCTGAACCCCTAGTTCATGAAAAACAGTAACATGAAATGAAGCAGGAGTAATAACCAGGAGCCACAGTTTTTAAAAGCCTTGAATGCCAGGCTATGAAGCTCACATTTTATTTTCTTTTGGCTTATATTCTAGTGCCTTCCCTCCAATTTATCCTGTACATGGTTTGTCTGTACACTACTGCTTACATGTTGTACTTGCACATTCCCACTTCCTCCTTAGGCTGTGAATCTCATGAGCAGAGGGACCATCTTTTTATCTTTCTTTGTAACCCTAATGCTCAGCCTAGTGTCTGCCATGTAGTCGGTGCTTAATAATTGCTATCTGATGACTGATTGACTTTAGACAATGGAAGCAAATGTTTGAGAAGAGTGACATAGTCAGACCCCCTTAGTATATATGGGAGAATCCTATTTGATTTATTAAATAACTCAATGTGTCCCCCGTTAGTGGATTTTTTTTTTCAATACTGGCTTTAATCTAACAGTAGACACATTCCCTGACATTTTGCATCATGGTACCATGCTCAACAGCAAAAACACCATGGAGATGAATGGAGTTGTGTTGGTGCAAGGCCTGGAAGACCTACTGTTTCCCGTAGAAAGTCATGACATCACAGGTCACACATTAATGGGCTAAATAGGATTCCACAAACCTTGTATGAAGCAAATTTAGCCCACAAGGCAATAGCTGTTACCACCCTCTGTCGGTGACAAAGGAATAAAAGAATGAATGAAGAGGGAAGGAATATATGGCTTATTGAAGTTCTAACTGTGTTGTTGACTATTAATATTATGTGCTCTATGAGATTGTTATTTTAGATGTGAAAGTAATGAGGCTAATCATCATTCAAGGAGCAGAAGAAAGAGTACCTGTCTCAGAATCAGAGGAGTTGGTATCAAGCCTCAGCTCTGTTACTGTATGGGATGAGTAAAAACTTCTCAATTTGGGGTTGTTAACTTTCCCTTCCTCCCTCCTTCTCCATTGCTTCTGTCAATCACTTTTATCTTCCCTTGTCTGTTTTCTTGCCTTGGTGGGACCCTCCCCCCCTCTTTTCTTGCTGTCCCAGTTGAGTAAGAATTTGGTGAAGTATGCCTCTCCACCAATGAGAGAGGAAACAGTCGGGGAGGGGGCTTGACTAAGTTAAGTTTTAAATTCCTGCACTGTCTTTTGTAACTTGCCCCTTCTTCAAGATGAGTCATGGAGAAGACCACCCTCTTCTCCCGGGGAACAGAATAAACTCTTGTTTTTATCCTATGAGATCTCTGTGTTTATTTTTTCACTAAATTAAGGATGAAGGGTATTTTTCATCCCAAACACTACTAAGGAGCCATATGACCTTGGGCAAATCATTGCAAGAGGCATCTAGGTGATTCAGTGGATAGAGTACTGAACTTGGGAGTCAGGAAGACATGAGCTCAAATTCTGCCTCAGACACTGTAACAGCAAACACCCTAGCATACCCAGGATGGCTGCTAGCACAGATTCTTTGGTCTGCTTTTCTAAAGGAAAGCAACTTCAATGGGCTCAACGATATTACACACACACACACACACACACACACACATGTGTATACATATATCATTCACTTAGTTCTGGAGAAAAAGTCAGCACCTTGAACTTCAGAGAAAATACAAACAGAAATTATAAGCAGAAAAAATACAGACAGAGAAAATAACACAAATCAACAGAAAGGGTTTCTAGCTGTCTAACCAAAGGTATACATACATAGTTACCAGAGAGAGAAGCACCAACATCTGGGTTTTCGAAGGTGGGCGTGGGGTGCTCCTTATTGGCTACCCAGAGTCTCGTCTAGCCAAACCACATGAACACTCTTCCAATAAGTGAACCCCAAAGCAAAACCTCACCTCAGAGTATATATAGCCTTCTTCAGAGTCAGAAGGCATCACTGCCCTAGTGACCCACTGCCTATATACAAAGTAATAAAAAGTGTGGGCCTTCCTGAAAAACAAGCCTCCCCTAAGCAAGTTTCTCTTGTTGGGCTCCATGTGAGGCCTTTCGACAAGGAAGATCTTCACCTCCCATTAACATTACAGACACTTAACGGTATGACCAAGGGCAAGTCACTTAACCCTTCTCAGCCTCAGTATTTTCATCTGTAAAATGGGCAGAATTAACATCTACCTTATAGGGTTGTTGTGAGGATAAAAAGATAATGTATTTAAAGCAAAACTTTAAAGCACTGAATAAATGCTAGCTATTATTACTTCTCTCTGAGCCTCAGTTTCCTCATCTGTAAAATGAAGAAGGTGAATAAAAGTCCCTTCTAACAGAAAATCTATAATCTCAAAAGAGGTTTTTAAAATACAATAATTATAGGCATTTGCAAAGGGCCCTGTACACATTATCTCATTTGTCTCTTTCAATAACCCTATAGAAAAGTAAAGACTTATCCTGGGCCCCCCAGCTAGCAAACCATCAGAGGTAAAGGCTGAACTGAGATCTTCCCAATCCAAAGTCCTCCATGCTTCCCACTACACCATGCTGCTTTCCATAAGACACATCAGAAAAGTAAGTAATAACATATTTGGAAATGGATTTTCTAGAGAGCTTGGAGTTTGGCATTTCTGTTAAGGTTTTACATTAAAAAATTTAGTAGTGCACTTAGAGAAGATCTTGAGTGCTTTAAAGTTTTCAGAATTTAGTCATTAAGGACCAAAAATATCAAGAAAAATGGGTATTTAGGAGCATTGGAGAAGCCTGTGTGGAACCTAATGGAGAAGGGGCAACTAATGCACATTCCCTATGTACGAAAGAAAACCAGTATAGTAGTTTTGCAGGGAACTTATTCAATCTTTCTCCTGTATTTTTTTTCCCTTGGGTGGGGATGGTTGCTTTGTTTTGTTTTGTTTTTGTGAGCCAATAATGTAACTTAAGGTTGGCAATTGGGTCAAAGTTAAATGGATGCCGGTGATAAATTCTTTTGTCCTCTTGGGCTTTCTCTACTGCCCAGATCATGAGAATTGGTTGTATTCAGAAAAAAGGTTAATAACAAAAAAGGAGAAAAGTAATCCTAATCCTGGGAAAGGAGCAAACCAGACTGGATTTTGAGGTGCAATTAACACTGCTTTCTGGGCTAAAATGTCTTGTTTGGAAGTGTCCTCCTTCAAGGCTCAGTGCAGGTGTCCTCTCCTTTAAGACGTCTCTCCTGACCTCCTACTTGTTAGTTGTCCCTTCACACTCACAAATTATTTGTAAATTGTATGTACTTTGCATTTACTTAAATTTGGTTTTTTCCTCCTCCCCAACATACCCAAAGTAAAATGTAGGCTCTTGAAGGGCAGGAACTCTTCCTTCCTTCCTCCCTCTCTCCCTCCTTTCCTCCCTCCCTTCCTCCATTCCTTCCTTCCTTCCTTCCCCCTTCTCCATCCTCCCTTCCACCCTTCATTCTCTCTTCCTCCCTCCCTCACTCCCTTCCTTTCTTTTTCTCCTTCCTTCCTCCTTCCTTTCCTTTGTTCCTTTATTCCTTCCTTCCTTCCTTCTTTCCTTCCTTCTCCTTTCTCTTCCATCCTTACTTCTTCTCTTCCTCCCTCCTTCCCTTTCTTCCTTTCTTTTTCTCCTTCCTCCCTTCCTCCCTTCCTCTCTTCCTTCCTTCCTTCCTTCCTTCCTTCCTTCCTTCCTTCCTTCCTTTCTCTTTCATATTCCAAGCTATCTAAGTATCTAACATAGTGCCTCAGACACAGTAGGGCCAATTTAACACAGTCTTAATTAATTAAATAGAATCAAATTAGTCTACATTGCATAGAGTTGAACAAGAATCTTTTCTGTCCCTCATGATGTGGTTCAATTCCGTACCTTGCCGGACCCATTCTTGGTTATGATGCCTGTGCTCTAATGCTGAACAGCATTTGTGATAGCCAGACACCAATTCTGCCCAGTTAATGGTCACTGTGGTTTCCTCATCTTCAGAAGAACTCATTGCTGGCCTTTCAAACAAGGAGATCAAGGCTGTAGTGAAGGAGATTGTTCGAACCTGAGCCAAAGATGACATTGAAAGAGATGTTATGTGTGTATAGGGAAGGAGTTTGGGAAGGGGAATTGCAGCATGAAAAAATTACATTGTTAGAAATTCATTGTGTGCAGGGGATTTAAATGTTAATATTAAATTCTTTGCCATTTTATTTAAGGAAAGTTGACTTATGATTCTTTTAAAAATGGAAAGAGCTATAAAGCTTGGTTAAACAGACTTAGCACATCTGACCTCTGAGCATGAGCAAAATTTGATATGGGCTTATAAAATATCCTTGAAGCTCCAGATGCCAAGGTGGAACATCATTCATTGTTATGGAAGAGGAGGCCAGCTGGGCAGACTACACCAGAGGTCATCCAAACATTATCTGCAGGCAGGAATACAATGAGTAGGGAAGAAGGAGGGGTAGCCTGCTATAAGTCATCATGCTAAACATCCCCAAACTCCAAATCCTGGCTTTCCCAGCCATAACTAAAGTGGGGCAAATGGGGCTTTGCCCTAAGGTACAAAGGCTAAAGGTCACTGAAAGCAACTGAACTCTTTCAAGAACATAGAACAAAAAAAGTTGAGTGTCTAATTTTCAGCAATAATTGGTTAAAACAGGAAGATATTAGATGCAAAAGTGAGCTTCTCCCTTCGACTTAAACTTCTTTTTTGGGCCACATCAGCAGTGGCCTTACACCAGTACACCAGAATCTGCCCTTAATTTGTAATTTTCTGTGCATCTTCACCTGAGTATGGTTTGTAGTGCTTTGCTCTAGACACAAAAAGCTCCTAGTTAATGACTCTTCAATTCTCCAGAAACTCTCTTCAGTAGCTAAGGCTCAAGGGACTCCTCCCAGATTCTGGGCTAAATACTGTCAACAACTTAGAACATTCCTTACATGAACACTCCAGGCAGCTCCACAGGGCAAGAGGTCCGGAGTTAGTGCTACAGACAGTATTGAGTACCAGAACTACACATTAACCACCTAACCACTCTGGAGCAGCAAGGATGCTGGCATCTGAGAACTTCATCTGTGGGTGCTCTGTGGATCAGCCCCTCCCCTTCTTATAGTAGCATAAAGACTTGAAGTATGCATCAAGCATGGGAGCATATACCAGGCCTCGTACCCTGAGGAACTCTAACCATTGATATTTAGTGCCCTGCCCTTGAGTGTCATTATAGATTTTACCCTGTGAGTCAGAACCTTGAGCACTGGACCAAGGAAGATGAACTCCATATTTATTTGCTGCTGAGAAAGTACTTATTCCTGCTGGTATGTGCCTATCTTCAAGTGGAAGGAAGGAATCAGTGGACAGAGCCAAGGAGATCAGGTAGGGAATTGCCACTGATGAGAATTGACCCTATGTTAATCTGCCTAGACTTAGGCCTGAAAGTATAGTTTTGTCTACAATGGCCAATGAGCACGATTATGGAAGAAATGCTACTCTCATAAAGATAGTCCAATCTTGGATTATTCAGTTCAAAGCAGAGGAAAAGTAGACTTTTAACATATCAAGTTTCTTGATATTAGCATCTGATAGAATAGTTCTCTACAATGACACAAGCTTAACAAATACTTCAAATTCAGTGATATTCAAAGAATAATCATTAATGGTTTGATGTAAACTCAGAAGGAATTCATCATCATAATGGCTAAAATTCATGCACTACTTTCATGTCCACAAAGTTTTTCACATATTTCATCTCACCTGATCTTCACTGCAAAGGAAATGCTATCATTACTTATTTTTGTCATGATGAAACTGAGGGAGAAAAAGGTTAAGGAACTCAGGTCTTCCTGACTCCAAGGCTAGTACTCTATCCACCAAAACACCCTGAGGAAACCCCCTAGGCCTGAGCCACTTAACAATTTTTCCCCAGTGACTTACAGAAAGAGGCGTAAATGCATGCTAATCAAATCTGAAAGTGAAACAAAGCTTAGAGAGATAGCTAATACATTGAATGACAAAATCAGGCTCCAGAAAATTCTTGCCAGACTGGAACATTGAGCCAAATCTAGCAAGAAGAGAAGGGATTCTAAGAGATATTCTTTTTTTTTTTTTAGACTCAATGATCCTTTCCAACTCTGTGACTTCTCTACAAACCTTGCAAAGATTATGCAAATTTATAAAGCTATGGCATCAGGAGATAGTAAGCACTGTATAAACCACTCACCTGGGATTTGATCATCTCTAATGCTGTTCTGTGCTAGAGAGTCCAGCCACCATCCCACTTCCAGCCTTCTTTTCTCTTACAGATGGGTGGGTGTATGTGTATGTGTATTAAATCTATAACTTTCTTTCTTACCCAAAGAGCCTTCACTTACCTTTCCACCTATGTCCCCAAAGGTGAGCACTGATTCATTAGCATCTTGAGGATTATACCAATAGTGCATGCATACAGGCGTGCTCCCAAGGCCTTGCAGCTTGTATTGACAAGGGAATTCTTTATTAGAGAGCAGGTCATAGAAACAAATCTCTTTGCTTGTGGAAGCCACAGCTATCTACGGTTAGAAGGGCAGAGAGGGAGAAACAGCTTTCAGTTTAATTCAGTATGCCTGGGTGTAACCAGAAAATCGAGTCCATAGAGTCAGATACTGCAGAGCTGGGCCTAAATGTCCCATGAGGTCCCTTGTGATTCTGAAATGAGTGTGTTTAATCTGGAAAAGAGAAAACTTGGGTGGGGCCATGATAGACGCTTCCAAATATTGTAAGGGCTGCCATGGGAAAGTGGTCTAAGACTGTTCTGCTGGGCCTCAGAGGAGTAATGGGTAGAAATAGCAGAAAGGTCAATTGGGTTTGGTATAAGGAATAATCTCTAATAATCTGGGCTAGTTTAAAGTGGCATGAGTGCTTTGGGAGGTCAAGGGATCACAGCCTAAAGCTGTAAGAAACTCTAGAAATTATCTAGTCTAACGCTCTCATTTGTACAGACAAGGAAAGTAAGTCTCGGGGAGGTTAGATGACCTACTTATCATCATACAATAGTCAATTACAAAAGATAAGTTTGAAGTCAGGTTCACTGACCTCAAAATCCAGCGTCCTTATCACTTACTGAATGACTTCTTCTTCATTTGAGGTGTTTAAGCAAAAATTGGATAATTGCTTATCAGGTATTTTTAGCACAGTGCCTATGATGTAGTAACTGATGAATAAATGCATTATTTGTCTGTCTGCCTATCTATCTATCTATCTATCTATCTATCTATCTATCTGTCTGTCTATGTCTCTCCATTCATCTTTCTTTCTCTATCCTTCTAGTTACCTATCTCTATCTCTCTACCTATCACCTATCTACCTCTTTATAATCTAATTATCTCTATTATCTATCTATTCATAGGTCTACCTAGCTATCTAGCTATCCATATTGTAGGAGAAAAAGTGTTTCAGATATTTGTTAGACTATCAAAATTTCTGAAATTCTACCCATGGCCCATAAGAGACAACTCCACACCTCTTGGTAATCCCTTAGTTCGCCAAGAGTAAGGACCTTCAGTGCTCCCTCTAGTCTAAAATTGATCTGAACATATTCTGAATCAATTGGTATAGTAGCAATAGTATTTAAGTCCAAAACAAAGAGACCTAGTTTCCAAGTCAAGACTTTTATTTTTTTTTTCAGAGAAAGATGATCTAGAAAACCTCTGAGATCCCTTTCCACTCACATACTGTAACCTATATTCCAGAATCTATGGTGCCAAAAAGCAACTACTAATTTAATTAAACCATTCTGGTATATTCCCAAATTTTAAAAGCATATTTCACTCTTAAAGAAGGAGCACTTGCGTTGTATTGTATTTACACAGGCATACAACCCTACTACCAGCAGTATACTAACCAGGGTCATTGCTTATAGTACAGAGAGAATAGTCTCATCTGGGCAAGAGAGTATTTGGATCAATTTCCAATGTATCATTTACAGACTAGAAAGGTTCAATCATCTGGGACATGAAATAATTAGCAGTTCCAGGGTCAGTCTCTGCAGATCAGGTCATAGCTCTCCTATGGGCATCTATATATGGCCTCTAAGGTGGACAAATTATTTTTCATTCATTTTCCCATTTGACCTCATGACAGTGAATATTAAGTGCACCTCAAAATTTGAAAGATCAGTTCAAGTTTTGTCTCTGACATACACTAGTAAGTTACCTAACCTCTCATATCCCTAAGACTATAAACTGACCTGCATCAGTAAGGGAAGTTTCTCAGTCTGAGAATTATTAATTTATTAATTAATTAATTATTAATTAATATTAATGAAATCACAGGTACAGTTCTTGTCTCCTTTGTACGCCACAACAACCCTACGAGGCCAGCAATTTAGACATTATTGTTCCTGTTTTAAAAGTGAGGAAACTGGGGCTTAGACAGTAGAAGCAACTTTACCAAGGTCACATAACTAAGAAGGAGCAGATCCAGGTCTTGAACCCAGGTTTCACAAGATTCTAGGCTTTTGAGAGAGACTGTAGAGATCACCTAGCTCAACCCTCTCATTTTACATATGGGGTCACTGAATCCTGGAGAATTTTGTGACTTACCTAAGATCATACAATGAATAAATGACAGAACTGGGATTTGAACTCAAGTCTTCAGCTCTAAATCCAAGGCTCTTGCCCCTACACCATGATACTCCCATATCTTCTAGCTTAAAATCAGATGGTCATTCCATTACATTCTTCCCCTTAGATCAGTGTCCATCTTCCCATAGTATTACTCTACCTATATCAACTTATTAGCTAAGGTTTTATATAAGGTTTTGAGCTTGTCATATAAAAAGCCCTGAAATCATTAAAAAAAATATGTTTGTACCTTGTTTACATTTTCCAGAGGAACTAGGCTTGTCACCCATAGGTTTTTTAGCTTGATAGCATCTGAAGTTATAGGAACTTTTTCTTGAAGTTTTAAATTCTCGTCCCAAACCCCAAGCAAACCTTCCTTGCTTACAGTCAGGTAACGGCTTGAACTTTTCAAGAAGATGACTTTCTGGATGGCGTCTTTGTGTATCATTGGGAGCAGTTGAGGCTTCTTCCACTGGGGAATCACAGCAGATTTGGCTCTCTCATCTTTCTCATTGAGGTTTAACAGTATCAAGGAGATCAGCTTGTCCCAAGTAATGCTGTCATCCTGGGCCACATCAACTTTATCAAACAATTCCCCATACTCTTCCTTGGTCCCATGACCAACTACTTCTGGCATCCTCTCCATGAACTCTTCTCTGGTCATACATACTCTGTGATCTGACCCTGGGGGCTTCAAAAAAAATAAAGAAATTTGTATGAGATTCAGTTCAAATCAACAAGCATTTTTTAAGAGTTTCCACCACGTGTAAGAAATGATACTAGGTACCAGATGCAAAGAAAGAAACAGAAGAGTGTCTGTCCTCAAGGAGCTTATGAAATAAATGTCTACAAACAGCTTATGTTTCAATATTTGAAGAACCTATAATCAAGGATCCACAGATACAACTCCTCCAAACTTGAGGAGATGGTCTTCCAGAATTGCTGTAGCTAAAAAAGAAAGCATCATAGTGGCACCAGCCTGGTGATGAGGTTTTCTGAAGACAATAATCTCTCAGACAGCAGCATATAGTCTTTCACTGGAACCATACCCAAAGTCTTTTCCAGCTTTTTTAGGGCAAATCAGAACTTGCATTCCCTCAAGCTACTTTTCAAGAACATAGAATTACCTCTATTCTACAGACAAGAGATCTGAGGAGGACTCACACACCCCTCTAAATTAAAATATGACCATGTATGTAGGGCAGGTCAAATTGAGAAGTATGAAATTTTTAAAAAGGAATAGATTCCTTCTAGCTGAGGGCAATCAGGGTATGCATCATGGAAGAGACAGCACTTAAGCTTAGAATTGAAGGAAGAGAGAGAATTTAGTTCGTGGAAATGAAGGAGGATTCCACTCTTAAGATAGGAGAGGTGTATGCAGTGACAAAGAGAGAGAAGTTCGCGGAATGGCAAAGAGCCCAGTTTTGTTGGGTTGTAGAATATAGGATGGAGAATCATGTGAAATGAGACTGGAAAGAAGGATTGGAGATAGATTGCAAAGCACCCCAAATGCAAGCTTTTGGTGTTAACTCATGTAACGATACTGGGATTTGAAGATCTTCCACGCCCCTTGAGCTTGCTGATGTAGCAGGAAGGGGTGGAGCAAGAGAACGCCGGAACCAAGCTAGTCGCTGTGCGGTGCTGACTGGAAGCGGCGGCAGAGGCAGTGGCTGC
>CM053580.1:23405406-23428961 GCA_028627135.1 Pseudochirops cupreus
GATGGATAGATGGATAGATAGATGGAGGGAGGGAGAGAGGGAGGGAAGGATGGATGGATGGATGTATGGATGGATGTATGGATGGATGGACGGATAGACAGACAGATGGATAGATAGATAGATAGATAGATAAATAGATAGACAGATAAAGAGCCCTGGGGATTAGCTAAAACATCCACCATACAGTATTTCTGAAAATGCATGATAATCCCTTCCTGCTCTTATTATTATATAACATGACATGACAGCTGGTGAAAGTGAAAAGCCAATGCTGAACGGGTTATGGAAAGACAGGCATCCTAATGTACTACTGTGGAAAGCAGTTTGGACTTGTGCTGAGAAAGTGACTAAAATTCTCACACACATCCTTTGATCCAGAGAAGCCAGCGCTAAGAATATAAACCAAGAAGGTTTTTGTATGTTTCTTTGTTTTGGTTTTTTAAATGGTTTCATGTATACCAACAATACTTGTAGGCGCTAGGTGGCACCATACTGCATAGAGCACCAGGCCTGGAGTCAGGAAGATTCATCTTCCTGAGTTCAAATGTGGCCCCAGATACTTACTAGCTGTGTGACCCTGGGGAAGTCACTTAATCCTGGTTGCCTCAGTTTCCTTATCTGTCAAATGAGCTGGAGAAGGAAATGGCAAACCACTCCAGTATCTCTGCCAGGAAAACCCCAAAAGGGGTCATGAAGAGTCAGGAATTACTGAAAAATGACAACAACAACAAAAAATATTTATGGAAGCACTTTTTTTTTAAACAAAGAATTAGAAACATGGTATATGCCTATGACTTGAAGGCGTGGGGAATGGTTAAAAAAGACACTGCAATGGAATATAACAGTGTTGTAAGAAACAATGATTATACTGACTAATGAGAAGGATAAGAAGCTTAAGTAAACTGATGCAGACTCAAGTAAAAAGAATAAAACAATTTATGCCACAACTACAAGGATATAAATGGAATGAACAAAATAGAAACTGAATGCTGCAAAATTACAATGACCAAGCTTGGACCCAAAACAGACACAAGAAGGTACATCTTCCTTTTTGTTTGCAAAGGTGGGGTACTATGCACAGTGGAATACAGCATATACTGTTGCCTCAGGGATGTATTAGTTTGGCTAAACTGTTTTCTTTTTCTCTTTCTTATAAGGAGTGACTCTCTGGGAGTAAGAAGGAGGGAGAGGAATAGACTGGGAAATGTAGGTGATAGAAAAGCAAAAGATATCAATAATTTTTTAAATTAAAAAGAGAAAAGCATAGTCTCAGGGTTACAAAGAGATTGAATACACTTATTAATTACTTATTTTGTGGAAAACAATGTGCTAAATATTGGGGATTTAGAGACAATAATAAAATAGCTCCTGCTCACAAGAACTTATGTTCTACAGGGAGGATAGCACAATCTCTGTAGGCAAGTAAAACCAATGTATACAGGAATTTAAAGAAAAATATCATTCCAAGATGGAGAGATTAACAGCTCCTACTAGCAGAAAAGTGGAATGCTTATTTGATACATTTTAATTACTTCATTATTATAGAATTACATCTATTTCTCAGAAATTATGTTCTCTTAATCCAAGGGAGGGTAATGCTTATTTTCCTAGGGCAGTAATATCATCGTATGAGGAATTTAATTATTTTGTGGGGTAAGGAGGTAACAAATTCCACACAGAGATTTATAAGGCATGTACCCAGGTTGGTCAGCAAACATGCCCTCTGTTTTGGTTGGTAAACCCCAAACCATTGAGGCTGAAGGTTAATTGAAAACTAACACCAATACAAGCCCCTTGGTGTGGAAAATTGTCAAATCGACGTGCATTTACTAAGCACTTACTATGTATCAGGCAATGTGTTGAGTACTAGGGATAAAAAGAAGACCAAAATAGTCCCTATCCTCAAGAGTCTCACAATCTTATGGAGAATGGGGATGAGACTTCTTTATGCAGTACCTACTATGTGCTAGGCTTTGACAAATATTATCTCATTTGATCTTCCCAACAACCCTGGGAGGGAGGTGTTGTTATTGCCCCGATTTCATAGTTGAGACAATTGAAGCAACATAGGAGTGACTTGCTAAGCTAGTCTGAGGCCAGATACACTTAGCTGCTTAATGAAGGGGGAGAACATGCAAACAACTGGGCAAACAAGTTACATACAGGGCGAATTGGAAAGAATCACTGAGGAAAGGCACCAACTTTAAGGAGATCAGGAAAGGCTTCTGGCTGAGACTTGAAGGAAGCCAGGGAAGATGGGAGGCAGAGAACAGGAAGCAGATATGGAGGGTAGGGGACAGCCAGGGAGAATACATAGAGTCAGGAAATGGGTTGTCTTTTTTGAGGCTGGGCAAGGAGGCCAATGCCCCTGAATCAGGTGATATATAGAGAGAGAAGCTGGGGGTGAGAAGACTGGAGATGCAGAAAGGGACCAGGCTATGAAGGGCTGTAAAAGCCAAAGAGCAGGGTCTGGTCCTGTAGGTAATAGCGAGCCTCTAGGATTTATTGAATGGGGGTGACATGGTCAGAACTGTGCTTTAGGAAGATTTAGTTCACATAATACATGCTTAATAAATATTTATTGAATTATGGAATGATGAGCTTAATTCAATAAACATTTATTAAGCACTTACTATTTACCAGGTATGGGAGTACAAGTAAGAAAGACAGTCCTTGCCCTCAAGTAACTTACAATATAATGGGGGAATATAAAAAACAAAAAGAAACTGGGTGGGAGTGGGGAGCTGCAGATGGTATCCAGTGAGATTCAGCTGCAAAGCAGAGTAAGGTCAAGTTTGCTCTCCCAAGGGTAACTTTAAGAGGGGACCACAAGTCTTCTAATCAGAGGGCAAGGAGGCGAGTTCCAGTGTCACTCCAGGATGAGATTAAAAGTGATGAGTCATGTAGGTGCAGTCCCAGAGGAGAAAATGAGGCTGATAACTTTGCACAGCCCTCCCTTCCTCACGCAGCCACCCACATGCAGATACGTCCACATACGAGTATTAAAGGGTCCCGACATTAGGAAAGTTGAGAACCACTGGGGCAAACAACAACAGCAAGAAGTGATGAGCTTTAGAGACAGGGAAACAGACCAGAAAAAGATGCAAAGCTTGACTTGCTTGGAAGAAGTCTGGGTTGTCATCTTCTTTCCTTACCAGCCCCACGCCTCAGCCCGCCTGTCTGCGTGAGTGTGGTCTGTTCAGTGGAAGATGGCGAATGTAGGGGAGGAAGATAAACGGATACATCTGTTTGGAAACAATGTATCTAATTTTCCACTGGTGAGAATGTTCTGACAGACTAGCAACCATCTCATCAACGTGTTCATTATAAAATGCTTAGTGGCCAGGGGAAATTGAGGTAAGAACAACAGAATCGAAATACAAGGAAGAGTCATGTTAATTTGAAATTTAATTACCCGGGTAGGGAAAAGGACTCATTCGAAGAGCAGGTATTTATTCTGCTGTCTCAGAACATTACCCAGGGGTAGACAGAGGCTTTGACAGAAGAAATATTATTTTCTGTGGAGCTGTTTAAAAAAAACCCCCAAAACCCACAACCAAACAAACCAGCTCAGCAGGTTGTAGCAGAAACAAGACTTTGGGACTCCGTGAGGGACTATTTTTCATTTGGAGGAAAAGATCCTGGCAGAATTTTAATGCACTGAGGAAGAAAAGAAAGTCATCAAACTGGGAAGAGAAGCCCAATATAAGGGCTCTGTGGTTTGCTTTTTTTTTATGGCATCGTTTAAAAGGCAAAAACTAAACACCATTTGGTTCAACATTTGAGTGAATCTCTGCAGATACAGCCGCTTTTTGACCTTCGCACTTTCTCATAAAATAGGCTGAAATAGCATATCTCTGATCACGGTCCAAGTTGTTACAGTATCACATTGTTTAGGCCTCAAGATGTGGAAACAAACCTTTCCATTTGACAGATGGGATCACTGAGACCTAGGAAAGAGAGGAATGTATCCTACTCAAGGTCACATTGTGACAGTGTATTCTGCACACTGAGAAATCTTATACACTGAATTCACTTTAACAAAAGTTCTTAAGCACCTAAGCTCATGCTAAATGCTGGGAGTTGAGATGAGTAAAATACCGAGGGTACCTCAGAGAACATCTAATCCAGTCCTCTCGTTTCACAGATAAGGAAACTGAGGCTCAGGGAGGTTAAGTGATTTGTCCAAGGTACTAAGTGGAAGACAGGTCATTTAACTCCAAATTCAGTTTGCTGTCCTTGTCTTCAAAGAGTTTAAAATTGAATAAAGAGGGTGACAAATATACATAGAAAAACACTTTAAGTGACTGCTAGGTAGTACAGTGGATACAGCACCAGGCCTGGAGCCAGGAAGACTTATTTTCCTAAGTTCAAATACAGCCTGAGACTGGTCGCACTAGCTGTGTGACCCTGGATAAGTCACTTAACCCTGTTTGCCTCAGTTTCCTCATCTGTCAAATGAGCTGAGGAAGGAAATAGGAAACTACTCTAGTACCTTTGCCAGGAAAGCCCCAAATGGAGTCATAAAGAGTCAGATGAGATTCTTTGGCTGTGTGGATCATAACAATATGTCACAAGTTCTCAGAAATGGGAATACCAGATCTGGTCTCCTGAGGAACCTGCATGGGGGCCAAGAACCAAACATGGAACAACTGATTGGTTTAAGATTGGAAAAGGAGTTTGACAAAGGCTGTATATTGCCGCCTTATTTATTTAACTTATATGCAGAGTATATTATGTGAAATGCCAGGCTGGATGAATCAAAAGCCAGAATTAAGATTGCTGGAAGAAATATCCATAGTCTCAGATATGCAGATGATACGACTCCAAAGGCAGAAAGTGAAAAGGGCTTAGGAAGCCTCTTGATGAGAGTAAAAGAGGAGAGTGTAAAAGCTGGCTTGAAGTTTAACATAAAAAAAAAAAGCAACTCAGATCTTGGCAACTGGTCACATCATTCCTGGCAAATGGAGAAAAAAGAAATGGAAACAGTGTCAGATTTTATATTCTTGGGCTCAAAGATCACTGCAGATGGCGACTGCAGCCATGAAATTAAAAGATGCTTGCTTGTTCCTTGGAAGGAGAGCTTTGGCAAATCTGGACAGCATACTAAAGAGACATCGCTTTGCCAACAAAATTCTGTAGAGTCAAAGCAATGTATGTCCAACTGAGAGTTGGACTGTAAGGAAAGCTGAGCACCACAGAATCGATGCTTTTGAACTGCAGTGCTGAAGAAGACTTTTGAGAATCTCTTGGACAGAAGAAAGGTCCAATCAGTCAATACTTAAAGCAATTAATTCAGGCTGTTCCCTGGAATGTCAAATATTGAAGATAAAGCTTAAATACTTTGACCACATAAAGAGAAAATGGGACTCATTGGAAAAGACACTGATGTTGGGAAAGATTGAAGGCAAAAGGAAAAAGGGACAGTGGAGGAGGAGAGAGAGAGATCATGGAAACAATGAACATGAACATGGGGAGACTTTGGGAGATTGTAGAGAACAGAAGAACCTGGGGCCTATGGTCCATGGGGTCACAAAGAGTTAGATACAACAGAACAACAACAAAAATTCTCAAAGGTAGAGTATGTTAAGAACAGAAAGGTTCAGACAAAATGCTATGAGAAGTTTTTGAGAGAGATCACTTTTTTTTCCTTTCTGGAGGGGAGAAGGTTGGCCAATTGGGGTTAAGTGACTTGCCCACGGCCACATAGCTAATAAGTGGTAAGTGTCTGAGGCCAAATTTGAACTCAGGTCCTCCTGGCTCCAGGGCTGGTGCTCTATTCACTGCACCACCTAGCCACCCTGAGAAATCACTTTCAACTGGGGGGGATTAGCAAATGCTTCATGGAGGAGATGATATTTGAATTGGTCCTTGAAATGAGGGAAGCAGCTTAAAAGGTCAGGCCATTCATGAGAGGTGAGATACTTGACAGTCATAGGTGACAATATGTACAAAGATATAGAGACTGATAAGAGTAGGATGTGAATGAAGTATGGTTACTCCTATGGGACACTAATTTGCCTGGAATGTGTAGTACTTACCAGTGGTGCTAGTCTCCCTGGACTTTAATAACACTGAGATTTGGTTACCACATGTTAGGATGGACACTGAGAAGCTGGAATGTTTGGATACAGTGCACTGGCTAGCTTCTGAGAGCCCTTTCAACTCTCACATTCTGTGGTTCTGCAAACGGAAATGTGTTCATTTATTTTCCTTTATGGAAAAGGAGGGTTCTATTAGCAAAGGGGGAAATCATGAGGAAAAGACAGTAATGTTTAAAGAATCAATTAAGCATTTTATTAAAAAAATGGAAACTAGACTAGAAAGACAGGGTTGAGTCTAGTTGTGGAAGATCTTGAATACCAATATGAGATTTTTAAACAGTAAGGCAACTTCAAATTGTCAAATCCTCTGATTCTCTGATGGGGAACCATTGGAAATGTTTGATTAAAGAGCAACATGGTACAATAGGAAGGTGACTTTTGCAGCTGTATGAAGGATGATTGCAGAGAGAAGAGAATGGAGGCAGAGAGACCAGGTAAAAGGCCATTACAATAGCCAGAATGGTTAGTTACTGGAGGTGGGTGGTTGAGGAGACTGACCATTGTTCACTGCTGGTCTACATGATCCCTAATTCTCTTGCCTTGGACTTGTTGCCATTTACAGAGAAATCAATTGTTTTCAATAGAAAAAGGATGTTTCCTTGTCTTCATTCCATCACTAAATATGCCTATGTACTGTGAATAGTCCAGAGAAAAAGAAAAACAAAGCACGACATTCTTGGGGACTGGTTTCTGGGTTTATTTGCAATCTTCCACCTAAGGAAAGAAAGAAATGCTCATTTTTAAATGTCTGCTACAGTGTCAGGCCTTGGGCTAAGCGCTTTACAAATTTTATTTTGGTAGGTGGTGTTATTCTCATTTTAAATTTCTGAGGAAACTGAGGCACACCAAGTGTCAGTGACTTGGCCAGGATCACACAGTTCAGAAGTGAATGAGGCTAGATTTGAACTTAGCTCTTCTTGCCCCCGGGCCCTGCGCTTTAGCTGCCTACATGGGCCCTGTGGCTGTCTTTTACATGGTGATGATGGCGTTTACATAATACTTGAAGGTTTGCAAAGCACTTTCTATGTATTTATTTCATTTATTATGTGTCTATTACATACCAGACACTGTACCAGGTGATACAAGTAGAGAAATGAATCAGTGCCTGCCCTCAGGAAGCTTTCATTCTGCTGCTCCAGGTGGTGTACTGTTCATGAGATACTCTGCTGGCTCTCTGAAGAGAGGTGGTTTCCATGGAGACATCCAAGCCATGCTGGAGGCTCATAAGCCCTGGCAGGTTCTGCCAGTCTGGGCTTTGGGCATCTGCTGTTCCCTTGCTCTCTCCTTAAGGCCTTTTCAAAATGTATTTTATGCACTGTTCCTGCCTGTCGGAACACAACACTGTGAGGTCCTAACAGCAATACTCATATTTTACCCCCCTTTACAGATGAGGAAACCAAGGCCAGCCAAGGTTACCCAAGGTCACCCAGCCAGTATGTGTCTGAGACAGAATTTGAATTCAGATCTCGCCAACTCCACACCCAGCCTTCTATCCATTGTGCCACCTAGCTGTCTACACAACCCACCATTGCCTCATTGTGGTGAGGATGTGACCCTAGGTTCCCAAAGCTTGGTCAGTGGAACCTGAGCTGTGCCAGCTTCTACCAAGCTTGAAGGCAGGCCTCAAAATAGGGCATGGTGAGTTTGTTGTCTGAGCTCTCATTCAACTTTGGGAGAATCATCTCCAGAGGACTGACTGCTGGGTGATGAATTTTTCCAAGCACAGCATCTGGCAAAGACCATCTCGTTGGGCACAGAGGCGTTGTGTTCTGCCTTGGTGGAGATAATCCCACAGTGCTGAAGTCCTTGAAGTATTGTGCTATTTACAGCACTGACTTAGGTATTTCTTCTTGAATGATCTATCAGTATATCTGTGTAAAAAAAACTGTGACGGCCTTCCACATGTCATCCGTCCTCCTCTGTCATGCCAAGACAAATTTTTCACCCCTCTTCCTATTTACCAAACATCATGTCAAATCCAAGAAAAAAAAGTCCCTCTTTAATCTGCTGACTTTTGCTTCGGCTCTTGTGGCTAAGTCTAAGTGAAAGCATAGCCTTATCATTACAAAGCTGACCAGCCAAGGGAGAGCTGTCTAGGAAGGACATTGTTATTGCTGGCATGCTTGGTGAAATACAGGCAGCCTTGCAAGACTTGATGATAGCAGCAGAAAATTGCTCCACCGACAGGCAGGAACAGTGCATAAAATACATTTTGAAAGGGCCTCAAGGAGAGAGCGAGGGAACAGCAGATGCCCAAAGCCCAGACTGGCAGAACCTGCCAGGGCTTATGAGCCTCCAGCATGGCTTGGACATCTCCATGGAAACCACCTCTCTTCAGAGAGCCAGCAGAGTATCTCATGAACAGTATACCACCTGGAGTAGCACAATGAAAGCTTCCTGAGGGCAGGCACTGATTCATTTCTCTACTTAACAGTGTCTGGTATGTAATAGACACATAATAAATGTCCATTGAATGAATAAATTAATGTGAACTTCATAGAGGTATCTAGGGCATTTCTTTTTAAACTAATGGCAGAAAACAATGTAGATTCTGCTTTTTCCTTCTCCCCAGTGTGTGGCAGGGCCTGGGGAGTTCTCAGCTCTCCTCCTGTTTCCCATTCCTCTACATTGGATATTGCAGAAAGCAGGCCCAGATGATGTTTCTAATGGAGCTCAGGTGGCCTGAGAGGGAAAGGCAATGGCTTAAGGTAAGGAGAAGAAGGACTCCTAAGTCTCTAGCCCAGGGCTTGTTAATCATTTCTATGCCACAGTCCCCTTTGGCAGTCTGCTGAAGCCTCTGGACCCCATCTCAGGATAATGTTTTTAAATACAAAAAAAAAAGATTAAAAAAAAACAATTGTATTGAAATAAAGATGTATTTTTTTTCCATTGAAATTCATAGAGCACCTGAAATCTCCTGATGGGTCTCTTGGGCATTCATGGACTCCAGTCTAGAAAGTCCTGCTTTAGACCCAGCGAAGGTGTTGTTCCATAGAGATGCTGAGGGGTGGAGAGAGGTTGTTACGCTAGGAAATTCTCCCTCCCCCAAGGAGGGGAGGGGCTGGTGTTTCTGATCCATGGGTAAGTTTACATAAAGTCAGAGGTCAGCAGGAACTGTATGCTGTTGTACATAAGGGGCAGTCCAGAATGCTGTCTCCTATGGGGAGCTAAGAGCTTGGTACAGGAAGACCAAGTGTCCTCAGGACAAGATAAGGAACTCTGAAACATCCTCCAAGGCTATAGGACAGGCCCCTGGGGACAGGCTTTGCCTGAGGAGCTTTATCATGGGATGCAGCAAAGAGCTATGGAAAACATGGTAAGCAGAGAACTGTGACTAGACCAGTACTAAGAAGGACAGTGGAAGAGCAACAGTAAGTTGGTGGTGATGATGGTGATGAAGGGTGAGCAGAGGTGCTACCTGCTGGGGCCTCAGAGAATGGCAGTGGGAAAGAGATGTGGAAGGAAGCAACGCCCCAGAGTCGACAGCTCCTGTGAGTGCTGTGGAGGGCATTACTCTAAGTGACTGATGCTGTAGGATTCCCTGGCTGGGGGCAGGGACTCTTAGTTAGGAGCTACTATCTGCCGTCAGATCCATTGAATATTCTCTTGGCTTTAATGAATTAACCCGTTCATTCTTTGAACTTTGTGAGCCATGTGCTTGCAAAGGGAGTTGGTGACAAAAAAGGAGGTCTCATCAGACACCAAAGTGCCCAGATTACCTGGATGGTGCATGGGATGAGGGAAAACTTCTCAATTTGGGGTTGTTAACTTTCCCTCCCTCCCTCCTCCTACATTGCTGCTGTCAATGACTTTTATCTTCCTTTGTTTTCCCACCTTGGTGGGGCCCTTCCCCTCCTCTTTTCTTGCTGTCCCAGTTGGGGAAGAATTTGGTGAAGTATGCCTCTCCACCAATGAGAGAGGAGACAGTCAGGAAGGGGGCTTAACTAAGTTAAGTTTAAATTCCTACACCGTATTTTGTAACTTGCCTCTTCTCCATGATGAGTTATGGGGAAGACTGCCCTCTTCTCCCAGGGAAGAGAATAAACTCCTGTTCTTATCCTAAGAGATCTCTGTGTTTATTTTTTCACTACATTAAGGATGAAGGGCATTTTTCAACCCAAACAATGGTAACAAAGAATCAGAAAAATGAAAGTGGCCGCCCAAACTGTAGCCAGGCCCTTTGAGACAAGGATCACATAGTCATATCACACTGTCTCAGTGAAATGTTTGTCTTTGCATGAAGATTCCTGTCTTTACTCTTTGTACTGTAAGCATACAGAGATGATGTCATGAGATTACTTCTTGTCCCTAAATGCCTAAGGACTGACTGCTGTAGGCCTTCTGAGCCTTATCATTGATCTTTATGTGGACCTTTCTTTTCTATGTTTTTAGTTAATCAATCAATACACATTTCTGAAGCACCTGCTTGGAGCCAGGCACTGTGCCAAGTGCTAGGGATACAAAGAAAGGCAAAAGATCGTCTCTTTCCTCAGGGAGCTCACCGCCTAACGTTATGTCCCCCTGTTAGAGAACAAAGCCTGCCTACCTTTTTCTATTTGGATCCCTAGTACTTAACCAAGCGTTCTCTTTGTTGTTGTTGTTGAGTCATGCCCAACTCTTTGTGACTCCATTTGGGGTTTTCTTGGCAAAGATGCTGGAGTGGTTTGCCATTTCCTTCTCCAGCTCATTTTACAGATGAGGAAACTGAGGCAAACAGGATTAAGTGACTTTCCCAGTAAGTGTCTAAGACCAGATTTGAATTCAGGAAGATGAGTCTTCCTGAATGTAAGTCCAGCCCTCTATCCATTATGGCACCACCTAGCTGTCCTAGAAAAATGGTTGGCATGCACAAGTAATGCTTTTTCATCCAATCAGTCAGTCAGTCCCCCGTTGTGGTGTTTGCCTCTTGATCTTGGTCCCGTGAAAATTTTCTTCCACGGTTGTGCCTCTGTTGTGTCTGACTTGGTGAATGGTCACATGGCAGCAGTTCTCTCCCTCTCCCTCCATTTTCTTTGTAAAGTCTCCTTGTCAGATGTGTAAGTCTCCTAGAAAATCTATTTTCTCCTGTTGCTTTTTAGATGTTAATGGGTGTGTTCGGACAAGTCTAAGGAAAGGGAAGGAAACCCGAAAGAGGATGTCCTGTGTTTCATGGTGGCTCTCCACTCCCATTTGCTCCTTTTCATATGGAAATGTTAAAACCCTGCATGGATTTGACGTTTGGTGTGCTAGATAAGGGTAAGATTTGTATAGAACAGTGGTTCTCAACCTTCCTAATGCCACGATCCTTTAATATTCATACGTGGGCATATCTGCATGTGGGCAGACCTGCCTGGAGACGGATAGAGTAGTAGTGTTTTCCGATGGTCTTAGGCGACCCCCAAACGGGTCCTGACCCACAAATTGAGAACTGCTGGTATGGAAGGATGCCAGTGAGAGGGAGGAAGAAAAAAAATGCATATTCTCTTCCTTCCCATTCTATTTTTCATTCTCTCTTCTCTTTTGTGAATTCTCTATTCCCCATAGGAAAGTACTTATATAATAATAGCTACCTTTATGCAGCACATTTAAGTTGGAAAAGTGCTTTACATACATTAGCTGAGTTTATCTTCACCATAACCCTGGGAGCTAGTTACTATTATTATCCCAATTTTACAACTGAGGATATTGAGGCTGACAGAAGTCAAGTCACTCTCTTTCTTAGGACCACATAGATAGAAAGCTCAAAGTCTGCATTTGAACTCAGATCTTCCTGACTCAAGGGATAGCACTCTATCCATCTTTCTGGATATGCAAATGATCTGTAATTGCCTCAAAGTAAGGGAACTCCTGGCGTGGCAAATAAGGGTATTAATGCAGATCTCACACCATTTATGATTTAGTGGATAATTCCTGGAGAGTGGTCTGAGATCCCTGGAGATTAAACACCTTATCCACAGTTGTGTAGCTAGTATGTGTCAGAGATGTCAATGCTTTCTTTTCCAAGCCCAACACTATATCCACTCTGCCAGCATGTCTTATCTCTCTGGTCTTCCCTTCAGTAAATAATATTTAAATTCAACACGAGTTTAATTAGCAGTAATATATCATAGTTATTTATTTAGATGAATTGGAAATGAATTAGCTGAGACCCCAGACTGAAAGATATATCCTCAAGTCTGATTGTAGAAATCCATGCAACTTCCAAAGAGCTGGGGTTGCTTGCAGGCTCAAATAGGAGGATACATGTAAAGTGCTTTGCAAGCTCCTTAAAGGGCTATATAAATATGAGTTTTTATTTTATTTTATTATTCATATTTAGAAGTCAAGGCACTGTTTCAAATGTATCTAGCTTGTATGTAGTTTATATTAGATGCTACTTAAACGCTGAATTTGCAGAATATACATTGTTTTAGGACAAGGATATCTCCTAAATCAATATGGATTATTTTAATGTTTAATACCATTGTCTCTAAGTCAAATAAAACCCAAGTACTGCAGTAGTGACAGTTACACTCATACACGTTTATGGAGCATCCTGCAGTTTACAAAGCTCCTTACATATATCACCTCACTTGATTTTCCCCTGCTGTTGTTGCTATGTCTGATTAATTGGTGTAAAGCAATACTTGTGAAGAAACTCAGCGTACTAATGCAGATCAGAACCTCTTTGGCCGTTTATAGGCCAACTGCTCAGGGCGCTCACTGACTGATGAAGCAGCTCGCCCGCTGCTATAAGCCAGTATGTCAGATGCCGCCTTTGAACCTAGATGTTCCTGACCGAGAAGCCCATTGGGAGCTGAACTGTCTTCCTAATTTACTTAGCAAGACAATAAATAAACCCCCAAACCACTCCATATTTATATTGGCCTAAAGGCTTGCAAAATACTTTACATGGATTGTCTCACTGTATTATTACAATAATGCAGCCAGGTGGTGGCTATTATTGACCCCTTTCTACAGATGAGGAAACTGAGGCTGAAGGATATACAATAACTTTTCCGGTCCCTCCCAGTTATAGAGGATTTAAACTGAAGCCTCTCAGATTTTGTCTGGTATCTTTTCTAAATACCACGCTGCCTCTCTGGGGAGAAAAAGTATCCCCAGTGTTGTTTTTTGGAGATTCCACTGTGATTGAGACAGAAACCTTAGCCTGGCTTATGGGAGGATTGGACCCAAGGCTTCAAACTTTTCCCATCATGTCCATCAGTTAGGACTCTGGGCTTGTCAGGAGGCTGAATATGTATCTTGGGACGTCAGATCAGCCTGCGCTAGGTGGCAGGTTCTGGATTCCTTATACTTTGGGCAGGTTCACCTGCCTGTGAGACTGAGCACTGGCCCAAGCCTCTGGCTTATGTATATTAAGACAGCCCAGTGAATTAAGAGCCAGTTCCCCAGGTGCTCCCGGGAAGCTGATGGAGGGCACTAGGTAATGTGCAGGCAGGCAGTGGCCATGTGGAATTGGAACAGAGCTGCAGAGACCCCTGCTGGCCGGGTCCAGCATCAGAGGCTCCTCTAATCTGCAGAGTGGTGTCTTCAACTTTACTCTTAGCATCACCAAAGGCTGATTGAGGGAGCCCTGGGAAATGCCGGACCTTCAATCTTGAGTATATCACAATGTTTAGCACTCTGAGCTTTAGGAAAAAAGAATTCCAGGGGGCATGTCTTCCAGCTGGAGAGTTCTGCCAGGAGAAATTGTTGTAGTCAATGACTGCTTAAATGTTAAAGCTTCATTCCTTTGTAGTCAAACACAGGCACTCATTTTTTGTTGAGGAAGGAAGGAAGGAAGGAAGGAAGGAAGGAAGGAAGGAAGGAAGGAAAGAAGGAAAGAAAAGCGATTTTTTGTTGATGAATGAATGAATGCAAAGTGATTGATTTTTTTTTCTTTTACAAAGGGATGTTTACTTCAAAGATACATCAAGAACAAATGCTCTCCCTGTCTTTCCAGGATATGCTCTTCCCTGGAGGTTTGGGGGAGTATTTTCAAAACTTAGCTCAATCCTTAGGTAGCATTGCTTCCCTCAAGTCCACGTCTAGATTTAGCATGCTGACTGCCAGATGAGTCCTTGATTCCATTTTTGCTGGCATGTGTCCAGAAGGTCTTTCTTTGTGCCTTGGAACTTCTACTCTCTGCTGGCTGTGAAACCCACACTGGATTTGGACTCCCAGGCTCACTCTACTTCCTGCATATAACAAAATAGAAGGAATGAAAATTCTCAGGACATAGACTCATTTCTTTGGGCTATGTAGCTTCAGAAAGGGGAACCATGCTATCTTACTGCATGATCCTTCAGCAGAAACTGCAAATGAGCAAAAGAGTCACCCAGACTTGATGGAACAAAGAGGCAGCTGAAGCTTACTTAGACCTTTCTGAAGCTGTTGAGAATTCCAGCTGAATAGCCAATTGAAAAAGGCTCCTCCCAGACACGTGCTTAGCCAACCAGAACTTGTAACAGAATGCTCTTGCATGCTCCATAATCTCTCCAAGCCACTTCCTTTATAGAGTGTCATGAGAAGGAAGGACGGAAGCTCCCAAGTGTCCTCAACATAGAAAGGTTGCATTAGCCAAGCAAACTAATGGTGTCTGCATATGGGTTCCAATTAGAACTCCTTTATACTCTCTCCACTGTTTAAAAATTTGGCTATCATTAGCATATAGATTAGGGTGCTTTTTGATTATATTGTTTGTTCCCTGATTCATAAAAGTCCTTTGGAGTCCCTGGAGAGACATAAACATTGTCCTACACTTTGTTTCCCAATGACGTACAAAAGAGTCTCAAGATAGTTAAAGTAGAATGATCTTTTAAATCATTTTTACCTCATTTCTCACATGTACAAGTAAAAATCACAATTATGCCCAAATACAAACTCAATAAATAAGTGACATTTCACAAAGTTTACCAAGATTACTGTTTGCTCAGCACCCTTGTTTTTTGAACGGCCTTCCTCAGTCCCAAAGTAAATGAAAAGAAAAAAGACAGAAACTCAGCCTCCAATCTTGGAATGAAACCTGGTCCGGATCGAGCTCCCCAGACCATGTTGAGCTTTTCCCATGGGAATTTTAGACCTGCATTCACCTGCTACTCACCCCTTCACTCTCAGATGAGAAGCCAAAGTGCCACGAATCCACTTGTGGTCTTGGGTGAAGGGTGGACTGTGTCATTCTCTGTTTCATGGCCCAGCCTCCACCTCTTCTCTTGATCCACACTCACAAAGCAGATACAGTTGAGTAACTCACAAGAAAAAGAAAATGAAGTTTCCTATCTCAGAAAAGTTATGTCTTTATCCCGAGCCCAGTGTCCTTGGGACGTTCTGTGCTCTGGTCTCATAGATTAGGACCTGAGATCCACTTAAAGTCACTCCTTCACTTTCTGGTGAGAAATTAACTCTTGGGGGTCAAAATTCCACCATGATTTTTGTAGGATACAAAACCATCTGACTGGGATCTGCACAAAATTTCTAAGTGTCCCTTTCTATACAAAACACATCAAATTTTCTTAGAGCTCTTTGTACCGTGGGACATCTGGATCCTTATCCCAAAGGGTCTCCCCAAATTTCCTCAATGGATCCCTGCCACTGTAAGAGTAATTCAAACAGAATCATAAATGTACCAAATAGCACAAGTAGCCTCAGAAAAAAGCAGCAAAAACAAGGTCACGTAACCCCGAAAGGCTGGTGGGGCTCCTTAGAAAAGGAACTAATTGAAGCATTGCAGTTTGTTTACATGGGATTTCTAGACTCACAAGCAAACTTTATCCTATGATAAGAGAAAAGGATCTCCCAGTAAGGTGAATAATCTAGATCTGTTTAAAACCAAGAAAATGATGAACATTTTCCAGCTAAACACTTGCATTTTCGTGATACAACTCCGTATTTTCTCATATTAAACTTAATATCAATGCTTATAAAGGACCCCACAATACAGCAAGTAATAGTAATTGAATATTCAACAAATGCAAAATTATTCAAATCATCTGAAATAGAACTGAGGACTGAGAGAATCGTGCATCAGAGAACTGCGCAATTCACAGCCCATTGGAACATTTTTGCCAATTTCTCTTAGCTCCCAGGAACTAAGGTGTCCAAAAGTGAGAGTCCCAGGTAAAGAATCTCTCCAGGGCTCTCTGCGTTGCTTCTAGTTCTTTTCGAGACAGTGTTCAACACAGCATACTGCTCGATCAGCTCCTACAATAATAATGCCATTTGTTGCTTTAAAAGAATGAGTGCCAACTACAGTAGAAGATATTTTCAAGACAATTGTTCACCTTAAATGACTGTGGCTTTAATAATGAATATTTGAAAGGGAACGATTGCATTTTGTTCTGATGGTGCTACTACAATGCTGGGAAGAAAGGATGGAATTGCTCTGAAGTTAATAGAAAATTTTCCTAAATTCATCACTAGCCATTGTTTAATTAATTGATTCCAATTATCCCTTGATGATTCAATACCTGAAATAAAACTAATTATTCATTTAAAATATTTCTGAAAAAAATTTATCTTATTTAGCCCCGATCTAGTAAAATCAATCTAAGTTAGAAATTATAGCTAAAAACCTTGAAATTGAAAATATTAAAATTGTTCAATTACTGGAACTGAGATGGGTGGCATGTAGTTCATGAGCTGTCATTGCTGTATGGCATTAATATCCTGTATTATATTCTTCTTCTTTGGGTTTGAGAAAGAGATTAGCTAGCATTTATTTTTTGTGAGGCCTTGCTTTTTGATTGACATTTTGGAGGAATTTTCATTAATTTTAGCTGCATTGTAGTCCAGATCAAATAACATTCGGAAAGTACAAAAATTAATCAAAGACACCATAAGAGCTTTGGAAATTTAAAGATTGGTATTGAAAACATGAATCTCAAGTCAAAGATTTGATTAAGTCAGATGTGTTTAAAGATATTCCTTTTAATAAAAATAATGTTCTTCCTAGGAATATGTTACTAGAAAATATAATTCAACCCACGAATTTATAAAAAATGATGAAAGTATTTTTAATTATTTTGATGTCTTAAAACCATCTACTTGGCCTTCTGAAGAACTATTTTCACCATGGGTAGGTGATGAGAAAAAGTTGTATGATTTCAGTGAAATTTTAAAACATGAAATGGATTTGAATGATTTTTGAGATTTTGTGGATAATAATATAGAACCAAGCAGTGTTCTAATCCCTGCAAAAGCTAAAAAGATAGCTGGCATTATTGCAGTATGAAAGAGGTTTCAGTTTAGTAAGTATAATTTGGGTGAGAGTGATCAATAGTTACATATCAGATTTAATAACAACAAATTTATCGGGAAAAAAATAAGTAGATTGGAATGCAACCTTGGTTGTTAAATCATGGTTGAATTGCCATGGTACGCTGGTTATGGATACACAAGTTCACAAAAACCAACAAAAATGTTTTGTGAGAATCAATTGGTTATATGTAATTTATAATAAAGGGTGTTGCAAGTTCAATTTTTTGCAAATTGTGTGCCATGCTTTATATCAGTAAAATTTATAGTAAATATACACAAATGCTTACATACATGTATACATACACACACATACTTTTTTTTTTCTTGGAGAGCCAGGTTGTTAAACATTTATCAGTACACCACTATGTGAAGGATCCAATTTTATCCTAGACAAAGCCCTATGTATAGAGCTACACCCTCTCTTAAGGTCCTGTAGTTTTCATCACCTCTCTAGGTTCCTCAGGGGTTGGATGCCTCTTCTCTAATGTCATTGGGTTGAGCGCCAATTGTCTTTGTTCCCCCATTGCTAGAGGCCATTTAATTATTCAAGATCAATTGTCACAAAGGGATATTTAGTTCAAAGATACAACCAGAACAAAAACATACAAATTTCAGCCACTTCCCAGCCCCCAGCATCTTGAAGGATACTCTCCTTTATCCCACCCAAGTGTCTATGAGAGTAGGCTCAAAACTTAGCCCAGTTTCAACATAGCATTATTCTCCCCAGTTCATGTCCAGATTCAGCGCATGACTATTGGATGAATCCACATCTCAGCTATGCCTAGGTTGGGATTTTGAAAGTCCCTCATAATGAGAGCTCCCCAGGCATTGAGGATGCACTGGCCATGGCATTCATCCTAGAATCTGACTCCTGAATTCATGTGGCTTGCACCCCTGACCAAAATTGGAGCCTCTACTTTCTGCACTGAGATTGGGAAGAAGTTAATGGAGAAGGTAGGGATCTCTCTGGGTCCTTCTTGCTTCAGAGTGGGAAGAAGATCTGCATGGTCTCTCACTGAATGCCATGAGCAAATGTCACAAGACTCTCTCAGATACAAATCTGCCAGAAAGGACATTGGGATCTTGAAATGGGCATTGATTATATTGTGCACTTGAATAGAGGGGCAGTGAAAAGAGTCCTGGACTCTGGGTTCAAATCTTGACTGTGACGCATTAGCTGGCTGACCAGGGAAAACCATTTAACTCTTTTGAGCTTGTTTCCTGTTTTATAAGATGAGAATGCTTTTCCTTGTATAAACTGTCTTACAAGGCTGTTCTAAGGGAAGTCAGAGAAACTGAGTTTAAATCTCGTTGCTGTCTTTTACCGTGTGACCTTACATTAGTCACTTAAATTCTGAGCCTCAGTTTCCTCATCTGTGAAACGAAGTTGAACCACATGCCCTTGACTAGTCCCAACCAGCTACAGATCTATCATCCTAAAAATACACTGTACAAATGTGAACTAAGGGCTCTCCTCAGCCTGGAGTATCCTTTGCTGGAGAAGTGCTGTTTGGCACAGTTGTTTGTGCATTGTCTTCCCAATTCGATTGTCATCTCCTCGGAAGCAGGGGCCGTGATTAGGTTTTTTGCTTTTATTTTATTGATTGTTTTTGCTTTGTTCTATTTGGGTTGTTTTCATACCCCTCAGAGCTCGGCACAGTTCCTGGCGGATAGCAGGGGTTTAGTACATGTTTATCCATTGGTTGATCATGGATTTAAATACTGTAAATTATACATTTGTTGTGCTCTGGGCTGGGCCTGACTCAGACTGGCTTCCTGGTAGTTTAGGTCCAATATTGGAATGAAATGAGGCACTCGCAAGTCATCTAACAGTTATAAAACAAGAGATTTACTTAGCTAGAGGGAGGGAAGAACGTTTGATAAGGATATTCCATGAGGATACCACCTGGATTTAGCTAAGCAGAGCTTCTCACCATTTGTCACGTCCTTAGTTCATGCTCAGAAGTTTCAGAAGCAGCTGGAGCTTCTCATGGCCTTCTATACTCAGATAACCATGAAGCCATGTTAGCAAATGGAGCCTATTCCCTTAGTCAAGGAGAGTCTCCATACTTCTCAGGGAAAAGAATTAGCCTAATTGGAATGGGCCACGAAGTGGCCCCGAGGATAGAATGCTAGGCCTGGAGTCAGGAAGACTCATTGTCACAAATTTATATGTGGTCTCAGCGACTTCCTAGCTGTGTGACCCTGGGCAAGTCACTTAGGCCTGTATGCCTCTGTTTCTCCATCTGTCAAATGAGTTGGAGAAGGAAATGACAAACTACATCCATATCTTTGCCAGGAAAACCCCAAGTGGGGTTACCAAGAGTCCAAGATGGCTACTCAGCAAAACAACAAAATCCCCTGCTGATACAGTCTGCAATGGCATTTGTTCTAGAATATGCAGGTGCTTCTGAAATCGATGGTACATAAACACCCACAGTCAGGAAGTGAAGAGCTGCCAGTAAAAGTCACTCTTTTGGGAGATTCTATTGACGTTTTCCAAACAGGCTCCTTGAGCTCATTAATGGGTAAGGAGTAGCCCTGAATAAAGGAGTGAGGAGTACTTTTCAAGCAAGTGGCAGCAAAAGGTACTGGACTGAAAATAATCCCTAGGGGAATGACTCACAACAATAGCACCAAATGTTGCCCTCTGTGTCAAGTATGGTCAAGGTTATGGAGTGGACAGGCCTTGAAGGTTGGGCCCTTGTCAAAAATGGTTTGTCTTCACCCTGTACAGGCTGATCTTACCAGTATAAAGAACATTCCTTGGATTTGATTGTCTGTGCTATTCTGAAAAGAGAAAATCAGATTATCCCATGCTTTCAGCCTTACAATCTGGCAATTTCCAACACTAAAATAATTTTCAATAGGCGTCTGTCAGAGTGTTTTTCTATTTCCAGAAATAAAAATGAAACCCTAGAATGCTTGAGGATAATTCTTGGGGCTTTGCTTTGGAAGTATTATTTCATTAAGTTGATGACCAAATGGATAAATTTGTGTGACTGGTATAATTTGCATGGAATAATTTACAAACTGTCAGTTTGACTCAGTTTTCAGAAACTAATGGCAACATTGCCTCAGGCCAAGGAATCTTGGTTGTAGTTCTTTAAATGATTTTTTTCCCCTTTCATAGTCATCATCTTTTCCCTACATAAGCATATATCCTCTTACAACATTTCTTTCCCTCTATTTAATATCAGGATCTTGAAATTATTGTGCTTACTTTGAAAATCTTGGAACAAAAATTATAGAATTCCAAGATAAATGAGAGTTCTGAGCAGAGGGTAGGTTTATAAATCGTTTCTCTCCAAAATGATGGGATCAAATACAATATTTTTTCAGGGACAGCATTAACCCCCTTCCCCGCCCCCCATCCTTCATCTTTTGTTGTTTAATAGATCAAATGATTTGACATTTTTCATCATCAATTGTTCACTATTAAGAATGTAGAATATTAAAATGTGAGTTATGTTATGGTGACATCTTTTCTCTTCTGTTTCTCTTTCTACCTCCCTAATGAGTCCTTCTCGGTTTCATTTTTGGATTCCTCTTTCCTCTACTTTCACTTATTCCTAGACTCCATCCTGGATTATATTTTCTTTTCTCTCCCTTGGCAATCTCATCTATTCCCGAGATTTCAATTCTTACCACCATGCAAATGATTTGCAAACCTATCTCATTAACCAAGTTACCCCCACCCCCCACCCCCATGAACTCCAGGCCTGCATTTCCAACTCTCTCCCTCTGGATATATGACCAGACTATCAAACTCAACATGCTCAAAACTGAACTTATAACTTTCCTTATGAGACTTCCTTGGGTTGAAGTAGATAGTTAACTAGGGTCCCTTCCAAATCTAGATTTCCGTGGTTTTGTTACCCTTAACTATTTTATTATCTTAATAGTAACAACTACTTTCAAATTTGCCTAGGACAAATTCTCAATTATCTTTGGCTTTTCTCCCTCACATTCAGCCTTCAGTCATTTGTCAAGTCCTAGTGGTTTTACCTCTGCAATAGGTTCTATACCCATTGAACTTTGAGTGAAGGTGATGATCTTGGTCAGAGGTGTCAAACATGGTGGCCCTCAATACTCTTGAGTGTTACCCAACCAGATTAAAATGCAGTTGGGAAATATTGAACAAAATAAATAAAAATATGAAACATAAGGTTAACATGCAGTTTTCTATGCCAATATGTGACCAGCAGAGATCCTTACATGTGGTTTAGCAGCGCCTGCTTCTATTTGAGTTTGAAATCATTGCTGTAGGTGGTGGCAGCAGGAGTTTGATTCATCTGTTTTTGCCTCAGGGTGTCTTGCAGCTTTAGCTATGGCCGCCTGTCTCCCTATTGATAGCAATTGGTTGGTGTTTGGTAGAGATGGCTGGTTCCTATTCCACATGTATTTTTTAGCCCTGTAGAAAATTGTTTTAATAATAGCTGTTTTGTAGTATACTCTGAGATCTGAAACTGAGAGGCCCCTTCATTTCCATTCTTTCTCACTGTTTCTCTTGACGTTCTTGACATTTACTTCTTCAAGCTATTGGTGTGATAGTACATTAATTTTGGTAGTATTGTCCCTTTATCATATTGGCATAGTCCAAACATGAGCAATTAGTGACAAGATAGGGTAGTGAAAAGAGCATTGACTCTGGACGAAGAGGGCTGGGATTCCAATGCCTTCTCTGATGTTCACTGCCTTGGAAATGTGCTCCATTCCTTTGTGTGGCCTCAGACTCCTCATTTGTAAAACAAAAGTGTTAGACCAGATGGTCTTTAAGGTTCCTTCCAGCCCCATAGATGTGATCCTATAATGATTCCAACTATTTTTATCTGCCTTTATTCCTGCAAAGAATGTTTTCTAATTGTATTTATATAATTCTTGTGATGTCTTGGTAGGTAGACAACAAAATAGCCTGCACATTCTGTAGCTTTTTGGAATGAAATTTATATTTCAATCTCTCTGGGGTTTCATTGGTAATATGAAGAATAGGTAATGTGTGAGATGAAAGACTCTGAATCTGAAGTCAAAAAGATCTTTATTCTTTCTCATGAGAAAGGACTCTGCCCCTGTCGCCCATATGGCGCCAGGGAGAGAGCAACAGGTAGAAGCCAGTCCATGGTTATATAATCTTCTAATGTAGAAACCCAACTCCCCCAACTAGTCTTCACTCTTATTGGTAGGGGGGCTGACCCACAATCTAAGTGCGGGAATCTCTCTGAGACAAAGGACCCAGAAACATGTGGGTGTCCAATGAAAGCAGTCTCACACTTATTTGGCATATCTTGTGCTGAGTTGGCTCTGGGGAAGGGTCTCCATTGCTTTTAGCCCCAGATTGCTAGAAGGTCAGGTGACCTCTAAATGTAGGCCTAGTGAGTACTGAAGCCATTCTAGATTTGATTTTTTTCAGAATGGGGAAACTTCACTATAAATTATCCGTCACAGTAACATTTTTGTGGATTTATTTTATATCCTGTTACTTTAATTAAGTTATAGATTTTTTCATTCAGTTTTGCTAAATATCTAGGATTCCCTCCATGACATATGGATGGCATGACCATCATGTCATCTGAAAAAGGTATGGATTTTTCTCCACTTTGCCTATGGTTATTCCTTCAATATATGTTTTCTTTTCCTATTGCTGTAGATAGCATTTCTAGAGCTATGTCAAATAATAGTGGTGACAATGGATATCCTTGATTAGTGGATAGAGTGCTGGACTTGGAGTCAAAGTTTCTAGTCAGCTCTGGTCTTTGAATAGAGTAGTGGACCAATGGAATAGATTGAGTACAAAAGACTCAGTAGTCAACGATTATAGTAATATACTGTTTGATAAACCCAAAGATCCCTGTTTTGGGGATAAGAGCTCACTATTTGACAAAAACTGCTGGGAAAACTGGAATATAGTATGGCAGAAACTAGGCATAGACAATCATCTAATGCCATACACCAAATCAAGTCTAAATGGGTGCACAATCTAGGTATAAAGGCTGATACTGTAAGCAATCTGGGGAAGCAAGAAATAGTTTACCTGTCAGATTTATGGAGTAGGGAAGACTTTATGACCAAAGAATAGTTGGAGAGCATTATAAAATGCAAAATGGATAATCTTGATTACATTCAATTGAAAAATTTCTGTACAAACAAAGCCAATATAACCAAGATTAAGAGGGAAGTGGGAAATTGGGAAAGAATTTTTACAACCAGTGTCTCTGATAAAGGCCTCATTTCTAA
>CM053580.1:23429461-23460726 GCA_028627135.1 Pseudochirops cupreus
GCTCTAAATCACTATTGATTTGAGAAATACAAATCAAAACAACTTTGAGTTACCACATCTCACCAGTCAGATTGGCTAAGATGACAAAACAGGAAAATGACAAATGCTGGAGAGGATGTGGAAAAATTGGAACACTAATGCATTGTTGGTGGAGCTGTGAACTGATACAACCATTCTGGACAGCAATCTGGAACTATGCCCAAAGGGCTATAAATAATTGCATACCCTTTGACCCAGTAATACCACTTCTAGGGTTGTATCCCAAAGAGATCATAGAAGTAGGAGGAAGACCCATATGTACAAAAATATTTATTGCAGCTCTCTTTGTGGTGGCAAAAAACTTGAAATTAAGAGAATACCCATCAATTGGGGATTGGCTAAACAAGTTGTGGTATATGAATGTAATGGAATACTATTATGCTATAAGAAATGGGGAGGAGATGGTTTTCATATCCACCTGGAGAGGCTTATACAAACTGATGCTAAGTGAGAAGAACAGAACCAGGAAAAATTTGTACACAGTCACAGACACACTGTATGTGTGATAACCAACTTTGAAAAACTGGACTCTTCTCAGCAATGCAGTTATAAGACAACTCTACAAGTCTCACGATGGAAGGAGATATCTACATCCAGAGAAAGATCTAGAAAGAACAGAGTTTAAATGGAGACTGAAGCAATCTACATGCTATCATTCATTTTCATGTTTGGTTCTCTTTCTTTTTCCCATTGTTCACTCCATTGGTTACACCCCTTCTACACAACCAGACTAATGTCCAATGTGAAAGTATTTGCAGATGCTATACTTGATTGCATGCCGCCATGGAGGTGGGGGGGGAGGAACGGGAGAAAATTTGGAACTCAAGGGATTGTGGAACTGAATCTTGTAAACTAAAAATAAACAATTTTTAAAATATTTTAAATTTTAAAAAATAAATGAACTATTGATATTGCCAAAAAAAAAAAAAGTTCATGCTGGCTGAATGCTAGGGTCCCTGGCTTCCCAGAAGGTGTCCAAGGTCTTGAGAGCCGAGGATGGCCAAGGGAGGCAGCTCAGTGAGAAAACCTGGACAGCCCAAACTATGTGTTTGGAAAGGACTTAGAAGCAATTGACAGGAAAGGAAAGGCTGAAAAGTATGGAAGATAACCTTTCCCTCCTTCCATTTGGCTGATATTCTTTATGGGGAACTTGGATGTCATGATCTTCCTTAAGAGAAAGAGGGGAGTGGGTAAAGAGGAGCCTGAAGTGCCGTCTGCCCCAGGCACCAGTAGGATTTTCTCATCCTCTTTTTGTGGACAGTGTTGAAAGAACCCTGGGTCATAGGTTTCAAGCAAAAAGAATGCTTAAAAATCATCTAGTTTGGACTTCATTATTCCAAGAAGGTAACTGAGTCCCTGAGAGGTGAAATTAGTCAATTAATAAATATTTATTAAATATCCACTATGTGCCAGGCACTGGGCTAATCACTGGGTAAAAACCAGTCCCTGTCCTCAAGGAGCTTATGTTCTAATGGGGGAGACAACATGCAAACAAATACATACAAATGAGATACAGACAGGCTAGATAGGAGATAATCAACAGAAGGAAGGCACTAGAATTAAGAGTGGTGGGGGAAGGCTTCCTGGAGCAGGTGGGATTTTAGTTGGGATTTAAAGAATTCCAGGGAAGGCAGGGCTGAGGAGGGAGAGCATTCCAGGCATGAGGGACAGTCAGAGAGAATGCCCAGAGCCGAGAGATGGAGCATCCTTTCCTGTAACTGCCAGGAAGTCAGTGTCACTGAAATGAAGAGTCCTAAGTGAAGTGACTTGCCTATGGTCATAAAGGGACTGGTGGCAGATCTGGGATTCAAATTTGGGTCCTCTGATTCCAGGTCCAGTTCCCTTTTCACTCTACAACCTTGACAATATCCAACATGGTTTCTCATTCAATTATTATTTTGCTACTTTTATTAAGTAGCAGCATGGTGCCCCAGAATGAATGCTGGATTTGAAGCCGGGGGAGCTGGGTTTGAATTATAGCAAGACCACTCACTAACTGTGTGACCTTGAGCAAATAATTTCATTTCTCTGGGACTCAGTTACCTCAGCTGTCAGTGGAGGGAGTTGAATTAGATGATCTCAAAGATCCAGCTCTAAGCCTATGTGCCTATGATAATTTTAAGAGCTGTGGTCTAGATTTCAGCCCTGATACTGATTGAATTTGCCAACACATTGATTCTTGATAGAAAAGATACTAACTCAGTGTTTGAAACCTTAGCAATCCCAGGAATCCGAGCTGAAAATGAGGATCAAAAAGGTATGGTGGTCCCATTCTCATGGGCCCAACCTAAATTAGTCTCAGTCCAACGGGTTTGAATTTTAAAATGTAATGAACACTTGTGGACTATAAAATGCAATTAAAATCGCCACAGTGCTTAAGAATTAAAAGAACACACTTTAAAAGCAGAGTTAAAATAAAATACTACTTGATTCTTGATGTAATGGAAATGGGACTGGAATTGGAGCCTGCCTCAGACACTGTGTGACCCTGGGCAAGTCCCTAAACCTCTCTGTGCCTCAGTTTACCCACTTGTAAAAAGGAAGGGAATGAACTCTAAGGCTCCTTACAACTCTAAGTCAATGTTCCTATGCATCTCCTACAGAGCCAGCTTGACAGATAGGCAACAAGGGCTTCAATGGAGAGTCTAGGGCCATTTTATTCTAGTCTGAGCATCTTTATACTTCTGATAAGAGAAAACCACCAGACTTCTTGAGGAGCCAACCAGGTCCTCTCTGAGCTAAAGCGACCTCGTAGGACTGCCAAGGAGAAAGGAGAAGGGAAGGAATAGATTGAGTCAACAGGAAAGAAAGGAGAGAGAATGCCAGATCAGACTGTAGGAGCCCAAACTCAACTCGGCCCTTAGAAGTGCCCAAGCATCAGCAACTTGGGCTGCTCAGCCTCAGAGAGAGGCACCTAATTGCTATAGCAGACAGAGTGAGTTTCCAGGAGTCAGGAAAACCTGAGTTCAAATCTAGTCCCTGACATTTACTAGCTGCGTGAGTTTCTGCCCACTTCAGTTTCCTTAAAATTTTCATAATAATAGCAGCTACCTCTGAGGAGTGTTGTAAGGATCAACAGATAGAACATTTGTAGAGCATGAACATTTAAATAATTCCTGGACGTGTGTGTGTGTGTGTGTGTGTGTGTGTAATCTCATTTGATCCTTGCAACAACACTACGAGGTGGACACTATTCTTAGCATCCCCATTTTGCAGATGGGAAAACAGGCTAAGAGAGGATAAAAGATTTTTCCAAGTTCACACAACTTGAAAGTTCCTGAGGCAGGCTTTAAATCCCACTATTTCTGACTGCTACACCACCTCATGAGGCTGCTGAGCCAGGGTTGAAAGAAGGCTCTCTGATTCCAAACAAAACACTCTTACCCTGCCATGGCTCATCTTCCGTCATTTTGTATCAGAATTGAATTAAGTTTAGCAAATTTTCAACACCCATGAACTCCTATCTTTGGCTCTGTAAGCCTGGGCTGGTCACGTGAATGTCAGACGCTCAACTAGCAAAACTGAAACCAGATTAAAATATAATTGGGAAATATTTAATAAAATAAATATGCAGTATGACACAACCAATGCTAATTTGTGGTTTTCTAAGTCAATATGCAGCTATAGGGACACATTTCTATTGGAATTTGACATCACTGTTCTGGGCAATTCTCTAAGAAGTTGTAGGGCTGAATACAAATTGAGGGTGTTTCCTCACATCAGAGTTCGTTATATCAGTGAAATCACAAGTCCAAACTCTGTCTGTCTGTCTGTCTGTCTCTCTCTCTCTCTCTCTCTCTCTTTCTCTCCCTCTTTCCTCCCTCCCTCCCTCTGTCTCTGTTCTGTCTCTTTATCTCTCTCTTCCTCCCTACCATCCCGTCTCTATCTGTCCTCTCTCTCTCTTCCCCTCCCTCCTTCCATCCCCCCTTCTCTTTGTCTCTCTCCCTCCCCCCCTTCTCTCTCCTCTTTCCCCCTCTCTCATTTTTTTCTTCCTCTCTCTCCCTGTCAATGTGTTTCTGTCTCTTTCTCCCCTTGTTTCTAAGGATACAAAGGTGAAATAAAACCTAGTCCTTGTCCCCAAGGAGCTTACAAATTATTGGGGGTAAGGGGAAGCAATAAGATACATAAAGAGATAATTATGAATTAGAATATACATAAATAGAAGACATCTGAACAAAATTCAGTTGGAGATCCCAAAAGGAAGAGTTCCCTTATATAAGGGAAGGAATAAGGGAAGATTTCATGAACGAAGATGAAAGACCTTGAAACAAGAAAAGGGATGTCTACCGGCAAAGGTCATAGAATAAGACACTACTCTTTGTTTCTTTTAATTGAACAAGCGCTGTAAGTTCTCCAGAGTTACAGGAAACCAATCTGCAAACTCCTACCTCCCAAAGCATTGCTCTTTACGGAGACACAGGAGTAGCTGAGAACGTCCTTCTAGGTACTGGGTTGCTGTTAGTAGTGGTCTTGATTTTCCTTCCTCCCTTCTCCTGGCATTGCTCATCACCCTGACCCCATGAGAGAACTTTACCAGGTTAAATTGCTTCATTTCAGGGACAAGGAAATCAGAAAACCAAAAAACTTAGCTAGGACCACCCAGGAAGTTATTATTCAGTAATACATGTGGGGAAAACATTACACTGAGTCAGAAGATATTTAGTCCTTCAGTTGTATCTGACTCTCCATGATTTCATCTGGAGTTTCCTTGGCAGAGATACTGGAATGCTTTACCATTTTCTTCTCTAGCTCATTGACAGGTGAGGAAACTGAGGTAGGCAGAGTTAAGTGACTTACTCAGGGTCACACAGCTAGTAGTTCTCTCTGACTGGATTTGAACTCAGGTCTTCCTGACTCCAGGCCTATACTCTATCCACTGTTCCAGAGTTAGAAGACCTAGGTTCAAATTCTGACTCCCCCACTGTGTAGGGTGACCTTTGACAAGTCATTTAATCTCTATAGGTCTCAGTTTTTCATCCATAAAATGAAGGAATTGGATCAGACGACCTTTGAACTCCCTTGTAGATGTTAGAGTTCTGTGTTCTATAATCTGATACAAGTATATTTGTGAAATGAGGAGCTGACCTCTAAGCTTCCTTCCAGCTCAAACACTAGGTTTCCAGTTCTGAGAGTCTACGAAATACATTGGGCCCGAAATTTTGCCTCCTATATTCTTTTGTTCACTCTCAATATCAGCTACATCTGTTTCTACTCTTTTGAATTTTAGCAGGAGGGTCTCCTATCTCATATATGGTTTTATAAATTCCATTTTCATTGATGTCATCAATTTTGGCACTGACATTTAACTCTTTGGGTTTTGTTTACATTCTATCGGTCCTTCCAGTAAAATGGAAACTCTTTGAAGGCAGGCAGTGTTTCCTTTCAGTTTTTGTATTGCCTGTGCCTGGAGAAGTTATTTGCAGAGTAAACACTCAACTGATGTCTATGGCACTGAATCCAATGGGATTGTTTGAACCAAAATACAATCTCTTTGCATTCAAGTTGAGGGAATTTTGTGGCCCAAGGAGAGATACTGAAAAAGGGGTTGTATTTTGCCATTCATATAGAAAGATCAATTAAATACCATCTGTAGACACTGTAATGTCTAGATGGTTGGAAGGGACTTTTCACAGCTCCAAGTTTAACAACTTTACCTGCCAAACCTCTAGTGGGACGATTGATGAGGAGCTGTGATCACACCTACTGTTCCTGGAGCTCAGTATGGATAACTGTCTCATTAACCATCTCTTCATTTCTGCCTTCCAATACAGAAATTAGTCAGGGAAAATAGTTTTTAAGCTAATAAAGGCCTTAAGAATATTGTCATTGTCACATAGAAGGAGGCCACAAAGAAAGAAAAGCCATCAGAGCATGAATGTTACTGGAAGCTAATAAGATTTAGGATGTATCATCTCACACCATCTCTCAAAGGTAGGTTTCTAAAAGGTCCATTTCTTTCTAGACACAATTTCTTCCTCTTGCTTCTGCTATGAAATATGTAATGCACAGAGATTCTTTACTCCCAAAGGGGCTGTGCTTTGGGATTCTTAATAAAATGTAAAATATGTTTGAAATCCAAGTGATCTGAATTTCAAGAGACTATCTAATTTCCCTAAGCAATCCAAGCACTAAAGGATAGAGTCACGGAAGCCACCGTTTAGAAATTCTATGAATAATGAAAGTTTTCTCACCCTGTTCTGTTCTCTTTGCTCATGCTTACATATGTCTTTTCTGATTCAATTATTTGAAAAGAAAGGGAACAAAACCCAGATAAGTTAATTTAGTTCATCTCCAAGGATTCAGCCACTCCAGTTGGCTCACTGGAAATCCAGAATCACGGATGACAAAGAATCTCAGATTTGGAAGAGACCTCCATGGGGATCAAGTTCAAACTATACCTAATATAACTTTTTTCATTTTTTTCCCTCTCTCCCTAAGACTGGAAGTGCCTAGACTTGAGTTCTCAGTAGAGAGGGACAAAAAAAAGTGCACACACAAGTCATTTAATATGATAATAGGGGAGAAGTTCAAGATGGAGAGAAGAAATGACAAACTCCTTGGCAACCAGAAACTCAACTCAAAAGGGTCAAGGTCAAGAGCAGGCTGACAGAGAACAGGAAAAATAGAAATCAGAGTGGAAAAAATCATAATCCATGTCTTTGCCTGCATCTTTGCTCAAGAAAAAAAATGAACCGGTCTCATCAAGAAGCTGTCAAAGGTCCCATCCAGTGACAGGATGGCAAAGAATGGTCCTATCCAATGACAGGATAGGAAAAGATCAACAGCCCTGAGTGACACTTGGCATGAGATCCCAAGTTCATAGCCCATGTTGTGAAAGTTTCTGTGCCTAGAAGTCTTTGGTCTTCAATAAATGAATGGTCCTACTCTGTGAGTTAGGTGTTGGGTCTTAATTTTCTTGGATTGTCTGTATCCTTTTACCTGCTCATGGGAAGGAAGGCCATGGAGAGGAGGGAGGGGAGGCTAAGCAGAATGGAACGTCCATTTCCTAGAACCATGAAGGCCCTGGAATATGGCTCAGGTCTGGAGGGACTATTACTTTGTTATGTGCTGCTAATTGCTTTGATTGATTATTTTCCAGAGGAAAGCACTATACGTGGCTAACATGTGACTCCATGTTGCTAATACCACCTGACTAGGGCTCAGTGAAAAATAGAAAGCTCATGGGGGAAGTGGGATATTTTAGGGAGTTACGGGCTCAGAGATAAAGGCATCATCACACATCCACACCCTTTAGACTGACAAAGAAAATCAGAGATAGAGTAAAGAAGATCAGTCTTTCTCTGTGAATCACAGAGGGCTTGGCACTTTTCTAGCATTCATAGTCATAAGGGGTAGCACATAACCCCCAAAGATACCATGGGACTCCCAACTCATATGTGTGCATATGTAAAAATATATGTAAATAGCCATATATGCAAACCATCAATCTATACATAGATGTATATGTGCATATGTACATACACATGTATATGTATGTGGCAGCAGGGTGGTTCAGTGAATAGAACACTGGACCTGGAGTCAGGAAGACCTGAGTTCAAATCCAGTCTCGGATACTTACTGGCTGTGTGACCCTGGGCAAGTCACTTAATCTTTCTTTGACTCAGTCCACTGGGGATGAAAATGGCAAACCACTCCAGCAGCTTTGCCAAGACAAGCCCATGGACAATATTCCCATGCTATGGTCCGTCAAAGGCAACTGAACAACAATCTCAATATGTGTATCTATGTGTGTACGCATGTATACATACGCATACATTATGTGTCTATATGCATACAGACCCATTTTTTGTTGTGCACACTAGGAGCCACTGCTTTTTGATGGTGCCATAGGATCACAAACACAGAGCAGGGAGGGACCTTAGGAATCACAGAGCTGAAAACATGCCCCCCCATTTCACAGAAGAAGAAACTGGGGTAGACAGAAGGAAGTGCCTTGTCCTAGGTCCCATAGCTAGTAAATGTTTAAGCTGAGATTCAGACTCAGGCCATCCTGCCTCCAAGCCCAGCACAATCATCTGTTGCTTCACATTGTTTCTTCATGGTCACCATTCAATGGTTTGTTTTTTCTGTTGTTGCTGTTTTTTGTTTTTTTAGTTCTGTGGAATGCTGCTTCCAGAAGGAACAGCTCTGTCCCAAATCACTGGGGTTTTCCCAGCTGCTGGGGCTTTTGGGAGGCTGCTGGGTCCAGCTTACTGAAAAAAAAACCTCAGGACCACCACCCAAGACCGCGATCAGGATCCAGGATGCTCAACAGGAGAGCACTTGGCCTCTGAATGATCGCTTGGCCCCCCTGCTGTCTGCAGGCCAGGAGCTCTGAAGCGGCACTGTGGAGGCGGGTGCAGAACCTCTCCTTTCCGCTTCTTAGCCCTGGAGGCAGCTTGGCAGGACCCGCTTTTCTTCCCAGGTTTTTAGCCAAGTTCTACTAACCTGAGTCCTTTTTCCTTATGGCTGGATAATTCTGGATCCTGCCACAGCTGTACCAGATCCACTCTCCTGAAGCTCCAGCCCCGGCGTCGGCTCGTCCAGCTGCCTCTGGGGCAAAACCTGCCGTTTCAGGCTGGGCTGGTTTCGGCTTTCAGAGTTGAAATGGTCGCTTTGAGCCGAGCTGCCTTCAGCAGGAGATATATCTGTGTGCGTTTTAGAGCCCTAGAATTTGTTTAGAGTCATATTTTTTGGGTATTTGATGCGGCTGTGTCAGAGCTGCGATTTCTTGCTGCTCCTACGCCGCCATCTTGGCTCCTCCCCCCTCTTCACATTGTTTCTTAATCACTGCTTCCATAACCACCAAATGGTGGCTTAACTAATAGGCCATATTGAAATATATTTCATCTGTAAATATACATGAAACATTTACCACATGGCTTAATGGCACAGTTTCCATTTAGTCAATGACTAATATTGACACTTGTTCTTGAGAAAATGGAACTTCATCTAATTCTGGGTATCTCTCTTTCCAGTACTAAACAGAGGCTGCAAGAAAAAGTCAGGACCCCAAGGGGTCAGGATCAGTCACTAACATCTGGCTGTTCAAAGAGAATTTTGTAATGTCTAGAGCACAGATCTTTGTTTTGAGCTCTCCGTGTTACAGAACAGCCTCTGAGTACAATTTTTCCTTTAACAACAAACTGCACCTGTGACCTTGGGGTCTAAAGCTTATGACAGATGGCAGGGCTCCATCTGAACATCATCCTGCTCTCCATAGCCATACTGGGCTCAGCAATAGTGTTGGCTCAGGGGCCTCATTTTTAGGACTGGCTTCAGAATAGCCTCCAGATCACTCAGCTCTTTGTCTATGGAATCAGTTCAGAACGGATGGCCTTCCCTTTGTTTAAAACACACCTGTAAATCGCCATTGGTTTTCCAAAATATTGTCATTAAACCCTTCTCTGCAGGGATGTCATTTATGGGTCATGCACTATTTTCTTCCCCTGTCTGTCTATCATGGTCTTCTGAACCAACACTTTGAAAATAGGGTCAGAAAGAAGGTGAGATGGATGCCCATGGATGCCCAAATCACTATTATGGTACTTTTTATAGCAATGAATGGGAAACAAAGTGGGTACCTATAGACTGGGGAATGGCAGATGAATGCAATAGAATATTTTTGTGCCATAAGAAATAGATGAATATGAACAATTCAGAGGAACTTGGAAAGACATGTATCATATGATGTTTGGAAAGACATGTATCATATGATGTTGAAAAAAAGTAGCCCCAGCCGGAGAAAAACCATACATGACCACAGGGTTGTAAAGGAAACCAATACAAAAAGATATCAGAATTCAGAATAGAGCAACCAATCTTGACTACAAAGTACTGATCATGAAATAAGTTTCCCCGCTCACAATAGAAGAGTGGACCAGGGACAGGGAATTCTACCAACACTGTCAAATATGATTGGTGGGTCAGTTTGTTTGGCGTAGTTAACTCCTTGCTATGGAGGGAAGCTGGAAAGGTAGAAAACAAAAAACATCAATATCAGAGCTATAGTGGAGAAGGCAGCAGACTTGGAGCCAAGAAGTCCTGTGTTCAAATGGTGCCTTAGACACTTCACTGTGTCTGGACAAGATACGGCTGTTATGAAGGGAGACAAGTCACTGAACATTTCTATGCTTCAGTTTCCTTATTCATACAATGAAGAGGTCAAATTCAATGACCTCCAAGGTCTTTTAGAGTTTTTCATATGTTCTTCTTTTTGTAGTTTCATAAAGTGTTTAATAAATACTTGTTGATTGATTGATTGAAGGTTGGAAAGAAGAGTTGGAGCCAGACAGTGGAGGGACTTGAACGCCAAGGCATTCATACTCTCTCTTCTATTTTAGAATGTTAACCCAGGAAAGAGACCCTGGTTCCCAATGCTTTGTATTCTTAGCATCTGAACCAAACTGCCAGACAGCTGTTCATTCATGGGGAGAAGCTGTCATCATTTGCTGCTTTCTTTTCTCTGAATGTTCTCAAGCTGTCAAAATATTTGCTATGTCTATCAAAACATGTCAACCTCATTTTGTGCACTGGGCATGAGCCTCATTGATATCTCTGCATCAAATAGGTTGGTTGACTTGGCAAATATGTAAAGAGTTAGTTGAGAAAGTGCTAGAGAGAGTTTGGAAGGTGGGACGTAAATATGATGGAGTATGTGATAATAAGATGGTTGACGCCATTGTGACAGCTGAGGAAAGAAGTAATGGAGATTCTGAAACATTTCCTAACAGAGTATGTAATTGAACGTTTGCAAGAAAGTATGATCTGTCTAAGGCAACTAATAACGGATTAAATTGGGTACCAATTACATGGCAATGTATCCATAAGCTTTAGCTTCTCAGGTTGTTCTAAGGTTGCATTTCAAAGTCTGTTTCAAATTAATACAAATGTCAGGGGCACCCTCAAAGGACCTCCAGGATCCCCTAGCACATACTTTGGAAAAGATAATGAACTGGAAGAAATGGAGATTCATACCCAGCTCTATTTTCAGACTCTGAAGAGCACTTCTCCATACCCCTGGATTGGCCTAAAAGTCATTAAAAAGGAACTTGTTCATTTAGCGTGATTGCCAAATTCTAAGTTAACTCAGTGAACTATGGAAAAGGGAACTTTTGGAATTTAGACTGTCTCTTCAATGGAGACTTACAAAAATCACTAGTAATATTAGTGACTTTAAACTTCCTATGCTTGATCTGGGAGATTTAGATCCTTATGTTGGTTATTGATTTTGCCCAGCACCACACAAAATTATCATTTGAGGAAGGAATTACAGTAATCAAAAGAGGATGTGGCCAGAAAATTTGCCATCCAGGATGTGATTTGAGGGGAGCCCTTTCACTTCTAGTTGCAAGAAAAGGGCGTCATTACTGACAATCAACATAAACCCTCACATTCCTGTCTTGACTTAAGTAGGATGGCAGTTACCAAAAATATACCTTGCCAAGGATGAAATCCTCCTGAAAACTGGCTTCATCCTCATAGATAACAATCTTAAACCAAACATTATGCCCCTGGGAAGAAACAGTGCCTAACGGACAAAGACAGAAAGTGGTGATGGCCAATCCAGGCTCAAAAGACACTTCCCAGACCTCAGTCCATCATGCATCATTTATTAAAGGCCTACTCGATGCAATGTCCTGGGCTAACCCACTTAGAGAGATTCTTTCTGTTTTCTGCTGTTTTTCCATAATCCACTCAAACTTTCTTATCCAGCAACCAACATCAGCACTTACCTCAAAAACACTCTGTATTTTCATAAAGTCATCAACATTGAGTTGGCTTTCAAGGGGTTCTGCTCCACATTTCTCATCACCTTTTGTTTTAGAAAACGTCTGAGGTCCAGGCTCAGCATTTTCCGGAAGTGGAATATTTTGATAATTCATGATGATGCTACTTCCTCTTGGAATCTTCACTTTCTTCATATATGGTTCCTATTTTCACCCAGAAGGTACATTTGAGAGAAGTAAAGTTTGGCAAGAAAAATCTTCTCAAATCATCTTTGCAAAAAGAAATCCCAAGAGAGTCAAGTGAGTACAATTTAAATCATTCACCAAAAATGCATTAAGCATCTACTATGTGCCAAGTACAGTGCTAAGAAGTGGAGATGGAAAGAAAGAAAGGAAGAAAAGAAAAAAGAAAGAAAGGAAGGAAGGAAGTAATAAAGAAAGAAAGGAAGGAAGGAAGGAAGGAGGGAGGGAGGGAGGGAGGAAGGGAAAGAAGACAGGGATGGAGAAAGGAGAAGAAAGGAAGGAAATAAAGAAAGGAGAGAGAGAGAGAGAGAGAGAGAGAGAGAGAGAGAGAGAGAGAGAGAGAGAGAAAGAGAGAGAGAGAGAAAGAGAGAGAGAGAGAGAGAGAGAGAGAGAGAATGGAGGGAAACATTAAAGTCTTACCCTGCCCAGTCCCACTGCTCTCTCCTACCAAAGTTCATTTTGCAAATTCTCAGTAAAGATTTTGTCATCCTTCTACTTTGCTGAACCTAGCTTGGTTAAAACTGTGCCGTCCTCCTGCATGCAACTGCTGACTCAGAGAACCAGCATCTAATCCTCCTTAGAAATGCATTTGAAAGGGGAATTTTCAGAATCAGCTGGCTTACCCCGTTGCCATTAGTCTGCTGTGATCAGAGTGTCCATTTTCCTTCCCAGGAGCACCCACTGGATGCCCACAGTGGCAGCCTCTCCCCTACTAAACAAAGCCTGGAGTTGTTTGTTTCATCTGGTCTTAGGGCCCCTGCAGGTTTCCCAGCAACCTTTATAAAGGCGCCTAAAATTTTCCTTTTTCTCTTTCTTCCTCCTAACGACTAATGACTAATGACTGAGTTGAAGGTACAGAGCCAGGTTTAAAAGGCAGGGAAATTCACTCCATTCATTTTTCAGTAAGCCCCAGATGAGAGAAGATAGTCCTCGGAAATATGAAAAAGAATAGCCAGCCAAAGGGAAAAGACTAAAATGCTGCAGGAATTTTTTTTCTATGCAACAAATTCTTCTATTCCTAAGTAATGAGCCTCTCTCACCTGGTCACCCCCACCACTTAAGGGAATAGGAAGACCCTAACTTGCCTGAAGGAAGGGCAGGTTGCTTTAGATTGTGGAGCAAGGGAAAGAGTGCTGGATTGCTGCTTGAACTTTTCTCAAAGACGATGAGGTTAGGGAGGTGATGTCATGACATGCACGTGAATTGGATTTAAGTGAGGCACTAGAGAAGCAAATACAAGCAAAAGGGAAGATGGCTCTTGCCTTCAAGAAGGTTATAGTCTAAGCAGGAAAGATAACATATGGAGAGAGTTAGGGGAAGCGGACGAGGCCTCGGATTTCCCATTTAGAAAATGATTATTTTCATTGTCCTCATTGCAGTTGACATTTCCAAATGGCTGTAAGCTCACCAGAGTCCATGTAGCAGAGTGAACGGGAACTGGCCTCAGGACCAGGAAGTTCAGTCATTATCATCTTGTCCAGTTCTTCGTGAGCCCATTTGGGGTTTTCTTGGCAAAGATACTGGAGAAGTTTTCCATTTCCTTCTCCAATTCATTTTACAGATGAGGAAACTGAGGCAGACAGGGTTAAGTGATTTGCCCAGGGTCACTTAACTAGTAAGTGTCTGAGGCTGGATTTGAATTAGGTCTTCTGCACTCTATTTCCTGGGCCACCGCTCTGCGCCAGAACAAGGAAGGTTTGGGATCAAAGCCTCTTTGAAACATCCTGGCTGACCCTGCCCAGCTCCCTTGTCCTCTGGGTACTTTGGACCAGCGTTGCTAAACTCAAGCCTGTGGCTGCCAGACTCTGAATGCTGCCCCAAGCAGATAACAGGTCCTGGGGGAAAGGTCCTTATACCGTCATAACCAGGCTTCTACTCCCTGTCTTTGAAGGCTTACAAGTATGGTGTATATATATTCTCTCATTTGATCCTCACAATAACCCTGGGAGCCAGGTGCTGATTGCTACCAACATTTTATAGTTGAAATTCGGAAGTAACGTGGGCTGCTCAGGGTGACACGGCATCTGAGTATCTGAGGTGGAATTTGAACCAAGGTCTTTCCCAACTCCAAGTCCAGTGTTCTGTCTAGCTCTGTTTTCTATAATACTAGTGCAAGCTCCTCCTTTGAAAAATAAGGAAATAGAGGGGCTGTTATGGGAATCTAAAGATCTTCCCTGCCCCTAGGCCCTTTGATAGGCTTAAGTGGCTTTGAGAACCTTGAAAGTATACTCTGTCCCCTAATAGGCTGAATGTGGTCACATGGAGCCTGTGGCTGGAGGCTCCTTCTTCAGCAATGCCCCCACTTATTACTTTGTGATTGGGCAGTGGGTTAAGAGGGCTGTGACATTCTCCCATCCAGGAGAAGGCTATATATACCCTGATGTGCGGTTTTGCTTTGGGACTCACTTTGAAAAGAGTTGTGTGATTTGGCCAGACGAGACTCTGGGAAGCCATTGAGCCCCCCGGCTTTGAAAAACCCAGATGTTGGTGTTTCCCTTTCTAGTAACTGACCAGGTATGGATGTAATGGTCAGACGACTGGAAGCCCTGTCTGCTGGTCTGTTTCTTTGTCTGCTTGTAACTTGTGTTTGTATTCCATTTGCATTCTCTGAAGTTCGGGGTGCTGACTTTTTCCCCTGAACTAGGTAAATGATATGTGTTTGATTGATTAAAGTAAGATTGTTAACGCATTTTGAGTTGCTTTCCTTTAGAAAAGCAGATCTAAGAACCTGTGCTAGCAGCCACCCTGGGTATGCTAGGGTGCTTGCTGATACAGGGGCTTATAAGATATTAGTTTCAGAACTGGAAGAGAAATTCAGAAACTTGCTCAAGATCTTACAGGCAACAGGAGACAGAGCCAGGATTTGAACCCAGGACATGGCAAACCACTCATCTTTGCTAAGAAAACCCCAAGAGTTAGACACAACCGAAAAACAATGGAACAAGAACTTCTGACTCCACAATCAATGTCCAAACCCAGATTTCCTTCCTTATTTTCCTTTGCCTCACTTCTGGCACACACAAAAAGACCGCATAGCATTGTGGGAAAAATGTGGGACCTGGAGCCAGGACACCTGGGTTAGGTGTCATCTCACTTTATGGGAAGCCACTGCAGAGCTCAATTGTGATTGCGTTAATTATGCATGCACGACTTCTACCCCAGGGCTGCTGTGAAGAGTGCCTGGTAAACCTTAAAACAGTCTAGAAATATGACATTATAAAGTAGGAATAAATTAGAGCTCATTAGAATGCTGAGAGAAGTGAAATATTGAAAAGTAATTCAATAAAATTCTCTTCTCAGCTGTGTAATTATAGTGACCAAGATGAGAAAATTGGCTCCCTTACCTCCTTTGCAGAGGTGAGGGGCCTGTGGGTATGGAGCATGTAGTCAAATCCTGGCCTCTACCTGTCTTTTCTGGCTTCTGTCATGACTCCCTCCCCACCCCCACGCTTTACCATTCAGCCAAATCATTCCATTTACCCTTCCAATCCTCATGGTACAAAACTCCACTTTCTGTCCCTGTGCCTTTATGAGACCGATCTTCTTGGTCCACATTCTCAGCTGCTCCGTGATAGAGGGAGCCAGCAGACATATTTCTGTTACAAGAAGATGGGTATTACTCTGACCCTCTTCCATTAGTGACAGAACCAGCAACCATACTTTATATCCAGTTGGAAGAATTTTGTGTTTTTCTTTAAAGGCCAGAATGCTATATAAATTGTACTCAATTGCTCCCAACTGGGAACAACACACATAGTGCCAGCAATGAAATTCTTGGTGACTCGAAAGGGCACAGGTCAGCTTCTTAAATGGTCACTCGATATTTTAGAGCAGCGGTTCTCAACCTCTGGGTTATGTTCAATTTGTAACAATGAAAATACATCCTCCATATCAGATAGATTCATAACAGTAGCAAAATTATAGTTATGTATTAGCAATGAAAGTAATTTTATGGTTGGGGATCACCACAACATGAGGAACTGTATTAAAGGGTCACAGCATTAGGAAGGTTGAGAACCACTGTTTTAGAGAGAAAGAGAAAGAGAGAGAGAGAGAGAGAGAGAGAGAGAGAGAGAGAGAGAGAGAGAGAGATTCTGACAAAGGAAAAATCAGGCTCAGTTTAGTACCAGGTACTAATGAGGAGAAAACATTCCTGGAGGATGCATCCTGAGAACCAGGTATCCCACAGACTCATCCCAAATATTGCTAATTATTCCAAGGCTCAAAGGCAGCCTGGCCTACTTAGCTTGTAAGGGATCTACAGAGTAACTCAGCTTGTGGTGGTTAGAAGCGAAGGCTAATGAGCAGCTAAAATAAATAGCTGGGGAAATCAATCATATTGCTACTGGATTATTTCCTCTAAATTATCCTATTTGAAATCATTACTGTCAAGGCATCCTCAAGTGGATTACATTTCTCTTCATTGTTTTTCTTTGTAAGAAATCTGGTTTTGGGGTAATGAGAAAGAGGCGAGGCATGGAGTGAGCAGGCTTGAGCTTGAGGCCTGAATGACTCTGAGCAAGTCATCCCTAAACCTCAGTCTCTCTTTCTGTCTAATAATGTGGCCTCAAGGCTGCAGATTTCTCACCCCTGCACCTATGCCGATGAAATCTCAGGTCCAGAAAATAATCATAATTTAATAAGAATGGTGATAATGGCCTCTGCTTCTGCAGTTCTTTCTTTGACGGTGAGAATTTGTAAGCTCCACTTTTCTTGTTGGCTTCCACAACAGAATGTAAGTACTTTGAGGGCAGAGACTGACTTTTTTCTTTTACTTGTCTTATTATACTGTACTGGTATGTAATACTATCTATTACTATATACTATGTATTATACTATATTCCCAGATACAGTACAAACTTAATAAATTCTTTGTCTAATCAAATCTCTAGTCATTTAATGCATCTTCTTAATTTTATCTACAAGGAGAAGCAGTCTGGAAAAGCTCCCAGCACCTGCTTCTCTTCCAGGTTCTGTGTGATCACCGCTTCCGTCCTAACTCTTCCAACTCTGGCTCTCCCCAAGTCCCTGTCCTCTAAGCCACTCCTTCCACTGTAGGCCATGGGCTCGATGACAAATCATCAAAAGACTTCCAGGCTCTCGTTGCTCACAGTTCTTCCAGAAAAATGGATTGCTTTGCTTAGTTTGAACAAAGGTATATACTTGGAAGGGCTGGCTAGGTGGCACAGTGGATAGAGTGCCAGGCTATAAGTCAGAAAGACTTTATCTTCCTGAGTTCACATCTGACCTCACATATATACTAGCTGTGTGACTCTGGGTGAGTCACTTAAGCCTGTTTGCCTCAATTTTCTCATCTTTAAAATGAGCTGGAGAAGGAAATAGCAAACGACTCCAGTATTTTTGCCAAGAAAACCCCAAATGCAGTCACAGAGAATCAGGCATGGCTGACAAACAACTGACCCATAGCAAAAACATACTTGAGAGTAACAAAAAAAGATAATTGTTTCAAAACATAATTTCAGATCATTCATCCTATGCTTAATTCAGATTGGTGGGGTTTTAATAGTATGTCTTAGCTCTGAGTTTTAACAGTAATATTGATCTATAACTCTAAACTGAGACTGGCAGTCTGTCTTTCCAGATATTCCAACCAAACTGCACTACTTGCCACACCTTGGACGAAGAGTCCATCTTCTGTGCCTGGAATGCTTTCCCTCAACCTGCCATCCCTTGGAATCCCTGCTTTCATGTAGGGCTTGGCTCAATTCCCACTTCCTATGGAAGGCGTATCCTCCTCCCTCCTCAGGCCGTTAATCCTTTACCCCTCCCCTCAAAATTACTCTGTACTTACTTGAAAACATTTTGCATTTATTATCTATGTATATGTTTCTTTTTCCCCCTGTAGCTAAACATAAGCTCCTTGAGGGCAGGGATTTTTTTCTTTATGTCCTCAGTAGTCATCATAGTATCTTGCATATCATGGGTACTTAAACTGGATTTAGTCTAGTTGAAGTGAAATGAACTCATCTTCCTGATGACCAGGTCAGTTGGTTGACATTTAGGAAATCTTGAAGGGAAAGGTCTTTACCTGACAAACATTGGATTTAACTCTACAATTCCTTAATATTGTATCCCTCAGGAAGGGCACTGTATTCTAATCTAAGTGCACCTTGGAAGTGGTTTATTCAAAGCATCTTGGTACTGAGCACACACATGTATAAAGACTCTGAGTCAAAAGGTTCTGTAGGACCTGGAGTTATCCGATCAGTCAGATGAGGCAGGGCCTAGTGCTTCTAAGGAGGTGGGGTAAGAAAGCCGGGAATCATGATAACTGATATTTAAATAGTACTTTAACATTTTCAAAGAGCTTTACATGCATTAACTTATGATATTGAGAGGCAATGTGGGTCAGTTAGAGAACCTGCCTCAAATCAAGAAAACTTGGATTTAATTCCCAACTCTGAAACCTACTGGCTTTGTGACCCTTGGGAAGTCACTTTCTTAGGCGACTTTGTGGCAGGGAAGGTGCTGCCCCCATTCTCATCCACTGGCCACCTGGGAGAAGGTATACGAACAGCTGTACCCAGAGCCAAGTTCAAACCAGTGGCCTCTGAATGCTGGCATCTCAGCCCACCGCTACCTTCCCACCATCCCAACCCAATCAATCACCCTGGAGGAGGAAGACCCAAGCTGGGCCAAGCTCCCTCAGCAATGCTCCTGTGAGATTCACTGTTCATCTGTTACCTACTATCATGCCACCCTACATCCTCTCATTTCTGTCTCCATGCTCATACTAAGCAATAGCCACCACTTAGGAAAAAAGTATTCATGAGTCCCTTCTTTCCAGTTCTCTTACCCCCATCCTCCTCAACCCTAGCCTATCAATATTCTACTCCAACCCTGTCCTTCCCTTCCACTGAGCCCTCTGAAATTCTCATTCCTTAATAAACAAACTCCCACTCATTTTAGACTCACCCATTTCTTCCAACTCCCTGGCTCTCCTCTGAAGATACTGAATCCCCAGCTCTCCTCTTATGGTCACTCTCCCTTCTAAACTCTCCCTCTGCCTCCTTTACTCAGTAACCTTTATGCCTTTGAAGTACTCTTAATTACATTTTTATAATCTGTGCAAATTATAATGGGTATAGGATGCTGACCCACAGGGCATTTGCCTTCCTTTTAAGGATTCAGCACCTGGCTCACTATCTTCCTCTCCTCCCCATCTCCTGGCTTTAGACTAGGAGTGTTTAATATTCATAGAGATGCCTCTCAAACTTCCTCACCTCCCAGTTCTTCAGCTACTCTCAGTCCCATGACCTCCTCCTTCATTCCACCTCAGCTCCACATGAGGATGGTGATATACTGGACCTCACCATTACCCATGTATGTTCCATTAAAAACTCTGGCATTCCCTCATCTGATCCTAGTCACCCATCATTCTATCTTTCCCTGTGGCTTGGGTCTCCTGCACCCATTCTTTTGAGACTTCCAATCCGCGACCCCCAATACTATCTCAGACCATTACCCTTACCTTGACTTCATCTTCCTCTCTGACCAATCTCACTCTAAGTTAGTCACTTTAACTCTACCTGGTCCTCTGCTCTTAAGTCTCTTAACCACTTGCCCTATGGCTGCTCTTCTCTTCCCAGATCTCACACTCTCTGCCTCTACCGCTCCTCCCCATAGGGAGTAAAGGCAGTCAGAGGGAATCTCACAATTATGCTGCCCGGCCCCTTACAAATTCAATTTGTCTAGTCTCAGTTGGGCTCTCACCGAATCAAGGTGGAGAAATCCTTCCTTAATTTATTTCCTATCTCACTCCCCAAAGAAGTCATCCCAAATTTTCTCTACTCTCCTCAGTCCTGCCACACATGCACCCCTCCCCCTCTTCTTGCATATTCTCACCTCTCTGGGTTTTCATGTCATTATTCTCTCCTGGTTCTTCTACCTGTCCGACCACTTTTTCTCATTTTCCTCTGCTAGCTCCTCATCTATATTACACCTCTTAATTGAAAGTGTTCTGAGCTAGGCTTCTTCTCTTCATCCTCTCTATTCTTTCCCTAGGTAACCTCATCATCTCCCATGGCCCTAACTATCATCTCCACGCTGATAACTCCAACCCCAATCTCTCCCCTGAACTTGAGTCTCACATCCCCAGCTGTCTAGTGGGCATTTCAAACTGGTGGCCCGTAGACATCGTCAACTCAGTTTGATATCCGAGAGTGAACTCAGCTTTCCCTCTGCACCACCCTCCTTCCCAAACATCCCTAGTTCCAGGGAAGGTCGCTCTTCTTCCAGGGTCTCAGGCTGGGATCTAGGCATTCCTCTTGGCTCCTCCCTCTCCATTACCCAGAGAATCCCATCAGCTGCCAAACTGTGCCATTTCTATTTTAGCAGCCTTTTTTGTATCTCACCCCTTCTCTCCACCCAGACAGCTATCATCCTATTTCAGGCTGTTATCACCTCTCCCCTAAATTATTTAAGTCTAATTGATCTTCCTGTCTCCTCTCCCCCCACTCCAGACTGTCCTACACAGCTTGCCAAGGTACTTTTCCTTCAGTGCATTTCTGATCATGTGATTCTCCTCCCAAATCAACCCAAATCAGGGGCTTTCTATTGTCTTTAGGATAGAATAGAAATTCCTCTGGTTAGCCTTGACAGTAGCAATATGTAGCCTGCTCCCAATCTGCCTTTCCAGCCTCACTGGACACTACTGCTCCTCCCACACTCTGCAATCTCGACAAAATGGTCTTTTCTGTTTCTCAAGGCTCCATCTCCCATCTCCACACGTTTGCATTGGCTGTATACCATCCCTGAAATGCCTTTTCTCCTTGTCATAATTCCAGACTCAGCTCAAGCAGCATGTTCTTCATGAAGTCTTTTCTCATATCAAACAAAATCCTATTTGTGAAGTCCTTAGTATACAGGGAATGCTTAATGAGTGCTTCTTCCCTTCCCTTTCCATCCTGTTTTCTTTCAAGTGCTTGTATGCTCCCTCCCAAACTAGCTTGTGTTTACTTGCATACGCTTCCCATATATTTGTGTTTTTTGACTTTAGATTCATTATATTATACATATATTCACATAAAAATTATATATATGACATAACAATATAATACAAATTGAATTATACTTATATTTTATATTTATGCTATATATTTATATACATTTAACCATCCTCCATCCCCATTAGAATATAAACTTGCAAATTATTCCATTCTTTAGACTTGTATCTTTGGTTTTCAGCATAGCGCTTGATTCAGGAGGCCAAAGTAAGCCAGCTTCAGGGCCATATTACTACAGACTCTCAGTCTCTTCTATTCTCTTCATTACTGGCAACAACAGGATGAATGAGGCTGATTTTATTTTTAAGAAGCCTCTACTTTCCCAGCGATTACCGAAATGCATTTTTCCAACAGGAACAAACAGCGCAGTTACCAACTCTTGACCCTCCAGAGACTTTCAGACTTTCCCTGCCCTGTACCTTCCATGAACTTTATGCCCTCGCTTTAATGGCTCTAATTGACTGTGTCCTCTAAGCAAACCTACCGAGCTATCAACCCAAGGGGTGAAGCTGCTGCCAGCTTAGCTCACTAATAATACATTTCTTTTCCTTTCACTTTTGCTACTCACTTCATTTGCCCCCTAATCTCATCTACCTGATGCTGGGTGAGCTTCACCTTGGGCTCTCAAGGAACTCGGCCTGGGAAACTCCCCCTACACTCCTATACAAAGTAGCTCATGATCCCCTTAGCTGTCAGTGTTCTTTCCCATCTCAGATATCTTGTATTTGTCCTGTCTCTGATGCTGTGTGATCTTAGGAGAGTGATTTTTCCTCTCTGGGCCTTGGTTTTCTCAATTGAACAAGGGGCTGGAAGATGGCCTCCCAAGGCCCTTTGATGGTTTCATCTTCTATGTACACATGTAATTCCTCACCCTCCACCCCCACCCAGCAGAATAGAAGTTCCTTGAAGGCAGGGATTATTTCACTTCTTGCTGTCAGACACTCAGCACTTGCTACACACAATGTCTGATATACAGTTGGCCTTAAATGTTTATTGAGTCAAGGTGTGAATGAAAGATACAAAGAAAAATTTTCCAATATCTAAGTTACAAAGCAAAAGGCTACTTAAAAAACTACAAGATTACAGGCTCCAAGCTAACACTACCCAGATAAATATTTCTGCAAGGAAAAGAATCGATGCTAACTGCAGGGGCCTAGAAGAAAGCCCCAAGGCTGGCCGCCTTCCCCTCTCCCCACAGTGGGAGCAGCCATGACAGAATTCATATCTAAAGTACACCACTAAATCAAGATGGTGCAAGAGCATTCATGGAGAAGGCATCTAAAAAAGCCCAGATGGAGACTTTGCAATCACAGCCCCAACCAAAGGCTGCTGGGGGAGCAGCTCTTAATTTTCTGGACATATTTCGGGTTTGTAATTTTCCAGATGATTTCCTGCGCCAGGCAGGCAAAGATGAGGCTCCTTATATATGAGTTTTACGCTCATTCTCTCAACGTTCCAAGGCTGTTCATATACTGCGTGGATTGGGGAATTCATGCCCAAGAGAGGGGAGAGACCGTCTCAGTGAAGGGGTCGAGCAATCCACAAAGGGAAATGGTGATAATAGAATAACTGGCATTTACCCACAGCTACTTATAACCCAGCTAAGTAGGTACTACAGAGGCTATTATTACTAAGGCTCAGAAACTAAGTAATTTGCTCATGGCCACGAGGATAGAAAGCACCAAGAAGGATTTCGAGACTCCGAGGCCAAATCCTAATCCTCATACAAACCTGCTTTATTTTAGGGGAGGGGGGCGTAGTGTGGGAGAGGAGATCAGTCAGATGTAGGGAAATCCCAGTGAAAAAATTCCTTCCCCAGTGCATGTTGACACCTGTTTCCCATGAACACATGTAATTAACTGGGATAATCAAAGTTTAAAATGAGATTCTGAATAAATTAGAGCATAGCTTGGCAGTTCACTTTTCTGTGAAGGCTGATGTTTCATTGTCTTAAAAAATTGTCTGGTAAAGATGCTGAAAGATGGGAACAATATTCCCCAGAGGGGTTGTGGCAAGATAAACACATTCATCAGGGCAACTAGGTGGCTCAGTGGTTAGAGCATTGGGCCTGGAGTCAGGAGGACCCGAATCTAAATCCAGCTGTATGGCCCTGGGTGAGTCACTTCACCCCCTTTGTCTGTTTTCTCATCCATAAAAGAGCTGGAAAAGGAAATGGCACACCACTGCAATGTCTTTGCCAAGAAAACCCAAAAGGGGTCACCAAGAGTCAGACGTGGACTGAAATAACAACAAGCACATTAGTGAATCAGTCCAATCATTTTTGGAAAGTAAGTTGGAATTATGCAAATAAAGTGACCTGCATTATGACCTGAATATATAAATAATAAATAAAGTGACCTGAAAATATCTATGCTCATTGACATGGAGATTCTAAGACTTCTATGGTGGGATGGTCATCCATGAGGGGCAGTCCCCATATACACCAAATATTTATAATGGCACTTTTGTTGTAGTAAAAAGAAGTCAGAACAAAGCAGATGGCCTCTGACTGGGCAGCGCCTAAACAAATGGTGGCCACCGTCTTCAATAAGTCAATGCCCGCAAAGCAGAGAGCCAAGAAAACAATGTACTCAATGATTACAACATAAGTGGGAAAAGCAACTAAAAAACAGACCCAAGTGAATGATGCAAAACTGCAATGAGCAATGAAGCAGGGCCCCGACCACGCCAGGAGACAGGGGCCCCGAGTGACTGGGAACCGTTTGGTGCTTTCCGATGTTTCCCATGGGTATGTTGGGCTTCTTCATTTTTCCCCTTCTCCTACTTTTTTCCCCCCAAAATATTATTTATTTTATGGGGTGAAGTCTGGGAGGGAGAAGATGGAGGGCTGTTAGAAGAAATGTAAGCAATAGAAAAGTGAAGTATAACTAAAATTTTATTTATTTAATAAAATATTTATTTTATCTAATAAAATATTAAATTAATAATATTAATAAAATGTTTATCTTATTTAATAAATATTAAATCAATAATATTAATACAATATTTATTTTGTTTAATAAAATGTTTATTTTATTATTTTGGGTGCTAGAAAATCAGGCGACTTATCCATAGTAAGATAAGCAGCTCCTGTCAGGGGTGGGACTTGAATGCAGGTTTCCTAGACTAAGAAGCTAGTTCTCCTTGCGCTATGCCATACTGCTACTCGCTGATAATAATGATATGTAAATAAAACCTACTGCTATGCTAAGAACTTTATAATATTACTTTGTTTGCTACTCTGGGAGGTAGGAGCTGCTATTATCTCCATTTTACAGTTGGGGAAACTAAGGCAAAGTGAGGCAAAGTGACTTGTCCAGACTCACACAGCTAGGATCTTCTCAGCACAGGCTGTATTTGATTTGGAATCATAGAATTCTGCCTCTGCCACATAGCGGGAGTCCTTGGGAAAGTCACGTATTCTCTGGGCCTCTTTTTCCTCATCTATAAAATGAAGTGGTTAGTCTAGAAGGCCTTGGGCTTTAAGATTCAGAAGACATTTTTCTTCCCTTTTTTTTGGAGGGGGGAAGGCAGGGCAATTGGAGTTAAGTGACTTGCCCAAGGTCACATGGCTAGTAAGTGCTAAGTGTCTGAGGCCGGATTTGAACTCAGGTCCTCCTGACTCCAGGGCTGGTGCTCTATTCACTGCACCACCTCCGCACCCCTCAGCCCCCATTCAGAAGACATTTTGCATACTTCAGATCTTGTTCAGTCATCTCCAACAGTTTTGTTCTTTCCCAACCTTAAAGTTGTCCAGGTTAAAGTTGGTCCATGCTCAGTTCTAACTGTTACTTCTTGGCCCACATACAGGTTCCTTGGGAGACAAGTAAGATGATCTGCTGCTCCCATCTCTTGGAGGATTTGTCACATTTTGCTGGGATCTACACAAAGTCTTTATTCCAATTCTTCATTACCCCATTCGGGGTCTTCTTGGCAAAGACAATGGAGTAGTTTACCATTTCCTTCTCTATCTCATTTTAAGGATTAAGAACTGAGGCAAACAGGGTTGAATGACTTTCCCAAGGTCACACACCTAGTAAGCATCTGGGACTAGATTTCAACTCAGGTCTTCCTGACTCCAGGCTCTATTCACTGTGCCACTTAAGATCTTAGGAACACAGATTTAGAGATGGACGTGATTTCAGGACATTCACTAAACCCTTCATCTGACAGATGAGAAAGGGAGTATTCAGAGCCAGATCTGAGGACAAGAGGTTGAATATGAAGCAGGGGTCCTCTGACAATCAAACCAGCACCCTCTCCTTCCCACCACAACCAAGCATTATCACCACTTGTAGTTTCAATTCAATAAGACTTTCTTAAGTGCCTGTCATGTGCAAGGCAAGGGGGCTGGACCAGTGATGATGCGGTCAGAGATTCAGAGCTGCAAAGAACCTTGGGGCCATTAAAGCCAAAGCCTTCCTTTTATCAGCGGGGAGCCCAAGGCCCAAAGATTGGGAGTGACTTTATCCAATGGCCACAAAGCCAGTAAGGCCTTGAGGCAGGACTCAAACCCAGGTCTCCTCTCCAAGCTGGATGTTTTCCATGGCTCCAGGTCGCCTCTACTAACATGAAACAACTCCGCCAGTGCACACAGAACCACAGACACTGGGAAAATCAAAAACGAAGGAGAGATTCTCTATCAATGTGGCATAGCTTGACAATCCATTTTTCATTAAAGGCTGTTGTTTCATTGAATTTTAGCCAAGAGGATGTTGACAGTTTTTCTTGATAACCCTGATGGAAACGTCCTGGAGCTTAGCACATTTCTGGGCATGTGAACGGTGAAGTGTCAAAGTGATGAAAACACAACACAACACAAACAAAGCCCAACTCTTCAAAACACTTTCTGAGCAAAGTTTGGCAGAAAATGGAAAAGCCAAAGTATCAGAAGGAGGAAAGGGACAAACGCCTAATCAAGGGAAAAGCTGAGAGATGCTTTTGTCCTCAAAGGCTGTGGCAAGAGCATTTCCATTCCCAGCTCCAGCCTCTGTTCCCAGAGATTGGAGTCCAATTAGCATGTACTTTCTCTTCATTCCTCACATTCCAGCGGCTGGTATTTATCGAGAGCTCTCCTGTTCAGAATTTCTAACTTCAGAGGGAGCTGCCCATTCTTCGTCATTCTTTCTGAAGACGTGTTTGCTTTCCTAGTTAGCTGCTTTTCTCTTTCATTTTTTTTATAATGAAAATCAAAATATCTCCTAATTATTTCATGCTGAGTGAAACATTTAGCACATTTATGAAGCAATGGTGCTTAAAATATTCTCCCAGGCCCTGCTGTGTTCTTGTGCTTTTTAAAAACAACAAAAAATCCCCAACAACCCACAACCATTTCCCTTGGTTCTTTTTTCCAGAGGCATCTTTGAAGCCATCTGTACTAATTTCAGGATATTTTCGAGTGTCCTTCATCCCCACACTTGGGCTACCTACCAACTTCAAGTGGAAAAGCATCTTCACCCAGATGTGTCTGCCTGAGAAGGCTGCTCCAGGGAAGATGGTTCATACTGTGCACCTTTCTGCATCCTTGGAACTGATACCCCACCCCCCCACACTTCATTTGTCCAGGGAAAAAGGCATTTGGGCCTGGTGGATAAGGTCCTGGCCTCAGAGTCATGCAGCCACAAATTAAAGGCTGGTCCTTAGCGATTGTCTAGTCTACCTCCCTTGTTTGACCACTGAAGAAGCTGAGGCCCAAGGAAGTGAAGGGGTTAGCCTCTGGGGGCACACCTACAGCTGGCCTATGTCAGGAAGAGTCTTCAGAACAAAGTCAAGGATCATCCCTCAATTTAGAAGTGGAAGGGACTGCAGTGCTCATCACATTCAGCCTCTCTTTACAGATGAGGAACCTGCCTCTCCTCCAGGGTCACAGAGCTAGTAAGTATCTGAGGCAGAATATGAATCCAGATCTTGTATGACTCTAAATCCTGTGTTTTTTTCATGGTTCCAGACTGCCTCAGGAATAAATTTAGCTTCAAATACTGCCTCTGATAGGTGCTATCTGGGTGATGATGAATGAGTCTCTTCCTCTCTTTGTGACTCAGTTTACACATCTGTAAAAGAGGAACAGCATCCTTGGAACATCTTACCTGTTTGCTGTAAAGCTCCAATCAGATGATGTGTGAAAAGTATGTTGCCTAGCCTCCAGGGGGAGGGGTGGTGGTGTTGCACATTGCTCATATCTCCAAATCCACCTTCTATACAGCTGGTGGGAGGAATTTTCTTAAGGAACTGTGACCATGCCCCTCTCCTATGTAACAAAATTTAGTGGCTCCCTATGGCCTCTAGGGCAAATTAGAGTCCTCTGTTTCCCTTTTAAAGTCCTCCCCAACCTGGCCAGCCTCATTGGACGTTACTCTCCTTCTCAAATTCTCTGATTCAGCCAAACTGGCTGACTGCTTCAGACACACACCCCCCCGTCTCTTATCTCAGTGTTTTGCACTGGCCAGGCATGGTGCCTGATGGCATTCTCCTCACTTTCACCTCAGAGCCTTTCCTGAGCCCCCAAGCACTCAGGCCCTTAGCCCCAAGCTCCTTTATGGGCACTGATTCTTTGATGATCATTCATTCTATCACATATTTTTGTCTAGCCTATCTTTCTACCATCTATTTGCCTATGATATAGCCATCTATCAATCATCTATCAAACACCTATAAGCCTATGTTCTCTTTCTCTCATCTCTTTACAATCCTCTCTATCACAATATAATTTTCTTGAAAGTTGTGGTTTTCAATTTTTGTCTTTGTATCTGTCGCTCTTAGCACAGAGCTCAGCACACAGTAGGTGCTTCATCTCTTGGATGGATGGATGGATGAAATGACTCACCTCCTCATAGGGCTGCAGTGAAGTCCAGGTCAGAGAATCTATGTAAAGTGAAGGCACCACCCAGCATGATGTAGGATTGTTTCTTTAGTGCTGTGAGGTTCACAGAGCCCTTTCCTCTCCACCACCCTGTATGGTAGGCAGCAGCAGAATCAAAATCAAATAGCATCCCTACTAGCAGCACATTGACTAAGAAAGCCACAAATTAACATGATCTATGTTGTATTGTTGGGCAGCTAGGTAACAACACAGTGCATACAGTGCCGAAGTTAGGAAGACTCACCTTCCTGAGTTCAAATCTGGCCTCACACCCTTACTAGCTGTGTGACCCTGGGCAAGTCACTTAACCCTGTTTGCCTCAGTTTCTCCATCTGTAACTATTCCAGTATCTTTGCCAAGAAAACCCTAAATGGGGCCAGGAAGAGTTGGACACAACTGAATAAAAGCACTAGCATGCTATATTGTATTTTTTATTTATTTTCTAAAACTTCTCCCAATTACATTTTAATCTGATCCTGGCCTCACTAGGGAAGTCTGCTTCAGCAAGCTTGACATCTCTGGTAAAGCATCAGCTCTATTTTACCAGGGAGGAAACAGAAGCTAGGAGAGGTGGAGCCTTCCCTAAGGCTGGTACAAGTTGGAGCCAGGACTAAAATGAAGCACTGATCTTCCTGAGTCACCCATGCTGCCTCTTCAACATTCCAGTCTTCTTTAAAAAAAAAAAAAGGTTCCTAGTTGAGGGGTAAGGAGTGGGGGGCGGGGGATCATTTACTCTTGTTCTAATTATAATAACAGCTCTACAAATATTACCTCATCACTACAGCAACTCTGGAAAATAGGTGCTATTATCCCCATTTTAGAGTTGAGGAAACTTGATAGCAATTGTCCAATGCAGGATTTGAACCTGGGTCAAGCTTCCTGATGCCAGGTGCCACATATTATCCATTGCACCGCCCAGCTTCAAGAGCGTGTTTCCCAATTTCCTATTAGCAGCTGACATTTTCAACTTGGATACTTTGAGCTTTCTCTCTTCCTTGCAGCTTTGTTCTTCAGTGGAGCACATCCCCGAGAACAGAGCAGAACCTTGGGCATCACCCCCAGTCCAATCTCCTCCTTCTGAAGGACGAAGCTGACATGACCGGCCAGCAGGCAATCCCACTGTACCATTACCTCTCTGACGATTCCTCCAGCTCGCTGATCTAAGCCTTCCTAGTCCACCTGTAAACAGCTAACACAAACATTTCTTTTGGGTTCATGAACACCAACCAGACTGTTAACCAGGAATTAGGATTTTTCCTGAGAAGACCAAAGTCTCCATTTGAGGTAAGAAAATGCTGAGCATTCTTTATGTTTTGCAGAATTCACTGGTTTTCACTGAGTCATCGAACTGTTTGATCTTACAAGTATTTTGAAGCCTTGTTAATCAGTCACCATATTTCCACATTTCTATCTGATACCTAGGGAGCTTTGCCTGTATTTTCAGGCGCCCATGTGACTAAATCATAAAGATGATATACAAATCGTTCATCAACGTTAAGAACAGAACCTTGTGTGTGAAGATGCTACAAAAACAAAACTCAGGAAAGAGCAAGTCATAGGGAACAGCTAAACTGTCTGGCAGGAGGAGAGTCTGGAAAGGGCCTTCTCACAAAGAGCTTGGCCACGGCCCATCCAGTGGAGCTGGGATGGGATCAGAGGGTGTAGCTCCATTTCCTAGTCTCACTAACGAACAGCAAATTCCATTTAGCCCACTTTTGCCAAGGGAGTTATTCTAACACGTGTGTATACTTGTTGTCTGTCCACTAGAAGCACCAACTCCTTAAGAGTGGGGATTATTTCCTTCTTTGTATTCATGCCCAGCATGCCTAGCTTAGTATAGTGTTTGGTATATATAGGATTGTACCTCACTTGGCTGTTAGGGGTAGGTGAAAGACTAGTGGAAGCAAATTTCTGAGGCAACTTGGAAGCTTACTATCAGGGTGAGTAACTAAGGTATCTTTTTCAGAGGTAAAAGTCTGGCACCAATGGGCTAGTGAGGAACTGTGGCAAAAAGATAATGTTAGGACAACACTCCATACCCTGGCCCCCCGTTTTTCAGCTTCCTTTTGTGTACACTCTTCTCTCTAGTTCTTATTTGTACAACAGGTCCCGGGTTCTTTCATAATGTTGGCTGCTGGGCTAAGTCCAGAAATAGACATGCTAATTTGGTCTTTCTCTTAAACAGTCTACAGAGTAAACTAGCAACGTCCATCTACTTCCCAGAATAGTAATTTATGACATTATAAATAGTAAAGAATGCCGATTTCATTAATTTTATTATCTGTAGATCTCGAAGGGGGAGAAACAAAGATGGTTAAAAAAAGGCCATAAATTAATGGGCTATAAAATGTTTTCCAGTGACTTTCTACTTTTACATAAACTTACACTTTCTCATCTCCATAAAGAAACACATTTCACTCATTCTAATGAAGTCAGTCTCTAAAATTTTGACCCTCTTTTTAAAAAAAGAAAAAAATTCCTTAAGTAATAATGAGGACTTACAATAAAAAAACTAGTTAAAAACCTAAAACCTTTTTGTATATGATCAACAAATTCTGAATTATTTCTTCCTTTATTTTTTTATCATAAGTGGAAAATGAAATTACTTAACATGAACACTTGATACATAATTTCCTTAAAACTTCTCTATTGGGAATCAAAACTGTACATATTTAAAGAGTGTAATAATACACACTCATGACAATGTCACACCAATTAGTACTGGTTTATTCCCCAATTTGTACCAGTTTGAGCTACGATTGTAGGAAAAAAAGGTGTACAAAGCTTATTAGGACCCGGCCTGACAGAAGACTTATTTCTCAGAGTCAAAATCTTTAAATCTCTTAGCTCAGAAAGTGTCAAAATAGTGTAAATACACTGTAATTGGACAAATAAGTCTTTTGAAAGAGGCTAGAGATAATGGAAAAATATTTCAGTACCTCATAGACAGTAATCGGTGAAAACATTTTCACTGACTACTTTTTGCCCAAGTGGATTAAGGACTATATATATATACATATGTATGTATATATATGAATATATATTACATATACGAACTCTTGTTTTAAAACGTGACAAACGGCTAACAAGCCTCCGTCAGAAGTCCCGTCGACGTTCCCAAGCATTGTTGGTCTTCTGATCGGACACATTGTTTTTCAAGTAAAGAAATGTTTAGCAGATGTAAACCATTTATTGAATATTTGCCACCAAATATTGTTAAATACATCATCTTGCAGCATATCGCTTTCAAGTTAAAATGTCAGAAACAAACACCAATATTTACAATTATTTTAAGGAATGTTACATAATGACACATTAAGGCGTAAATTCTTTTGGCTTATAATTCTTAAAAGAATGATAATAGCAAAA
>CM053580.1:23461226-23534141 GCA_028627135.1 Pseudochirops cupreus
GGATTAGGTCCCTTCAGGAGGGACTGATAATTTATACAGTCAAACTTGAAAATTTACAGGTAAAGGCAGCAGTTTAACACCACCACTGAAACGTACAGCTCTTAACATATACAATTTTCAGGCCACAGTCTTGAAGGTCTGAAGTATCAAGTTGGTTTGATGAATTAGTCGGTTGGCACTTATGAACACATTTATTGCCCTGTTACAAAAGAACATAAATATGTATTTTAGACAGTTTTTAGAAGCAAAAGCTCACATATGTAAAAAATGCTAATCTCTAACACAACCTACAATTCACATGACCACCTTTCCAAAGTGAAGGCACTATTCCTGTACGTTATCATTGTCTGCATTTTCCTATTTGAAATGCAATATGCCTGCATTACAACTTCTAGTGGTTATCATTGACCATAATCTGACAGAGGGTTGCCAATTACGGGTGATCCCTCTGGTACTAAAAGGTAAATTAAAGATGACCAGCCATGAGGGAATATCCTCTCATATCCCCTCCAGGATTTCTTACAAATTGATGCCCCAAGTGGCACCATATAAAGCATGCATGGTTTATGTTAATCAGCCAATAATGTTTCATCTCAGCCTCCCCAGAAATGGAAGAGCTCCTAAACAAAATCCCAACAGAGAAAGACACAAGCACGTATCAGTGTTAATGGGGAAGGAGCAGGACGGAATGCAAGGCAAATTTTAAAAGTATGCACTTTCTATACTAGTCTCAAGTTATCCACTGCATGTATGCTATACAGACAAAGGACATGCTTTCAAAGATCAGAACTGACTTTAAACTCTACCATTTTCTCATACTGTCCACTTCCTTGTATAGGCAGGTTCACTCACACACTTGTATCACAATGCTAGCAATATGAGTTCCATCCCCTAGCAAACCAGTTACATTCCTTTTATAAAGTCTGCATCCTCAGATGCAGATATGCCAGCTATGCCAACTAATTATAAGGGGGGACCCAGTCAAAGCCCTGAAGGATCAGTATGAACACATGTCCGACTTAAGAATCGACAGCATCAATTGTTTAAAAAAAGGTCAACGTTGAATAAAACGGACAGCAGCCACAGCAAAGGTCAGGGATAAGCCTCAATAATCCAAGGGAGGCTTGCAAATGGATTCTTGCCTCAAAGGGTCCTCCTCTATCATGATGGTTAATTAACTCAAAGTCAGAAATCATTACTGCCAAATTCTTTCATTGAAAGTATCTGATGTATTACAGGATTCAGCATAAAGAAACTCTGGGAAAAGTGATGTCAGTTTTTAAAAAAATTATTAACATGGGGGCAGCTGGGTGGCACAGTAAATATAGCACCTACCCTGGAGTCAGGAGGACCTGAGATCAAATCCAGCCTCAGATACTCGACACTTACTGTGTCACCTTGGGCGAGTCACTTAACCCCAATTGCCTTGCCTTCCCCCCTCCAAAAAAAAATTTTTAACATGAAAAAAAAAACCAAAAATGAAATGTAACCTAAACAGTACAAGTCAAATGTTCTACGGTGAAGTTCAAGAACCTGATTCATTGTCTTCATTTCCAACTTCAAACTTATTTGCTCTGAACTGACTCTGATTTTTAAAATGTATTAAATGTCAAATCACTATTGCTGGACTAGCATTCATGAGGGCACCTTCAATCCACACATGACGTGGCACACAGGAGCTCCAAGGTCGCAGCTGCAATCACATGATGGGCTTATTACCAAGGATACGGGCAGCGACCTCAGTGATTACTCGGCATCTCCTGGGGGAAAAGCACTTTCCTCACAGCCCTGCAAGGCAGGCAGTACAAGGACTGAAGAAATCCAGTCTCTAAATGGCTAAACAACTTGTCTTCAGTCACAAGATTCTCACCTAGGTCTCCTGACTCCAGTGAACCAGCCTGCTTCAATTACCTCTCTGAAAATGCTGCAGCCAGAAGAACACATCCCACTACCGAAGAATATACCGCCACACCAGAAAGACCAGAAAGATTTCCAGAGTCTGATTAAAGCCAAAGCACAGTGGCTAGATGATAAGATGCATTCCCTGAGGGCTAGATGGCAAAGAGGGCCAGAGCCTCGGGGCACTTCAGACAGCTCTCCTGAATTCCCAGTACTGTGACCACTAGGACTGACAAGTGTCAAGGTCCCAATACCCGAGGTGTGCTATGATAAAATATAATCCCGACTAGCTCTCTTCATTATTTCCATGAACTTAAGACGTATGATCTAAAAAGGCTCTCTTCTCCCCACAACTCTCACATGAGCTAGTTTGCTTAAAAAGAAATTTAATGTTTATGGAACAGTTTTCTTTAGATGTCTCTAGGAGTCCTCATACGAACTGAAAACTATATCTGCAAAATAAATCAAAGTGTATCATTGTCACTGAACTTACTTTCCATCTTTAAAATAAGTTTTCAGAGTGTCACTGAAGCTCTTGGAATATTTTACAAATTCTTTCTTTTGGTGTTCAAGTGCCTAAAGAGACAGAAGTCAAATAGTGAAATTACAAGATGCTCAGAGCCTACAATAGCACAACATAAGCTACAGTCGGTGAAAGCCACTGAAACAGTAAAGATCAACAGAAAACCACCGCAGTCCAGTGCTACCCCAAGGTACTGCTGGGGAGGGGAGGCAAGCCTGGATTTTCTAAGATTGGACCAGTAGGACCCTTGTTCCAAACTGGAAAAGCTTCAGAATACGGAGAAAGCAATGGGATTAATTACATGTCAGCTATTTAAGGCTCTGCTTAGCTATGACTGGGGAGACATACCCCAGAAGTTTAGTCGCAGCAACTCCCTGGAACAGCCCACTAAGGCAAAGTGGGTGTGATCTGACGAGGGGAAGGGAACCTCCACACTGAGAAAACCGTAACTCCTGGATCAACACGACAGGTCTCTGATCAGGACCAGTTTGTCACAGCCAGGGAGCATTCAAATGGGAGAGCCAGGAATCTCTCAGTTTGTAAGAGTTTACCCTCAACAGTGTCACCTGCGATGAGGTGAGGGGACAAAGCAACCATGGCAGCTGCAGACAGCACTGCTGCCCAACCTACCCGGCGGTTCTGGTATTGATATTTTTTGAAGACGTTGTTCACTGTGTCAAGAAGTTCTTTTATTGCACTGGCGATATCCCTGTTGGGGAATGAAAAATTTAGCAGCTTTTGAAATCAGTTACATTTAATATAGACATTTTATTGCTTCTAAAAAAGAGAAAAACAATTTATTTTCCTATGAGGAACCGTCAATGTAAAACTTGACTTCCCCGGACACTCCTTATTTCCCAAGCTTGGCTAATCATGTCATTCTGATACAAAAACATGGAGAAGTGGTAAACCATACCTCCCTGGAAAACCTGATATTTACGGAGCATACGTGCACACGGGATGGCTCTCCATCCTCCTAGGCCCAGGCTCTGAGATCTTCTCATTACTCAGTGCTGCTTGAGTGATTTCATCTTACCCTAACTTCCTTCTTTACCTTTGGTCCTCACCCTGACTCCCAACTATGCAGCTGATATGGGATTCAACCCTACGTCTCCCACAGAAATCCAGGCTATGGGGGTTCCCACTCTAGGTTTCATTCCTACCGAGCATTAAATCAGGTTTCACATCTACTTCAATGAGGGAAAACTGTTCTCCAAGATGTAACTCAATTAAATTCCCTTAGAAACTCCCACCCATTACCCAGCAGCTATTATTCAGCGTGAGAGCAAGGTCCAAACTGTTTTTTAAATAATAGGGTACAGCTAACATTTATAAATGTTATTTGATTTAATTCTTACTACATCTTTATGAAGCAGGTGCTATTATCATACCTATCTTACAGATGGAGAAACTGAGACTGAGATAGTAAGTGATTTCCCCAATGTCACATAGCCAGTAAGTTTCTGAGGAAGGATTTGAACTCAGGTTTTCCTGACATTCGGTTCAGCACTTTTACACTAGAGTCAACAGACCATATCAGAATACATTCAGTTTTTTGGTTTTTCCCTTAATCTTCTCCACATAAATGACCAGTGCCAAACCTGGGTGATACCACCTCATTTATGATACCATCCTCCCATCTCTGAGAAAGAGGATGAAACCTAGAATCTTCACCTCCCCCGTAGAATTAGTTTTCTTTCTACATTTCTAGCTTATCTACAAGGGTGCCCTTTTCAAATGACACATTCTACCTTACGTCATTTTTCTAGAGTTCTGAACTTTTGACCATTCTACAGTTTTAGAAGAGCCTTATGTTCCTTCTAGGCAAACTTCTGAATTTATCTTTTGCAAAGTTCCATTAGTCTCAGCTATCACTTGATATCTTTGCTTCTAGGATACAATGCAAACACAGACATGCAATAAAAACCGTAACTCCTGGATCAACACGACAGGTCTCTGATCAGGACCAGTCTGTCACAGCCAAGGAGCAAAGTTCCATAAGTCTCAGCTATCACTTGATATCTTTGATATCTCTTAAAGTCCACTCTGATGCCTTCTCCTGGCAAGGTGATCCCAAGCTCTCAGACAATCAATAGTCAAGGCACAGTTACTAAGCACCGAGCTAAGTGCTGGTGATATAAGAAGCGCAAAAGGCAGTCCATGCCTCCAAGGTGCTCAGTCTAATGTGGGAGATAACTTGCTCAATTCAAAGAATCTCCTTAGGAGAAGTCATGGAGCATTTTGGTTTTTGGTCACGGCAGTGCAAAGACAGTGCATAGGACGTGCATGATCTGTGCCAGGGGAAGGAACAATGACTTTAATAAAATCAGGACTCCCTGATGTAGCCTGAGCTCATCTGGTGCCTCTTTCAAAAAGATGATAACTAACTTACGCAAATTTGAAGTCACTGTGGTCTGGCACCTTTTTAAAACAGCAAACTCTTTAAGAGTAGGTCCAGTCCTACAGAGGACATGGAAAAACTCTAAGGAGCAGAATTACACAGGAATAAGGGCAATGAAAAAAAAAGTGTTTGGGACTCCTCCTCTGCCTGTAATAGTATTAAAATTCTGAATCACAGTAAATACACGAGACTAAAAGTAGCTCAAGACTTCAAGTCTGACATATGTCCACCCATTTCCTTTCCAGTTTAACATCAGCAGCTCGGGCTCCTGCTTCAAAGCCAACAGAAGCCTGCTGGGACAGTGCGATAGGTACAGACCCAGGATCCCTCAAAGAGGAAATGCCACATGATCCTCTGCCTTTGACTAAAATGAAGATTTCTAGATGAGAAAATAAGAATATATTAACTAATATTAGGTCAGATTTTTCTAAAGTACTAACAGGACATAATAAAAAAGGAATATGAGAGAATTTATTTTTGCATGGTATCCAAAGAGCTGGCAGTTTGTAAAGAAATTAAAAATTCAAGGTTTAAATATTTCCTGAAACAAATGCCCTATGAAAACATCCATAGGTTTTTCAGGATAGTCTGTACTGCAAAAAGAGTACTGGGCTGAAATTCCAGTTATAATCATCTGTTATGTGGGCCTTGGTTTCTGCATTTGTAACAGGAAGGGGATTAACTGGTTAGATTCCAAAGTCTCCCATTTCTGAATCATCTGAAGCCTTATAACCCTCAACAAAAGTATTTATCAACTGCTACTTAAGAATTTTTTGATTTCTCAGCTGGTTAGAGCCTGAGGTTGAGATTTCAATTCTATGTTGTGGCCATATAAATAAAAATTTCAGAGGCCAAGACCACCAGCTTAGGCTCAGGCAGCCCATCCCCACTGTTTAACGCCAAATACATTCACCGACAGTCCAAGTTTGTATTATGGTATGTGAAAGACAGCAAAATGTCATTCTTGGGAAAGTACTCAGAACAAAGGCTCCACTACAGTAAAGCTCAGATGCTGTATCAAAGAAAAGCACTTGGTCTTCTCTTAAGATGGAGGTTCTTAACTTGGGGTCTGGGACCTGTGTTTTGTTCCTTTTTTAAAGAAATATTCTACTGACTCTATTTCACTGTAAGTGGCTCCCTTTGTAATCTTATGGCTTTCATTTTGTGTATTTAAAAACATTATTCTAAGCTTGGGTCCACAGCCTTCCCCTGACAAAGGGGCCCACAGCACAGAAAGATTCAGATCCCCTCAAATAGCCAGCTCTTTCTACAGACTATAATGCCTCTTTCTTTGTGAATAAAAACAAGTTAAGCATTTTAAAATAGAATACTAACTTTCTATTAATAAAGGAAGCATTTCTAAGCATAAAAGACAGTGGGTAGAGTGAGTAGAGCTGGCCTTGAGGCAGAAAAAATGGCTCACTTCCCACATCTGACACCTACTAACTATGGGACCCTGGGCACCAGACGCACCCCCGCGGCGCCCTAAAGGGAAGGTGCCAACTTGCACTGGCAGAGGGAGTCTTCTTAGCCTGTAATTCCCTCTGCCAATGAAACCATCGGTCAGTGGTAAAACTATCCTCCGGCTAACAGGAGTTCCTAAGAAACGAAGGATACTGATTTGAAATTCCTGAAAATGTTGTTTGTCTGTAATTCCTGAGGAGGACCAATGATATCAGAAGGGTGATGTCTTGAGTTGTACGTTAACTGGATTTAAGTGAGGCAAGGCAGTACAAAGTCACCATCCTCACATTCTTCTCCAAAGTCATCTGAGTCCAGTGGCATGTCAGTAAGCAAAACGATGTTTATGCTGCCATCTCAAATTTACTAACATTTAATTTCAAAATGATACACAGACTGAAAAGTGCTTTTATGTTTTGAAATTATAAAATAAAAACTGTAACTTAAACCCAACCCTACTCCAGGCTCAGTCTTCCACAGTGGGAAGTAATGGAATAAGGTAAAGTAAGTCTGGAGTAATGCAAAGGGTCCTGGATGTTGGGATTCAATTACTGGCTCAGTCACCCAATACCAGTAAAAAGTTGATCAAGCTCCACCTCAGAGGGCCTCAGTTTCCTCCCCAGTAGAATTAGGGGATTGGAATAGATAAGCTCTAAGGTCCCACTGGACTCTAAATAATAGGTGGCTATCCCAGAGTCGGAATGTTTGAGTTCAAATCAGGCCACAGACAATGACCATCACTTAAACTCCTTCATCCAGACTCCTAAGCTGTAAAATGGGTATCATAATAGTCTTACCTCCCAGGGATGTGGGGAGGACAAAATCAGAACATCTGTAAATGAGAGCTTTGCCAACCTCCCCTCCCTTTGTAAATGGGAGCATTATTACGACTGCTGATATTATTCCTTGCTTCCTGTCAAGAACCTCTAGCTTTTTAAAACCCAAGATTCTCCGCCGAGGCACTAAGCCTCTAAACCCCTCTGCCCCTGGCACCAGGTTGCTAAGCACCAGGGGAGGCCCCCAGGGATGTCCAGTCTGACACACATAGCTGAACAAAAATTCCCTCCTACGTAAATCCTACCCCTAGTCACTCTGAATGCAGGAAGACTCCCAGGCAGTTGGTTTCACTTGGACGTAGCACTGTTCTAACAATGTTTTCCCCTATTTCAAACGTCAAACTTGTACCAATCACCCCTTGCTTTCTGCTCTCTGGGGCCAAGCAGAACAAGACTAATTCCTCTGACGCAAGACAGTCTTTCAAATACTTGCTGATGAATTTCTGTTCATACGATTTAGAACTGGAAAGGAAGTTAGAAATCAGTTAAGCTGCACCCCTTATTTTAAATATGAGGAAACTGAGGCCCTGAGAGACTGTGCACTGACCAGCAGTGGCTCCAGAACAGTCAGTGGCAGACCCAAAGACTGGAGCTGAGGTCCTCTGAGCACAAACCAAGTCTTCCCTCCATGCCCCATGTGGCACAATCTCAAGACTTTCACTGGTTCCTTTCCTCTAAGAAAGGAATGGACCATCCAAGAAGGCAGCTTGCACTCCCTCTCCCGCTCTCTGCTCAGTTTTCCATGCTTTCTCTGCTCTTGGTGAACTACACAGAACCTCCTTGCTTTTCCTCATTAGACTAAATGTCTTCCATGCCCTGCATACCACCTGCTTCTGAGTCTCCATTCTCTCTGCAGGATAATTAACGTGTATGGTTTAACAACGTTTCATCCTGTTGTATTTGTAAAATGCACATTTAACAAAAGGAGATAAATAGAGTGATCTGGAACAGAATGATGGTCTGGCAATCATCTTTTAACATGTAATAAAATGAAAATATTCAGGAACTGCTCCAGTGAAATGCAAACCAACACTTACTTGATTGTCTGAAGGAACCTGACTCGGTCATTGATCTCATCAGGGATCTTACTGAGAATCTGTTTAAGTGCTCGTGCCTTTTCATTCAAGTCCTGGAATTCAGGCTCTGGTCTCTCGATCATATACTCTGACAAAACAAATTTAAACAAAATATCAGCCAATTAGTGGCCTAATTCAAGTCTTGGGCCAAAGTGCAAAATCTTAAAGACAAAACTCTCCAAACTGGAGGAAAAATGTGGTAAGAACCACAACACTGAAAAGGACACAAATGCAAAACCTTTCAAAGACAAGAAATTTTATCGATGCAATAATCAACCGTAATCTCAGACAACTGATGAAACATGCCTCATCACCTCCTGACGGAGAGGTGAGGAACTCAAGGTGCAAAATGAGACATATCGTTGGGCACGACCAATAGGATAATGATTTTTTTGCTTGTCTGTGCATACTTATTACCAGGGTTTTGTTTTTTCTCCAATGGAGGAGGGAGAGAAAATAAGAATTTTTTTAATTGAAAAAGATTTTTTAAAAAGAGGTCAGTTATAATTTAATTCGCAACCTAAAAGAAGTTAAATGAAAAAGATTCTAAGTAAATTCCATTGGGAACTATTATTAGGAGAGTGGTCTCTTAGAGAAACACGGTAGCATTTTCCCATTGTGAAGAAAGAATATACTTTATTTTCTATTTTACTATGGTCAGCAAGCCAAACTCTGTGGTTAGGAAAAAAATCAGCACACGTATACATGTGAATACATAATATCTAGACTTTTAAAGAAGCTAATTCCATCAGGATTTAAAGGCATACAACAACTTTAATCCAAGCACTTGATCCAATCTTATTCCTTCTAACCCCTGGAACACATGAATTCCAGTCAGATGAATTCCTAATCTCCATCTCCGCACCACACTTTGGGCACACACTGGACACCTCACCATCTATGAATACAACTTCTTAACCTTACACCTCCTCTTGACCATCATACTCCTTCACTCTCCTTCTTCCCCTCATCGTGACTGATGATCCCTCAAATCCTACCTGTTGCATCTCAACCTACCACTTTTACCTCTGGTGTCACCTGCCCCTACAGCTAGTCTTGATTTTATAGCATGCCAACTTCTTGATTCAGAAGATGCTATTGTAAACTCCCTCACTTCCCTGTTTTTTGCTGTTGACCCCAAATATGCTGAGCCAACCCTAAGTAAAAACCTACTGTCTGATTTCCTCTCTCCTGCTCTGGGGTTGCTGAGCATCATTAAACAAAGTTATGATTCTACCCAGTAGAAAGGTGATCCTGTGACATTAGCCACACCTTCACAATGGGAGACAATCCTTCCACACTTTGTTTTTTGAAATGTCTGCTCTAAATATTTTGTCATCCTCAATACCCAACTGCACTTTTAACTCTCATGTATGCAGATGCCTACAAATCTCTTGAACCTTTCTTCTTTCTTTGTACCACTAAATTTCTAAAAATACCAGACTGGCATTTGTCCCTACAATTGTATCAAAACTATTTCCCTTTATGGGGCTCTAACCACTAACCTTGATGGAATTTTCTTAGTTCTCACCCTCCTTCACCTCTTTGCAACATTTGTCAAATATTTCCTTAAAACATGCAACTAGCTAAAATGAATATACATAAAATGAACAGACTTCTGAAAAATGGAAACACTGATGTCTTTCATGCAAGTGTTGGAAGCTCTCAGTGAAGTCTCCCCCAATTCCTCCAGTTGTTAATTATGTCTCCACACTCAAACTGATTTGAATTTCTTTCTATTTCACACCATCTCCTGAAGAATGTAAGCTCCTGGAAGGCAGGAACTGTGATTTTTCATCTGTACTCCTAAGACCAAGTACAGTATCTTCCTTGAACATAATAGGCACTTAATAAATATTGTGAATCAAATACAATATTTATCGCAGCCCTTTTTGTCCTTCTACTGTGAATGGGTAAACAGATCTTTTTTTCCCCCCTCCATCAGTTCTCTAGCTGGAGATGGATAGCATTTTTCATCATGAGTCCTTTGGGATTGTTACGGATCACTGTATTAATCAGTCTTTCACAGTTATTGTCATTACAACATTGCTGTAAGTAATGGTGTACACTGTTCTGGTTCCAATCACTTCACTTTGCATCAGTTCATGAGTCTTCACAGGTTTTTCTGAAACCACTTTCTTCATCATTTATTAGAACACAATAGTATTCCATTACATTACATGCCATAACTTGACTCTTCCCAACTGATGAGCATCACCTCAGTTTCCAACTGTTTGCCACCCCAAAAAGAGTTGCTGTAAATATTTTTATACATGAGTCCTTTTCCTTTCTCTTTTATATCTTTAGAGTGTAGACTTAGGAGTGGTTTTGTTGGGTCGAAGGGTAGGCATAGTTTCATAGCCCTTTGGAAACAGTTCCAAAATGTTCTCCACAATATCTGGACTAGTTCACAACTTCACCAACAGTGCATCAGGATACCTATTTTCCCACATCTTCTCTGCCATGTCATTTTCCTTTTCTGTCATGTTAGCCAATCTGATGAGTGTGAGGTGGTACCTCAGAGTAGTTTTAGTTCGCATTTCTCTAAATATCAGTGATTTAGATTATTTCATATCCCTATTAAGGGTTTTGATTTCTTCCTCTGAAAACTACCTGTTCATATCCTTTGACCACTTATCCATCAGGCAATGGCTTGTATTTTATAAATTTGGCTCCATTCCCCACATAAGAAATGAGGTCTTTACCAAAGCAACATACTGTAAAATTATTTGCCCAGTTTCCTGCTTTTCCCCTAGTTTTGGTTGTATTGGTTTTATTTGTACAAACTCCTTTTAATTTCATGTAACTAAACTTATCTATTTTATTCCCGTGAACATGCCTTTCTCTTATTTGGTCGTGAACTCTTACACTATCCATCTGACTTGTAATTTCTTCCCTGTTCCTCTAATTTGCTTATACCACCGTTTATTTCTAAATCACTTATCCACCTTGATCTTATTTTGGTATATGGTGTGGGACGTTGGTCTGTGCCTAGTTTCTGTCAGACTACTTTCCAGTTTTCCAAGATTCTGTCAGAGAGTGAGTTTCTGCCCCCAAAGTATGGATCATTAAGTTTCTCAAATACTGGCTACTGAGCTCATTTTTTGCCGCATACTGTGTGCCTAACGTGTTCCATTGATCCACTACTCTTAAGTCAATACCTCATTGTTTTGATGATTATTGCTTTGTGGCATAGTTCTAGTACTGCTAGATTTCCACTTCCTCCACTTTTTTTTAATACTGATTCCCTTGATACTCAATCTCTCGATCCTCATGACTGATACCTTTGTCTTTTTTACTTCAGCTAAAGCATAAGATTCTGTTACAGTCTCTCATTTTAACTGCTGTCCTATTTCAAGTGTCTTTTGTAAACTATTGTTTATTATTTTGGATTCTACCTTTGAAACTATTCTATTTCCTTCCATTTTGTGGGTGAGTTCATCCCATTCACATTCAATTATGATTGCTGTGTATTTCCCTCCATCCTACTATCTTTCATTTATCCTTCCCTTTATTTCCTGTCCCCCTTCCCTGTTTTGCTTCTGACCACTGCTTTCCTTAATCTGCCTTCCCTCTTATTCACTCCTCTACCCCCTTTTCTCTAATACCTTTTCTCTCCAAGTATCCCTATCTTGGTAAAATAAACCTCTGTACTCAGCCGTATCTGTATTTATATTGCTCTGTCCCTGAAACAGTTCAGATAAGAGGTTCAAGTGTTGCCCAATCTTTGCCCCCTTTTTTCCACCCACTGTAAAAATTCTTATGTGCCTCTTTTGTGAGATAATTTATTCCATTCTTCCTTTCTGGCCCCCCCTTCTCCCAGCGAATCTCTCTTTCTCACCATTCCATTTCTTCTTCTAAGATCCTCCCAACATAATATATTCACATCCACATCCTCTATGTAGACTCCTCCTAACTGCCCTAATAATGATAAAGTTCTTAGGAGTTATACATATCACTTTCCCATGTAAGAATGTAAACAGTTTAATCTTATTCAGTTCCTTATAATTTTCTCACTCGTGTGTGTCTTTTTACGCTTCTCTTGAATCTTGTGTTTGGATGTCAAATTTTCTATTCAGCTTTGGTCTTTTCATCTGGAATTCTTGAAACTTCATTAAATATTTTTATTTTCCTCTGCGGGACTATATTCAGTTTTGTTGGTAGGTTACTCTTGCTTGTAATCCTAGCACCTTTGCTTTCTAGAATATCATACTCTAAACCATCTGCTTCTTTACCATGTGGCTATTAAATCTTGTGTGATCCTGACTGCTGCTTCAGAGTATCTGAATTCTTTCTTTCTGGCTAACTGCAGTATTTTTGCCTTGACCTGGGAGTTCTGGATTTTGACTATGATATTCCTGAGAGTTTTCATTTTGCCATTTCCTTCAGGAAGATGACCTACAGATCCAACTTCTATTTTGCTCCCTGATTCTAAGTTATCTTGGCAGTTTTTAAAAAATAATTTCTTGAAACATGTCAAGATACTTTTTGTTCATGACTTTCAGGCAGATCAGTAAGTTTTATCTCTATTTTCTAGATCAGATTTTCCCATGAGATACTGCCTTTTTTTCATCATTTTACTTTTGTTTGATTGTTTTTTGATGTCTCATGGCGTCATTAGCTTCCACTTATCTGGTTCTAATTTTAAAGAAGTTATTTTCTTTAGTACTTCTTTTGTGTCTATTTTACCAAGATGCTAATTCTTTTTTCATGATTTTCTTGCACAGCTCTCACTTATTTTCTTACTTTTAATCTACTGTCTCCCCTCCCCCAACTACACCTCCTTTAAAACTCCTTTATATTGATACCTTCTACATGTAGATATCAAATGACATAACTAACCGAGCCATCTCTTTACTCTGCCCTTTGAGGCCTGCTACGACCTGATAACACCTTACCTTGCCAAGCTTAGCCCACACTGCAGGCTTTTATGCCACTGGTTCTCAACCTTCCTAATGCCGCGACCCTTTAATACTCGTATGTGGGCACAGCTGCATGTGGGAGGACCCGCCTGGAGCCGGATAGAGGAGCGGTGTCTCGGTTCCTAAGGCCATCGGAAATACGTGTTTTCCGATGGCCTTAGGCGACCCCCCCTGTGAAAGGGTCGTTCGACCCCCAAAGGGGTCGCGACCCACAGGTTGAGAACCGCTGCTTTATGCCTTTGTCACACTGGACTATATATCATCACCTGTGCTGGAAGGCAATGCTGGACCCCGGTACTTTGGCTCATGTGTTTTAACTTCCCCATTCCTACGTCTAAAGATGCCCAATTCCACCCATCAAACCTCACTTTAAGGCAAACACACCTATGGGGTTTTCACTGATTACATAACAATCTTAAGCACTTGGATATTATTTTTATTAGGGTTATTTGTATTAGCATCATATCACAGCAACAGACTTATTCTTCCACAAGCGCGGCAACTATCCCTCTGTATCTCAGTGCCAAGAATGATACTCTGCACATAAAAGGTACCTCGGAAGTTTCAGGAATAGCTTCTTCATTAGGTAGCTAGCTTGTGTAAAACGTACAAAGGGAGACACAAGGGGAAAAGACACCATGCCTGGACTCAGGGACCTTACAATCTAGTGAATCAGAGTTAAAAAGTGGAAATACATATTTATTAGAACTGCAAGTGAGACAGATCAAGAATTTAATTAACCATTACTATTAAACTCTTCATTAACATTTCATTGGCTAAATTAAAAAATGCCGAAATCTATGCTGAAACTGTTACACATTTCTGGTCAAAATTTATTTCTTATAAGCCCTACCTTAATGCTAATTCCCCAGAACAAAAACTTCAGAAGACAGGCCTGATTAAACATAAAAAAGTCAATTTCAGCAGAGTATTCGACTTTAGACCTACAAAGGGATCATTTTAGCATTAAACCCCATTGCCATTGCCAACTAACCAAAATAGTCCTGCCTAGAAGACTTCAGGTATGAAAGATTAACATTTTAAGAATAGATGGAGAGAATTTCAACTTTATCACAATCACAGACAATTATAGTTATTTGTTTTTTAAAAACATTAAAAAAAATCACACATTGCATTCTATCATAGTAGATGGTGGGAGTGATCCAAGGAGAGGTTTAGCAGGGAGCAATTAGCAGTATGACATGGGGACCAGGGACTGAAGAGCAGAGTTGATCTGCTTCTCTAAAGGTTCAAGACAGAGAAAAGAGAGTGACTAGTACAGAGGTGTGGGTCTGGGAGATAACCGAGGGGTCACGGGATTGGAGATCACTGTGTAGGTACAGAGTAGGATTTTGTACAGGAAAGCAGAACAAGAGGTAGAAAGCCTGATGACGATCAGATAAAGGGAATTCAGAGTTCTTGAACAGAGAGGTAGTGTATTTGTGGGTGATGGCAAGATCAAGGATATTATCCTCCATCAAAATGAGTTAGCCGTCCATTTTTTGCGCATGGATGAGGTGGAATGGAGGAGTGGTCATGGGAAACAAGCAGTTTGAGAAGCTAAAACAGTTAAGCGTGTCTGAGGGAGAGTCAATATGTATACTGAATCCTTTTGTATGAGGGCAGGATCAGAATTTAACTGTTCTATTTAAATAGCTAAGTTCTAACAAAATTCTATACATGTTATCATTTAGTGAACTGCTAATAGCTTGGTGATTGAAAAAGCATTAATATGGTAAATGACAACTAAAGATTTAAGATGTTTTTATTCCATATAGTTTCTTTTCCAAAGAATTGAGTTTCTTTAACTAAGATTCATTACTTTCAGGGAAATGCTATTCAGCAATTTCAAGGCACAAAATTATAAACGTAGGTTCTGATATCTGATACCTTCTACATCATCAGCTGCCATACGAAGAAGGGACTCTGTGAAGTTAACTTCTACGCTTTTTTTCTCCAGAATTTTCATAATGATGTCCTGGGTGAGACCTGGGTTTTCTTTTTCAGCCTAGAGTAAGGAGAAAGTTAAAAGTGAAACAGAGAAAACAAATGAGCACGTTGAAGCCAAGTCTTAGCTTTTAGGTACAGTTTGTCTGCATGACTAGGCTTTCTGAAGTCCAACAGATAACCACTAGACTCATCTGCAGCCCTTTTTTCAAGACACCAATCATTCCTGGAGCCTTACCATTGTTTCTGCATCAGTACAACTTTTCACTACAGTTAGGCACCCATTTTCTACTTGAGAAAAAATATCAACTATTTCAAACTTTACCTTATACTCTTAAAGAACAAAACCAACAGTCTTCTTCTGACTTGCCACACTTTCCCCCCTAAATTATAGTTTTTCAAGACTGTATTTTAGAATAAGGACCACACTGGCATTTATCTCTATAGCTTTTCCAATATTTCAATATCTACTATTAACAATTTCAGAAAATGACGCAGAATGTTTTCTGTAGATTTTGCTAGAATAGAATCCTTACTTACTTTCCCAGTCATTTCCATTTCTCCCACTGCTTCAGTCCTGAGAATATTATTTCCTTGTCTGGCTTTCAGATTATCACTGTAATCTCTGACTACTGCCAGGGAATGTCTCACTGATGAACCTTCTGGTCACATGCTATTCCTTATCTTCCCTAAGGCAACAAAAAATCCCAGACATTCTAAATCTGATGATAAAAAGTTTTAAGTTCATCCAAGTTTAGGCCCTACCTTTTTCCTCTGTAATTTTTTTTAAATTTTTGGTTCTTTTAAAAGTCACACTTTAGCTTTACTTCTTCTTCCAGGGATGTCTGCCAATTTAATACTTCTCACTGGTCATGTCCTTATCTTTGTATAAAGTGGCCAAGATAGGCACAAATTTATGATCTTAATTAGAAGGTAATCTTTCTTGCTTCTATTTATGTCAAGTATACTTTAGCCAAGAACACAATTTCCCCCACATCTATAGCATTACAGGATTTTAGTTTTTATGAATTTGCAGGAAACGCACTTCAAGGTACAGACTGAAATAAGGACCACACATTTACATTCGTTTCAGTCGAGAAATGGACTGCTGTCAAACGCTTCGGCTAACTCATTTTGATGGAGGATAAGCAACAGTAAAGCGTGTTCTAGATTACACCGGCCACAGTGTACGCACTGCTTTATCCTCCTCAACACTACCTACCACTCTATATCTAAGCTGTCCCAAGTCTTAGTGTAGTTTTAGATCATTAAAGATTAAACTGATTTTTTTTAATGCTGGTAACCATAATTCAGTATAAGTGGTTAATTTTGTCATCCTGTGTATTTTGTGCATTTAAAAGCATTATTTTGAGAATGGTCCCCCAGGCTTCACCAGGCTGACTGCCAAAGGGGTCCATGACACACACAAGAAGTCTTAGAAACATTCTGCGTATAGATAGGAATACAGATCTTTATCCATTTATCTATGTATATATAAAAGACTGCCTTTAAACAAGGGATCCTGTTTAAAGAGAGGCAACACTGTGTAATAGAAAGATAGTTATGACTTAACAGTCAGAAGATCTCTGATACTTCCTAGCTGTACAGCTATGATAAAGCACTTAATTTCTTTTAGGCTTTATGTTTATTCATGGATTAAATGAGTGGGTTGGACTAGATAACTTCTAAGGTCTTCTTCCAGGCAAAAAAGCCCAAAGCTAAACACTGGCCTGAGACCCCATCTCATACACCTATTAGCTGGGCAACCTCATTGTGAAACTGAATGGCACAGTGCTTATAGCGCTGGGTCTGGACCGAGGGAGATGTGAGCTCAAATCTGGCCTTATTCCTAGCTGTGTGATCATGGGCAAGCCACTTAACTCTGTTTGCCTCAGTTTACTCAACTGTAAAATGAGTTGGAGAAGGAAATCGCAAACCACTTCCATCATCTTTGCCAAGAAAACCTCAAATGGGATCATGAAGAGTCAGGACAGGACTGAGATGACTGGATAAGCTTCCTGAGGCCCACTTTCCTCTTTTGATAACAGCACCTATCTCCCAAGGCTACTGTGAGACTTACATGAGATAACAAAAACCCCCCATAAACTTTAAAGTTCTATATCAATGTGGGCTGTGACTATGAAGACCATGAAGGGTAGAGTGAATAGTTCACAGGCCACAGTGTCAGGATGACCTAAGTGTAACTGTTGCATGAAAACTGGCTTGGTGATCCTGGGCTGTCCACTTAATTTCTTAGTGCGCAAACAACTAGGAAACATTATGAGGTGTAGAGCAAATGTCATCTGCATTGGGAAAGGGAGTCTCCTTACTGGGAATTCCCTGAAGTGAAATCACAAGTCTGGTCCTTTCTCCCCTCCAAAAAAGAGAGAAGATTCCATAAAACACAGCTGAAGACAATTTCCTACCACCAATTCTTTCAGCTACATAGGACCATTACATTCACAACGCACTACTGTCATGGTTATTACCTTTTAGATTATGCCCCATCTTCCTTTTAAAGAACAGAATAATCTCTAAGTCTCATGAAAAATCAGTTACTCAGCAGAGATATAGTAGCAAAACAATGCTAGATCCATCATAACATTTCTCACACCTGGGAGGTCTACTGGTTAGGTTCAAGCAACCAGATTTCTGGTATAACTTTCAGTATCAGGCAAGGGTAATCCTAGGGATAGGAAAAACACCTACAAGGAAAAAAAACAGCCACAAACTGTTCAATTTTTCTGGGTTAAAGATTCCTCATCCAAAATCAAAGGGTGGCTCTAGTTCAGTGTTTCTAAGATTTTTTTGTGTGTGTGTGTCATGGACCCCTTTGGCAGTCAGCCTGGTGAAGCCTGTGGGACCATTCTCAAAATAATGCTTTTAAATGCACAAAATACACAGGATGACAAAATAAACCACTTATTGAAATATAGTTATCAGCCCTAAAAAAAAAAAAATCAATAGATCCCAGGTTAAGAATCCCTGGTTGAGATGATTTCCAAGACCCCTTTCAGTTCTAAATTGATAATGTATATGAACCAAAGGGATGGTCATACCAGCTTGTAAAGTCATAGCTAAGGTCATGCCATTTTGTAGAAAAAATACGCTACTCATAAATCAGTCAATGCACTACCCATAGCAGAAAAACAGCATTCTGAGATATCAGCGCATCATGGTACACTCTTACAATCAAAGAAATATGGTTAATTTTTAAAAAACTAACTTTTTATTGATTTAAAAATTTTTTTTACATTACCATAGTTCTCTTCAGTATCCCTCTGAGAGAGTCATCCTATATAACAAAGAATATTTTAAATCCTCCCACCCCTACCGAAAAAAGAACAAATCTAGCAGAATCAGTGAAATACGCTGAAGACTTTTAAAGCATGTGCGACAGCTATGGCCCTCCCGTGTCCATGAAGGGGCGGGGGCTGGTGGTATCCTCTCCTCTCTGAGTCCTGCTTGATCTTTATACTTTGACTACATTCACTCTGAGTTTCTCGATGTGTTTGTCACGTGGCTGCTCTTTCCATTGACGCTGTTGTCATCACTGTGTACACTGTTTGCTTGGCTCTGCTGACTTCCCTGCATTGCTTCTTGTAGATCTCACCGAGCTTCTCTGTATTTATCTCATTCACCATTTCTTGCAGCACAAACATCTTCCATTACATTTATGTAGCACAATTGTTTAGCCATTCTCCAATCATGGGTATCTCAATCACTGATTTCTAAGATCTTTTCCAAGATCTAAAAACTTTTGACTTTATGACTCTTTAAGATTAATTTCATTTTTGCCTTTTGGTATACTAAGGATTTCAAAAAAACAGTACTTTTAAAACATTAAGTTGAGCTTCAATGGATTTGTGGGAAGGGAGAGTAAGGTAAGTCATTTGGTGTTATCAAGAACTCAATTTGATATACCATAAAAAAAAATTATCTGGATGAATTTATAGTCATTAGTGAAATACTATATGCCTAAATCCAAATGAAAACTTGATATAATTTTAATAAACACAACACTTTAAAAATCACACCAACCTGAAGAAGAGCAAAGTGTTATACCCATTGAAAAGTGTATTTAATGCAAATAAAGATAATATGAATAGTAGTCTTTTCTGTAGAGGTAAAAAAAAAAAACTGAAAAATTAGAGACGTCCAACAAAGAGTAGGATTAGCTGAATAAGTTGTGGGGTATGAATGAGCTAGAGTGCTAGTATGCTGTAATAAAAGAGGAACGAGATGGTTTCAAAGAAGATATGGAAAGACTTATATGAACTGATGCAGAGTGAAGTGGGCAAACCAGGTGAAAAATCTACATGATGATATCAATATTATAAAAATGGGCAATTCTGAAGACTTTTAAGTAATGAAAAATTAGCTGAGCAAAACTAGAACAATTTATACAATGAGAACAATGTATCAACAAATGTTGAAAGTTGCAAGAATTATAATAAATGCAATGACCATTTATGATTCCTGAGAAATAATGAGGAAGCATACTATCTGCCTCCTGACAAAGGTATTTTGATTTGAGGCAGAGAATAAGATATATGTATTTTTACTTACAGACATCAAGAGAATTTGTTTTGCTTAATTATGCATATTTGTTAGAAGAAATTTTCATTTATTCTTTCTCTTTTTTTGGTGGTGGTGGTAGTGGGGAGAGCAAATAGATTTTTGTGCCTCCTCACCATAAACTCTGAAAATGTCCCTAGGTGAATGAAACACAAGATTTTCTTTCCCATTTAAAACAGTTTTGGAGTTTAACACACCATTGCTTTTAGTAAACACCGTCGAAGAACACTGTCTTCAGTGATGCAATTCTACAAAGAAGTTGTTTCGATTCAAATCATGATAATAATCACTAAATGCACCCAATGTCATTAAACAGAGAAACGTTTAAAAGAAACCAACACCTAAAGCACTAGGAGATGGACAATGAAGAGTTAATGAAGGAGAGAAGGGCTTTAAGACCCTATTCTACTTCTGCTTCCCTCCAGCTCTGTAGTAAAGTCCAAAGCAAAGGCATCTGAGAAGATTTTTCATTAAAAGGGAAAGTCAGCAATGATTACGCCATGGCTTTGATTCATAAATAACTTATTTTAATCATTCTAATAAATTATGAGCTTCTCACCTTGATGAAAGCTGCTCTCAGTGTCTGAGCTGCAGACAGATTTACTCGTTCTAGCTGTAATAAAAGTTTAAAGTCATTAGTAATGCCAATTTATTTAAGAGAGCATACGTGACCTATCTGAATCTTAATTCTACAGTAATCACTTTGCTGTAACCATAATTCGAATAGCAACAATTCTTGTCAATATCCTTAAATTGTCAACAGAGCACTGAATCAACAGCCTACCTACACAAAATTGTCATTCGAGAGCCACAAAGAATTACAGATGATAAACCTTTTTTCTTTATTAATATTTTAAAATAAAAGATAAATATTTAACTTGTAACTAATAAAATTTTAGATCTATCCTTTAATTTAAAACCAACATGCTTGGCTAAGTGTTCTATACTTCTGTTAGAAAATTATATTCTATTTGATACATTTTAAGAAGAAAAGTCTTTTAGCAGAACTAATACTTTCCCTTGGTTCACAGGAAATTACCTTCTACCTGGGTTAGAATTAAATAACTCAGTGGGTTTGAGGAGTATCTGGTGGCTACTCTTACAGTTCTGCTCACCAAATACTTGATGAAATGCTCATGGTCACATATCTAAACTGAAAGAAAAAATACTACTTAATATTTCTGGTTTCTCTTCTCACCTCCTCACTACTCCTGTGACGCTGCTTTTTAGCTTTTCAATGGAAAGGGAAAGAGAAATAAAATTCAAAACGATCCATTATCTTAGTTTTCAAATAGCCCCGAGAAATGAGACAGATATCCCCATTACTTGTAGACACATACTTCACTCCCTTCTTGGTTCTCTATCACATTTGGACCGCTCTCAAAAGAATTTTCTATATTCTATTAGTTATTCCTATTGTAACACTTGTTTTGAAAACATGAATTTGTTCTGTGACTAATTAGGGAACAATTAAAGCATAACACAAATTTCCTGTTTGTTTATACACGATTTCATTATCAAGAAATAGCAAGAATGCAGAAAACTGCGCCACTTCACAATGACTCATAAGCTGTATACCTTCTAGTCTCCATTTTCATAAGCAAACTTCTGGTCTTTTTTCAAGGTAAAGGGTTAGTATATCCAGTGTATCTTCAAGTACAGGAGCTGTGGGCAAGGGAGGGCTGGTCTACACCATCTCCCCTCTGACCTTTTGTCATGCCCTCGGGCCCCAGTTGTGGCCTGCTCAACTTGTGTGAGGCTTTGCCAGCCTGGGCTCCACGAGAACCACAGCTCAGTGAGGAGCAGCCCAAGAGCCCAGACACCACCACTTTTTATTACAGTATTTTATATATCTCTTAAACATTTAACACGTGCAAAACTGTGTTGTCATCTTTTTCAAATGTGACACTAAATATTTAAGCATTATGCCCCTAACCCTCATTTTCCCCATAAGCCCTGTGGTTTTTCATGGTGATTTTGCATAGCAAAGTGATTTTTAGAACTGTACACATTTTGCTATAGCACAGCTGACTGTATTATGTAAGCAGTATCCTATTCATCTTTGTATCCTTTAGAGCCTAGCATACACTAGGCATTAAATAATTAGTGAATTGAACAGTGAGATAAGATGCTGAATCATGAGTTTAAATCAATCTGAATTTCTAACATATCCTATCAAATATAAAATGCATAATTACAGGATAACTGTGCTTATTCAGAAGTCTGATAGATTATACTTTCTATTATGTCTAAAAATCACATAATGTATTCTTTTTATAAAAATAATTTCATCTGTATAAATGTAACAGCTAACCTCAAAACAACCAACAACTTCATCTGGCTGCAGGTTTCTCATGCCCCTATGGACAATGAAGAACATAGTTAAGTCACCAAAACTAGGCTGCGTCTGTTTTACTGGAATAATATTAAGTATTAGAAAATGTTGCTGCCTTTATAGGTCTCAGATAGTAAAACATTTCAACAAAAGCTTTGAGTGTATCTCATACTGTGCAATGAATATTACTATTAATCCCTCAAGGCAAAGAAAATGTTTGACTTCAAACATAAGAAATGTGCATTGAAGTAAGTAAAATAAACTATTAATCTCCCTGTAAATAATGTAGTATTCTTAACTTGTAATTTTGGGATCTACAAGCTCTCAAGACTAACAGACACTATAAAGTGAAGCAAGAGCCCAAACAGGCTGGCCCAGGAAAGAAGACAATAATCATCTTACTGTATCCACAATGCAATGGGAAGATGGCCTGTCTGCAGGAATGCATAAAAGTGAGAGGACAGAATGAGATGAGGGAACCTAAGAGTAGAATTTGACTAGAATACAAAATAAACAGAAGGAAGCTTAAGAAAGCTGTTGAGGAAAAAAAAAAGGTCAGAAAGGAACCAGGGTAGTGCAGTCTCCAAGATGGGAGAGGGCAGAATGAGGATCAAAAGGGACAGTAATGACCAGCGTCAAACCCTTTACAATGTGACAGGAGGATGAGACTGGAGGGAAAAGCCCCCTGGTTGAAGGGAAGAGGATCCAACTGGAGTCCTCCTGTGAACATCACCTCTCCACTGTTGCAGTCAGCCAAATGTCCTTTTGGGATCATTAGTCAGTGTGTCGGCCATTCCTTGTGGCTTTCTGTTACCTACTGATCTGACAAGAATGTCAGCTAAACCTTTACCAAAGGTTCTGGAAAATTTTAAACAGCACTAACTTGATATGGAACCATTAATGCCTATACTTTGGGTCCAGACATTCAGCTCTTATCAAATCTACCTAATTTTTCTATTGTCTAGCACAGAGAACACAAGAGATTGTTAAGTGCTTGGTTAAAATCTAAATAACCCATCTTTACAGCATTCTCCAATGATCTACGTCTCTAGTAATTCTGTCAAAAAAGGAAATGAGATTAACTTGACGCGTCCTATTCTTGAAGAAATTAACATTGGAATCACTCAGAGGGGTGGAAGCACAAATGAGAATTTCACCAAAAAAAGGAGAGGAAGACACTTTTATCTTTTATGTTTTTGCTTATGATTTATAATGTACCAATAAATATTCATTAAGCTCCTACTATATTCCAGGTACTGTACAAAGTTTTGGGAATAGAAAAAGAAGCAAAAGACAAATTCCTGCCCTCAAGGAACTTACAACCAAATGGGGAAATCAACATGCAAACAAGATATCTGTATGTATAAAACAAGTTATCCACTATAGAAAGTACTTCCTTTGTCCTAAATGTCTTCCTTCAAGCTTCAAGGATTCCTTTTATTTATGCTTTCATGAAAACTGTGGACATTAACTTCTATGAGAACTGGATAAGGTGAGCATAAATTTACAGTAATTGAAATTAGTGATCATCCCCTTAGTTTGGAAAAGATAGCTCATTGTCCTAGCAAACAGTGACAACTCCTTAAAAAATCAATCAAGTACTAATCTAAGAACTATTATGAGTATGCTCCTTGAGGGCAAGGACTGTTTCATTTTTGTCTTTGTAGCTCCAATGCCTACAGCAGTGAATGGAACAGAGCTAGCATTTAAGAAATGCTTGCTGACTGACTTGTGCAAGGGTACTCAGAGACAGAAAGAAGATGCAGTCTCTATCAATAAGCTTAGAGATGATCTTTCTTGAAAGACAAGATATCCAATACGATGATTAGCTTCAAATTGATAGAGTAGATATTCCAAAAAGAAGGAAATATGACTGTGGGGTAGGTTCATAAGGCTTTAGATTTCTGAACTGGAACAGAGAGAGGTCATTTGACTAAGTCAGGATCTGAGTCTGACCTTCAAGAAAGGTCTTAACTTACCTGCAGTAATGGGGGCCCAGTCTCATCTCCACATAAATCCCAAACCTAATCTCTCTCCTGAACTCCAATGCTACATCACAATCACTGATATATTTCCCTACCCAGATAGCTCAACAATATGTCAAATGGGAACATTCCCCAAACAAAAGGCATTTTCCTGACTTCCTCTGGACTTCAAAACCATGCCGAGCTAGTGCTCACTCATCCTAGAACAGAGGCCTGGGGCCTCTGTGCTCTGGAACAACCTCACTCCCCCTGGTGAGTAGTTCCCTCCAGGAGGGGCTGAGGCAGTCTGCCTTCACTCACCTCTAGACCCTGTCCAACTTCCTCTAGCCTTCCAAACCATGCCCTCCGCAGGGTACCTTCATCACTCCTCTACTGGCTCTCTAGTCCTTTCTCTGTGTAGTCTTCCTCCATTAGAATGTCTATTCTCTGAGGGTAGGAACTGTCTCTTTTTGCTTATATCTGTATTCCCAGCACAGTGCCTGGGTGCATAGTAAGGATTTAATGAAATGCCTGTTCCCTTCTTTCCTTTGCTGAGTACATGTCATCTTGCCAGCAGACTACAAATGCCTTGGGTAAGTCCCACTTGGTTTTTGTATGCTCACTGCCTAGCAACAGTATCTGAATATGGCATGCAATAAAAAAATGTTGGCTGACTGAATGTCCTTCTTTGGATCTTTAATTTTATTTGACAAAGTCACTGGCCACTCTTGCCCAGTTCTGAGAGCTTTCTCCAGTTTACCACTGCTGGTTTGTGATTTCACTGTCATATCTGCAAGCTCTTTCAGGTCATTTGCAAAAACGTTAAAGAGCCCAAGCACAGCACTAACCTCAAAGCCAAGCCCAGTTTACACTATTTTATTCATTCAGAGAACAGCCTCTATCCTCTGCTTTTTTTTTTTCTTGGTCTCTAAAGCCAGGTTGAAATCTAGGATCAAAATATCTCCTTCTCTTAACCTCCGCCACAACTCTTGATGAAAACTTTCTTGTGGCCTACATAAAGTCTGTCCATCAGTTCCAGCACCTACAAAGCTGACAGGTCTACATGTAAATTTCCTCATTAAAAAAAAAAAACAAAAAAAAAAGCACATGCTTTTTTCTCTAGTAAATCGCCTGAGCAGGAGTAATCTGGGCAAAACTGTGACAATCAATGCTTAGGGTAGAATGAAGATTCAGATGGGATGCCCTCAGTCAAGTCAGAAAGGCAGATATAGGCAAGGAGAAGACAGTGAACGGGTTTTACCCAAAGACTTATGTTCTCCCGAGCAGAAAGCTAGTCAAATTGGAACACAGTTCACAGAGCCAGTGTAAACAGTTAAGCAGGTATAAAAACACTCTGAAAAAGGTTACATAAAATACAAATCTCATTTGTACCATAGAGCTGTGAAGCTAATTTTTCTCTTCAGATGATATGTATACTGTGAGGCAAGCAGCATTAGCTAGTAGAATTTTTAAAATAGCCACCTCAAGATAGATTTTTCTGTAAAAACAAAGTTCAGCAAACACAACCAACTTTCATCAAAGTATTATAAGTAGGGGAAAAAAAGATGAGAAACAGGAAGAACTGAGTTGAAAGAAATGTCCCTGCTACTTATTCATTAAGCTATTTTTGGAGGAACCAAGGGTTGAAAATTTTCTTCCTGCAGGTCTAGGGCTGGAGATAAGCTCACAGGCCATCTAGCTAAATCCCTTTTTGAGTGACTCACCTGTTCAAAGTCAAAAAGGAGATAGCCATGAAGGACAAGATTTGAACCCAGATTGCTGAACGTAAAAGCTAGTGTTTCCAATAAAACATGTCTATTTTCTATGAAGAAATAAGACATTCCATGTATTTCTAAAAGGAACACTATTAGTTTTCTATTAAGGAAATACCATTTGTAGGTAATCAGAATATCACATGAAATAAAGGACATCAATTCTAACCACTTCAAACCTACATTTATTCTTAAAATGTCATTAATATACCATTTCAAAATAATATCTACCTAGCTTGAAAACAGTTCCTCCAAAGGGCATAGAAATGAAAGTAGTTTATCTTTTTTGGGGGGAAAAATCTATCTGATCTGTATATCTCCTTTCTTTCATGATAAGGAATCAGGATGAAAGCAACTAGTTATTCTTCAAGGAATAGACAAGAAGATTCTGATTTAAGATCAAATCATAAGGTATCCAAGAATTTCTTTAATCCACAATGTAACCTCGAGCTCCATTTCATAAAATATGTATGTGCAATTTGTGCAGAACTCTGTATTTTACAATAGCTAATTAGCCAAGCTTACTATTCAACTACCTTGTCATAGTCTTAATGAATCTGGTACGTGTTGGATTTCCATAATGACATAAATATTTCTGCCTTGTGATTCTGAGTAAATAGCTCTAAAATTCTTCCTCAGTATGTCCCATTAGCCAGGAATTTCTTAAAAAGTAGTAAGAGTAGAGGCTACCCTCATTACTCAGGACCTCGCCCTAATGTGAAAATGAACACCAGGGAATTTTAATTCTTTCCACACATTCCAGAGATCACGCAATGAATGATTCTGATCCAAAAAGAGTTTACTCCTCACATAGCTGGGAATCTTATCATGTGATCAAATCTACAATTATTTGTACACCTTTGTCTATGAACAAGGAACTGAATGCTAATCTTCCATATTGATACATTTATATAAAAGGCATATTTGGACTGTAGTTAAATATTGACTTTTAACAAGTGACAAGAATAACTCATTAAAAGGTGTTCTCTTCACCAGGTGGAGCGTGTGAGAACAAGATTCTTTCTAGCCGACTTATTTCTGAAGGAACAATAATAATTTATTTCACTTCTGAACCCAGACTCAGATTTTATTTCTATTAAAATAAAAAATAATATAACCTCACGCTTCCTGAAAGTCTTCAAACATTTCTAAATACTGTGCGGGTGCAAACTGTTTGTGGTACATTTAAAAGGCAAACATTGGAAGTCTGATCAGTCAATTCTATCCCTTTCACTTCAGACATAAGTATTCTGCCATGCTGACTTGCTTTTATACCTTTTCAGATTAATACACACTCAGCTAAAATACTCCGAGATCAAATTGTAAAATAACATTCACCATTTGCTAATTACCATTCTGTTTTAGGGCTCACAGAACATATATTTCTAATTCTAAATGAGAAAGGTTTCCCCAACTTCTAACAAAATGTTCGAAGCTCAGTTCAGCCACTTAGGAACTGGGTGACCTTGGTCAAGTCACTTCAAGCCCCCGAGCCTCAGTTCTTCATCTATAAAATGAGGGGGCTGCAGCGGATGGGCTCTTCTAGGGCCCAATCTCGGAATGTGTGTGACAGCAGCAATATTGCTCCTTTTCAATACCCGTTATCTAGGACGATGAGACAAAGGCCCCTGCTATCTCTCCAAGTCTCTATCCAGGGGCCCCGGCAGCAATGGCTGCTTCCCTTTCCTGAACCTCAGTGCCCTCATTTATAACACAGGGATAAAGATCCCTTTAATACCTACTGCACAAAGTCATGATGAGGAAAATACTCTGCACATCTTCAAGTGACAGACAAGGGCAAGTTGGTAACTTCTAATTCTGTACTTGCGATACTTGAACCGTCTCCCAGAGAGAAGAGGCCCTAAAAGATAAAGACCCTGCATCTGCACTGTTTCCCTTGGTGGGCTGGTTTGTCACTGTCACTGGCCATCACTAGATCAAAGGCTAACTGGTCACCCCTTAAAACACTGACTGGCTTACCTCATTAAACACAGGGTACATGACTGCATAGAGCGGCATAGAAACCATGGAAGTGGCCTCAGCTTCATTCTTCATCTCTTCCATTGTCATCCTCATTCAAAGACCAACTACAGCAGAAAAACAGTGCTAAAAAGTCAAGGACTCCTCATTCACTGCAGTGTTTTTTCCTTTTCTTCTGTGTCAAGAATGGAAGATTAAAATATGTTGACCTGGTTGGAAGAGAAAAAAAAAAGACACACACATATATATTTATATATTCAATTGCGATAAGACATATGAAAACTTTTTAGCCTTTCAGAGTAAAGGATTTACAAGTGTCTTTTCCAGTCCAGAGTAACGTAATCCCAATTAGGTGTTTCCTTTTCTGCCAACAGGTATTCTTCTTTCCCAATGAGACTGGGTTAGCCCTTTACTCCTCAATCTTTAGCCAGAAAGGGGAGACTAGGTTGTGGTCGTTTGTCCTTCATTCTCAAAGAGGATCATTATGGCAGGAAAGTGGTGCCAGGGCATGCAAATGATTTGGATTTAAGCGAGGCAGGGCTATGCAAGGTCACTAGCCTCACTTTTTCCTCCTGAGCCATCTGTGTCCAATGGCAAGATACAATAAAATTGGAAATGGCCGGGGGGATCAGGGAGTGGGTAAGAGAATGATGGATGACACATGACTAGGACAGAAAGACAGAAAGAATTCATGATCAAATTGTGAGAAATTTTGGTGGGGGGAAGAGGGAGAGGAAAACTGGAGTGAGGAAATTTTGCAGACTTCTAAGAAAACTGCTCATTTTTTAATCAAAGATAAACTTTAAGTAAAGATATGACTATTTTCAAAGATATACATACATGAAGGAAGTGAAAAGTTATTGTTTGAAATGAAATTTTAAGGAAGCACTGCCATCAACCTTTAGCAGTCTTGAAACTACCCACGAGTCACACATTGCTTTATTCATTCAAAAAAAGATTATTTAGAATCCACTGTGAAAGAGGCTATTGGTGAAAAGAGGGAGATAGAAGATAAAGAGGTTGTCATTTTTTATGATCCAGGGACTTAAGGTCTGAGAGAAAAGATAAGCGTATAGAGAGCTATAACAGAAGCTAAAAGGGGCATGTGTACATTCTTTTGGTGACTTCCATCCCACATCCTGTGAAGGTGGTCATGTGGCCCCTTGAGAAACAAGCCTAGGTCCTTGGCCTTTTTCTTAGTTCTATCCCATTCTAGCTGAAGGAAATAGAATCTCCCACCTTGGGCCAAAGAGTAAACCAAGGAATCCAGAAGTCAAAATCTAGGTCAAGTTTCACAGCCAGCACAGCATCAATCATCAATGTTCCAGGAGCAAGGACTGCCCAGTGGAATGAATCATTCAGCAATCCTGATGCACCTAGACATGAACTTGATGGGACCAATGTTATGTAGGAATGGAGCTAAATTTTGACATAATCTCCCAGAGACCAAAATGGTACAGGAGTGACTATGCTTAAGGTACTACAAGAAAAGCTAGTAGTTTTTTTCTAAGACGTTCAAGGTACTATAGGGGTTCTGTTGCAGTTTCACGATGTGTTGTGGCAGAACCGTCTCGAAGAATTCAGAGTCAGACCACCTCTAATCCAAGTACAGACATTTATTGAGACTGATGCCTCTTCTAACAGGCCAAGTTTCACAAGGAACCAGCTACTTCAGAGAAATCCGGAGGGATTTTTATATGCTAAAGATACAATTACATAACAAATTATGAATATTAAAAAGGCAAGAGGGGCTTGTTAAAGAATTAGGTCATAGGGGAGGGGTCCCACTCAAAGTGGAACTCACACGTGATTGCCCACAATGTATACAGAAAAACCCATTCGAGGGGTGTGTATGAATGATAATGATATTATAATAAGTGTCTCTACCACATCAGTTCATCTAAAGGGCAGTTTTTGCTATTACTGTGCAGGTGCATACTTAGGGAAAGTCCCTTCTCTCAGGGTCTCAGGGTCCACATCCTCCTTGGGCATGCTAGTGGTGCTGCTTTCTGACTGGCTGGCCACTGTGCTCCTGTGTGACACTAGATGGATGTGGTTAGGGTTGAGTGCATGGACACACCTGCTCTTTCTGTGGGAAATATGAGTTCACAAATATACCTGTCCTAGTGAACAGTGAGACATATAGGAAGAAATTAGAATATTGAGTCAAGGTGGGGTGTGTGTGTGTTTGAGTGGATAGATAGGGGCACTGGGCCTGCTGTGCAGTGGGGCTTATAAGGAATTTAGAATATTCAGGCTAGAGGCAGTTTTATTAGTATTCCATCAGTTCAGAGGAGAAATAGATCACTTTTTGTCTGGAATGATCAGGTGTCTGTAGAGAGGTGGCATCTGGATATAGGATGGCTAGGAGTTTGACAGGCCAAGATCGAATGGGACAAGTTGAGAGGTAGTAAGTCAGCATTCTAGGCAGAGGCTATTATAGCAAAGGCAGAAGTGGGAAATTCTATAGGACACAGTGACAAAATATGGACAGAAAGAATAGTTGGGTCCAGAGCATCTTGAACACCAAGCAGAGTTTGAATTGTGTTCCACAAGAGCAACTATTTGTGTTTTTTTAATATGATATAGTAATCAGAATGGGTATGTAGTCAACATTAATCCAATCAGTAGGAAATGATTCAGGAAACTAGTTAGGAAGCGGTAGCAATTATCTAAACTAGGTACCAAGGGCCTGAATTAGGTAAAGTTATTGGCAGAAGAAATCTTAAAGGATGAATATGCAAGAAAGGTATAGTGGAAGCAAAAATAACAGAACTTGGCAGCTGTGTATGGGAGAAGGGGAGGCAGGCTATGGTCTGTGAAGTCTGTTTCTTTATTACTTCTAATGGACAACCAGATCTGCAGGGACAGGCCTGTCATGTGGCCACTTGTTCTTCAATACTACCTGTGGTAGCCCTATTATTCTTGGCTAAAGATCTTGTCTCTTTAATCCAAATAAGAACAAGTATAAACAGACACAAAACTTTACTAGGTAGCTGAGGAAAGATGTAATAAACAAGCAAAGATATCACAAACCTAGTTGAGAAAGAAGGGACGAGTTCAGTTTTACTACTGCTGAGTTTAAGGTGTTAACTGGAAAAGATGAAGATCTGGGGATGGAGTTCAACAGAAAAGCTGGGAAGGAAAGTATAACTCGCAAGTCAAAGGCACAGGAGTTGCTGAGATCACCCAGAAACTTTAGTGAAAAGAGATGATGGTCATGATGACAGAAGGAACTGCCAAAAAAGAGAGGAAAGGAATCAGATGATGGAAGATCTGGCATTTTAAGAAGAAAAAATGGGTCAGTTAATGCTACAGAGAACTAGATTTGGAAATTATGAAGCAATTTTACTGGGAATAATTTCAGTTAATTGGCAAAGAAAGAAATCTACATAGGATCAAGGAGTAAATGAGTGGAGAGGGCAACACTTACGCACGCACGCACGCGCGCACACACACACACACACACACACACCCACCCCCTACCTTCTGGAAGTTTGGCAAATTAAAGAGAAAGGCTGAGAAAGCATTCCTTAAATGTTCACTGTGATGCCAGGCACTATGCTAAGAAAGCATCTAAGATGACCCAAGAATAGAAGCTCTGAAAGAAGGCTGGAGGGTCCCCTCTAACTTGGCCTAGACTTTCTCTTCTAATGAATCCTGCTATTACTAACCACCAGCATTCTATATAAAATTTACAACTTTGTACTTCTAATTCTGCTTTATTGATTTTTTTTAAATATCAGTATTGAAATGGCAGGAAACCATATCTTTTTAATAAGTGTTCTTCTGGGTTCTTTATGATCAAATACAGTTTAAGATGACTAAAAGGTGACCCCACAAAAATGGTTTTCATTTTTCCCTTGTAAATGTGCACTATCCCAGTTATTTATGGGTTAATTAATATGCTGGCCTGGGAACCTAACTACCACTTATAACATCATTTCTCTCAGAAAACGTTTGAGTTCCAAACCATTGATCAAAATTTGACAGAACCGAGGTATCCAATATACATATTCCCAAAATCAATAAACGAACGTTTTGCCTACAACCTTTTCATATACTGGAAACTATGTGAACCAGAACTTCAAAACTAGATGGGAAGTTTCACTTACATTACCTAAAAATGGATTTTCAAGACGACCTCTTGGTATCAGTTATAGTAGGGCTTTCTAAAAGCTTATTTTGTTTCCACTTTCTAGGTTATGATATGCTTTCCATGAGACACCCAGCCAGTTTCCCTGGAGTGGGGTGCTCGGCCTACTCTGGTTCTCCATACAGAAAAGTCAAAGTGCCTAACTCCTTTGCTGTCATCACTGGTTGCCTTCTGCCATCAGGGCAAAGCAACAAGTTATTATTTCTTATACAAAGTTCACTGGTGGTAATCAGTGACGACAGAAAAGCAACTTTACTTTCTATACCTAGCTTTAAGTAAGTCACTTAAGCAAACTGTTTATTGGCACAAAGGTGACCAGCTCAGTGGGCAGAAAAACCACTGCCCCAGTAAAAAATCCCTGAGGTCCTCCACCCTGCCCCGCCCAATGCTGCTGCCCTCAGCTGAAGGGCAGGCCCCGAACTCAGAATCAGCATTTCCGGAAAACAGCCTTACTCACCTCCGGGTGGAGGATGAGATAACTTTAGAACAGAGAAGTATCCTGAAACTATAAACCTTCAGGAAGTATCAGGACAGAAAGACTGCCCAGAGCTCACAGAAGACAGCTTAGCTACTAAAGTTCATTCTGCATTTAAACTCTAAGCAGAGGGGACTTTCCTGCTTCTCTTATTGATAAAATCCTGTCTACTCCTTGATGTAATCAGGCCCTCTATACCTGCTTTCAGACCTCCTCGAAGCAAGAGAAATCTGTTTCTACTTTGCATAGTGGTAGTAAAACTATGACTGGTTGTTTCATTTGAAAATGTGATAGGCTCCCAAGTGGTCAAGCAAGATAGAACCAGATAACAAGTCCTATTTTTATTACTCCAACAACAATCATTTGTAGTACTCTTTACATCAATTATGAGTAAGCTTTAAAAAAAATCCATCTTATTCTCTCCCCAAATCCTTCAGTAGACAATAGTAATTTCTACTTCTTCTATTTCCCTTTTCTAGCTCTCCTAACTTTTTAGTCACTGTTCCCCTCAACAGGAGCCCCAAGATCTAACATAGCCATTAAATAACTCCTTCACAAAGATTCAACTGAAAACAAGAGGGAAAATGAAACTGCAAATAGCTTTAACTAGGCCCAGGCCTTAAGTCACTTTCACTGCCTGCCTGGAATAGGAAATAAGAGTGCAGGACCAGCAAGCAAAAAGAGCTGGGTTCAAATTCTGCCTCAGACATTTCCTAGGTTGTGACTCTAGGGAAATCACCTAGCCCCTTTCAGCCACAGTTTACATCAACTGTAAAATAATGATGTCTGGGGCTCCAAAAGGATGCTATGATGATCAAATGACCTAATATATGTAAAGCACTGTAAATCTGAAGAGATACCTAACTGTGAGCTATTATGGATCTAGTTTCCAAAAGCTGCAAAAATTTCAAATCTAGTTGAATTCTGAATTTGTGCAGAAAGATTTCAAAACTTTTGGAACAAAGTGAAAAAAGGTACACGGGCAGCAAGTGTAGAACTCTGAATCTACATGGCAAACATTTAACCTTGTCTTCATTTCCTCATGTATAAAGGGAGGAGCACTGACAAGGCTCTCGAATCCTGTGAAATAGTGATCCATCCATGGGCATCCATTTACCTTTACCATTTCCTAAACCTCTGCGACCTTGGGCGATGTCTCTGGACTTCAGTTCTCTCCTATTAAATGATTGTGGACTAGGTGGCCTAGAAGTCCCCCCTTCCGGTTTCTAATTACACTCCTATTATCTGTTACAGACACAGAAAGGTATTTCCAAGTCCATGAAAATTTTTTCTTCTTCCACCTTGAAAAGCTATCCAAGAATTTCAATAAGTAGGTCTTCCCAATTTTGTGATCCAGGGCTGCTAATTTCATGCTCTCCCCTTGAGCTAGCTTTATAACAGTTCAGTTCAACTTTTAGTGAAGCTCCATTTATTCTGGTGCTTCTGAGACTATCCCCCAATCCCACAGTTTTCCTTAAGATACACCCTTCCTGCTAACTGCCTAATGAAGCACAAGATGGGTTCACAATCTCTCTTTGCCCACCCTGGGCCACGTGCTCTCTCTGCCGGGAGCTGGAGTTGGGTGAATGGGATGTTCTCAAGCCTACTTACTAGGCTGCGAGGAGCTGGGCAGGCTGCCTTCCAACATCATCACTAAGGAACCTTTTGTGGCTTTTTCAAAACGTAGCTGTAGCTATTTATAGGACGCTGGAATTGGAAGGAAACCATTTAGTCCAAGTACCTCCTTTACCAAATGGGCAAGTGAGTCACCAGAAGCTCTGTGCCCAAAGTCACAGTTAAATAGCACCTGGGACAGGACTGGAATCCAGGTCCTTTCATTCCAAATTTAGCACGCTGACATGGTATCATGCAGGGTCAGCCTGCCACAGTGAAGAGAACGGGCAGAAGAGGAAGCAAAGGAAAGGAAAAGGGCCTGCGGGAGAAAGGACAGAGAAATGAAGGGATTCTTCAGAGACAGAGGCATTTTCTCTCCCCTAAGAAACTGATGGGGAAAACTCAAGAGTGTTAAAAGGAAGGGCCCTCAGAGATCAGTTCATCTAAGGGGGAGATACTTTTAGGTGGACAGACCAATACCAGCAGAGCCCAGAGCGCGAGAGACAAGGGCTGGGTCACAAACCACAAGACCCTGAGTACAGTTAGAGTCTTGCCACTCTCCAGATGGGTGGCCAACGTCCATCAAGGAGACTGTCATCCTTTCAGGCACCTGATGTGCAACTCTGGAGTTATTCTTGACTCCCCATTCTCACTCACATCCCACAGCCAATTTTTTCTCTACAAAATCTCATTTCTATCCCTTCTCTCCATTATCCTATCCTAATTCAAGGCCTCATCACTTCTTGCCTAGTCTACTGCTAAAGTCTCTTAATCTGTCTTCCTAACCTTCTGAAGATTGTGTGTCCTGACTCAGGGCACAGCTGTCAAAGCCACATTGTATTCCTAAGGTACAGGTCTGATCATGTCACTCCTATGATTCACCAGAATCCTGCACAGTGGGCAGACTAGAGTAATTTGGCCTTAGATACATACCGTGTGACCCTAGGCAAGTCACTTCCTCACCTGTAAAATAGGGTTAATAAGAGAACAAATCTCTCAAGGTTATTGTGTAGAGTAAATGGGAAAACAAAAAAAATATAAAGTGCTGGGCACACTGCCTGGCATGCAGCAGACACTATAAATGCTCATTCCCTTCCTCCTTCCTTCTCATCCTTCCTTTCTTCTTTCCTTCCCTCCCTCCCTCCATTCTGCCTCTAAACCCTTCACAGCATACCTCAAGTTACTCAAATCAAGCTGGCCTGTCTCCCTCATCCTCCCTCAGAATTACCACGTAGTACGCCCTTCCCTTTCTGGTCCAGCCAAGCTAGCCTCCTCACTTGTTCACACACTACATTCTTCTATGTCCCATCTTTCTGCCTACAGTGGTCTGCAGTGCCCAATTACGGGCACTGCCATCCCTCCCCCTCCCCTCTGCCTCTTGGAAGTCCCAGCTCCCTCAAAAGCTCATCCCAGCTGACCCCTCTCCACAGAGCTTGTTTGGCCCTCAGCAGCAGTCAAGGTCTTCTCCTTGACATGACCTTGCATATGCTCTACATTTATTTACTGAGTATCATAAATACAGAGCTGGAAGGGACCGTGGAGACCATCTCATCTCAACTAACCTCCTCGTTTTATCCATGAGGAACTGAGGCCAAGAAAGAGAAGCAGCTCACTCAGCACCACACAACTAGCAAGGTGGAGATGGGGTCTTGGTGCCCAGTGCTCTATCCACAAGGCCATGCTGCTTCTGCCAGGAAGTGTACAGCTTGCTATAATCCCTGTGGTCCTGTAGCCTTCCCCTCCTGTAGGATGCCTTCCCACAGTAGGAGATCCCACTGTTCCTAAGGGACCTTCCTTGTAGAGAAGGGCCTTGGGCCTGCCACATTCACTCCTTCATTCCTCTTGGCTCTGATTTTCTGGCCTTCTTCTCCAGCAGGCCCCTGATTGGGTACCTACCACAGCCCTGCTACTCCTCTCTTGGCCCCTGTAGGTGAGGCCCATCTTTTTGGATTTTGTCTCCCTATCACATAGCACAGGGCTCTGCACAACCCTGAGTGCTTATTCAATGACTGCTGACTTGATTTCTTATATATTTATATGAATAAAACTCCTTAGGGCCAAGAACTTGTATCTCCAGTCTCATCTGGTACACACTACCTCGTATACAATTAATATTCTGGTGACTGGCTCTACCTCTCCAGGTCCCAGTTTCCTCACCTGTAGCTGTGAGCCAGTGTCAAGAACAACAAATTTAGAACCTGTGTTCAAATCCTAGCTCTACTACTTATAGCTTTGTGAAACTGTGCACTTTAAACTTTGGGAGGGGGGACGACCTTGATTTCCTCATTTGTGAAACACGGGGGAAGGAACAAGGTAAGTGCTAAGCTTCCTGACCTAGTGCTAACACCAGGTGAGTTCCAGGCCAGTGCTATTACACCATACTAAGGTTCCACCCTGGTTTTTGGTTAAAGGCTGACAGACAAGTAGCTGGCATTTACATACCAATTTATAGACATTATTTCATCTAACCTTTACAAGACTTCCTGATGTGAGTAGTACCAGTGGTGTTACTATTTCCATTTCAAAGAAGAAGACACCAAAGCTCAAGAGGTTGTAAGAAATTTGCTCCCTGTCACACAGGTAACAAATGATAAAGGTGACATGTGACCCCGATGATTCCTGACACCAAATCCAGGACTGTATCCTAACTACAGTAGGTAGTGGAAAGAACACAGAATTAAACCTGAGTTTAAATCTCAGCAGCTCCTGGACAGAGTAAGTGGATGTTCCAGGATCTCTTTTAGAAAATGAAGAAGTCAGCTTCCAAGGACTCTTCCTGTTCTATTACAAACTTCATTGTGGCCCATAAAGGTTGGGTAAGTGGGGCTGTCCTTACTGTCTGGACTCATTTAAAAACATGAGGATGTTCAAATGTATCACATAGGAACTTACCCTATCTCAGGAGGTGGGTAGGGGTCAGCCATGCAGACTGTGCCACTGTTCCAAGAGCCGGGCATAAATAATTAGCTCAGAGTTTCCTAGAAGAAATGGGCTTGCTCACAGCTCAACAGGCTGAAGGAGTTCCCTAGATTCCCTTTAAGTCTGAGCCCTCCAGCCACTAAGAGATGTGCGAACACATGATGTCACTGAAGAAGGGCCGTACACTGAGTGAACGGGGAGTTTTGGAAGATAGGAGACTCCTATGCACATCAAGGTACATCAAGGCCCACTGTCCTATGATTTCCAAATGTGAAAGTATACCATATGAAGCTTGGTTCTTTGTATTCATCATAATGGAAATCTACATCTGGAGTCACAAATAAAGACCATCCTCTGCTCAATTACAGCAGTCATATTCTCAGTGTTTTTCCACCAGCAGCTATGCCTCATTTTAACTCCAAGGCACATCATGCTTCCTCTAGGATAAGCTGATTACTGGAAAGCAGCACCACAGCACCCTCTCTGAGTGTAGGGCTGGAGCAATCGACCCAAAACTTCCTTTAGAGAAGGCTAAGAACTCTCCAAACTTTCCAGGTAACTGTCCCTTTTCCATCAGTTGCTCTTCTTGGTTTCTATTCCCTGGAACATAAATAAATGCCCCTTGGTGATTCCTTCCTTCCCCTTTTCAGTTCCCTTCTATTTCTTCCCAAAACTATTAGACTGAAGGGCAGCTAGGTGGCACAAATGCCAACCCTGAATTACATACGTAGCACTTTCCCCTCAAAAAACTGTAAGTTGGAACTCTTTACAGCACAATGTTTAAGAAGAGGTCTCTATATGGGCTAATTATGTAGTTACACTTCTGAGGATGATTTGACCAAGTAGAGGAATATCCTAACACTAACTAGTTACGTGCAAATAACATATTGGGCAAAAGAAGTTAAGTGTTATTTTTACATCTGTTTGAAACTGGCTCTGCTATTAACTGTGTGGTGTGGGCAAGTTATTTTGAGATGCCAGAGGGAAAACCATAACTGCCCTCAGAAAGATGTTCATTCCCACCTTTTGTGGAGGCTCAACTAAGGGGCCTGCCCCTTCCTATAGAAAGCCTTTCCTTCTGTAATGTCAGACCATTTAAAGACAGAGAGAAATAATTAGACATCTACTTTCTCACATGCTGTATATCCTAGTAATGTGTGGTCCTTGAGGGTCTTTATATATCAAATGCCAGACAGCAAAGCACATAAACCCAAAAAGGCATTTAATAAATGGGTACTGAATTGAAGGGGCACTGAAGCTCAGGGGCAGGTCTAGTTACACTTCCAGCTCTTCAGTACAGTATCTACAAGCAGAGGACTGCCTCTACACCCAGTGGTGAAGTGAACGGTGTGGTCACTTGGGTAGACCTGGGTGAGTTGGGGGTGGGTGTGTGGAGAGCAAGAGCCACAGAAAGAGGACAGAAAAGAGAGGAGAAAAGTGTACCACTCAGCTGTTGCTTCACCATTGTGCAGTGGACAATAAAACACTTGGTGATAGTTTAAAAAAAAAACACATTAAGTGATGTGAAAGTTAAGTGTTTACCATTTATTCCAAAAGATCATGTGGCATAATATGAGTAATTTTCCCTGATCAAACCCCACCTGCAGTGTTACTTTCAATGTGTCTATATTTTAGAATGACAGAGAACACACTAGAGGATGACAAGAATGAGAGATCTAGAGACCAGGTAAATCATGGAATGACTGAAGGAAAGAGGGAGATTTAGTCTAGACTAAAGACTGCTAGCTGTCTTTCTCAGCTCCCTGAAGGGCTCTCACGTACACACGGACCAGGCAAAGAAATACTTCCTAAAATTCAAGCTGTCTCCAAGAGGAATGCAATCAGCAGATAGAAAGTGTCATTTGAGGTCTTCAGGCAGGGGCTAAGTAAAGACTTATTGGGTTGGGTTGCAGTGAGGATTCATAATCATGATGGCTTTGATAACTTCTGAAGTCAGTCCCTCTCAACTTAAGATTCTATGAGTAAGAACAAAATAATGATTGGGCATATGGTCAAGTGATGGTCAATAACTCCACAGAAGGGTTTGGTCAAAATGGAATAAAAATACCATTCAGAAATAATGCTGGTTTATCTTAATTAACCTAACAATCCCATGAAGTAGGTGCAATTATTATCACCCCATTGTACAGAGGAAAAAAGTGAGACTGGGAGATATTAAGTGATTTGCCCAGAGCCATGAACTGAAGCTCTGTAGTAAGGAGCTGAATTCAGGTCTGTCTCTATATAGGCTCCAAATCCTTAGAATTTCATAAGGCAAACAGAGTAAAAATCCCAACAATGGTCAGCATCGGCCCTTTCCAAATTACAACTGAATTTTATCCCAAGTTTGTTTGTATGTCAACTAGTTGAAATGATAAGATTCTCTCCCATAGTTCTAAGAAATTTTGCTAAAAGCAATAAGTCTGGGACCTATCTAGGTCTAGAGGCTGCAAAAGGAGAGTGGGGCTCAGACAGCAGGCAGTGGGACTCAGAGATTTCAGTATGGGTATAGGGAAGGGGTAGAAGAAAATAATCCTGAGTGATGTAGTGAGACCCTGGTAGTGGGGTGACAAGGGCAATATGCAACAGGGAGAGGGGAAATATAGGAAATAGAAAAATACCCAGGTCTACCCAATTACCAGCTGGTAAAATAAATTCATGTGGGGGAGAAAGGTCTTTTAAGGAAGGTGAAACTTGAAGGAAGTCAGAACGGAGAGCATTTCCAAAGGTTGTCAATGCAAACTCAAAGGGGCTATTCTCCAGGCCATACTGCAGTCAGTCAATAAGCACAGACTGAACACCTACCATCTACCAGGTGCCATGTTAAGCACTAGAGATACAAAGAAAGACTCAAGACAGGCATTGCCATCAAGGAGCTGACATTCTAACAGCTACAATCTCCTTCTGCTGAACTTTTTCATCTCCAACTTGAATTACTTTGACATTAAAATCATAAAGTTTCCCTTTTAGCTGCATGAAAAAATATCTAGATTCCTCCGGAGCACAATTAATTAATGGCATTAGTCTACAGAAGTTTCAGTACTAGTCACCTATACTTCATGGGGTGAAGTCTTTATTGCAACAAACATTCCAAAATGGCGAAGAATTTTTTCCCCATTGCTTTACTACTTCTTCTAACATGGGAACCAACGAAACAGTACGTTAGGCATTTCAAATACAGGCTGATGACAACTTGGCCACAAACACTGGCTTGTTAGCTCATTGGGCCAAGGGTCTCTACACTCAAGCCTGGACCACTCCTTCCCTCCTCCATCTCTGCCTGTCAAGATCCTTTTTTTTTTTTTTTTTTTTGTCTTGGAGGCTGTTCAGGCATCACCTGCCTAGGGAAACCTCATCTCATTTCTCCAACTAAAAGCTTTCACTTACCCATCACATTTTCCTGAAGCAAATGGGTATATATTCCTTTTGCCTCATCATTCTCCACCTTTTTCTGCTTCACTTTGTATTTACATACTTATAATCATGAAGAACATAAACTCCTGAAGGGTATGCAAGGACCATTCCATCCAGCACAGAGACCTATACATAATAAGTACCTAATAAATGTGTTCACTTGAACTGAATTCTGCCTGTGGGTCAGATCCAACACAGCACTCATTTCCAAAGGCATGCTACTGTGTATAACTCCATGCAAAGAATGCAGAACTAGTGTAACAACTCAGGACTCTGCCCATCTGCAAGTTTCCAATTTCTTTCGGAAGCCAGATGATAAGGTAGCTAACATCAACAGCATGTTCTAGGGCCCAATGACTAAGAGGATGAGATGGAGAAACTTTTTTCTTTTAATTGTTTTGCAACTGAGACTCACCTCTGGAAAGCCTATTCATGAAACATGGGAGGAAGATAGACTAAAAGTTCTGACTCTCACTGGAATACAATCTAATAATGGCGGCACTTTATTATTTTTAGGGAAAATGTCATATTCAGACTAAAAGCAATGAAGTCCCACAGTTATTCCAGGAAACCCAAAGAAAACAGTAAGCTAAAATTACTATATGGTGGGTACGGGTTCCTACATCACTCCCCAAACCACGGTAGAAATATATTCAAGTTAGACAAGTAATTTGCAACCTGAGTAAAAACAGTGTTATTTATTGGCCAAAAATTTGATGTGATATTAAATATAAAAGTCTTTAGTGACTAGGAAAATGATACATGAGAAAGTTACTATGAACTCAGTAACACTTTTGGAAGAATTTTTATTAATCACAGAAGTATCTAACTTTTCACATGTGTGCCAATGATTACTTATTCAGGATTCAGAAGTTATATTGACTTAAAGATTTCTCATCTTCTTGGAAAAAGAATAATCTGTAGCTTATGATCCATAAATGGGGAATCACTGTTTTAAGGAAAAACAGAAATGTAAAGGTAATCTTAGAAAACAAAGACCACAATATTATGGTCTGATTAATTGCCAGTTAGATTTTGGATTAAAAGTGGAAAAAATAATTAAGTCATTTAAAAAATCTTTTGGGGTCTTCATGCAGAAAAAAACACTACTTTTTCCACACAAGGCAAAAATAATTTCCAACTATCAATAGAAATTTTGACTTTTTCCATCAGACTATGATAATATAATCAGGGAAAATATCATCATTTTTAACAGTGTCTTATAACCTAATTTCCTATAACTACACTGATATCCTGACCTTTGGAAATAGCCTGTTTGTGTTCCTTGGCATTTCTTATATTTATCTCACTGCTAGGGAAGATATCTACTATGAATTTGTCATTTTAATGACATTATGATTTATCACAGATGATCTAACTGAGGAAGCAATGCTTTCATTTTCTCCACAAAGCAGTTCCATCTGAGTGAAGATTTTTTATCAAGTCTCTACATGAAATGTCACTTATAAGACTTTAGAGACACCTGTATAAATGGAATGCTTCCTTAGGAACTTGGTTAGCAATACGGATACCTCAACGGATCCAATATTGGGAAAACAAAAATGTAACTTTGCTTAGTGAGTTAACTGGCCTCAAAGCACTCCCTGGGAATGCTGTAGACACGATCCCTGTTCAGGTATGCATTAGACTAGATGCTTTCAACTCTGTGACTCTGAAAAGTCGTACTTTCCTGTTAAAAAAGCACACACCCCAAGTCTGACTTCTTTAAATAAGTATATCATAGCAAGACTATTTGATAACGTGTGGCATTAAGAACAGCAGCAATATTATATCACAGTAGGAGATAGATCACTGGTGGCACGTTACCTCCTCCTCTAGTCTACACTCTAAGTTCCTTGAAGATAGATATTGTCTTATTTACACTTTTGGATCCCCAGTCTTTGGCACATAGATCTTTAATAAATATTTGTTAATTGACTGATCCTTGAGTTAACTGTGAAAATTTACTGAGTGAATTTTCCTTCCAGGTCAACAACTAATATAAATTCATCCCTGAAGCCTTTTTGTTGTTGGGTTCTGTTTTTTCGGCTGGACTGAATTCTCTTACTCAAACGTGTACATCTAAATGTAAATTAATCTAGTCCAGTGCACTACTAGAATAATATGCAAATATGGAGGAAGATTAACATATAACTGCTTATGCATCCACCACTAATTTCATAAATCATAGAGCTGAATAATCATTTGGGCTATCTTTCCACATTCCAGTAGGAGTACAGATCAAGTCCCATTATAATGAACATCTAGGAAATATCCCACTGTGCAGTATTATAATTTTGTTGCAAAAGACAGGTCCACTTGAGGTCCTGGAAATATTTTGTTACAGAAAAATTGTGTTTTATATAGTATTTGCTTAAATAAGCTTTGATGTGTATATCTTTTCAAAGACAATCTTGGTTTTAATGACCTGGACTCAGACAGACCAGACTGGATTCAAATCCCCCTGGCTGAGTGACTCTGGAAACAACCTCCTAGTACTCTAGGCAAGTCCCAAAGGACTGAGTTGCAGAGCAGGTGCTGATTTGCACTGGGAGATGCTAGGTTTCTCTTTACTGGGAGTTTTTTTAAAAATACTAATGATGTCATAGTTCCAGACCAGAAAAAAAAGCCCAGCACATTTCCGGTGTTCCTCAAAAATGTCAGTAGACACCTCAGATTATCTATAGTAGAAGCAGAAAGTGGTTAGTTTCCATTCTCTATAGGAGAAAAAGAAGAAAACCCAAACCTTCATATACTATCCATAAGTTACCTCTCAGCGCTTACTTCTAGGCTACTGTGATCTGAGGTTTTTACTCAAAGGTTCCATTTTCCAACCTTTAAATTATCTATTCTTCAACTCTATATCCTATACATTCAACATGTGGGTCTTCCAAATGAACACAGTACTTCTAATAATTTTACCAATGTCAAATAAAATAAGAGCTCCTAATTCCTATATACACCATAAAAATGCCAGAGATGAAAAGGTCCTCTGAATGCATTTAATTCAATCCCCACATTTACAGCTGAGGGAACTGAGAGCCAGAGTTTTGTCTGTCCTGTTACATAGGCTAGCAGAGGCAAAGTTGACTTACAAATAAAGTCCCAGGATTCACGTTCATCTCACTATAACATATTGCCTTCCACAAAATAATCAAATACAAAAGCACAATACACACTGCCATTTAGATGACAACAAATTATGCTGGAACACGAAGGACTCTCTTCATGAATCTTACTCCAATGGCTCGTCACGGCATAGTGACCCTGTTTTCCTCCCATGCCAGTGAAAACTCTGCCTACCTTGGTCCTACCAAGCTGGAGAGGCTTTGAGTATGGGTCCAGTTATACACTGTCTCTCTCTCTTTGAAGGACAAATTTAATTTTGGTGAGGTTCGGAGGTTCATTTACAGTCATGAATTTTTCTGATCATGGCAACTGGCAACTGCTGACCAGCTGAGATTTGAAGGAAGTACCTCGTCTTTCCTGATTCCTTCTCTCCAAAGACTAGTTAGGCACCCCAACATCTGGTAAATATTCTGAGAAATCCTCATTTACATACATTGCTTCTCCAATAGAAACATAAAGTCCTCAAGGACAGGGGTTATTTCATCATTTTTGTCTTTGCATCTTTATTGCCTAGAACACAGTATATGCTTAATGAATGACTGTTCAATGCTGAAATCACATCTGAATGAAGTTAAATACTTACGAAATATTTCCAACCCATGTTCACTTTGGGACATATTTGTCAAGTGTCTTATTATGTATAATGAACTACATTTGGTTCTGAGGATACAAAGATTAAACCTACGTATATACATGTTACATATATACACACATACATATAAACACTCATATATTAGGTATGTATGTAGGTATATAGTATGTGTCTCTTTCCTCAAGGAGCTACAAATCTGACAGGGAAGAATGATGCAGAATCTTCCTTTCTTATCAGCTGCTCTGTTTAGCTTTAACTCCTAGAACAATATGCTTTTCCCCAGGATAAGCAGGGAGGGAAAAGTAGGCAGCGGAATAACCATTCACAAACCTACTGTGTGGTAAGTGCTTTATAAACATTATCTCATTTGATCCTCATCACAATCCTGAAAGACAGACTGTTATTACTGAGGAAACTGAAGAGGCTCAGTGACTTGGCAAGGGTCACACAGTTATTAAATGTGTGAGGTCACATTTGAACACGGGTTTTCCCAACTCCACACCCAGCACTATCCACTGAGCCACCTCGCTGCCCATCTCCAGAAATCTAGTAACGGAGACTGTTTCAGCTTTGGGAGTCAACACTTCCTCAGAACCTTCCATTGTCTCTCTTTCCTGTTGGAGGACTAAGCAAAAACTCCTCTAGACGCTTCCATTTCTAGAGATCTCAGAATTTCTAACCATCTCTTCATTTTCCATCAGCTGCTCTGCTTGGTTCTGAATTAGCTCTGGTACCCCCCTCCTTTTGGTTTCCTTCAGTGTACTCTTTCCCTAGTAGATAGTGAGTTCCTTGAGGACAGGAACTGGCTTCTTCTTATTTGTATCCCCAGCACTTGGCACAGAACCTGGCACACAGTAGGTGCTTAATAAATGTTCACTACTAGTAATGATAATAATGAACCACTGCTGAGGGAAGGTCAGGGTGATGGTCACAAGGAAAATGGGAACCACATCTAGCAACTACATGGAAAAGAACATCCGAGGGACCTTGAAGGGCTCCTCCCACATAACAAATGCTGACTATTCTCAAATAATCTAATGACTTTTTTCCCTCTTAGGTGTATGCTATACTTCATTCTTTTGATTTTGGATCTCTCCTCTATCTAGAAGTTTATTTTTATCATAATATCCTTTTTAGATCTTTGCAAATTCCTTCAAGTCATAATTGGAACTTAGGGAAACCTACTGTTGCTAGAATGTGACCAGCATGCAAAATACACACACAGGTAGGATAGACAGAGTCTGCTAGGGCTTTGTTATAAAAAAACTGAGCAAATCTCTTCAGAACAAATTATGTGGAGGTGAACAATTACATGCTGACCATAACTAAATATATGATTTTTTGAGGTCAATTTATCTTAACCTGGAACACTGAACATTTTATGAATTTCTGATAAAAGTAAGTTTCTATCAAAATAGGTTATATAAGACCTATAATTCGTGGAGATAACTACATGGTGTCAGAGTGATGGCAAAAGGTGCTAGCTAGGTCCCTTTGCATAGTTCTCTGCCTAATAATAACTACAAATTTTACTTCAATCTCCTTCATTCCTTACTGTGAAATCTTCTCAGGAATGTAAATCCTTAGAAAAAAAAATGAGGTGAGGTAGATCATGTGACCTGCAGGACATAATATGTGATATCTAGAGATATAGTTAAACAGCATTATTTTCTAGAACTGAATTTTGGAAGTATTCTGGAAGGTGGCAAAAAGTCAATGTAAATCACTGAGAGGTAACTCATATATTGTTATTAGTTATGTAATATCTCTGTACTGAACATACTAAACTTATTTTCTAAATCTTCATAAAATTTCTCTGTCTGAGCAAAAGTGTTCTAAACGCCAACTTAAAAGTACTGTAGTAAAAATATTTTTTTTTAAACAAAGGGTGACCCAGTGGAAGGAAATATGAAAAAGTAGCACATTAAGGTCCTCCTATGTCCTGAAATGACTTTCCTATAATAGGCAAGTGTAAGTTGTCACTTCTTATCAGCGACCACAGCATTCCCAGGATCACAGGTTTCAGGCTAGGACAGGACCTCTGAAGCAATCTAGTGCAACTAACTCAATTTACAAATTAGGAAAGTGAAGCCAAGGATGCTTAATGGCCTTGCTCAAAGCCGGGAAGGTGATAAGTAGCAGAGCTATGATTCCAGCCCAGGTCTTCCTTACTCCATCACTTGCCTGGCCTAACCGAAGGGCAAAAAGTAGAAACTGAGTCAGACCCTCTTCCCTTTCCATGGGTCCTGCACAACTTTTTTTTCTGGGGGGGGGGGGGTGAGTGGGGATTTCCCCAGTAGATGAGGGGCACTGTGATGCACCTTCAAAGTTAAAATACCTGACCCGATGGATGACAGTCTCAGACCCACGGGTAAGCCTCCAGCTCCACAGCAGGGAAGGAATAAGCGCTAAGGAAGCTGCACCCCAGGAGGCCAAAAGTGCACGAGAGGGGAGGGAGGACCCAGCCCAGGCGCCAGCTCAAACCCGCAGTTCCGCGGGGGTTCTCGGGAAGATGCGCCTCCCCCGGGGGGGAGGGGGTCACGCTGCCAAGCCCCGGCTGGGGGGGAGGAGGCACAAACTTTGTACGGAAAAGTTCTGCACCCAGGCGAGGATGGGCGGCCCAGGGCAGCTCCTATAGAGTCAGAGGACAAGAAAGGGCTACGGAACATGCCCCCAAGCCAGGCACTTCTTACTCAACACGGAGAGCTGGCGAGCGGGGGCCCGGCCCGCGGGGGGGCCAAGGACGCCCCCAAAGCTGCCCAGCAGTGCAAATACGAGTTTAATTGCGGGGACAGATAGACCTGCCCCCCTCCCCCGGGCCAAGGAGGTCAGACGCTCCTCCGACGGCTGCGAGGAGCGACCATTCATGAGGCGCCTACTGTGTGCCAGGGCCAGGCGAGGCGCTCTGCGATGCGGCTGGGCAGGCTTTTCGTACCCAGGGCTTGGGCAAACGGGGCCCGGCGGCTCCCGCCTGCTCCTGCAGGCCTCCACCCGAGGAGGACCCCCGTGACCCCCGACCTTGGCCCACGGGCCCCCGCCCCGCACGACTCGGCCTGGGCCCGGCACCGCTCCCGGCTCCAGCCCCCCACCCCCGCACGGCTCCTCCTCCCACACCTGGAGCGGACCCCGCCCGAGGCACATCCGCCCCCTCCAGGCCCCGGCGGCCGAGGCCTGCCCCTGTCCCGCGCCGCCGCTTCCTGGACAGCAGTCCCGGGGAGGGTGACCGGAGGCCGGGAGGGAGGCCCGCGCCCGGGCGGCTTCGACGAGCCCGCTGGAGGCCGCTCGCGTCTAGTCACCTCCCGACGCCCGCAGGCCCCCGCGGGCTCCCGGGCCTGGGCGCACCTACCCTCGCCCACCGGGGAGCCGTGAGACCGAGGCCGGCAGGGCAGCCCTTCCCTCGGAGGTGACGGCGGCGGCGGCGGCGGCGGCGGCGGCGGCGGCGGCGGCTCCGGAGCTGACTCCACTTCCCACCTCCGGAGCCTCTTCAACTCCCGGATCAATTCACTCCGGCAACGCCGGAAGGAGCCGAGAGGAACCAGGCGTTGTCCGGAATCCTGCCCAGCCGGAGCCGCGCACGGGCCGATGGGGGCTCGTAGTCTCAGCCATGGGCCCTGCCCACAGCCGCGAACCCGGATCGGACTACATCACCCAGCGACGCCTGCGCGCGACTCCAGGAGATGGGTGGGGACGGCGGGGACCAATCGTCGAGGACCTCTCGGCTCCTTTGGGCGGGGCAGGGAGGAAGGGAGGCTGGGCTGGGGATCGGAGAGAAGGGGAGGAGTCTTGGCTCACCTGGCCCAATCAGGGAGGGTAGTCGGCTGGGGCTTTGGATCGGGCGGGGGCGAGGGGGCGGAGATAGAGGAGGAGGCTGGTGCACGCCTGGGGTAGAACCTGGGGTGGCTCCCGGCTCTGCGGGAGGCGCGTGCTAGGAAGGAGCCCCGGGGTTAGCGTGGGGTGGAAGGCACGGGAGCTGTCGGCGACTCTCCCCAACCGGAGGAGTTGCAGCAGCTTCTCAGGTTCAGACAGCCGGGGCCGCGGGCAGCTGTCATTGCCCAACTCCAGCACCTTTCTCGGGAGGGGCAGGGGCAGCTGAGCTGGAGGAGGTGGAGGCACGAGGACGGGGTGGTAGAAGGAGACAGGAGCATCCCCTTCTTCCCTCCCAGATCTCGAGGCAGGAGGGCTGGGGCAGCAGGTGCAGATGCCGGTGCAGCAGGTGTGGGAGCAACCGGGGAGAGGGACGGTGAAACAATAGAAGCCGGAGGTGGGAGACCCAGGGAAAGTTGGGGGTGGGGCGGAGCAGTAAGATAGCGGGAGGCAGCAGAAGCTAAAGCATCCTGCCCAGGAAAGGTAAGCGAGGCTGGAGGGGACGAGCTACAGCAGCAGCCTCTGCAGCTGGAGTAACCACCAGAGCATCAGGAGGAGGAGGGGGCGGAGGAGGAGGAGGAGCAGCAGAGATGGCAGCTTAATTTGCTACCCAGAGGAGGCGGAGTTTCCGCAGTAGCGAGAACAGAAGGCATTGCTGAAACAGTAGCTGCGCTGGCCGGAGCCAGAGCCCGAACAGGAGTCGGAGCTGGAGGGAGTCTGTCTGTGTGCTTCGCTAGAGACCAACCAGCAGCATCTCTTCAGGAGGCTTTGAGAGTGTTTGAAGGCAAGGTAAGCCCGCTGCGCTGCATTAACGAGTATTTACAATCCACGCTGACTTTGTTGCCTACTAGGAAAATTCTTCCGGTTACTATTTGTAGCAGATTTTAAAGTATTGTGTTTTTTTTTCCTACGTAGGTTGCAAACTCTTTTCAATGAAAGACAAATTTTACACTTGAGAAAACGGGGTGGAGAGGGAATGTGATTCACTTTAACCGCCTTTGGAAAGAGCATGATTCGTATATCTGAGGAATTTTGTGACATTCGGGTCGTCTTTTTCCCCCTCCGAGACGCCCCCCCCCCCCCGTGCTCGAAATTGACTAATTTCGAATACCTTGAATTAGCTGTGTATTGTAGTACAGGCATTTTTGCTTTAAATTTAGAATTACATAAGAACTCCTTTATTATTAAAACAAGTTTTAAATTCAGAGCAAGGTCCTCTTTTCCTTTCCTTGGCTCATCAGCATCCGTGTATTTCCCTTTTCTGCCACAGAGAAGGATGTCTATGATTTGCTTCAGAAACATTAAGCAAAGGGAGGCTTGCATGAATAATCCAAAGCATGGATGATGGAGCCTATCAGGGGAATAACTTTGGTCAACAAAGACCGTATCAAAAAGCTGTTGAGGCTGGATGGAGGTTTAGTTTTCTGTTGCCTGATTCTTAAATGGGAGTAAAAACCTTGCTTAATGTCTCCCATCCAACATACAGTGCTCTCCGTTCATTGCCTTTCCCAGGTATACCTGTCATCCGTACAGATATTGGATGGGTCGGGGGAATGTTTGTACATTTCAGAATTGCTTAAATGTAAAAGCAGCAATTCCAAGTTTTCTGATCTATTTAGGGATCGACGTGGTGTCAAGGACCAATGGGACACACTTAAAAGTCATATAGTCAACTGGGACAGTCGCTGTTCATCATGTTAAAAACTTTTAAGCTATGTTCTGACTTCACTTTGAATGCAGTTGAAAAATTTAAGATGCTGTTTTCACACCAGGTAGAAATGAAAGGTACTATAAACCTGGGTGAGTTTTTGTGACTTGTTAGACAACAGTAGTCTTTTTATGAAAGTACAAACCATTTCCCTGTTTTGTGGTGTTTTTAAAAGCAAAAGAAGTTATAGATTATACTTTTTTTAAAAATTAAAATAGGATATTATAGCATCTCTTTGTGCTAGAACATGTTTATCATGATGACATCTTATGGTACACAGATGCTTTTCAGAATAGGGTAGCAATGGTGATTGACTCATGTTGAAATATAATCTTTAGTGATCATTTATGATGATTTTATTTTCTGTTCTCACACTTTGCTGATTTCCTGCTGGCTTTCTGCTCGATTCTTGGTGGCTTCCTTAGACTCTTGTTTTTTATTTCTATTTTTAAAAAATGCCAAGTTGTAGTAATATTAAAATGGTCTCAGAGACATTCCTTTGGTAGTGTGAAGTCCATTGCTAATGAGTGTTTGACAACCCAAGTGAATCAGGGATGAGCACTGAGCTCTTATCTGTGGACAGCACCAAAAAAAAAAAATTAAAGGGTTAGAAAAAGCTGTGTTCACATTGTCCCTGAGGCAATCAGGTAAGTACCAGACGTGACCAGCTTTTTTATGAAGAAGAAACAGTGGCAGTTGACCCATACTGCTGCTATACTTGGTCAGATTATGCCCTAGCTGCACCATGGGAGGCATTCTTCTGTCTACATTCTGAGTGTGATTCTCTCCCTAGGAAAATACTTTTTTTTTTCCTGTGGAGAGAGGGAGGAGAATTTGGGACAAGGGTGGAGTGAAGCAGAGCTCTCCAGCCCACAGCAACATGAAAGCTGATTTATAGAGAAAATTCTCTCTTTTTTTTTTCCTGGATCTCTTTGGGAGTCAGACTTACCTTTTCAAAAATTCAAATTTTCTCTGAATTTCTATGCTTATCCAGTTCTTTGGTATGTGGAACCATAGTTTCAGAGTTAGAGTCTTGGGCTCTGTGTCCGTGATCCCCATTCTTTTATTTCATCTTGTCTGTCATTGTTTTTCCACCCCTCTCTCTGTCCTAATAGAAGAAATTGTCTGGGAAGTGTTACTTGGTAAAAGATTCAGGCTTAATGCATGCCTCTTTCTTTGTACTTGGTATCTTCAGCACCTGGTCCAGTGCCTGGCCCATTAGCAGATGCATAATTACTTGTTGATTTATTGGTTGGAAAGTATTTGACTTGGGACCATTGGACAAAAGCAGAGTGTTTTGTGACCCAGGCACATTTTTACATCTTTGGTTTTCCTTGAGCTACCACACAGCCAGAATTTCACACAGGAATAAATGAAATATAGAACCTCATGATGTCGGCAGTGTTTCTGGTTAAGCTCAGGAAACATCTTCACTTGTGAAGCATGTCATGGACAAGAGATTAGGCTGAATGACTGAATCTGATTACCAAGGTGCTACATTCACAGGTTCCCTTGACCTCTGATTCATATTAAGTTGATGTTGAAACTAAGTCTCTGATCATCAAAAGACTCCACATGTACGCATTATTGATTATATACAGTGAAGAATTGGGGAGGGCTGAGTCTGTGATTATATTTTGCAAATCACTACCCAGGGTAAAATCAAACCTAATTTCTTTTGATTTCAGTGCCATAGAATGAACCTATCTGTGGTTAGGGTAGCTGAGAAATAAAAATAAACATTTGCCAAATGGCTTTTTAGAAATTACCTTCAGAGTTGCTATTTCTGTAGCTAGAAAATAGGGTTAATCCCCATTTACTTTTTTTTTTCCAGCCTTTTTGCCATTTGAAATTCTGAATACCAACCTTACTGAGCAAACATAACTATATAGCCTGGATTTATCTTTCCAACAGGAAAATCGTCTGCTCTGCTCAGCACAAAAGATCGAGGCTAAAACTGGGCAAGAGCTTATTCCTCCCCTCCCCCTTTCCTCCCCATGGTAGGTATGAAGAGAAGGGCTTCCAGAAGGTACCTACTCCTCTCAAGGCAGAAAGGAACCCTGATCCTTTTGTTTTTATTTATTGTTAATATATCTCACAAATGCTTTTTGTGTCCTTTCTTTGTAATCGCCATTTTCTAGAAGACTGCTTCCCTGGGGGAGGCACTTTCCAAAAATGACATTTTCAAGAGAAGATTGCTGACATGAAATCATTAGCCTTTGCCCAGACACAGGTTGTTAAAGCAGGACAGAAAAGGTTACCTGTGTATGTACCCATTCAGACAGTAGAACTTGCTGTTATCTGAGCCTTGATGGGATATAGAAGGAACAAAAAACAAAAGATTTAAAGTTTTATTTCCTACCTGAAGGGGTATTTTGGATATGGTGGGGAAAGGAAACAATCATGATAATTATTGATTCCCGGGGTCACTCAGTTGGCTTAATATTCAGCTTGATTGGGCAACCTTGCAGTGGGAATCAGATGTGACTTGTTGAAAACTTTCCATCTCAAAGGTAAGCAAGTGGTAGTGGTTTGCATCTTTAAAAAAAAAAGAGAGATTTTAAGGAAGAGATGGGCAAGTTGAGGGCATTAATCAGAGCTAGTTTGATAAATGTTTTGGAGGATATGCTTAGTGGGGTTTTTGAAATTTAGAGATGAAGTCTAGAAGTTCCCCGTATTCTAAATCTAGACTTGGAAGGAGTCTTAGAAGCCATCTAGTCCACCATTTATTTTCCAGATGAGGAAACTGAGGCCCAGATAGGCAAAGCAATTTCCCCAGTGTCACATGGCTTTTTAAGTTGCAGAACCAGAATTCAGGCCCATGTCCTCTCATTCCAACCCCAGGGCTCTTTCTGTCATCCCTTGCTACTGATTTTCAGCAGTTTTATGTAGACTGATGAGCAATACCCTGCTCCAAAGAATAGAATTCAGAAGTGTTTTGAAAACTGTCATGACATTGTCTCTGCCCATTTCATATTCCTTTAAACCTAGGTTTTTACTTCTCCTTTCTTTGCATATCACTACACTCTTGGTGCTTAAAGCATGATCCTGTCTGCTAAGTGGGAGGCCTATGTAGTATCAGGCAGCTAAGAGGAAAGTACAGCTGGAAAATTGAAACTTTTATCAGGCAGCAAAAAAGAATAAGCAGAAAATGGATTTTTTTTTGGTAGAAAATCCCTTTTGCCAGATTGTTTTGGGGGTCAGGCTCTCCTTTTCAAAACTTCAGATTTCCTCCAAATTTTGATGTTTGTAGTTGTACAATAACCAGTTCCCGCTCAAGTATGTGGGAGGAGACAGACACTCAGAAAGAACTCTCTAAATACATGTTGTATTAGATGGACCTGTATACTAGTAAATTTAATGTGTGCCTTTTTATTGAGAAGACCAGATTCAAGTTTAAAGACCAGCAAGCATTGAGTGCTGTCATCTAGCTAAGTCACTGGGTCCCTTTGATAAAAGATGGCCTCAACCTACACTCTTATCTTGTTAGTCTGACAATGGCCAAGTCTGTCTTATCAGCAAGAGTGTTGTGGAAAAGTGTTTTGTGAATGGACAAAGTACAGTCCTTTTGAGATCAGCCAGGAAGTTAGTGAGTATTTGGCTCCCCTACTTGAAAGGCTGGTGGACTGTTAGGGCAGAAAAACCATTTGGGGATAAAATTCTTTTCTTAACCAGTACAGTTTTACGTGTCACATTTGTCCTAGTTTGTGCACATGAAAAATGTGCAGAAGGTATAATTTTATTCTCTTGGTCACTTCCAAGTGTGAGAACTCTCCCTCACCAGTGCAAATCGCAGCCCATCAGTGACTTAGCAGATAGCTCTTGCTTGAAATTGCTTGAGGCATAGAGGTGACCAGTGCCATATTGGGTTGTTAGTCCTTTCTTCTTGAAGAGGACCAATAACATCAGGAGGATGACGTCTTGACTTGTAAGTGAGTTGGGTTTGAGTGAGGCAGAGTCATTAGCCTCACTCTGTCTTCCAGAGTCCAGCAGGAAGACACAGGTTAGGAGGACTGGCAATGTCCCTAGATACAGTGGGAAACCTTGGCCTTTTTAAGCTAGGTCTTTCCCAGGTCTCAGTTTGTCCGAGGCAACATCCATTCAGTAATTAAAGGCTGGGTTAAGAATGAAGGCCAAAGATGGCCTAGTTTGCCTTCAAAAAAGAATCCGTCTGGGAGGGCAAGACCCTCAGTTTCTGGCCAGAAAAGAACAATTACTGTTTACAGGCAGACTTGGGATCTTCCCTCAAGATTCCAGTTAAGTTCAACTGCTATACTAGGCTTGTGCTTTGCTTTGATTCATGTTCTTTTTAAAATTATTTATGCAAATTAGTGTGTTTCGCTAAGAAGAATAGGGAAGCATGGTAACAGCAAGATGTCTAATTCAGTCAAGGGGGAGAGGGCTCCTCACTTTCCCCTTTTCCTCCCCCTCCCCCACGAGGAATCTTTTGGACAAGGTAGAGGGAAGGCATGAATACTCAAGATCTTCCAGCAGCAACAAGCCTTTCCGTTGTTGGCCACTGCTGTAGGGGAGAAGATGGCAGGCATTGACTCCTGATACCAGTTGTCATTTGCTGAAATGACAGTTTGATGAAAAATTTGCTAGCAGTTTGATGAAAAAAAAAGACACTTGCAAAAGTGCTTATGAATTCCTATACAATTCTATATTGGGGGGGAGTTGAAAGATTGAATCTACTAGCTTATTCACCCTAGAGTCAGTAGTTCAGCTAAGAAGGTCTTTGCTCTTACTAGGTTTGAGTGCCTAATGGCTGATGATCACCTTACTATGGAATCCTTTGGAAAAGGTGCTTTTTTGACTTTCTGTTTAAGGAATAGTGCATCCTGTTTGGTAGTTGTGACATTTCAAATCATGGAAGACTACACTTTCCAAAGATAGGAAATTGTGCATCACCTATGTCAGTGGAAAGGTGCAAGGAGTGTGTGGGGCCATGCGACACATTACAAAGAAGGAATTTCTGAGGGTAAAAGTATGCAAAGAATGGAGAAAGAGGGACAGAAACACAGGATCATTATATGATGAGAACAAAGAAAGGTGGCTGCCATACTTCAGGGGAGTCCTCGAAAACTCCAGAGAAATCAAAGGAAGCACATGTCCTGTTGGATGGCTCTTCTTCAGTGAACTTCTGGGACGGCAGAGAACAAGAACTGTACTGGATGTGCAGACATGGACGTTGTGGATGGATACTTCCTAAGGGCAGGGGCTGTTTCACTTTTGCTTTTGTAGCCTCATTGCCTAGACCTTGCCTGCTAGTAGTTGGTACTTAATAAAGGCTTCCTGATAGACTGAATGCTTTGTTGGAGAAAAGAACCCCAATTGATGAGATCACAAATCCATTTGAGTATCCTATCAAAAGGTATGATTAATAATGGACCTTTGAAGACATTAAAATATTGTTCTCTTTTAAATATCCATTAATCATAGGTTATTCCAACCTTGCAGAGAGAAATGGATTTCACACCATAAAATGAGCAACAGACACAGTGTTTAAACAAATGCAGAAGATTGCATTTTCCTCTCTCTGATCTTCTAGAAAATAAACATAACTGATTTTTGTTTGAGAATTAATAATCAGATCCTGCTCCTATTTATCATTACTGCTAAAAAGAGTGTCTTCCGAATTGTAATTAATTTTAAAGTGCCTGGTTCTTTGAGATGAACAGCACCTAATATCTAAAATAAATATCTTAGCCCTTTCTTTTGTTTCTTTGAAGATAACTCTCCTGCAGTCCCTGCTGCTGAGGACAAATTTGCTTACAAGTGTTGATAAAGATCCATTTTAGTTTGCTTCTGATGGCCAATCAGTGGTCAGTGGTGCTGAGCTTATGTGGCTCACCAAGATACTGTCATATCTTTCTGAAAGATGCATTCTTGTCCTCTCTCGTTTTATGTTTTTGCTCCAAATGTAGCCAGAAACATCCATTCATCTCGTCAGCTTTTATTAAGCACCCATTATGTGGAAGACTTGGTGTTCAATGACGAGGATATACAAAGGCGAAGTAGAACCTGCCTTTGAAGAACTTGTATTCTTATCGGATAAGACAGAATAAAAAGGAAATGGTTTATGAGTGAAATGTACTCACTTAATGTGGCAGATTGGGTTTTTAAAATAATTTTTAAAGATAAAAACACCTTGATTTGTGTGTGTGTATGTATTTACACAAAATGGCCAAGTTGTTAGTGTAATCTCTTGATTTTTTTTTTTTAATTTGAGAATGGAACCAGTGAAACTGACTCTTACACTTGCAAAGAGAAATCTATGTACTTATGTATGTCTTCAGCCCTGGGGGTCACTGGCAAATCGGATGCCACCTAGTAGTCTTATTTTCTTGAGGAGTGAGCTCCCTGGCCCGCATTCTACCTAACTTAAAACTATAGTTAGTTAGCTTGAAGAAATAAACTTTTAGTTTTCGGGAGGAATTTCTCTCCCTGCTCTTTCTACTTCCCCATTTCCCCCAAGTTTATACATACGTTTTCGACTTTGGTTTTATCTGATGAGGACGATAGAAATTGTGTGCAGTTTAAGTCAGTGAGAATTTATTAAGACAGGCTATGTGCAAGACTCAGTACTAGGCACTAGGAACATAGACAAAAAAACCATGCCTGTCCTCAAGGATCTTATATTCTACTGGTAATACAACGTGTGACTAGATAAGTGAAGTTGAGAAGGAAGATGAGACTAATGACAACAGAACCAAGTCAGAGGCATGATTCATAGGACTTGGAGTGAACACTGATTTTAGAGTCTGATGACCTCAATTCTAATCTCACTTGTATTAATGACAATCTGTGTGACGTGGACAAGTTCCTTCTCTGGGCCTCAGTTAATCTTGCTCTCAGTTAAGCAGGATGGCCTCTTCTGGCTTGAAATGTAAGAGGTGGCATCTCAATTGAACCTTGAATGAAGCTCTAAATCCTAAGAGTAGGAGACCAGATTCCAAGCATGGAAGCAGCCTGGGATGAAATGCCAAGTTTAGAGAACAGCAAGTAGGTAAATTTGGCTGTAATGAGAACAGGTAGAGCCACATAATGGTAATTTTAAAGCCATATTTAGAAGGGCTTTAAACATGACCCTCAAGAATTATTTTAGCTTAATATAAATGGAACAATTTGGTGCCTAACAGAGAACCATGCTTTTGTTGATAGATTAGATAGGTTCGCTCTAGGTTTGGTTTTGTTTTTTGATTATCATGAAAGTCAGGTAGGTAGCTTAGAAGAGGAGAGTTCAAATGCAGCCTCAGGCACTTACTACCTGTGTTCCCCTGGGCCAATGGCTTAACCACTATTTGGCCCAGTTTCCTGAATTGTGAATTAGATAATAACAGCCCCTAGCTTGTAGGATTGCTGTAAGGATCAAATAATGCCTAACATAGAGTGAGCACTTAACATAGGCAGATTCCCTTTCCTGTAAGAAGAACAGATTGTAGGAAGGAGAACCAGGTAATAAGTGAGAAGGAAAGATGTAAGGGAGAAGAAGGAGGTAAAGGAGATAATGTAAGAGGAAGACAAAGGAATAGAATGTGATCAAAGGCTTTGTGCACATGTAGATATGTACTGTTGGAGGTGCCACCATCCTCCTAATCACAGGGGCTGGAAACTTCAGTCACCCTTGACCTTACTTTCCCCCCTCTCTCTATGATCCCCACTTAGTGAATTCAATTCTACGTCGTTTCTGTTGGTCTACTTCTCTTTTTTTCTGTATGTGTTTTTTATTTTACTTTTAATTTATGGAATAAAATAAGCAATTCCATAACATAGTATAATAGAAAAGATGATTGCATGTGAACCTGCAAATTTGTTATGTACAACTTGCTATTCCTTTTACATATGTAATAAAATAATATATATTATTATGTATAAAGTAAATGTCTCCCCTTCCTCCCCAGCCTGACCCTAGAGATGGTTACCATTAGATACAAGTAGGGGTGTGTGTGGGTGTGTGTGTGTGTGTATGTGTATTTATATATAAAATTATTCTATACATCCATTTATCAGTTCTTTCTCTGGATGCAGAAAGTATCTGTCTTCATATGTCCTTTGGAGTTAATTTGGGTGTTCATAAAAGTAAAAATGACATTTGCTCAGTCATTCTTTATTTATTTATTTTGCTTTTTGGAGGGGAGAAAGCAGAGCAGTTGGGGTTAAGTGACTTGCCCAAGGTCACACGGCTAGTATGTGTTCTGTGTCTTAGGTAAGATTTGAACTCAGGTCCTACTGACTCCAGGGTTGGTGATCTATTCACTGCGCCACCTCGCCACCCTGCTCAGAGTCATTCTTAAAACAATATTGCTATTGCCGTATACAATGGTCTCTTGATTCTGCGCATTTTGCCCTTTCTTATTTGGTATAAGTCTTCCCATGTTTCTCTAAGATCATTGGGCTCATCATTTCTTATAGCACAGTAGTAATCCATCACAACCATATTAAAGCTTGTTCAGCCATTCTATTTGGTTGGTCCATTTCTCTTTACTCATGTGGCCAACACCATAGTCCAAACCAAACCTTCATTTACCTCTTTGGATTCATATAATGGCATTCTAACTAGACTGTCTTCAGCCTATCCCTGACCCAAAATTATGGTAAAATAATCTTCTAATGCTTAGTGATTGTTGTTCTTCTGCTTAAAAACATTCAGTGGCTCCTTGTGGTCTATAGGATAAAATACAACCTCTATTTCAGCCATTCAAAACCCTGTCTATACGGCTCCAACTTTCTAACTATTTCATATTGTGCCTCTTCACTGACACCTTAAAGCTAACTTGGCCCACTAGCTATCCTCTAAATATCTCTGGCTGTCTCCTGGCTGTGCATTGACACAACGCACCCCTTTCCTCTAGCCCTGATTCCTGCCTACAATATGTAATCTTCTCTCTGACATTCAGAAAGAATCCTTCTCCTCTTATAAAGCTCATCTGTGGGGGCCTCTACTTCTGTGAAGAATCCTTGAGTCCCCTCTCCCCCTACCCCAGCCTACAAAATATTCTCTCTCCCCTTAGATTTTAGAGCATTTGGGGGGGGGGGGGGTGTGAAGACTCTCCCTTTGTCTCTTTCACTCTCTACTTTCAGTTATTCTGTGTTTTGTTTTGTTTTTTTCATTTTCACCCTGTTGAGGGCAGAAATTTTGGTGTTTTTGCCTTCATGTTCCCGGCACCTAGCATATTGCCTTATATATAGTAGACATTTAATAAATGTTGTTTGATTTGGAAGTAGATGGAAGAGACCTTGCATGTCATCTAGACAGAGATTTCACAGTAAAACGGACCTCAGAAGCCATATGGTCCAACCCTTTCCTGTTACAAATAAAGAGACTGAAATCCAGGCAGGTTAAGGGACTTGTCACTCAGAGTCACTCCTGATAGTAAGCTACTAAGCCAGAATATGAATCCAGCTCCTCTGGCTCCAAACCCACCACATTTCCCAGGGTACCAGGCTTCCTTTCTAGCAACTGATTCCTTCTACAAATGAAGATACTGAGACCCAGCAAAGGGCAATGACTTGGTCCTGGTCACCCAGCAGAATTTGCCCTTGGGTCTTAAAAAAAAATATTATTGCTGTCTATTTTTTTGAATCCATTTCCCCCCCTCCACCCCCACCGGCTCTGTACCACCTCTTCTTTGCTACCACCAAAGGCACCCTCCCTTGTAACAAAGTGACTAAGCGAATCCAGCCTCTCTGCCTATCAGGCCTTGCTCTGTATGCAACACCCTCCCCCTCTCTAGGAAAAGGAAGGAATGTTTCCATCTTTTTCTTCCACGTTCCAAAGTGAGCCTTACAATCACTTCCTTTTAATAGGAGCTCAGCTCTTTGACTGCTGGTCCAAGGTTCTTCCTCTGCAGTATCAGGAAGCTTCTTGTCTCCATTATACTTTGGCAGGCGTTGATTGACTGTATTTCTTCATGGAAACAGTTGCTGTTTCTGAAGTTGGAATTTAACAGGGCTGCCTCCCTTTTTTATCTGCTCCATAATGATGAAACAAGTGAGTTAATGTACAAAAAGCACTTTGCAAGCTTACAGTACCTTATAGATGCTGGCTGTTGACATGTCTCATCTCTTTTCTATTGTACTAATCCAGCAATCATTTACTGTGCCTCTACTATGTGCATGAGAGCTACAGAGGCAAAGGGAGCCTAGGTATGGCTCTCCATCACTAACCACTGCTTTGAATGTTCCTCCTGATCCAGAGAGGTGGATGACCATTTACATAACCAGCTTCCCAAGCTCCTCTTGGGAGAAAAAAGTGCTCTGAAATTAAGAGCCTTGTATTGTGCCTGATGTCGAATGAATGCAGATGTGATTTACTTTGCCTTAATAATCTCATTTTCCTAAGTGGATCACATTTCCCAAATACCATCTCTCACAACTAGAGCCATTCACAACAGCCATGAATCGCTGAATCAGAGCTTTATCTTTGGTGAACAACTTTCAGCAAAGGGAGTTTGGGACAGTTTTTCTTTTCTTTGTTCCTTCCTTCCTTCCTTCCTTTTTTCCTTCCTTCCTTCCTTCCTTCCTTCCTTCCTTTTTTCCTTCCTTCCTTCCTTCCTTCCTTCCTTCCTTCCTTCCTTTCTTTCTTTCTTCCTTTCTTCTTTTCCCCTCCTGGGAACCAAGCTCTTTTATTAGTATGGAAGAATGGAGAAACCAGGGTCTGAGTTCAAATCCTCATTCTGCCACTTCTTCCGTGTATGGCATTGGGTAAGTCGTATGACTTCTTTTGCCCTCAGTTTCTCCTTCAGCAAATGCAGGGATTGGAAGAAGTGATCCCCAAGATCCCTTTCAGCTCTGAATTACATTTCAGGGACCCTCATTTGATCATACGCGTTGGCATATCTGCAGTATCTAGTACATGATTTGGGGTTGAATGATCCCCTTGATCTCTCTTGGGATACTGGAAGATGTGCATTGTTGGTTGAGGTCATTAGCCTAAAGAGTTTGTGGATACTGGATGTTAACCTCAGCCGGTCGGGTTATTTTGCCAGGTGGGGCAGTAGATAGAGTACTGGACTTGGCTAGGAAGACCTGAGACGCTTACTAGATAAATGACTTTAGGCAGGTCACTAAACCACTGTAGCCTCAGTTTCCTCATCTGTAAAACAAGGATGATAATTAATAATGCATCGTAGGTTTGTTTTGAGGCTTAAAATTCTATATGTAAAGCATTTTGCAGATCTCAAAGCACCATAGAAATGCTAGCAATCATTAGTAACAATGATGGTGGATGAAAATTGCTTTGAGGTTTACATAGCCCTTTAATACCCCACATCCCTATGAGCTATCATCTCTTTCTGCTAAGGTACTGTCAAGCACTTACCGTGATAATGAGGACAGCCTATGTGTAGTACCTCCTATGGGTAAGGCACTGTCATGTTGCTGTTTCACAGATGAGGACTCTTCATAGATGTGAAAGGACTGCCCTGTGGCCATCTAGTTTTATAGTAAACATAAGAGATGGCGTCTGTATCTCAGCCTCCAAACATAGCTTGACATGGATGCCATTTTATTGATTTATTTGGTCATCCATTTGGCTTTTATCTGTGCTTGGACCATGTAATCACAGTGTATTTCACAAAGCAATTTGAAGTAATGAAGGGGGGCATATGAAGGATAGAGCACCATACCTGGAGTCAGGAAGACCTGAGTTCAAAACTGACCTCAGATACTTCCTAGCTATGTGACCGTGGGCAAGTCACTATACCCTGTTTGCCTCAGTTTCCGCATCTGTAAAATGAATTGGAGAAGAAAATGACAAACCACCCCAGTGTCTCTACCAAGAAAACCCCAAATGGCATCATGGAGAGTTGGATGTGACTGAAGTGACCGAACAATAAAGGAATGACTCTTTCTCAGGCATCTTCAATTTTCAAGATTAAAGCTACTCCAGTTTTCCAAAGTGGTTACAAATATTAATCACTTATCATCTAGAATGGAGAGGATAGTATCTGAAATCATAAATCCACTTGCTTCCTTAGATGCAGTTGCTGTTATGTGTAGAGTACCAATAGTGTTACCACTATATACAATCTATGCAATCTGTTGTTTCTTCCAAGGATTTTTTCCCACTCTCAGATTTTGAAAATAAAAGCTTTGTTTGCTAAACCCATGACATGCTTTTAACCTGTCTGTTCTGTTCACAGAATCTCAGAGTTGGAAGGGATCTCAGTGGCCAACTAGCCCAACCTAGATCCAAAAGGAATCATGCCTATAACATTCCCAACATACGGTCATTCAGTCGTTGCTCAGAGACTGCTAGTGAAGGAGACATACCACACATATCTTGAGGCAGTCCATAATGCCCTCAACATTAACCCAAATTTATCTCCTCGTAGTGTGTGCCCAATGATCCTTGTTCAAATGTCCTGTTTGAATATTTGACAGCTCTCATGCACCCAAGTCTGTTTTTCTCTAGCTTAAATTGCCCCAATTCCTTTGAAAGATCCTTTGATGTGAACTGAAGCCTTTTACCATTCTGGTTGCTTTTTTCTCTGGATGTTCTCCATCATATCAATGTTTTCCAAATGATGGTGCCCAGAAGTAGACAGGAGCCTCTTGGTATGGTCTGACTAGAAGGACTATCACTTCCTTATTCCAGGAAGCCTTGTTTCTCTAAATGAAGTCCTTGATCACTTTTTTTTTTTTTGGTGGTTATACCACACTGTTGACTCGGTGAATTTGCAGTCCCCCCCCCCCAAACCCCAGATCTCTTTCATATAAACTGCTATCTCATTAAACCTTCCCCTGCTTATGCTTAAGTTGGGATGCTCTGAACCCAAGTAGAAGACTTCGTACTTAACACTATTTCATTTCATCCTTTTTTGATTCAGCCCGATTTTCTAGCCTATCAAGATATTTTTGACTCCTGACTGTCATTCAGTATGCCAGGCGTCCTTTCCTGTTTGTATCCTCTCCAGCATCTGCAGATTTGATGAGCATTTGATGAGCATGCCATCTATGTGTTTATCCAAGTCATTGATTAAAAACATTTAGCACAGGGCCAAACACAAATCCTTGAGCCAGTCAACTAGAGACATTCCAAGTTGAAATTGAACCATTAATGTCTACTTTTTGAATCCAGCAGCTGAAAAATATCCAAATCCATACAATTATAGTATTTCCCAGCCCACATCTCTCCATATTTCTCACAGGATTATCATGAAATCTTTATCCATTCTTCGGTTGAACTCTTCATAAACTATGTAAACCATTTAATAGTCCTGTCAGAAAGGAAATAAGATTATGTTGGCATGATCTGTTCTTACTTCCAGCACCCTGAATTGTGATCACTGCCTCCTTTTTTTGACATTTCCTTACCATATCTTTGGAGTTCTATAGTTTTGCCAGGATCTAAAGTCAGGATCCCTGGCCTATTTTTGTAGACCCTGTTTTTTTTCTCTCTCTCTCCCCAAACCCCTTTAAAAAATAAGCAAACAGGTTGCTTGCTTTTCAGATATTATTGACCATGGCTCAGCAATTATATCTGCTGTATTTGGTTGTTTGTTTTTGTGTCAGAGATGTAATTTGTCCAGACTAAGACATTTGAATTCATCGGGATCCACTAGGCAGATTGCTTATGCTATCATCACTTATCTAGGGTTAGCAGTTTTGTTTGCCATTTTGGTCCCATCCTTTCTAACTCAGAAGCCATTTTCCTTGGCAGACAAAATGGAAGCAAAATAACACTTTAGCAGCCCTGCCTTCTCTCTTGACAGGTTTTCCCACCCCCGCGGGCAATAGTCAGGGCCCTGAATCCTCTTCCCATTCCCAGCCCTCTGTTGCCCTTCATTTCCTTGGCAGCCTCAGCTCATCTTCAAGCTTACCAGCCCCAGCACCATTCCTAGAGTGCTGTGCCCTACTTTTCTATTCATCCTTTTTTTTTTCTTGAGCTCACTTTTCATTCCTGTACATACAGTTTAGAAATCTGAACTGATTTCCTGGATTCCCAGATCCACATCAGTCTCTTAGCATAATGACTGTTTTTCTTTCCTGTTGGGATCTCTCTTCATTCCTTGATTGACTTAGTCTGAAGGATAGTTCAAAAATCTATTCTCCCCAAATCCAGGCTAAATAATGGATTATGCCTGGCTTTATTCTCCAGTACAAATTACAAGAAAGAGTAGCATTTCCCCTCCTAAGGTTTCCATCATTTCCACCCTTGCAGAGTCCCTTCCTGCTTGTGAGAAGTAGAATGAGAATAGAAGTTCTCCTTGCTGCTTCCTTCACTCTTTGAAAGATATCAATGAAAGTCAGAAGGTTGTTAGCTGCTCTGTTAGGAGGTGGGGGGGGGGGTGACAGAGAGAGAGAGAGAGAGAGAAGAGAAGGAAAAGGCTACTTTTCTTGTTTTTCATCTAAGTCCACCTAGGAAATAATATGCTTAGTATCTCAAATGATTATGCCTATATAGTCTGTTAGACAGGGGTCCTAACATTGTAGAATCTGATATTTGGATGGTTCCTCAGTAGTTTTTACTCTAACCCATAAAGAAAAACATCTCTCACTATAACATCTGAGAAATGGCCATCCATTTTCTACTTTGAGAGACAGAGGCAGACACACAGAGAGAAACACGGTCTCCAGGAAATGTTTGGATAATTGAAGTTCCTGAGGGCTGTTGTCAGGCTTCTATACCATGATTGTAATGTTCCTCTCTCTATCTAGGTGCTTTATACTATAAAGCATTATGCTATCATATATATATATATATATATATATATATATATATATATATATATATATATATTTTTACATTTTTGTAAAGCCAAGCATAAGCAGCTTTCCAGAGGACTGCTGCTATGAACAGCTTCAAGGTTCTGATTACATAGTATAGTGAACTCTCTATTTATTCAGCCTTAAATTAAGGCAAAACATTCACAGAAATCAAAGCACAGCATTCACAATGTTATGACATAACTTATCACTAAAATGGCCACATATTTTCACCAAAATGGCCACATAGTTTTAAACAAAGTACATTCATTTGGTAAGTCAATTATTTAATAAGTCCTTAATTCAATCATCCTTAAGGAGGTTTGTCTCCTTAATGGACACAAAGTAAAAAGGTCAAAGTTCTCCACCCCTAGGTCACATTGTCTTAATCTCTTCAATCAGAAAGTCTTCTTTCTTCTTAATTGGAGAAATCCTTAATTCAGTTGTCTAAATGTAAAGGTCAAAATTCTCCACCCCTAGGCCACAGTAAATCATGACTTTCTCAGTTTGCATTAAATACCCAAGGAGAGGTCTTTTCATCTTGACTCGAGGCAGACTCTCAGCTTCCATGGTTCCTCTTCCATGGTCCCAGCTACTGCCTGAATCTAGCCAACTGTCACCTGAGTTCAAAGGCAGACAGCTTACAGTTCCTGTTCCATATTGAAGCTCACAGTGTCTAGTCTACCTCAAGTCCTTCACAGTTTCTGTTCCTGGGAAGACAAAGCTTAACAAAGCCACAATAACATTCATACACATTGCGGGCATCCTCATCAATTCACTTTCTGCCTGTGAAATTAACATAGAGCCAACAACAAGGTCTGAGGAATCAAAACAAATCATCAGTATAGTCCCAGGACCTCTGAAAACATCAGTAAGACACTCCTCCAGGATTTCTATAAACATACAACAAGAAAATTCTCTTTCAGGGCTTCTGAACCAGCAGCAAGGTCCCAGCGCTTCTGTAACAACTGCAACGTCCTCTATCAACAGACAAATCTGACTGAGTAACATCAAAACAGACAGATAAAGTACTGATACCACATCCATGCTTCTTCCCAGTTCTCTTCTCTTCTCATTTCTCAGTTCTTCTCCTTCTCAGTTCTTCAACCACAAGTTCTATTCTCCATTCTGTTCCCAGTGCATAGCAGTTCTCAGGACCCTAGCAGTTCTCTCTCTCTCTCTCTCTCTCTCTCTCTCAGCAATTCTGGCTCTCTAGCTTGGGCTTTTTCTTATATATGGTATTAGCTCCTCCCTGTTCTTCCCTTTCCTGTTACATCAGCAGCTCCTCCCACTGTGGTATTCACAAGTTCTGGATCTTAATACTTGATACACTCATGAACTTAAAACAAGGTGCTAAGTACCTGTTTGGCAATACAAGGGGCAGGGAAGATCTTCAGATCCCCATTACCATTACAACTATAAAGTTTATGGTATGCTGTGATGAAATAAAAATCTCTTTCTCCATTGACCTTATTCTAGATGCTCTCTATCATGTTCCATCTCCCACCCCCAGGTCCTGACTCCAGAGCTGATAATCTATCCACTATGCCACCTAAATGCCCCCATAATATTTCAGTCATAGTTCTCATCCTTTTATATTACATGATAATATTAGCCATCTTGAATTTGGACCTCTAAAATATCTTGCTTGCTGATTAAACTTGACATTGGAAGCCATGGGTTTTACTATTGGCTTCTTTCTTGAATTTTGTTTCTGGTGAACTTCTAATGTCTCAACTGTTATTCTTCCTATATTGTGCTACTCTGTGCTATCTAGGTAGATATGTGTGTGTGTGTGTGTGTGTGTATTATGTATTTTTTTCTGTCTACATTCATTTCACTTTAAAGCCCTTTTAATTGGATTTGGAACAAACCAGGTAGATGTATTTATCAGACTGGGTGTATTCCATCCTTGGCCAGGAACATGTCATGCATGCCTTTGTTTTTAAACCATAGTCCCGTAATCCATACCCTGTTTGCAGAAACTTCCTCTTTATACACCTGTTCAGTATAATGCATCAGTGTTTCTCAAGTGGAAAGAGAAAAGAAATTTCATTTTCAGTATCTTCAAATTTCTAGTATTCATGCTTTTGCTTTCTGCACCATTCCATAAAGGGCATTGCTTCTATATCAGTTTCTTCCTCCCCACTTCTCTTCCTGATCTCCTCTACTACTTATATAGTCTAATGTAATAGGGGAAAGTGCTAGTTTAAACTAAGAGGCCTCAGGGTTCAGTTTTGACTTTGGTTCTTTATCACTATATGATGACCTTACCCTTAACCCCTCTAGACCTCATTTGCTCATCTGTGAAAGGAAGGGATTAGACTGGATAATGCCTAAGGGTCCTTCTAGTTCTAAAGTAATATTGAGAATCATTGATCAATCCATAAATTAAAAGTAAAATAAACAAAAATTTAAAAGAGTCAATATTCCTTTTAATGGCATACTGGACTGCAAGTTCTTTGAGGGCGGAGACTTCCCTTGTCTGACATTGTGCCACTGGCGTCAGGGCTCAGTACATGTTAGGAGCTTATAAATAAATAATAAATAAAAACCGGTGTCACTAAGTACCGCTGTTTCTGAAGAGAGAAGTTTCACTTGATATATTGAGCACTTCTGATATAAATACCTCCTTTCCCCCCCCCCCCCAAAAAAGTGATTTCCTCTTCCTGGTTAACTCCCCCTGCAAAAATGTGCAGATCTCGGGGACAGCTAGGTAGCATAGTGAGTAGAACACCGGCCCTGGAGTCAGGAGGACCTGAGTTCAAATCCTACCTCAGACACTTAACACTTGCTAAGGGGAAGTCACTTAAGCCCAATTGTCCTGCCTCCAAAAAGGGGGAAAAAATTTTAAAAATGTGCAGATCTCAACCAGGCTATCTTGTCAAGAAGATGGTTGTCTGAGGTCCTAAAGGTAAGTAACTTGTCCAGGCTTACACAGGTGTTAGCCCAGGTCCTCCTGCCTCCAAGTCTGTCCCACTTTCCACTCTGGAAGGCTCCCTCTCGTAGATCAAAACAAGTTGAAATTGGAATTTTCTATAAGGATCTTCAAAGCTACAGCTTCTCTTTATTTTGGAGCATTAAAGCCCATTATTGTTTTCTCAGATCTGGGAGGGAATTTAGAGATTATTTTAGCACCCTGGGTTGTTGGAAGAATCAAATGCGATAATTCTAAAGTATTTATTAGCGCAGTATCTGGCCTGTAGTGAACACAGTATGAATATCATCATTATTTTTGTTTACTTCTCTGTCTACCCCTTCCCGCCCCCTTCCATCTCTTTGTTTTTCATAGATGAGGATGATCCATAATATCATAGTGCTTGGTGATGTTAGGCCAAGTTAAAAATCATATGCTGATTGTCAAACTTTGTCAATATTTTGGTTAATTTTGCTGAATTATTTTTCCCTCCTTTTTTTTTGTTCTTTTTTAGAAGAGATAGTCCAGAGGGGGGAGGGAGGTGAAGAGGTAGTAATATTTTACAAAATGTAGGTGATATGAAAACAAAAAAGATCAAATACCAATTTATTTAATAAAAAAATGCTTTAAAAGTCCATTATTTTAGGAGCGAATTAGCAATAGGCATACTCTAACCTTCCCAAATATAGCTTTAGTTTCAAGGATCACAAAATTTCAATAACCTGAGAGAATTTCTTCTCTTTATGTGTAGGTTTTTAATAAAATCATTGATGTATTCAGTGAAACTTGTAGGGAAGATACAAGCTGTATTTCTGTTAAGTCGGCATCAGTCTGAAAATTTGTGGTTTATGTAATAATGGCTTTTAGAAAGAATTACCCTCCTAGGAAGCTACTAACCCAAGAACGACCATAGCTTGTATGTGAGCAGAATGGAGCATTTGGATCCCTGATACAGTTTTGTTTCATTTTCGAGTCATAGATGTGGCTTTGGAAGGAACATTGGGTGCCATTTAGTAAGGCCTTCCCATTCTTTCTCTCTTCTCACTGAAAGATGGAGAAACTGATGCCAAAAAAAAGTCAAATGATTTGACACAGAAAGTGACCTTCAGAATTTGAACCAAGGTCCTCTTGTTTTATATTCAGCCCACTTTCTAGTCCACTCCATTTGGTCTTCTGTTAAATCCTCTGTTTTACTATTGTTTTTCTTCATGAATAAAGAGCCCATGGCTGGTAACCTGAATATTGTCTGCTTTCTTCACTTCCCCTTCTTTATCTTTTTTGCTGTTCTAGCCTACACTTTTTTTTTCCCTGTAGTCTATGATGGTGGTTCTCAAAGTGTTGTTTGGAGGTTCCTCAGGTTCAAAACTACATTCAAAGATGCTTTCATTTCTAAGACGGTAGATATCATTTGGCAAAAATCACACATAAACAAAAGCACTTTGGGGAGTCCTTATCTTTTAAGGATGTAAAGGGGTCCAGAGACCAGAAAGTTTGAAAATTGCAGGTCTAGAATAGGAAGAGGAAGTAGAAAGACGAGGTAGGAGGATTACTATAATTTGATGAAAATGTATGCACAATTTATTGCTTAGTAAGCGATTGATGAGATGTTCATTAGAAGCATCGGGTATGTAGATAGAGAACATTGTCTCAGATTTCTTCTGTGTTTAAACTTCTGTTTTTATTTCAAGTTCATTCACAAAAAGAAATGAATTGTTTCTTTAGTACCTGCTCTGGCAAAATTATCATGCTAGTTTCTGGAGGGAGGCAACAATGGGAAAGAATTGTTCCCTGCCCTATTGATGTTTTCAATATGGTTGATTGTATAGCAAGGAATATGGAGATTACTGATATGTATTTTAAAAATTAAACTAAAAAGCCTTAATTTAACAAGCTTGCCACTTTGCAAACCATATACTTCACAACTGGTTCTTCTCCTCTGTAAAGTGATACCCTCTTTTCCTGACATTGCACATGTCAGAGGGTAATGTGTAATAGAGAACAATGATGCCATTGGAGCCTTGGAAGGAGGAAAATGGCCTTTGTTCTTTGGAATCTTATTTTTTTTCCATAAACAATCCTAAAACAGAGACTTTTCTCTAATAGGAATTTATGGTCTTTCAGAAAGAATAATCTCCATAAAATTTGAATATGATATATTATGCCCTGAAAACTGAGAATAATTGTATAATTTTTAAATGTGAAACTATGGAAACAGCTGAATAGAGATAGTCAGGTGCCCCATGAATCCATTTTTCATGTGTTGGTTGAATTCATCCATACAAATTTAATTCCTCTCATATATTTTTTAAAAGGATAATCTTTGGCTACTTTAACTCATTATTTGAACCAAACTGTTTTCTCTTACTTTGGGGTCCCTGGAGCCAACAAAGAATTTAAAAACCAAAGCAAAGACAGCAGGGCTCATTTTCTTCTCAATAGCTTTGTTTCTATCATGCACCTTGTAGCCCCATAGCCTTCCGTACCACCATGTTGTCTTATTTTAGTATTTCAGTCTGATGCCTTCTTTTGAGCTTGCATAAGGCACGATTAATTGAGATGTGTTATACTTTTTACCGCAGAGTAGAAGTCGAATATTCAGCTGGCCAACCTGCATGAATAATCCATCACTGAGAATCATTAACCTACCAGACAAGCTACAGTAATTGATGTCTTTATGCACACTATGGAAATGTTGTCATCATTCATTCCTGCAGCTGGCAGATATTATTACTGTTATTATTTTTAATGTAAGCCCTACGTAGCCTGCAGCGGATGCTACCTGTTGATGAGCTTTATTCATAATTGACCATCACACAGGCTTGTATTTCTAGTAATATTTTTTATCTGTTTCCTTTTAGGATTCACAGAGATCCTGTGTGTGTGTGTGTGTGTGTGTGTGTGTGTGTGTGCGCATAGGACTTTAGATCTAGAGGCAGAAAGCACCTCGGAGTCCATCTGTCCCAACTTCCCACTTTAGAGAAGTGTACATGTATGTGCGTGTATTTAAGTGTGCATGTGAGCACACAGTTTAAATATTTAGTTACCTTCTTATCCAGTTAAAAACCTCAAAATAAGTAAAAATGAGTATCCCAAATAAATGCCATCAAGTCTTTGTAGGCCTCTCAAATGACAGCCCCTCGAACTTTTACATAGAAGCCTATTTGCTTTTTCTTTCTGTAGCTATTTCTACTAAATCAAGTTTTCAAGCCCAAAACAAATGAGAAAGATGGGTGAGAGAATGCCGTTTGTGTGCATACAGGCAGTAGTAGCAAAAATTGAGTTTGGGTAAGCCAGGGGTGGTGTTGGGAGGTGTGGGTGGGGGAAGGAAAACCCTGAAGAAAGGAAATGTGAACTCAAGAAGCAGACAGATCATTGAATTTAGGGGCACATGGTGCTCTATACTACATTAGCCACTGAGGGCATCTCTGTTCATGGGATCATAGGAAGGGTCCTTGAAGATCGTCTGGTCACAGGATTCTTAACCTGGGGTCTGTGAACTTTAAAAAAAATTATAACTATATTTCAGTAGAACAGTTTTTCTGTAATCTTGTGCATTTTACTTTATGCATTTAAAAATAATTCTAAAAAGAGGTTCATAGGCTATCAGAAGGGTCCATGATCCAGTGAGTATAAAGAACCTGTGATCTACTCTAAACTCCTAATTTTCCAGGTAGAGAAACAGGACCAGAAAGGTGATGAGACTGATTCAATATCATATAAGCAGTAAGTGGTCCAGGGGAGGATGGATTAATCCAATAATTAATGTTCATGTCTCCAAATCATCAAAAAAAAAGCTAAATTATGTTTCATTTAATCTAACAAAGAATTGAAGACTTGGAGCAAAAAAGCAAGGAGTGTACAGCTCTTAGGAGGGGTTCTTAGCTTTCTCTCTCTCATGGACCCCTTTGGTAGGCTGGTGGAAGCCGATAGACCCCTTCTCAGTATAGTGTTTTAAGTGAGTGACAGAAATGATAAATTTCCACTAGAGGTTGGTGAAAAGAGGTAATTTTCCAAGTTTATGGACACCCCCACCCCCAATCTATCCCTGGATTCCTCAGTAGAGAACTGGCCAATGGTATATTGGTTTCCATGATATCTGGAATAGACCTTAAAGACCAACTAATTTGGCATTTGTTTTTGATAGATGAGGAAAATGAAGTTCAGTGATATTGTGAATTACACACAGTCACAGAAGTAGTAAATAAGAGAGATGGAATTCATGTCCACCTCTACCCTCCTGGTAATTTTCTTGCCATTCCATTTTTATAGCCCAGGGTGGTAATTCACAATATTAAAGAAGTGCATTAGGTGTTTATGGTACGAAGCGTCACGTGGGCATTGAAGGTGCAAAGTCATTACCTACTGACTAAGGGGACCAGGGGAGACTTCTAGAAGAGGTGGCATTCAAGATGGCCTTTAAAGAATGGTTCTGATTTAACAGTGAGGATGAGGAGGAGGAAAACACAGCCTTAGTGACTATCTGAGCAAAGGTGCCAAGGTATGGGATTTCAGGATAGAAAGGAAGTCATTTTGCCTGGAGCTGGGTGTGTAAGGAGGAAAGAATGGAAGCTGAGGCTGGAAAGGTAAGGTGGTAGTAGAGTTGGTAAGGCCGAGAATGCCAGGCCAAAGATACTGACATTTACTTGAGAGACAGTGGGAAGTCACTCAAGATTTTTGAGCCAGATTGATGAGCAAGAGAATTCTTATAGAGCTATGAAAGATGGATTGGAGTCAGGAGGAGAAGAAAATAGAGAATGGAGGTCAAAGGACCCGTTGGGAGCTCATTGTAGCTAGTTGGCAAAATGGATGGCGCGCTGGAAGATCTGAGTTCAAATCCTGCCTCAGATACTTATCAGCTGTGGGACCCTGAGAAAGTCACCTAAACTCTTGTAGCCTTGGTGTCCTTTTCTGTAAAATTAGGGTAATAATAGCACTTACCTTACAGGGCTGTCTTGAGGATCAAACAAGGTCATATATCTAAAGAGCTTAGCCCACCTTAAAGTGCCACATGAATGCCAACTTTTGTCGCTATCGTAATTGATTGCCCAAGAAACTGGTGATAAAGGCCTGCAATTGCGTGGTTATAATGAAAGAGAAAAGAGATGCATGTGAGAGAGATTTTTATAATTAATTAATTTATTTATTTATTGCTTTCAACATTCACTTTTTTAAGATTTTGAATCCCAAATTTTTTCCTCTCCCCAAGGCAGCAAGCAATCTGATAATAGGTTATACATGTGCAATCACGTTAAACATATTTTTACTTTAGTCATGTTGTGAAAGAAGAAAAGAAAGGGGAAACCATACAAAAAGGAGATGGTCTGCTTCGATCTGCCTTCAGACTCCATAGTTTCTCTGGAGGTGCAGAGGATCTTCCATCATGAGTCGTTTGGAGTTCTCTTAGATCCTTGTATTGCTGAGAAGAGCCAAGTCTATCAAAGTCAGTTATGACTCAGTGTGGCTGTTGCTGTGTACAATGTTCTCCTGGTTCTGCTCACTGGATCTGAGAGATGTTTAAGAGATGTAGACAAGATTCCCTGGTAACAGATTTTTAATTTTGTTGTTATTTTCATCTCCTCTTTTTTTTTAAAATTTTATTATAATTTGCATCATTCATTTCCACAAGATTTTGAGTTACCTATTTTCTCCCTGTCTTTCCCCCACCCACTGCCCCAAAACAGCCATCCCAGTGTGTCCCCCCTGCCCCAGTCTATTCTCTCC
>CM053580.1:23534641-23613978 GCA_028627135.1 Pseudochirops cupreus
TTTAGTGGGAAGTATCTTTGTGTGCGTTTTGGAGTTCTAGGATTGGTTTAGAGTCCTGTTTTATGGGTATTTTGGGGTTGCTATGTGAGAGCTGCGATATGTTGCTGCTGCTGCACTGCCATCTTGGCTCCGCCCCCCTTCATCTCCTCTTCTTGAGAGAAAGAGGAGATGAAAATAACAAAATCAAAAATCTGGTAGCTAAGCAAATAGTAGTACTGCAGGCAGGAAAAGTCAGACCAGAAGGTTTAGGCCACAGGGGTGGTTTCGAGGTCCTCAAGTGTGACCCTTTGACTGAACCCTTTGGATTCAGGGCCACATGTGGCCTTGAGCAGTTGTAGACACTGGACCAATGTCACATTAAGGAATCCTGCTGAAGAAAAAGCACCCGTGCAGGAATGATTCCAGAATTAGGAAGACCCAGAGGCGATGGTGTCTCTGACTACCCTTGCTCTTGACTGGTTCCTTGTCCCTTAATTTCAGTTTCAGGTGCTACAGTGACCTCCTTGGAGCCTGGGGCTGTTTCCTCTTTATTTTTGTGCCCCCAGCCCCCGGTACAGCCTGGCAAATAGGAGGCAAGTAATGAAATCTTCCTGAATGGCTGACATAAGTGATTCATGGGTGATTAACTGAAAGAAAGTCATTGGGTTTGGTGACCCTGGAGCTGTCCTGTTAGAATGGCGGGGGCAGAAGCCGAGTTGTAAAGGGCTGAAGAGTGAGGAAGGTGGTGAAATGACCCAACTTTCTCAAGAATTTAGCAGTAAGTGGAACGTGCGAAACATCAATAACTGAATGGTACACGAAGGTCAAGGGAAGGACTTTTATTTCTTAAATAAGGTTGGGGAGACCAGAGCAGGTCTCTAGCCAGATGAGAGAAAGCCAGCAGTGAGGGAGAAATGGTCAAACCAAGTCAGAAAGTATTTACAGTAAGTGCTTACTGTATACGTCAGGCATTAAATGCTAGGGATGCATAAAAAGAAAAAGGCAAAAGAGAGTTCTGCCCTCAGGGAGCTGACCAAGTGAGACAAGAGGTAAACAGTCGTGTCCAAACACGCTGTGTGGAGGGTACATTGGAAATACCAGACTGAGGGAAGGCAGTAATGAGGAGGAGGGACCAGAAGGGTTACTTACAGCTATTAGCTGAGACTAGAAAGAAGTCAGGAAGTAGCAATGAGGAGAGAATCCAGAGTATGGAATGTCTGGGCTTACATGATGGAGTGTCTGTGTCTCTTTTCAAGGAGGAGACCACTGGACTGCAGAGTACATGAGGACGTTTACATCTACAGGTTCCCTACGCCTTTGCATTTGATTCAAGAGGCAATAGGACAAGACAGATTAAATGATTTATACTAAGTCACATATAGGTTATATGTTACAAAGCAAGGATTTAAACTCCTTTCTTAAAATAACGATTACAAGAACAGGGTTTCCTGCTTTAAATGAACCTAAAATTGGAAAAATGTACTCCTGGTAAAATGCACCCTATAATAACGCCAAGGTTTTAATACCTTTTTTTTTTTTTTTTTTTTTACAAAAAGGATTCATTGTAGTTCCTTCCACTGCAAACTACCTGGGGAATTTCAGGTTTTATCTGACAAAAATGGTTTAAGTACAACTTGTTTTTTTCCAATAAAGAGTCACAGAACTCAGCATCTTGGAGCTAACAGGGATCGTAGAGGTATTTCGTCTAACCTCTCTTTATAGATCAGAAAATTGAAGCCTAGAAAGTAGAAGTGACTTCTCCGAAGTCTCACAGCTTAGCAGAGGCATGTGTGAGTGTTGGATTGTCCGCAGATGGGATGAAAATACCTCATCTTTTCATTTTAAAGTTAAATTATATGAATTTTTGAAACATCTTCTCCAAACAATTCCTGTAGGGAAGAATTAGTAATGGATAAATTTGCCTGAGCCAGATGGAAACTTTGAGATGTGTGAAATACATATGCTTATCCTGCTGATGATATAGACTTAACAGTGAGTAAGACTGAGGGTGATCAACAGGGATTTCAGACACATAGACTGTGAATGACATTTTTAGGCTGTTGATTTTGCTGCCAGAGTAAGACTGATTTCAAGGCATCTAAGGATGGATGAGAAGCGTAGAGGTCACGCAGACCAAAGGTGTCTAACACGCTGCCCAGCCAACACTCTAGAGTGCTCCCCAAACCAGAACAAAATATTATTGGGAAATATTTACCAAAATAACTAAAAACTATAAATCATGGATAATGGTAATATATGGTTTTCTATTTCAATATGTGACCCACAGGAATCCTTATGTCAAGTTATTTGCTCACATTCTATTTGAATTTGACACCATTGATCTTAGCCAATCTTTCCTTAAAGGTGCCTCCATTAACCATCTCTTTTTCCTTAAGTAGAGAGATCATCATAGCCAAAGTGTTTGTGGCATGTTTACTTTGGAAAAAATAGAAAATGATGTCCCTGTGATATGAATAATTAAAACAGAAAACGTATAGGATGACTGTGCGATTTAACACTAGTCAGAATCTTTTTTTTGAGGGGTGGGGGGAGGAAGAAGCCCTGATATAGACTTTCCCGAATATATGTAACTTCCAGGATGGAAATTCCTCCCACCAATGCCAACCAGCAAGTCATCTGTAACTATGTTTTAGAGAGCTGCTTAAGATAATCTAGAGGTTAAATACCTTGTTTGTGGTTGTACAGCTGCTATGTGTGGGAGGCAGACCTGAGCCCTTTTCTTCCCATGTCACACTGTCCCTCCCCTAGCCATCACATAGCATGCAAGATTTTTGTTTGGATTTTGTTCTTGGCAGATAAACCAGATAAAGGCAGCAGAATGTGATGGTTCATAGTCATTTAAGCATGACAGTCCAAACAGGTCTTGGGAGTGGACTTGTTAGCCCAGCTTCCTCATAGGTCTTGTGGGATTTCTTTGGCAGAGAATGCTGAAATGAGTTGGAGACAGGGCTCAGGATCCCCAGTGGGGTGAAAAATAGGGGTTGAAAATAAATTCTCTTTCTAAATTAGGTGGTTGTCCAGGCCAATAGGCTGCAATTCAGTCCCAGACACAGACAGTTCAAAGAAAAGACTTAAGTCTTGGCCTCAGGGCTAAGACTAGCTTTGGTTCAGTTTTCCTTAGCTAAATATGATAGTTGGTAGCCTCAGCCAGCACTACAACCTTCTCAGCCTTCCCTTATTAGAGCAAAGCTGTCCCTTAGCAGACAAGCCAGTACAGCCAGCAGATTGTCCTGAAGAGTTGAAGCCCAGAAGTTCACAGAGACAGAGACAGGATGCACTGAGGGGAGAACTAGAGACACAACTTCTAGAGAGGAGCTGAGCCAATAAGAGCAGTATGTTCGTGACCTGACCAGACTACTCACATCTAGTGATTTATTTGGACACAGATGATGCCACTAGAGGGAGGCTAGAAAACGCTGCTGAAGGTTATGAAGTCTTAATCAAGAAAGCAAACACAGATAAGGGGCACATGTGGTGTTTACATCACTTCCACCAATAAAAAGCAAAGGCTTCAGAAGAATGAAGAGTGGACAGCTGGTTAAGAAGATGGTATCTGAGAATGGGATTTGGATTTCTTAGTCATGGGTTAAAATAATGGGTTTCAGGCGAGACCTGGTATTCACTCATTGAGGACTGATTTTTTTTTTTTGGCCTGGATCCTTACAAATATAAATTACAGGGTTTTAAACTTATTAAGGAAAAGAATATAGAAAACTTCCTGTGTATATCTCATATTCATTCATTCACATAGATATGTGTATGTGTGTGTATATGTATATATCATACATACATACTACCATAACATATATATGTATATATTGATAGCAGAAATAGTAGCTGCACCCTAGAAAGAATAGGCAAACATGGCCAGCTATCCATGGGAGACAAAATGCAAGAGAGGAGCTAACAATTAGACCCATGCTGTCAGAAGAGGAAATAGTGGCTTTCTAGACGAAGAAGCTATGCTCAAATGAGGAAATTCAGGTGGTGGAGGGGAGGTGGGAGAAGTGGGGTAGTAGTGTGGGAGTTCAGTTAGATGAAGATTAATGGAAGGAAAAAAAAAGAGGAGATGTTGTGGGAATGTCCTACAGATCACCTCAACAAACAGATAAGCTCCTAAGTGAGAGGCATGGCATAGGAGGGATGGGGGACTTGAGCTATCTGGACATCTGATGGAGTTACTCCTTCTGTGAAATGAAGAAAAGGTAATAAATTCTTACCTCGTTTATGGAACCTATGCCCTGGTACCCCACCCACTGAGCTTTAAAGGACTTGCTACAAGTGGTGGAGAGCTGCAAGGGAAGAATCTAAAAGTCTGCTCTCTCTTTGGCTCATTTTTCTCTACTTGTAACTGCCTCTAAATATATGCAGCTCTTTACTTATGTGGTTAAAAGAATGTCTACTTCCTGTACAAGTCCTCATGGGTATTGGGTTACCCCACAGAAAATACATAGAGCTTTCTCTGCTGTTTCTTAACTCTAGGGAACATATGGCCATCTTATCCTCCTCAAGAACCTGGTACTATCCAGGAAATCCACTTCCCTAGTAAACTGTGTTTATAGAACCCTTGGCCTTGGGTTTGACAGATAACTCTAAGTCTGGCATTCTCCTCTTTTCCCTTTCTCTGCTTGCATCCAAGAGGTGGGGTTCAGGATTTCCCACAGCTTGGCCTCATAGTCTTCCTCTGTGGGAGCCAGAGTTGAGGGCATGCCCAACTTCAGTTGCCTGTTCAGTGCTGGGTCTAAGGCTTAATCGAGAGTTGTGGTTCATAATTGCATTCATCAGAGTTCTCAAGTCATTTCAGGTTGGTTTTCGTTTCATTGTATTTGTTAATAGATCGTCGAACTGGTTCAGCTTACTCCCTAGGTTTCCCAGAAACTATTCCTTTCGTTATTTCTTATAGTACAATAATATCCTATCATATCCATACACCATAACTTGGCCCTCCATTCCCATACTTGCTGGGCACTTTCTTAATTTCTAGTTTCTTACTACTTAAAAAAAAGCTATTATGAATACTGTTGAATATATTGGACCTTTTTCATCCTTGTTTGATAATTTGATAATAAAGGTGTGACTGGGTCAAATAGTATGCATGGTTTAGTGACGTTTGGGAACATACTTGCAAATTGTTTTCCAGAGTGGCTGGATCAATTTACAGATCCACCAACAGTGTGCCAGTGGGCCTGTTTTCCTGCAGTCCCACCAACACTTGTTCATTTCCTTTTTTGGTCATCCTTGCAAGTTTGATGGGTATGAGGTGGGATTTGAGGGCTCATTTTTTTTTTGTTTTGGGCTTTTTTTTGGATTTATTTAATTAAGAGTGAGTTGGAGCATTTTTTCACGCCTTTTTTCCTCTGAGAATTGCTTGTACATATCCTTTGACCATTTATCTACTGGAGAATAGCTGTCATTCTTAAATATTTGAATAAATTCTTTTTACCTCTTTGGAAATGAGAACTTTATCAGAGAAAATTGCTGCAAAATATTTTCCCCACTTGTTTCCCTTCTAATTTTAATTGCATTGTATAAAAACTTTTCAATTTTATGTTGTCTAAAGTGTGAATTTTATCTTATATGATCCTCTCCATTCCTTGTTTGGTCCTTTATAGAAGTTGCAAAAAGCATTTTCTTTCTTTTTCTTCTAACTTCTTTATGGAATGATTTTTTTTATATCTGGCACATGTAGCCACTTGGAGTTTATTGTAGTATATAATGTGAGATCTTTGTCTAAACCCAGTTTGTGTCAGACCGCTTTCTTGCTTTCCCAACAGTTTTTGTTGAATAATAAGTCCTTGCCTTAGTGGTTGCAGTCTTTGGGTTTAATGGACACTTTACTATGTTCATTTGCTTTTGTAAGTTGTCTTGTAAGTCTATTCCACTGCTCATCTTGTTGATTTTTTAGCCAGTGTTTTTTAAAATTATTTTTTGCCACCTGGTCCTCTTCTACTAGCTTAAAGCAATGCCTTGAAGTCAGGCTTGGGCTTGAGTCTTTCCTTTAACATGTACAGTCCCTGTTACCTTGGGTAAATTATATAACCTCTTGTAATTGTAGGCAATTTTAGGTTGTATATTACGACATCTCCTTACACATTGAAGGAAATAGCCTCATTAACAGGATCCCAGATGTGTTGTAGGACCATTTTGCTACTGAAGAAGCAAGTGCCTCCTATACTCAATATGGTGAGAAGATACACAAATTCCCCAATTTTAGTTCTTTGGATTCCATCCTCAGAAAAAAAAATAACCTATGGTTCTTTACACAGCACACTTATTAGATTTCTGTCTCTTGACTGTTTCATTCCCAAGTACCACTCAGTGAGTGAGACTGAAAGTTGGTTTTTCTTCCCTGTAGGGAGGCAGTTCCTTGTGGAACTCATTGAGCATGTAAGCAGCCCCAAAAGATGGGTTAAAAGAAGGGGGGAAGTGTCTCTCTTGATGAACAGGGCACTTAGAGAAGGAGGAGGCTGGAGTGTAGCCATTTAAAGAACATGCTGGGTGATTAGCCTGATCTTTCCAAAGGTATCCATTTTTTTTTTCTAATAAGCTCAATCTCCCACCATCAGGAAGGGTGACTTTGGTCACTGAAGCTATGGCATGTTTGGGGAATGTGTGTATTTGTGTGTGTATCTGTGTTGACCAGGCTGTGATTCACCTCAGTGTAGAGCTGCTGGTAAGGAACTTCTCTTAAAAAGTGGGGGGTTGGTGTGGGCTGGGAAGGGAAAGGAATAAGTCTTAACTGAGTGCCTCCTATGTGCCAAGCACTGTGTTAAATGCTTTGCAAGTGTTATCTCATTTGATCCTCACAACAACCCTGGAAGATTGATGCTGTTATTACTCCCATTTTGAAGATGAAGAATCTGAGATGCCCAGAGGTTGGGTTCCATTTCCAAGCTCAACAGAGCCAGGCTATGAACAATGAACCGGAGGCCTTCTTACTTCAAAGTTAGTGCTGTGCTATGGCCACCACACCATTGCTACCTAGAGCAAGAGCCCCCTAGGGTCAGATTTCTTACTGAATCTCCTTTCAATATTCTTCCCTGTTTTTTGTTTGTTTTGGTTTTACTTTCATCATCTTTCTAAAATAGTATTTCTCAACCAATCATTCCCCTTCGACAAGTTCAGAGATTTTGATATGATCTATCTCTAAGATGGAGAAATGGGGTTGATTTTCTTGAACTCTGCTTCTCTTTGGGATTTGTTGTAATATGGCGTCAAACCTGCCTCCACTGGCCAACTTGTTCCACACTTGCTGCCAGTGGGTCTCAGCTGGCCAGCTGGCTGGCTTTTCTCACTTGCTCTGGATGGTTCTGTCACTTGGCTCTGCTACCAAAGTCATTACACTCCTGGTACCAAAAATATTCTGGTCTGCTTGTTGGAAAACCATTGCCAAGTGGGTGCCATTGTCTAGCTGCAGAACAAGTGGGCATGGGACGCGCTCTGGCTCCATCTCTGCTGGTGGCGTTTGCCAGATGACTTCGCTTCCATGCCTCTCTCAGCATGGCTCGGTGCTGCACATGCTGTCATAGTGCTAATCTGTGAGCTGGTACTTGGAAACACCCCTGAGGTCTGCTTGCCTCACTGCACTATTCCATTTTGGGGCTTGGCTTCTTTGCAGAATTACTTTTCAACTGAAATTGTAATTTGGTTATAAATGTACTGTTGCCATGTTTCATCAGTTGAGGGTGAGTGCTTTAAAAACTCTTTCTTTCTTTTTATTTTTGGTCCACTCCTGTTATTTCACTGGTATAGGGAATTCCTGGTGTGAAAATTCCCTTGTCTGATGTACATCTGGAACTCACATCTGTAACATGCATAGTCTTGGAGAGCTGAGTTCTCTGATTTGTCCAGGGTCACACGAACAATTTCCAAAACTGACCCGGTATGCCATGCTTTTTTATGACATCCTTAAATAAGTGCCTATTTCAGTCTTTACAATCTATTTCTCCAGATGGATTTTTTTCTTAGAAAAATAAGCTTTATTGATGTCATATGTTTTTACAGTCCTTTCCTTTATCACTTTATTTCCAGATATTTCAAGAAACTTACCTTTATAACAAAGAAAGATGGTGAAGCAAATCCATCCAGCACAGTGACCTTCACTGACAGTGCATGTGACATTCTGCACCCATTTGATCCCCTATGTCTCTTCGGAAAGAAGAGAATACGTTCCATCTTTTCTCTAGGAATCAACATTGATCATTACGGTTACTCAAAGTTCAGTTTACTTCTGATGTTATTTTTATTTAGAGTAATGCTATCATTGCATACACTCCTGGATGAATTGTAAAAAAAACAAAAAAAGATGATGCGGTTTTTTTCCAAAGCGTATGGTGCTATAAAATATCCTCGGCACATTTTTTACAGTGAGAGATTCTAAAAGAGTTGAGCAAAATCCCCAGATTTTGAATAGAAAACACAACAAGAAAGGATGCGCTAAGATTTTGAAAATGTCTTCCTTTACCCATTATTATGTCCCCTCTTTGGCTATTTTGCCAGAAAAGTCCAAGAAAGAATCGCGAGGTGAATGTTATTTCCTACCCAACTGAGGAAGCTCAATCCCGGAGAAGATCACTGGTGAAATATATGATGACAGAATAGAAAGTCAGCAGGGAAGCCATGGCTAGAATTCTGATTTCTAAATTACTGACTATGGAGGGTCATTGGGTCGTATTTAGAAAAAGTAATTACTCTTTTTGGATTCTAAGTACTGCAAAGGTCTTTAAAAAATTTCTCTTTTTTCTTGATTTCATAGGCTGAAGTTTTTGGGGATTTTTTTGTTTGTTTTATCCCAAATTAATTGAATTTGGTACCAGATTTTACAGGTGTTGCTTTTTGAGCTGTTGCATAGATTTTCTCGTGGTGCTTCCATGCATGATTCCATCATGGTCACCTGGAGGGACATTGCACATAAGAGCATAGAGATGGGCCTTACAGTGCACCTGTAAAGCACTTTGCAGGCCCCTGATGAGCCATAGGAATCCTAGCTGGTATTATCATGTTCAACCCCCTCATTTTACAGATGAGAAAATTGGCTCAGAGAGTGAAGTAACTTGGCCAGGGTTACTCAGGGACTAAGTAGCAGAGCCTGTATTAGGACCCAAGTCCTCTGCCCTTGGGATTCATAGCATGGGCCTGCCACCATCTTAATTATTCAAAGGCATAATGATAACCAGGGCAGGGCCACCAGGTCTTTGTCTCAAGGGCAGGAAATTTAGCAGGTGCTCAAAACATCATGTAGGGGGCTACTTCTTGTCCCAGGAACGCTCCCTAGGGGACTCATATTTGCCACCTTTAAATATAGTATTGCCTTTTCCCTTGACACTGTTGCCACTTGCCTTTACCCCCAAGGTATGAAATTTATTCCTTACTGCTCTTTTCCTTTGACATTGTAGTCCATTGTTAAGAGAGGGAAGCAAAGTCAGAGGTGGGGAACCTGCAGTCTGGAGGCCATATGTGGCTCCCTACAGGTTCCCCATCCCTGGGCCAAGTTATTCTTGCAGTAATGCTGAGGGCTCTTATATGTCTTCTGATACAAAATCAAATGAAAAATTATTTAACAGGTAGCACTAAATGCTGGTCCTAATGCTGTGTGAAGGCAAATCTTTGCTTTTTTCCAGTGATGTTCCTCCCCCTAAACCTGGAGGAGATTTATTTCAGTCAGCATGACTTTCTTAGATTCTCAGTTCTTTTCAGTGTGGGCCAGGAAGCCCCTAGGTGTTACAGATGAACACCATGACCATTCCATAGTTTTCACAAGGCAGGCTGGATGGTTTACATTTTTCAACATAGGCCTTAGTTGGGGAGACAGCATGGTATAGACAGATAGCTTTAAGCCTTACCTTTGACACATAATGCCTTTGTGACCTTGGATAAATCATAAAACTTCTCAGTACCCCCAGGCAACTCTCTAGGAATGTAAGTTGCAGAGCAGATGCTGGCAGGCATGGATAGAGGGCATTTCCTCACCCAGGACTTCCCTATACCAATTAAAATACACATAGAACTCTACCCCCTCCACCCTTCCAAGAAAAGAAAATTGATTAATTTAGCAACGTCTTGAGAACCGTTTGAACTGTCTCAGAGTGCAAGGAACTGTGTAAGTTGAATATGGCTGGTCCAATTTAATAATAATATTCTGCTCCAGTTAAAGACTACAAAACATTTTACATACATTATTTCATCTGAGTCTCACCAGAGCTTTGTAGCAAGAATCCCCAATATACAGATGGGGAAACTGAGGCTCATAGTGAAATATGTGCCTGTGGTCACACAACCCAGAAAGCATGGGAGGCAAAATGGCAGCCTCGATCTCTCTGGACTCCGCATTCCTCTCGCTCCACCACACTGATTTTCAATCAACACCCCAGGTTAAAATCTGTATGAGTTGTTGTTTGACTTGTTGCGGCTGATAGGGCTGGAAATTAGATTCTTAGCAAGGTTGAGCACATGGGCAAACACGTTTTCTCCACTATAGAGTACTTTGAGATGCTTTAGGCCACAGAGATGCTATTGATGAAACCAATCAATCGCAGAACATTCTTTGTTTTACTCGATTTTTAGATGTGTCCATATAGGGTGTTAAGTTTGGGTTGGTTTGTTTATTTTCAGTGATAATTGCCTTTACTACATAAAACCAGAGATACTTGTACATTCTGCCTTCAGCCTAATCTCATCATAAAGCATTAGAACGATTTCTGTGGCACAAGTGACAGCTTCCCCGACTTATAAACCACGCTTCGATACATGCAATAATGTTGCCTTCAGACTTAAGCAGCGACGATTACAGCTGGCAGCTACATATGGTGAAACTTAGCTGCTGCCCTTTTAATTAAATTACAATTGGGAACTAGCTTCTGGGAGCACTGTGATCCACCAAATTTCTCAGCAAAATTCAAAATATGTAGATTATTTTAAAAGAATTTATTTGTAGTGCAAAGGAAAGCTGAGGTAAAAGCATGTTTAATATGTATTTTTATAGGAAACATTCATTTCTATACATAGTTTATGCCCAAAGCTTATTTGGATCAAAGCTGAGTAACTATGTTGTCAACAGTTTGTATTTAGGATATTTTCACCTAATTAAGTTTAGTGGAATTTTTTTAAAAATCAGAATAAGGTAATAATATGTATATATCGAGATTCATTGTAGTGACAGCTATAGTTGAGCTGAGAGGAAATCCCAGATACCTGAGGCATTGCTAAGTGTGCATAGGTGACCTAAACTGATTTTAAATGGCCGGGTGATTAGGCTTTACTGGCGTACATTTGGATATGAGTTTATATGTGACATAGTGAAAAGAGTGACATAGTGTAAAGAAGGCCAGCCCTAGAGTCAGGAAGGCATGAGGTCAAGTAATGCCTCTGACATAAACTGATTGTGTGTGTGTGTGTGTGTGTGTGTGTGTGTGTGTGTGTGTGTGTGTGTGTGTGTGTGTGAGAGACCATCCGTGAATCATATAACTTCTCAGTTCTGGAGGCAACTCTCTCATTCGTAAATTGTAGATGAATTGCTGATCTACATAGTGGAGAGATTTTCTCCATCCCAACAGTTTTATGAAATCTCAGATGTGGCCCATTTATTTTTTTTAAGTATCTAGTAGTTAAAAATCTTCATGTTGCTTTTTCTTAACAGACATCAGCAATACAGGTATGTGTGTTTGTGTGGAAGAGCTAGGTGCTGATTAATAGGGGTATCCTGAGGACACATAATAAAGACAGAAAGGGAGATGGTCCCAGGTGAGTGAATTTAACTAGCCGTTTCCCCAGCAACTGGTAGACCATAAAATTTCTTCTTTCTACTGTTTCCTTCCTTCCTACCAAATTCAAGCTCTTCCATCTGTTTCTTATGTGATCTTAAAAATGTGTCTACCTTTCTGGATCTGTGCCCCCTCATCTGTAACATAGATTTTACTCATACTAATATTCATCTATATAATATTCACATTTATATTCATATATATATATATATACATATACATATATATAGTTTACCTCATCTATAAAATAAAGGTTTTGGATTCACTGACTTTTAAGGCCCCTGTCTAGCTGTAAATCTGTGTTCTTATGATCTTTTTCACCTCATGGTCTTCCCAGAAGATCTAGGGAAGTGACCTGAAGAAAAATCACACAACATTTTAGAGCTAGAAAGCATCTTGAAGTCCCAATCCACCTGGGCTGAACTAGACAGCCTAGGGGTAATAGACTTGTATAACACACTGGGAGGTCCCCTAGTCCAGCCTCTTCCCCAGGGCAGTGATCTCTTTAACAAGTAGACTTCTCACTTCTGCTTGCTGCCTTCCTGTGATGGAGAACAGTGGCCAATAAGAACTTAAAGAGATGCTTTGCAGGTTTCCACAGAGGAACACAGTGGAGTGAGCCATGCTCTCAGAATTAGCAGTCAGGTGCCATATTGGCCCCCCCCCCCCCAAGCCTGTATTAGTCTGTAGGACTGGACTGGGCTGACCCCTTCCACACTGCTCCTGCCACTCATGTCAACTCAGGATTTGACTCCAACTGAGGGCATGCCAAAGACAGCGTGAGGATTATAGGCAATGGCAAGTCCAGCCAACTGCCAGGTTCCTGGGCAAAGATTAAAGCTAAATAGACTTCTTTCTGAGATCCTATCATTTCTTTTCATTCTCTCCTTTCCCCTGGCCAGAAGGTAACTCCATGTTCCAGAGACCCCTCATGTTCCCCAGATAACAGATCCTCCTCAACCTGTTTATTATTGTCATAGGAGATGCCCTGCACAGTAACCAAGGGATGGAGAACTTCTCCAAATATTTATCTTCATGGATGATTTTGTACTAATGTCACGCCCTAAAAAATTAAAAAGCTTCCTTGGTGAAATCCACAGCAACAGGAATGGGATCAGTCTAACCATTTACTCTGGAAAAAGAAAGTGGATGAATAACACATGTTGCCCAGGCAAGGTGTACCAGGGCTTTGCCATTCATTAGAGATCTAAATGGAGCAGTGCTCTCATTAAATCAGAGACACCAAGTGAGAGTGCTCCGAGAGGATATTCTTTATTCTTTCCTGTATACAGGTACCTCTTCCCTTTCTGTCTCCCCTTTATAAGTCCTTTTCCCCAGAAAGCTTCCCATTCTTTGTACATTCTTTTACACACACACACCCACCACAGTAGGAGAATGTAAGTGAACTTGAGGATACAGACTATCTGGTTTGCAAGTATATGCATCCACTGATTAATACTGTGTCTGCCACATAGTCAATATTTAGCACATGCCCTTCTCTTCTCCTTCTCCCTCTCCCTCTTCTTATCGGTGAGTGTGTATGATGGGGAATTTTAAGGAAGGGGAATTCTGCTGCCTGAATGTAGCTTGGTTATCCTAGGCAACTGCATTGAATGAATGAATGAATGAATGAATGAATGAATGAATGAATGAATGAAAAAAACATTGATCATGAGCTCCAGGTACTGTTCTAAGAGTTGAACATACAAATATTTCTAAGTAAAATAGCTCCGTTCCTTGAGGGACATGTTAAGAGGGGAATATAACACATACAGGGAAATGATGTGTAGGAAATAATGTGTTGAAGTAGAAAGCCAAAGGGAGTGGTGTGAGGTCCTAGGGCCGTTGAGTCCACCAATATTGTCTTGTCCCAGGATATTATCCGCCTTCACCTTGAATAGTTCTGAAATATACTGGAAGATTTTGGAACTTTGATGAAAGACTAAAAAGGATTTATTAAGTACGTACTCTGTGCCATGCATTATTAAGCATTGGCAACACAAATACAAAATTCACTGATGTGACTGTTCCCCACGCTGATAAACATCCCAAACCCTTATCATCTTGTCTAATTCTTGCCCATATTTCCCATCACTCTACTATAAGTAGTCTACCTGATGAGTAGGAGGCTTTCTCTCAGCGTCTTGGGGGTAATGATCTGCTCAATCCATGTTATCTCTCTTTATTCCATGACTGACCTCCCTCTTTTCTAGTCACCTACATTCTCAAAAATGTCTTCATATGCTGCTTGTTGAGCATGAGGCATTCTTGGTCACATGTTCCCACCTGTTTATATCCACCAAGCATCTTTTCATTTCCCTTTGGGCTGTTTTTAATTTTAACTTTTCTGCAATTGTGGCATTCTGTGGTTATAGCCCCTTGGTATCATTAGCAAGAAATGTTGATGGTTTAAAAAAATTAGCTGTTTTGGTAACAAGTAATTAAGGAGCATTGAAATCATTACACAGGTTCCAAAACACAATCTCTCCTGATCTCTCCCTGAAATTGAATTCTTGGCCCACTTCATTATCTATGTCCAGTATCCTTCTCAGATGATCATACTGATGGATGAATTTCATCGGTTTACCAACTGCATGCCCTGGTACACCTGGCCTGGGCAACATGTGTTATTCATCCACTTTCTTTTTCCAGAGTGAATGGTTAGACTGATCCCATTCCTGTTGCTGTGGATTTCACCAAGGAAGCTTTTTAATTTTTTAGGGCGTGACATTAGTACAAAATCATCAATGAAGATAAATATTTGGAGCAGTTCTCCATCCCTTGGTTTCTGTGCAGGGCATCTCCTATGACAATAGTAAAACAACATTAGGCAAACGTATGTCTCACTGTTTTATACTTAACTCTACTCAGGAAGTCATTGAACAAAGTTTTCCTGGTAGTCCCACCTGTCATTGTCTTCCATTATTTTAATGTATGTGCAGGAGACACCTTTTCTGAGGAAAGCCCTTCAAAGTTGCATTTTATTTTGCCTAGTAAATGCTTGTTTAAAAAAATCTATAAACACAGGAGGGTTTTATTTTCTTTGCATCTCTCTGTCCATTATGTCACTAAAGATACGGTGTGTTATAGGGAATAGTCTGTGAAATTTTGCCTCTTTTTCCATGTTTTCATTGAAATAGCCTTGATTTCTATGTAAGCCTGTCTCCTCCTTCTCTTTGTTCACCCTTTTCCTTCCTCCCTCTTCTCTCCTTCCCTCCTCCTTTCCAAAAACACCATAATTTAATGCTTTTGCAAGAGAGACTTGAACCAGGATTGTCTTCCTCCTGATAGAGATTTCTTCTGTCTGTGTTTGATCAGGTGTGGTCACTTTTCCACATTTCATCATCTTTTGCCATTACTTCCTCATAATAGTACGTAGCACATATATTATTGCTGCTGATAAGAACAAATTACTATAAAAACCCACTACATCTATACCACCTTGATATTGTTTTTTATCCTTGTGGGGAGAAAACTCCACGAATCACCATTAAGAAGAGTACAGATAAAATAAAGAAACTTTGTCGATACAAACCATGGCAGATAGAAACACCAGTTAACTGACCATTTCCCCGGACAGTTCCCAGTAAGGCAGAATTATTAACTGTTTGTCGCAGGCAGTTTGTTTCTTTCCAGGGAAGAACAAAGATTTCCAAACTGTTGTTGTCTTGCAGGTATAGAACAAAGCAACTGTGTTTTTCTCTCTAATTGGTTTTGAGGAAGTGAGTTGGGGTGAATGTAAATCCAAACATAGGGAAGTGGTCAAAACTGTTCATTTTATTCTCATATGGAGGCTAATCACAAGATGTAGTCACTTATGTCTGTCTTCAGAGGGCAACTAAGTGACAGCGCTGGGTCTGGAGTCAGGAAGATGAGGCTTCCTGAGTTCAAAGCCAGCCTCAGACAGTAGCTGTGTGACCCTGGGCAAGTCACTTAACCCAGTTTGCCTCATGTATAAAATGAGCTGGAGAAGGAAATGGCAAACCACTCCAGTGTCTTTGCCAAGAAAATCCCAGAGGGGATCATGAAGAGTCAGACACAATTGAAAAACAACTCAGCAACTAAAAACAACTGAAAAAGAAAATGTCGTCAAAAGGGGACATGCAGCTCCCTTTAAGGTTCCACATCTTCCTTCTCCTCCTCACTTTTTTCTACAGAAGTTCTCAAGGTGATATTGCTGAATTGAATCTCAAGGCAAACTCTTCTCTATTGCTTTTGTAAGTCATGAATGTTCGTAGCCTTTCATAACCTTGAATTCTACACCAGTGTTGCCTTTTCATGCCCATCCCTTCAACAAAGAGATTAGGTATTTGCTCACTCAAGCAGTTTCTGGGCTATTTTGACCTCTTTGTTGTGGGGATTGTCTGGGATGATTGAACTTCTTTAAGAAGTAATGACAGTCAAGGATCCATTTCCCAGTTTTCCATAACTGATGGGCTGCTCAACAGGTTGAATTGAAGCTGCTGTTATCTAACCTAGAGACATTTTATCATTTCTCCCCCTTTGTTCTACTTTGATCTTCTGACCTTTGTGAAATGACTTAGTAAAAACAAAGAGGTCATACAACAAAGAACAGAATGTTCTCTTGTGTTCACCTTAACAGAAATTTGTTTCCTTATTAGAATTATAATTTTGACTATTTATATAGAAATGCCAACAAGTTTCACTAAGGCTTTACTTTGAGAGAAATAGCTTTATTGGTCTGTCCATAATTTTCTCCCTTTCACCATATTTCAAATGATTATTCATTGTCTAATAAACGTTGTTAATGTTAAACTTTTGAAGACAAATTATTCCCTATACCTTGATAATCCTTATAGTATGTGGCTGTGGTCAAATATTGCTAAATTTTAAGCCTTATACTTCTTCAATTCTCATCCTTAAAAACATTAACATTTTAATGAGACTTCTTTTATTTCCTTGTGTCTTTGATGAAAAAAAAAACCCCTACTAAACAATTTACAATATTCACTTTAATGGATAACTTTTGTGAAACAAGAGTGCCAACAAAAATGAAATTGACCCTAGAGAACCTGCTACAACTGCAGGAATCAACAGATGGTGTCAGGGGCTGTAATTATTAACAGTCATGCAGATTTAAATAGGAGCATAATTCCATACTGCTAACATAATTACCTTAAATCAAACAATTTTTAAGCTTGACATGTAGCCATGCTATTCTATGACAAGGTCATAAACCAATAGAACTGTTCCATAGTAAATATCTCAAGGTGAATTCTCTATCAAGCAATTCAACATGCATAAACCTCTCAATGGAGGTAGTAGGTGGTTGGAGGGGGGAGACAGGCAGCAGGCATCACAGTGTACTTGGAAGAGCAGGAGGGATGTTCAGATCCTTCCTCAGACACCACCTGAATGCCAATGGACGAGGCATCTGACCTTCCCAGTCTCAGTTTCCTTGTTTGTAAAGTGATAAAAATACTACAGTCTATGAGTATCAAGTGATGTTATAGACACACATATACACTTGGTGCTCTGCAAACCTGAAAGCTCTCTGTCAATAAAAATCAGCTATCATAAATAATGATTAATATCATAGGTCCACTTGCAAACCTTCTCCTTACCATGCTGCCTGCTCTTTGACCAACATATTCTCACAGGAGCCTTGGCTCCCCCCACTCTAACAGGTGAACCATTGTATGAACTTGCCCAGACCTCCATGCCACTACTCAGATATTTCCCATCCCTTTCTTTCCCATACACCTTTGTTGTGTCTTCCTCTATCAGAATGTATACTGTTGGAGGGCGAGAACTGTTTTGCTTGCTTTATTTCCTTCCCTAGCACTTAAAACGGTGTCTGACGAGTAGCAAGTGTTTGATAAATATTTTCTCTCTCGCTGTCTCTCATCTTTTCTCTCTGTAATATGTTGATGTCTCTAAGAGCTTTTGCCACACCCATGACCAGTTGGCCCCAAGGTAAATTACTCTGAATTTTGTAACTTATACTTTGTTATGCTTTTTTTGGTCTCTTTATCCATGTGTTTGTCTTCTTCCTTCTTTCTTCTCCTTCCTTTTTCTCCTCCCTCCGTGAAAGAGGGAACCTTTGAGTTTGACTTTAAAAGACTGGGTAACAATTCAACAGGCAATAAGAGAGGAGATATTCTAATCTAGGGATAGGGAGTACTCAGAAGCCAAGGAGAATTGAAATGATAGAGTGTATGTGTGTATGTATATGCACACAGGTGTGCATGTGCACATGTATGCATGCAAGTACATGTAGGTGCATTCATTCATGTTTGGTGGGAAGGAGAAGATTTTCCAGTGTAGAAGGAGCAGAGAGGAAGTAGGAGGGTTTGGTATGAGAAAACACTGGAAAATTCAGATAGCACCAAGATTGGAGGACCTTGAATGACTGGCAGAGTAGTTAGAACTCAGGATATAGTGGGGAGCCACTGAAGATATTTTTGAGCAGAGGAGCTATGTGACTAGATCTATGCCCAAGACTTTATTTAAGGGAGTCACATGACTCGTGGATTGACTAACAGGGAGAAAACTGGGATTGGAAGACCTATAACAACCGTATGAGGTGTTACCATCACTCTTTTATAGATGAGGAACCTGAATTTCATAGAGCCTAAGTGATTAGCTCAGGGTCACACAGATATTGTGTTGAAGGTGAGATTTCAGCCCAGGTCTTTCTGACTCCAAAATCCAACCTTCTATCCATTGCCATGTCTCAGTTGACCCTTAATAAAAATTTGCTGCATTTAAATACAAGTTTGGCACTGGCCATGCTAAGACTAAGGTGATGATAGAATACTCAACTGGAGTGGTCTTGTGTGGCAGTTTGACAGCTGGGTCTGGATCGGAGGAAAAGATCAGAACTGGAGATCTGGGTGTAATCTGCATAAAGGAGATGATAGTGTAAGCCATTAGAGTGAATGAGAGTGCCAAAACATAAAGAATAGAGTATGAAGAGGAAGACAAGACCCTTGGTAACATTTAAGAATGAGGCATCAGTGGAAAAGATAGAAAAGGAATGATTAGACAGGTAAGAGAGGAGCCCAAAGTATGTGGTGTCTCTGCAACCAAAGCAGGAGACCATCTCCTGTAGGAGGGAGCAGTCAATCATGTCGAAAGAGCAAAGAGGTCAGGGCAAATGGGGTCCATTAAAAGACCATCCATCGGATTTGGTGATCAGGAGGTCACTGGTGATTCTAATGCAGTTTCAGTAGCAGAGAGAAGCTTGATTACAGGAAGTTGAGGAGTCAGTGGTCAGACAGCTAGATGGCACAGTAGGGTAGAAAGCTGGGAGTCCAGAAGTCCTGAGTTTATATCCTCCTTCAGACCTTTCCTAACTGTGTGACCCTGGGCAAGTCAGGATCACCTAGGCTTTCTCAGCCTCAGTTTCCTCATTTGTAAAATGGAGATAATAATTGCACCTACTTCACAGGGTTGTTGTAAGGAACAAAAGTGATCATATTTGCAAAGAACTTCATAAACTTTAGAGCTCTATTTAAATGCTAAGCTACATATTATTATATTCATCACCATTAATAATGATTACAGTAGCAATACCAATCACAAGGAGCTGGAAATGTGAGATTTGAACAGGCTGGTGGTGGTTTTTTCCTAAAACTTAGCAAAGTAAGGGAGAAAAGAGTTGAGACCATTACCTAATCATCCAATCATCCAGGAGGGGTTAAGGGGATCCTTTATTAACACTACTGAAGAATAAGAGCCAAGAGCATTTGTAGGTAGATGCTAAGAAACCAGTGGAAAGGGAGAGATTAAAGGTGTACGGAGAGAAAACTTGGGTGGAAGCCGGAGGGAGGGAATCACAGACTGAAAACACGAAAGGACTTCGTGTTCGCTTATTGTTTAGTCCTTTCCGTTGTGTCTTAAACTTGGTGACCCCTTTTGGGGTTTTCTTGGCTAAGATGCTGGGGTAGTTTGCCATTTCCTTCTCCAACTTATTTTACAGATGAGGAAACTGAGGCAAGCAGGGTGACTCACCCAGGGTCACACAGCTAGTAAGTGTCTGGGGCCAGATTTGCGCTCAGGAAGAGGAGTCTCTCTGATTCCATGTTCAGTGCTCTATCCACTTAGTGACCATCAGATTCAACACCTTCCTTTTACAGAGGAGTGAACTGGGGTCCTGAGAGTTTAGGTCACATGTCACACAGCGAGTAAATATCAAAAGCAGGATTTGACCCCAATTTTAAAATCTAAGTCCAGGGCTATTGGATTGGGTGGCTACATATCAGGCTTAAAAATTGCTCGATTTAGGGGGATTTGAGTATAAAAATGTAGTCCCCCTTCTCCAGAAATATTTATATTCTAATAAATATATCTATAAGTATTTTCAGAAGAAATAGAGAGTAAATGCAACCAGATCTAAGCTAGTTAAATCCAAGGTATATAGAGAGGGAGAGAACTAGCAATTGAGAGAGATCTGGAGACCCTGGTGTGCAAGATGGTGTTTGAGCTGTGTCTTGAAGGAGAGGAAATTCTTTGAAGAAGAGGTGAGGAGGAAGCTCAGTGTTGGCATATGGGATGGCTGCGGCAAAGGCATGGAGATGGGAGATGGAATATCGTGGGAGAAACAAAGGCCAGTTTGTCTAGATTAGACAAGAAGGGAGTAATGTACGATGATCAGCCACAGTGAATAGTCAGGAGGCATCCTTTCTTTGAATTTAATTTTTTTTTGCTTTTCGCTAGGAAACCAGATAACCAAGCTTTATAGAACTAGATATGAAAGGAGACTGAGTGAGGGGCTTAAATCTGTTTTCTGAGAGGGGAGGCCCTTTGGTGCGTGGCCATTGTTGTTCTCTTGGCTACTTAGAGACCCTTTTGTTTAATTTCATGCTTCTGGCTACATTCTTCTCTCTGAGAGTTTTTAATCTATCAGGAAGAGATAAGACTCAAATACCCACCCAGACAGGAATCAATAGAATTTAGAGTAAGAAACTGCCTAAGAAAGATACAAACAAAACCTATGCAGTTCTGGTATTTAGATAACTTAACAGGATCATATCGGTTCTCTGCCTAAATCCCAAAGCATCACCATTGAAACTCTACAGACATCCTTCGTCCCTCACCTCGTCACTTCCAGTTTTCAAGAACCCTGAGAGAAGTGAGAACATCACCACACATCCACCTCTGTTTCTAGACTTTGTCTTGTGCCTTCCTCTCTAACTCAACAATCCTTAAATACAGTTTGCCTCCATGATTGGAGTTCTAATTATGTTGCATATAAATGAGGCTCTGAAAATGTGTGACTCTTAAAAGGTACAGAGCAGCATCCCTCATTCATTTGTCCTCTGGAGGGCTGATTGGCAGCAGAGAAAACCTTCATTCTGATAAGCAAGCTAGCCATCCTCTGCTTTCTGTGTGATTGCTCACATCTGTAGGCACTGACTCATGTCTGGGATGGGAATGGGAGGCATTAAAAAGAAACAAAAAAAAATTTCCAAAATATATTCAGACTTATTTGCGATCACTTTAAAGAATAGATTTAAAAATCTGTTACTAATCAAATCAGTGTAATTGATATTTTTTGTTTTGCAATGTATAGATTTCCTTCTATATATCTCTCCTCCCCCTTCCCAGCTAACCTTTATAACAAAGAAATTTATAACAGAGAAAGAAAAGAAAATTCATTGAAGAAGGAGGAGCCATTAAGTACATCCAAAAATAAAAGTTGAACTATGCATGCAGTGTTTTACACCCAAAGCTCCCACCGCCACAAAGTTGGGAGGGATGGGAGAGGGTCTTCTCATAACTCCTCTTTGAGGACAAGGCGATGCTTTAAATTTGGCAACATTCCTTTTTGTTTGTTTTGTGCTTGTTCCTTAGGTTTGCTTTATAGTTTTCTTGACTTTATCTGACTTTGCATTGGTTTGTGGAAATCTTGTGATACTTCTCCATGTTCCCCCTGTTAGTCATTCCTTAGAGCACTGTGATATTCTGTCACATTCATGTACCGCAGTTTGTTTACCTACTCCCCAGTTTATATTTATTCTGTTTATAGTTCATTCCTATTGCAAAAAACTATTTCTATAAATCAGGATTTATATTAGTGTATATGGGGGCTATTTTTTAAAAATTTGCCACTCATCTCTTTGGAGTGTGTGCCTAGCAATGAAACCTCTAGACCATTGAATATGGATATATTGGTCCCTTTATTTACCTAATTCCAAATTGTTTTCCAGAATGGCTGTACTAAATGCCCAGCTCTACTAACAGTACATTAGTGTGCCTGTGTTTCCACAACTTTTTCAATATTAACTATTCTTATTTTTTGGTATCTTTTCCTGCACAATTTGGTTAGTTTGATTTGCATTTCTCTGATTATTAGTGATTTGGAACATTCTTTCATATGATTGCTAATAGTTTGCAATTTTTCTTTTAAGACCTGTTTATATATTTTGAATAATTATCAATTTGGAGATGACTTTTAGTCTTATGTATTTCTTTTAGCTAACTGTATAGCTGGTATATTAAACACTTATCAGAGAAATTTGATACACAGATTTTGTTCTGTTTTGTTTCTTACCAAAGATCTCCCTTTTTGAAAATTCTTGGAACGCCAGGAAGAAATAAGATGTCTTATTCTGTCATAATAGAGAAACATTATGATGTGACATAAAGAATATTTGAAGTAAAAGGACATGGATTCAGAGTCTGCCTTCTCTATATATATTCTTTGTGTGACTTTGGGCAAGTTACTTGACTCAGTCCCCTGATCTGTAAAATTAGCCAAGTCATGTCAAGTTAAGAAGCATTTATTATACCTTCTATGGGCCAGGGACTGTGCCAAGTGTTAGAGATACAAAGAAAGGCAAAAAACCAAATCTAGTCCCTGCTCTTAAGGATTAAGGAGGTTGGACTTCACTGCCACAGAGCTGGAAGGTAGTCAGAGGCCACTTAATAAGCCCTTCGAGAGTAGGGATGGTTTTAGTCTTTGCATTCCTAGCCACAGTGCCTGGTATACAGGAGGCATCTAATAAATGATTTTGATTGATCATCTGTCCCTCTAGTTTTACAGATGAGCAAACTGGGACCCTGGGAGACAAAATGTGTCTTATCCAAGGTTAGAGAAGGGTGGTCAGTGTCAGAAGTGGGATTTTACATCAGGTTCTCTGACTACTAAGCCAGCATTCTGTCTGCCATACTGTGGGGATCTCAGAGGTTCCTCCCAGCTCTCAAGCCTGGGATCAGATGATGTAGGAATGTCACATCACTTGGGACGCAAGTCCTCGAGGGGCTGCTTTTCATTCCAGAGATTAAAAGTTACCAAAAGAAAAAGATTAGACGAGTAGGCCTGGATAGAAGCATGATGAATCTATACAAGATGGTGAACAACCAATCCATGTGCCAACAGTACAAGCTAGAGGCAGCCAGGTGGGGCAGTGGATAGATCACTGGGCCTCAGGTCCAGAAAACCTTAGTTCAGATCCAGCCTCAGATACTTCCTAGCTGTGTGGCCCTGGGCAAGTCATTTAACTTCAGTTGGGCTCAGTTTCCTTGACTGTTGTTTAAGAATCATATGAGTTCATATTTGTAAAGTGCCTGGCACATACTATGCACATTATAAATATTTGTTCTCTTTCCTTCCTCTCTCATGTTAAAAAAAGCACTATCCTCAGTAATGTAGACAGTGAGAACCTTAAAGCAGCCTTCCTGTTACACTCAAGTGATGTTGAGAAAATGTCTTAACACTGCCATGCGAAAGTCTGGGGGAGATAGAGGAGAGCATCTCTGAACAATGAGATTATTAACCATTAGAACAGGTTACAGAGCGACGTAATTGAATTTTCTTCTCTGGAGGTCTCAGCAAATGGGATAGATTCTTATCTTCTTGGGATGCTAGAAGCTGGGCTGAGATGAATGCCATGGTCTCCCAAAGCCTCCCTCCTTCTTTGACTCTGTTTCCCCCTCTAATCAGCATCAGGGTCTGAAGATAGATTAAGAAGAAGCATCCTGTTGGAAGTGTTAAACGACCAAATAAAAAGATTAATTAAGAGCCATAATAATTCAGTCCTTATAATAACTGACATTTATGCAACACCCACTGTGTTTTATGTGCAGAAAATTGCTTCTGCTCCTCCCGCCCTCTCCTCCCCAGGATAGGCTTCCTCTCTGGTTTTGTACCTGCCTTCCGTCTTTTCATCTCGCCTCATAACGTGAACAATCAGCCAAGTCCCTGGGCAGGTCTTCCCACATACTTCCCCAGGCTCTGACTGTGCGTAGCAGTTTGGTGTGAACATCACAGAGGAAGGGAGGTGATGCATTCAGCCTGTGTTTTGGTACCACTTGTTTTTACCTGTTGGCCTGTGCTCAGCCACACAATGACTAGCCAACACTTGGTCTGTTGAAGTTCACACGGCAGGTTTGTATTCTTAATATAAAATGCATCCTACTGTCAGTTAATAATAATAATAATAATAATAATAATAATAGTGGTACGTGATAATGATAATAATAAGTGCTTTTAATTGTTTGTTAAGCAAAGAGCTTGACAGATGTCTCATTTGGTCCTCACAACCACCCTGGGAGGGAGGGGCAATTATTATCCCCATCTTACAGATGAGGAAACTGAGGCAGGCAGAGGTTAAGTGACTTACCCAGGGTCTTCACGCTAGTAAGTGTCTGAGTTGGGATTTGGAGTCAGGTCTCCATGACTCTAGGTCTAACCCTTTATGCACTCCTATCCATTGCTTACAATATCACAATATTGGAGATTATCAGAGAGATTAGGGCAGCTCAGTGGCACCATATGTAGAATCAGGATGACTCATCTTCCTGAGTTCAAATCCAGTCTCTGACACTTAGCTGTATGACCCTGAGCAAGTCACTTACACTTATTTGCCTCAGTTTGTGTTAATAAGCTGGAGAAGGAAACGGCAAAACACTCCAGTGTCTTTGCCAAGAAAAGGTCTCAACATCGGAGACATTAAGTGTCTTGCCTGATGTCCTATACCTGCTTAGCATCAGGGGCTGGCTTCGAAGCTGCTTCTTCTGGATTAGGAAGGAAATGGAAGCCAAATTAAGAATCCTAGATGGAGTAGGAAGCCCGACTGGGATTTAGGAGATCTGAGGCTTTTGCCAGGAATGAGCCATGTAACCCTCAGGTAAGTCACTAAAACAGCCTCAGTTTCTTCATCTGGAAGGAACCCTTTCTTTTCTATGTGTTTCCCTAGAGCTAGAACTTTGTAGGCATTTAATCAATACTTGTTTCCTAATTGTCTGTCAGGTGAGGGGTTGAGACACTTGTGATTTATATAAGTTGTTATGAGTTCATAAAATAATAGATTTAGAGTTTTAAGAGACTTTAGAGGTAATCTAAGACCAACCCCCCTCATTTTGCAGTTTTGGAAACTGATTCCCAGAAATGCTAAGTGTCTGCTCAAGGTTACATGGGCAGTAACTAGAAGGGCCAGAATTCAAGCCAAAATCCATTGACACATGGCAGGTATCTCTCAAGCCCTTGGGAGAGTTGGGAAGACAGTTCTGATATTCCTGGGGGGAAGATGGGAGAAGGGACAGTATAATGGAGGCAACATGTTAAAAATGTTTGTGATAAGTCTTTTAAACAGCCAGTTTAATTAGGTGATCTCTAAGGGATGAATTTTACACTGAAACTCTGGCAACCCACTTGCTTGATTCCAGTCCTCTGGAGTCACTCACTCAGTTCTCTGATTGTAATCCAAAAGCAGTCCTCATTGGCACATATGAAAACACCCTGCAATGCCTCTGAGTGAATTGTTCATTAAAACTTGTGAGAGAAGCCCCACTGGGGATACCAGAAGGTATCAGCTCCATCCAGTTCTTCACATGGAATCAACACGGGCTCTGTTTCTCTAGCTCAAATCCAGCCCTGCCTGAAACATCTTTGAAGTCTGAAAGGAGTCTTCTGATCTCCTGAATGCTTCTTTAAAAAAATCAGTTACCTAGAAAAGGGTTAGCAAGGATTTATTACGGAAAGAGAAAACGTTTTTTAAAAATATACCCTACGTATCCCTTATTTTTCTCCCCTCTTGCAAGGTTTGAAAGCTTATCCTTAGGGACGGCTGGCCACCTGGGACTTTCTCATCACAGTGAGATATTTCTGGAGGTTTGGGCAGGTCCTGGAGCCTACAGAAATTGCTAATGAATTTATAGAATTCTAGAAAGGACTCTATATACCCCTAAAGGAAACCTGGGATATGTTTTTGGCGGGGTAAATTGAGAGGGAAGGGATTCTCCTATGGGCTTTTGTTCTAGAAGAGCTCAGAGCATCTCCAAAACCAAGATTTGGGCTGAAGAAAGACCAGACACACTCAGATGCTCCCTGTAATGCCAATCAGAATCCCAAAGGAAATGCTGGAAATGTATATTCCCTACAATTTTACTAGAAATTCCAAGACCAGTCCCATGCCTAAAGGCAACACTCCCAGGATGCTCACCTATTCTTTCAGGGTATCTGAAAGCAGCTCGAGTTTCGTGATACTCTGGTACCTCCAATGGGGCACTGCTGGCTTATTGACCTTAAGTACATCAGAGACTACAGGAATATTGAGAGTCAGAGAGGAGACAAATATTCCAGTACCTTCTAATCACTAATAACTGTGTTGCCACATGGAAATGCATGTTAAAATATGTTTACTACCTTGAATAAATCTTTTTTTAATTAAATGATAAATGGACATTTAAACTATTGAACAGTATGGTATGATCCAAAAGTACAGTAAATTGAGTCAGGAGTGACCTGGGTTCAAGTCCTGACACTGTCAGATCAACCATAAGTGAGTGAATTACCCTCCTAGGCATCAGTTCTTCATTTGTAAGGATAGGTAAATAAACAGAACATTTATTAAGTGCTTACTTTGTGTCACACACTACACCAAGGGCTGGGAGCTCCCGTCAAGGAGCTTACTTCCTAATAATAAAAAAGCAGAGCTGGAAAAGCAGGAGGAGGGGCCAAGATAGCTAGTGAGGATAATAGAAAGAAATCCAGCCAATAGAGCCAATGATAGTGTGGGGAGGAGTCTTCCCACTTGGCAGCTCCCAATGGAGAGAGCAGAGCCTCAGGGTGGTGATTCTCAAGAGTAGGAAAGAAGCTTGGGTGATGACCCCATTAGTTACCGTCTTCATGGAGGTCTATGGGAAACAATTGAGAGACTTTATTCTGTAATCCTGCCCAAAGGTTGTAAGGCATCATGATCCTGGAGGAAAGGCTTGAGTTTTGGAGTAGGAGGAGCTTGGCCACTCATTACCTGAGTGCCCTTGAACAAGTGACTCAGGCATTAGGTTCCTCATGTGTAAAGTAAGAGGCTTTGGACTAAATGACCCCCAAAGCCCTGTCCAGCCTGAGTTTCCTGGAGATTATAATTGTACCTACTTCAGAGGGTTGTTGTGAGGATCAAATGTGATAATACATTTACAGCATTTTGCCAACCTTCATGAGCCATAGAAATGTTTGCTATGATCGAGGTTTTGTATTATCCCTTCACTGAAAGCTTCCTAAGAATAAGATGGAGGTGACCCTGACTTCTCAGAGCCTGTACCAGTAGAACACAAACTTTGACAAGTACTGCCAAGCTGAAACAACCTCAAATGTAGATGAGGATGGACTGAGTGTCTGTTGTCCAAGTTCTAAACTAGCTAACTATGGAGAAACTCTGTACCACACTGGCTACGGAGGGATGGATTCATGGACCATCACATTTCCCTAAGAGCATCTGCACCCAGGTGAGAAGCAGCATGGAATAGCACATAGAATGCTGGACTTGAACTCAGGAAGACCTGAGTTAGAATTCTGTATCTGATAGTAGCTATTTAATCATGGGCAAGTAAGTTAACCTCTCTGAGACCCAAGAAATTTGCCATTCATAGATGTACCCACACCCACAATTGGATGTTTAATTAGCACAAGAAAAAAACAACCATGCACTTACCTTGTACCCCATCAGAAGTTGCCAGAAATACTATTAAGGGAAGGAGAAAAGTAGAAAATAGAAGTGGGAAAAAGTAAAATGATTTTTGTGACTGAATTCCCAGCAACCAAAAAAAGAGAAAGTTCCAATCTCTGGATTAATTAAATGATAATGTCCACAGGCCAGATCATTGCCCCAGGGTAGTTAGTTTCTTACCAGTCTGATGAATGCTATGGTGCCAAGGTAAAATGAAACCATTTGTCAAAAATGAGCTTAAAGGAGAAGCTGAAATATTTATTTTCTAAGAGGGATATTTTATTGGAGTCTATTGACTTAGTTTTGTTCCATTAACATGCAGGGGGAAACTCAGTAAAGATCTTAGCTGTCCTCTTTTGGCGGGGGAAAGGAATAACGCGTGAAGAATGACAGTAATGATTAGCTGTCTTCAATCAATCAGTCACCTGGAGAAGACTAAACTGTGATCCTGAAAATAATGAAACTCAAGGGGCCATTTACTTTCTGATGAACCCTAGAATTTGGGAATTGGAAGGGACTTCCTATTTCTTCTAATTCAACCTGTTTAGGAATTTCCTCTACAGCATTTCCAACAAATCCATCCTTCACTTGAAGGCCTCTTCTGATGGGGAAATCCATTACCGCCCGAGGCAGCCCATATCTTTTGGTTAGATACATCTGGTAGGAAGGTTTTTTTGTTTGTTTTTATTTCTGCTGGCAATCAGCTCAAATGAGCCTTTCTACAACTTTCACCCACCTCTGAGCCCTGGGGCCAATGAACAAATGTAATCCCTCTTCCACGTGACAGCCATTCGAATATTTAAAGACAGCTCTCGTGCCTCTTTGTCCAAATCTTCTGTAAACTAAAGATTCCCAGTTCTTTCATTAATGCACAGGTGATAGCATCTCAAGTCCCTTCATCATTTCAGACATCCTCTTCTGGACACAGCCCATCTAGTTGGTGTGTCTAGCCAAGGAGGAGCTCCAAGGGCCCTGGGACCCTCACACCCTTTGTTGTGGAGATGAAGGCTCTCAATGCAACCCAAGATCCACCTGGTTTTTTTAGTTTCCATATCACACTATTGACTGATATTGTGCTTAGTGTCCATGAAAATCGCTAGCTATTTTTCAGTAGAACTGTTGTCTGCCATATCTCCCCAGTCTGACGCTTATGAAGTTCATGGTTTTGGTTTTACTTTTTGAACCCAAACATAGGACTCAACAGTCATCCACATTACATGTTCTCTTATTAGAGACAGCTAGGTGGCACAGTAGGTAGAGAGTTGGGCTAGGGAGACGAAAGTTCCAGTCCATCCTCAGACACTTATTAGCTGTGTGATCCTATGCAAGTCCCTTACCTCTGTTTGCATCCATTTCCTTAGCTGTAAATGGGAATAATAACAGCACCTACCTCATAAGATTGCTGTGAGGATTAAATGAAACAATATTTGTAAAGTACTTCGGCACAAAGCCTGGCATGCAGTAGGTGCTTTATAAATGCTTATTCCCTTCCCCCTTCCTTCCCTTCTTGTTAGATCAGTGGTTCTCAACCTGTGGGTTATGTTCAATTTATAACAATGAAAATACATCCTGCGTATCAGATATTTACATTATGATTCATAACAGTAGCAAAATTACAGTTATGAAGTAGCAACAAAAATAATTTTATGGTTGGGGGTCACCACTACATGAGGAACTGTATTAAAGGATTGCGGCATTAGGAAGGTTGAGAACCACTGCGTTAGATTGAGCCTGATGTAGATGCCTTCAAATTTCTAGGTGATTGGAAGCTAAGAATGCCATCTACGGTACACCTTCAGTGAGGTCATATTTAATAACACGGGGCTAAGGACAAATTTCTGGAGCCCTCCTAAAAGCCCTCTGCCAAAATGATATGGAGATTATTCCCTTCTAGTCTCATAAGTCATTTGTCTCACTTTAAAAAATAAACATGCAATGATGATGAAAATTAGGTACCAGAACAAATTCTCTATTCTTCCCCACAAAAAAAATCAGGAATTTCAGTGATAATTTCAAAGAAGGCAACAATAAAGACTCACAGCATCAAGGGGGCTTTATCTGGAGAATGTTATATATTTCAAAGCACCATAAACAATGGAGCAATATTATTAAATGTTTATGCAACAAATGGGATGGTAGCTAAATTTGAAAAGAAAAGTTAATTGAATGGCAGACATATATAGCAGCACAATAATTGTAAGAACTTATGTTCCTCTTTCAGAATGGATAAATCTTACAGTGATAAACATAAAAGAAGCCATAAAGCTAAACAGGCTATTGGAAAAAATAATTTGAATACTTATGGAATCTTCTGAATGGTGTTATTAAAGAATATCCATATTTTTAAACATCAAATGGTACCTTTATGCAAATTGCTTAGGCATTAGGGCACAAAAATAATAATACAAAAAAGGCAGACATATTAAAGACCCTCATGACACAATTAAAAAATAATGTTAGGGACAAAAACAGAAAATAGACCCAAATCCCAAACTAATACTTTCATTCAGTCTCTAGTCTGACTCCCCAGTTGGGAAAACAAATGAATATTTAAGTTGGCATTTTTTTTCCATTCCTCCCTCTTATCCCCTTTCCATACAGCTTCCTATACCAAGGATTGGGGTACAGGATGAATAAGAATTAGTATCAGCCATAGTAATAATATTTCCCAAGAAATTGGATCCATGATACATGTGGTAAGCTCCGGATTGGTTTAGAAATTCTATCGAATTGGCCGAGCTCTATGGACAAATACAACAGAAAGATTCCAACCCTGAGGTTTCCTGTATATTGTTTCCCAGCACCCACAATTTCACTGTTCCTCTCTCTGTCCCTGCAGTACTAGTACTTAGACTGGGTGCTGATTGCCTGCTTTAAAAGCAGTGGTCTCCAAGTGGGGCAGGACTTGTCCTCAGATGTATGTGACCAAACAGAGGGCAGAAGCGCCCTATAACAGTCTTGCTCCATAGTCAATCCTGAGCTGCTTTCCACAAAGATAGTTTACCATTCCCTTCAATGTTTTGCTACTATTTCTGCCTCCTATCACTGTCCTTTTATGGAGACATCAAGTATGAGACCTACAAGACAATTATAACCCAACCTGATCCAGGTATTTGCAGCAAGTAGGACAGGCAAAATCTTACCCCTCTACCCCCACCCCTACCCTCTGCCAATTTGTGGCTTCCTCAGGTGGTGTGCAGCAGCCCTCTAAGATATGTTTGGTGACTCCCCAGTTATCTTCACACCACCCTCCTAAACAGTTATGAAATTTGTCATTTCCATCTTCTCAATATCTCCCCTCTCTGTGCTTTCTACTCATAAGCCTCCCACCCTAGTTGAGGCCCATATCAGCTGTCATCCAGACTGAAATTATCAAACGTTGGGTCCACGGCCAGAGAAAGACTGAAACCAGAATACAGTGTAATTGGGAAAAGGTTCGTAAAATAAATAAAAATGTAAGACAACATAGATAATGTGGTTTTCTAAGTCAAGATGTAGCCTGCAAGGATTTGTTTCTTCTTGAGTTTGACATCATTGACCTAGACTATTGGAATAGCCTTCTGATTGATCTCTCCCTCCCTGTCCTACTCCATCATCCAGTCATCTGCCAAACTGACCATGTCACCTCTCTATTCAATAAACTCTGCTGGCTCCCTTTGACCCCCAGGATCAAATAGCATTTCATTTCATCAGCCTGCAAGATCACATCATCTCTGAAACTCACACTTCCTCAGTACCCTTACCTCTGAGGGTCCTGCCTTCCTCTGATTAGAGAAGCTTAAGAGTGGGCACCTGAAAGCTGCTCCCAGATATTTCATTTAAAGTTCACTCCTGGGTCAGCCATCCCATTTCTCATCAAGAAGGACTTCATTATGTCACTGGGCTAGTACTCTCTCCTTCCCTCCCTTCAATCAACCAATAAACAATGCCTGTAATGTTCCAAGCACTGCGCTAAGGATACAAAAGAGGCAAAATACAATCTTCCTCAGGGAGCTCACAATCTAATCAGGAAAGTGTCATGCAAATAGGTATCTACAAAGCAAGCTACAAGCAGAATAAATAGGAAGTGATTGAGAGGGAAGGCACTGGAATTGATTGAGGGGTTGCCCCTCCTTCCCTCACTTTTCAGTTTATGCCTTGTCTCCTTCCGTTAGATTACAAGTTCCTTGAGGGCAGGACTTGTCTTTGGCATTTCTTTGTATCCCTAGAGCTTAGCCTGGTGCATAGTTGGCACTTAATAAATGTTTGACTGACTGGCTTTATCTCATTCTTACACATTTCTATTTTTATATAAATGTTATAATGTTCATAATTTTTAGTACTTAATAGTGTATGTATAATTACATGTAATCATACATGTAATTATATATGTATATCATATAAATAATTTATAAACATATTTACTGCAGTCTTCTGATCATTTTTTTTTAACTCATAGAGATACATACTCAGAAAACAACCCTGGAGAGCACTACTCTAGAAACCATATGCTGTTCAGTCATTTTAGTTGTGTCTGACTCTGTGATTCCCATCAAGGTTTTCTTGGCAGAGATACTAGAGTGGCTCGCCATTTCTTTCTCCAGCTCATTTGACAGATGAGGAAACTGAGGCAAACTGGGTGAAGTGACTTGTCAAGGGTCACACAGGTAGAGGTTGTCTGAGGTTGAATTTGAACTTATTCCTGACTCCAGGCCCTGCTTTTCTATCCGCTGTGCCATCTTGCTGCCCTAGAAACCATGCTTTCCCATTGTCTTAAATCTAATAACAGCAGTGGCCAGAGGACAAGCGTGGTGCATGCAGGAAGGTGAGACAACAGGCTTTCTGATCCCGAGGGTAAAAGAAAGCCAGTGGAGTTTATTGAATGGGAGGTGAATGGTCAGATCTGTGCTTTAGAGAGATCAATTTGGTAGACGAATGGAGAATGGAGTGCACATTGTAAAGCCCCTCTGCTTCTACCTCTTTGATGTTTGGAGACTCAAAGGATCCTGTCTGCACTGCCTTCTCTCCCTCCAAGTGCTCAAATCTTGAGGTAAAACCAGGCTAGCAAAGCTATGGGAGGACCAGGGCACCCTGCTATGTAATTACAATAGCTAGAAACCAGTGGTGGGCACAAGTCCTGATGCTGCCTGCAGGGTCAAGCATGGGTCTTCACCCTAGTGTTTTCCACAGCTGCAAACAACAGAGAGATCGTGTTGTATAGTGGAGAATGAATTGACCTCCCAGCCGTGAAGACCTAGGTTCAAATCTTATCTCTGTCACATCCTGGGGACCCTAGGCCAGTGGTGTTAACCTCAGGTAGAAGGGGGGCACTAAAGTGTACATAAAATATATTTCTGATGTATATATATATATTTTAATAATCAATGCATGAAATCAGACAGAAACTAAATTTTAGGCAGTGCCTGGGAGACCCATGTTTGACATGGCTGCTCTAGGCAACTGTCCAAGGTTCTGAGTTGCTGAGAATATGCTGACCCGTCTCATAAGAAGGAATTTCTTCCATTGGGGGGGTTCCCTATACTATGGAAACCCTGTATCTGGTCCCTCTCCTGATTCCCAATGAGCACTCCATTCCATGCTGCTAATTGAATCTGGAACTGGCTTCTTTCCTGTTTGCGAACTTCACTATCTGAAATAATTGAATTTTTAGAAAAGCAGCCAGAATGTGCTTATGAATAGACAGACCATTGCTCCTTGCAAATATAGAGAATGCATTTAATTTTCTAAACATATTATTAAAAATCAGTCTACTCTTTTTAATATAGTGGTGTGTTCTTTCTATCTAAATCAGAGCTTCTTAACTGGGGATCTATGAACCTTTAAAAAATGGAGAACTGTATTTCAGTAGAATTAGTTGCCTTTGAAATTCTATGTATTTTGTTTTATGCATTTAAAAACATAATTCTGAGAAGGATCCTCTAAGCTTTACCAGACTGTCAAAGATGTCCAGGATATAAAAAGGTTAAGAGCTCCTGAACTAGAGAGAGAACTTAGTGTCCAAATCTGTTTCAGGTGTATCATTAATAAAAATTATAAAAATGGTCCCATTTAAATTCACTATAAAGTGTTTATAAAAATTTAAATATATGTATTTCACAATATGGGCACATGCATATATACATACATGTGTATATGTACATACATATGTATTATATGTATATTATATATGTATGTGTATTTGTATGTGTATATGTATGTGTATGTGTGTGTTTTGTTGTTGAGTTGGTTAAGTAATATAATAACCCATTTTGGGTTTTTTCTTGGCAAAGATACTGGAATGATTTACCATGTCCTTCTCCACCTCATTTTACAGATGAAGAAACTGGCCCAAAGAGAGCTAAGTGACTTACTCAGAGTCGCATAACTAGTGTCTGAGGCCACATTTGAACTTGGGAAGATGAGCCTTCCTGACTCCAGGGACAGCACTCTCTTCGTTTTGCCACCTAGCTTCTCTCTGTCTCTGCTTCCATCTCTGTCTCTCTCTGTACATATATATGCATATACACACATATATTCAAATGATCCTCAAAAACATCAAGAGGTTGGTTCTGCAGAATGACTTAGGCCCATTTTATAGATGATTATTGAGGTTTATAGAAATTACCTGACTTTTGCCCACGAGTCCCACACTGAGCACCTGTTAGGGGTGGAATTTGAACTCGGATCTTCCTAACTGCAGGCCCATCACTCTCCCTTCTCATTGAAATGAGGCAGCTTAGTAAAGGGGAAGATGGTAGTGATCTAGGGTTCTAATCCCATCTCTTAGCACTTACTACCAAAGTGCCTTTGGTTAAATCATGCTAAGCACTACCCGAGCCTCAGTTTATTCATCAGGTAGAATAGGGACTATTTTTTGCTTCTGTTTGTGTAGCCCTAGCCCCCTTATGATTCCTAGCACGTAGTAGGCACCTAGTAAATATTTGATGAATAATAAAAAACCCAATGTGTGAGAACAATAACTGTCCTATGAGCATCACCATGTTAAAGGCCACGTTAAGTCAGGATAAGGACCAGACCTGTGATTTCCTTTTAGAAGCAATTCCAAGGTGAGGACACTCTCTACCAGTGCAGATGGGTACCTTCTTTGCGGGTGTACCCTTTAGAGAGCTGCCCAGGGCACTGAGAGTAAATGACTCACCCAGGGTCATGCAGTCAGTCAGTATGTGCAAGAGACAAGATTCAAGCCCAGGTCTTTCTGGTTTCAAGGCCAGCTCCCTCTCCAGTACGCACCATTAAATAACACGTGAGAAGCAGCATTCCGGTTTTCAAAGCACTATAATCAGATAGATAGAAATACCTTGTATTGAATCACCTTGAGTTTATTTTGTACTTATGCTGCATCTGTTTATTGTATATGTGCCTGTCTTTGTCTGTGTTATCTCCCCTGATAGGAGGAAGGTCTCGAGAGTAGGGATGGGTCCATTTTTCTCTTTGTCTCCCTGGGTCCCCTGCACGGTTCCTGGCATGTAGCAAACACTCCATACTTGTTGATTGATTGACCTTGATAACTTCTTTGAATCACTCAGTAGTGCTTGCGTTGCTTGGTGAACTGTCCTAATTGCTCTTCCCCAAGCACTACAAAGGGGGGAATCACAGGGGCTCCTTCCTCCTGTCGATGCCTCTTCCTGAGCCCAAAGCTCTGATTAATGTGCTCTGTTTATGTGAAGGCATCTCATTTTGGTGATTCAAAATTAATGAAGCTATGGAACGAATGGCCAGCATGAGCTCCCTTCTGCCTGTGGGAAAGCAGAGTGACTCATTTTCACGTGTGCTGATTATCTGTGACTGATGAGAGACCCTGCTTGCCATTTTATGGAATCATGTCTGTGGGACAAAATCAAGGGCATCACCTTTTGTGCTGGGCTACAGAGACGTCCTTGTCTAGTCATGCATCACACGTAGAGGGCTTGCATCGAGCCAGCATCAACAACAGGACTGCTCTGTCATCTCGGGCGTTGCCTCTTAAGAGAACACTCCATCAAAAGGAAGGAACGCAGCAAAGGAGCTATTGCCATCACCCCAGGCAATCCAATTCCAATTAGAAGAGAGAGCTTCAGGCTTGGCATCTCCACATCTAGATTCAATTCAGCATGTCAGCAGGCACATATTAAAGCCCTCCTATGGGAGAGGCACTGGGCTGAGATTTGGGGACATAGATACAGAAGTGGAGTATTTCCTGCCCTCAGGGAGATTACATGCATCTGGGGGGACAGAACATACTCAGAGAAGTCAGTGTAAATCTTTCTGTCTCTTTCTAGCCCTTTCTCTAACTCTGTCTCTCCCTCTCTATCATCTATTTATCTCTCTCTCTTTCTTTCCCTCTGTGTCTGAGTTTCTCTCTCTGCTTCTGTCTCTCTGTCTGTCTCTCTCTCCTTCCCCCCCCCCCATATAAATTAATGTGGCTGGAGGAGTGTCACGACAGCAGGGGTGATGAGAAAAGGCTCCATATAAAAGGTGGTATTGAGAGTCTGGAAGGTCACTAGGGACTCTAAGTGATAGGGATGAGAGGATGAATACATCTGAGGCATGGGGAACAAGTTGTGCAAAGGCAAGGCTGTTTTGGAGGCAGTAGTGTGTGGAATAGCAAATCGGGCATTTGGCCGGGATGTGAGCACACCCGAAGGGAGAGATGGAGAGTAAAACTTGAGATGTATGATTAAGGGCATTAAACACTGAACCGAGATTCCCAGGGTGAGAGGTGAGGAGGAAGCACAGTTAGTCCAGGCATGAAGACAAGAAATTGAAGGGAAAGGAAATGTGCTACTTTCTTGCTGCTAAAATCTGGAGTTGCTGTAGTCTGATCCTTGAAAGGGTCACTAAGAAATTGGTAAGTGTTGAGAGCCTTCCTTTCCATGATGCAGACCCTTTCCAAGCCACTAACTGCATTCACTAGAATTGTTTTAAAAACGTGCTATATGAGTAACATCATCTCGTTTAACAGATGGAGAAAAGGAGGCACAGAGAGGTTAAGGTTTTGCTCACAGTGAAGCATCTACTTAGTATTAAAGACAAGATTTGAACTCAGGTCTTCCTGGCTTCCAAACTGGAGACTACAGTCACCTCGTCATGCTATACTTTTTTTTTTTGAATGACTTGTTTATTTACTCTTAGTTTACAAGATTCAGTTCCACAGTCACTTGAGTTTCAGATTTTCTCCCCTCGCTTCCTCCCCCCCCCCCATGGTGGCGTGCAATCATGTATAGGATCTGCAAATACCCCTTCACATTGTACAATAGTTTGATTATATAGAAGGGTTGCAACCAATGAGTGATCACTGGGAAAAAAAAACAAAATCAGACATGAAAAAGAATGATAGCATAAAGAATGTACTTTTTTTTTTTTAGGGCAATTGGGGTTAAGTGACTTGCCCAAGGTCACATGGCTAGTAAGTATGTCAAGTGTCTGAGGTGGGATTTGAACTCAGGTCCTCCTGACTCCAGGGCTGGTGCTCCATTCACTGTGCCACCTAGCCGCCCCCTTCATGCTATCCTTTAAAGACACATACCCCCAAGTTTACCACTGGAACTGAAACAACAATTCTACTGTGGAAGAGCTGGCAGTTCTTATAGGGAAGGCTTAATTTTCCCCAAACTTCAGCTAGATAACATTAAATAAAAGACGTAAGGCTTTAAGTCAGTGAATCTGGTAGTTGGCCCATGATTTCTCTTTTACTCTCTGTGTATCTAAATGGACAAGAAAACAAACAAGACAGAGGCTGCTGCTCAGTCTTGAAAAGCAGACATTGTTGTGCTCAGGAATGTGAGAGTAGTCCAGACTCTTCACAACAGAGGATCAGCATTCAAGCACCAGCTCTGTTCTGTGCCACCTTGGTGACCTTGGGCAAGTCACTGTACTTTTTTCAGGCCAGGTTCCACTTCTTTAAAATGGGGGAGTGGATTAGACAGCTTCTAGGATCCCTCTCAGCTCTAAATAGATGATTCTGTGATTCTGGCCTCTCCCTTGTTCCCGTCTTTGTGATTGGTTCCCTTGCCTAGAGTACTGTCTTGTCCATCTTTGTCTTTCCCCACGTTTCACAGATTTTATATAAGTCAAAGGGACCTTAGAGGCCAGCTAGTCCAACTTACCAATTCAGAACCCAAACAAGATCCCCTCTACAGCATACTGACAAGTGGGCATCCAGTCTGAATTTAAAGAACTTCAAAAAATCCTTAGTTCAAGATATGGCTCCTCCAAGTAGGCTTTACCATTAGATTTTCAACTTTCCTGCTTTGCATTTTTTTCCAGCATTTAGGGAGGCAGTTTCTTTTAAGTAATCAAATACGTTTTTTCCTTAACTCATTATTGGAGTTGAGCATATGAATGTGTAGTGGTAGGGAAAGGGGAGGGAGAGGAGAGGTAAGGGACGCAGAAGGTGTTGATTGAGCCAGCCATGATCCTTGTATACCAGTGGATATATAGAGGGCTGGTCTTGGAGTCAGAAGGACCTGAATTCTAGTCATTAAGTATTTATTAAGCCCCAACTATGTACCAAGAACTATGCTAAGTACTGAGGATACAAAGAAAGGTGAAAACAAAAAAAATCCCGGTCCTCAAGGGCCTCACAGTCCAATGGAGGAGACAATGACCAAACTATCCAATGCAAACAAGCCATGTACAGGATAAATAGGAAATGATTAACAGAGGGAAAGCCCTAGAACCCCTGGGAACTGGGGAAAAGCTTCCTTTAGGAAACACGATTTAGTTGGGACTTGAATTAAGTCAGGAGATAAAGATGATGATGAGAAAGTTCTAGGCCTAGGGGATAGCCAGAGAAGATGCTTGGAGCCGAGTCACAGAGAATTATTTGTGGATCAGCCAGGCTACTATCACTAGAACAAAGAGTATTTAATGGGTTGTAGAATGGAGAGGGAGCAAGGGACCAGGTTATGAGGGGCTTTAAAAGCCAAACAGAAGGGTTTTTTTCCTTATTTTATCTTGAAGGTGATAGGGAGCCACTGGAGGTTATTGAGTAGGGATGATAACATGAGTGACAACAAACCTGTGCTTTGTTGAGTGAATGGTGGCTGGACTGGAGTGGGGTGAGACCTGAGGCAGGCAGACTGGCCAGCTGTGATGGTCCAGGTGTAGGTGATGTCTCTGAGAAACGCCTGTAGGGTGATCGTGGCTAATTTGTTTAATCTCTGGGTGCTCTAGGTAACTCTCTAAGATTATTACCTGTAGCCCACTTCCCAGAAAGCAGAGTGGTTGGAGTCAGAGAAGCCAGGCTCAGGCCTGCTTTTGCATATACATCATCGGTAACATTAGGTAAGTCACTTAAATTCTGATGAGGGGATTCGACTAGTTTCTCAGGTCCTTCCTAATACTTACATTTATGACATAAGATTTGCAACTATGGAGGGAGTTTTCATACTGGACATTCCCTAAACTCAAAACCACAGGTCCAGATCTCTGTTTTCTAAAAAGAGAATTTCTTCAGTGGACTTGTGGTCCCATCTGTGTATCTTGTAACCCACCCATTGCTTGTCTGACCTGGGCAGTTCTTCTCTCTGTCTTCCCTTCACAAGGTGCCCACCCACCTTGCTATGTGCCACCCTTCTTCTAGATCCCTAGGTATTGAAGGATACCAAAGGGGGGATGAACATCATTCATGAGCACTTTCTTTTCCATTCATCCATCTCTCCACTGGCATCCTTTTTTTTTCATCTCCTACACAATTTTGGTAGGTATCGTACCTGCTCTTGCAATGGCATCAGCTCACCCCACTGGTATCTTTTGATGAGCAGTCAGTCATATGACATTCCTTACCCGGTTGAGTTCATATATTGAAAATCGTCAGGGGAAAGCAAAGCTTGGAAATTCTCAAGCAGAAAGCTGAGATTTTTATTATGCCTGTTTTTGTTTGTGTTTCGGCTTAAGCCTTTGGCAGATTCGAAACCCTGAATATAAAAGAACAAATAGAAAGGGCCTCCCCTGACCCTTGTGCTGGGGAATAAAAGAATCACTGCATTTCCACTCAGTGGAATTCATTTGAAATATATGGCCCCTGTATTAAGTGTGTGCCTGCCCTGCTGAGCCACAGTGAATGTAGATGTTCCCTGCTAAGTGACCTTTTAAAGACTGCTTTACAAATTGCTTTGGAGTGTACTGATGGCAAGAGGTTAAAAAGTGCTGTGGATCAAACCCATTACATGGGGAGGAAGTTGGTTATAATTAAACACAGACACACACACACACACACACACACACAGACACACACACACACACACACACACACACACACACACACACACACACCTTCCTAGAATAAAGGGGGAAACCTGAGGCTCAGGTGACATTAGCCTAGGACTGAGGGGAAAAGCCATCCTTTGTGGGTGCCCATCAAGTGGGGTTTCCCAGGTGTATTCAAGGTGGACTCAGCATCACTGAGCATGATATTTTAGTACATATGTTTTGCTTAAGCCAGCCAAATTTTGGAGTCAGGAGAGTAATAGATTCAAATCCTGTTTCTGATATAAGTTAAGCTCATTTTCAGCCTTTCACCTCAGTGATCAGGAACAAGTCAGAACCTCGTAGAGCCGCATTTTCTTCATCTGTAAAATGGGGATATATCTTCGGTGTCTGTTTCAGGGTTGTGAGGCCCAGATAAGATCTGGAGTTGGAGCTGGGCATAGTTCCTGTGACTTAATCTGTAAGGAGACTCCCTGTTCTGCCTCTTGCTGCGTGGGAACTCAGGGAACTGAGAGGATGCTCAGATTCATCTAGCTTCTGTGTTTCAAAGGCAGGACTTGAATCCAGAGTCCAAGGCCAGTGTTCTTTGCATAGGTCATGCTGCCTCTTACTAAAGGAGGTGGTATTGGTAAAGGGCTCCTCCAACTTTAAAGAGCTGCCATTGTGATCTCCTCCCCCTGAGCAGCTTGATAGAAATAGAGATCAGTGAGGATGCTCTGGAACCCCCTAGGATTTGGGGAGAAGCCATTAATGCTTGTAATTGCCTTCACTAATTGCAGTCATGACTGGCTTGGTTTTCAAAAAGGATCCTGCCCCCTCCCCTTTTAAAAAAGGCTTTTATCTTAATAATGGTTGATCCTCCTTTAGTCATATAAGTGGTGCATTTTGAACTCATCCTTAATGAGAATTGCAGAGGCTGAGAAAGTGAATGTTGCTACAAATACTAGAGGGAATGAGTGTAAGGAGACGGGTGCCCCTCTGTGCCAGGCTGAGGGAGATGACCAGCCATGGGCATTGTGTTGCAGGAGGCTAGTAAGTGGTACAGGAAGGAGAGTGACCCTGCATCCACCTGGGCCTTGGGTCTTGCCCTCCTTTCTGTGAGAAGCTTCTGTGTTTGGCTAGTAGATTATATAAGTGTAGTAGACGGGCTTATGAGGAATTTTCTAATCCTAAGTCAAATAGTCATCTGCAACCATAGACCAGCTCCAAGCAAACAACTGCTAGAAGAGTAAATTTAAACTCAATCTGGGGACATTCCCCTGGCTTTTTGTTGCCTTCCCGGTTAGGGGTGGTGGCTCATAGCTTCAGTGGTTATAGTGAAAAGAGCTCAGCCTGTCCTTGTGAGGTAAAGGTTGGCCGTCCCTCTGCAGAATAATTGTTTGCCTCAGAAAGTTCACTCGACTCCTTATTGTTGGTTTTCGTTTCTCTTCTGCCTTTTACTACCAGTACATAGCAAGTGCTTAGTAAATTATGTATCCTTTTATTTATCTGTCTATTCTTATCCCCTTTCCATTTATTCAAGTCTGATTTTACATGACCAATATCCCTGTGATTTGTTTTTCAGACTGAAACCTTGGAAACATGACTTTCTTTGGCCTCTTGGCTTTACTTGTTCTGCCAAGTACAGCTCTTAGCACTAATTTTCCTGATGAAACCATTGCAGAATTGTCTGTGAATGTGTATAATCATCTACGGGCCACCGGGGAAGATGAAAATATTCTCTTCTCTCCTTTGAGTATTGCTATTGCAATGGGAATGGTGGAACTTGGAGCCCATGGGTCCACCCTGAAAGAAATACGTCATTCCATGGGATATGAAGGCTTGAAAGATGGTAAGCACATTCAGTGATATTTGTTCCATATTTCTTTCCATGTTACTTTCAGATCAAATAATTAGGATCACATCATCACAAGACTTGGGAAGGATCTCAGAATCTGTCTAGGTCAATCTGTGTCTGAACAGGAATACCTTTTGTAGCATACCTTATCTGAAGACCTCCAATGAGAGGCAACCACCCATTCCACTTCTGGATAGCTCTGACTACTAAGAAGTGTTCTTTCTATGGAATCAGATTTTAGATGTCCATCCATTTCTCTTACTTCTGCCTTCTAGGGTCAGGCTAATCAACTGTGATTTTATTACTTTGGTGGTGGTGGTAATAGTAATAGTAACAGTAGTAGAAGTAGCCATTGTAGTAGTGGTAGTAGTAGCAGCAGTAGTAACAGTAATAGTAGTAGCAGTAGAAATAGTACTAATAGTAGTAGCAGCAGCAGCAGTAGGAGTAGTAATAGTACAGTGTGTGTGTGTGTTGTGTATGAGTGAATGAAGATGTGTGGATGAATGCAGCAGCAATCTCATGATTGATATTGTAGATAGAACAAAATCCAAGATGGAAGGCCTTTTCCTGACCTCTCCTCTGACTTAGTTACCCTAAACCAAGTTACTTTATAGAACTTCAGTTTTCATATCTTAAAAAAATAGGCACTTCTCTCCCTTCCCTTAGGAGTACGAATATTTTATCTTTTAGTTACTCCTGTTTTCTGGATATAGCTATCTATGGTAGTCACAAAAATCTCAAAATCTTGCTTTGTGACCAGTTGCTAGGGTATTCAGATTGGTCATGTCTCTAAATTTATCACAGAACCTTTCATTTAGGGTTGTCAGGGAGCTTAAACACCATCTGGTTCAACCCTTTCATTGTACAAATGAGGAATTGAGGGCAAAGAAAGATTAAATGACTGTCTGAAGTCACAGAAAAAGGGAAAGAGTCAAGAATTGAACCCAGGTCCTTTGACAATAATTATAGCACTTTTTCCACTATACTGCTTTGTCTCATCCTAATGCACATGAGAAACTTTGAGCTAATATAAAAGCATTTGACTTCAATAAAAATATTTTCTTCTTGGTTTACATACTCAACTTTAATAAAACTAATAAGTATGGATGCTTTTATTTTGAAGATCATGAGAGAATATTGAGGTGGTATGGTATAAAAGTTACAAAAACAATTATATCTTTTGACACAATAATTATAGTCTTGGGATTATGCCCCCTTGAGAATGTGTGTTATCAAAACGAAGGAGAAAAAGCAATCTATTCAGAGGTTTTCTTAGCATAATGTTATTTTTTTGTAAAAGCAAGTTAAATGTCTATCATTATGAATATATGACTGAATAAACTCTGGTAGACTTAATGTCATTATATTATTTGATAAAATTATAGTATTTAAAGAAATTAAGACAGCAGGTAGGATGAGTACAAATAGATCTGAAAAGAACTTTAGAAAATAAAGATCTGTCCCAAAGGGGGAGAAGAAAGACCTAAAAGACCAGAGTATATACAGTAAGGTCTGACAAGAGGAAGAGGCAAAGACTCCCCTTGGAGACTTAGAGGAAGGACCTAAAAAAGTGATGTGATATTTTATAACTTGAAATGCAGTTATTTAAATGTATGTAAATAGTTGCAAATCAATTTTAAATGTTATATTGATGCTTAATATCGTTTGTTTAAAAAGTTGTGGTTGTTTTATTTTTTTTTTAAATAATACAAAGAGATTTCTAGAGAGTTGATACTGGTAGCTGACCATTTGTGATAATAAGATGACAAAAAGTGGAGTAAAAAGAAGGGTCTTTCCTAGTTGTAAATCTTGTATTCCTGGAAGGAAGATATCAGTGATGGAGACAGGTGCTGTTCTCTACTTGGACAGAGTAAAATGTGGATTCAGCCTTGGAATAAACTTCAGTGAAATTAAAGAGATTCTTAATGTTTTCCACTTTCTCTAGTCCACATTTAATTATCTAGGTATATGGTAATAAAAGAGCCTCACCAGATGGTCACATGATCTAAAATAGATCACTTAACTTCCTCAAAACCCTTATCTCCACTTGTAAAAAAAAAAAAGTTGAATTAGACCTTATGGTTTCTTTAGAGTATATGATTTTATGAAGGGACTTCTAGTTAAAAGTAAAAGTAATATATTTGACTTAACTTTCTAACTAATCAAAGATAATCCTTGTGTTTGCGAATCAGTTTTCATTTGTTCAGCAGAATTTGTTTGGCACTCCCATTTATCTTTAAAATGACGAGATTAGTGTGGAGATAATCTTCTCCCATTTCACTTGTACATTGATGATTCATCTTCCTTTCCTTCTGCCCTTGTCTTTTTATTGTCCCTTCTGAAATGGAAGAACTAGTTGTATGGGAAAAAGGTGAAAAGGATGTTCTTGCCATCCCTCTACTACTCTTCTCTCTAGTCCAGACCTAGTTATGTCCTCAGACCCCAACCCATATCCTCACCTGCCTATATCGTTACCTTGATCTCCTTCCACCAACCTAGACCTAGTTCCTGTGTTAATGCCCAAGAAATCCTGGCATAGATTTAGAGCTGATCAAAGGAATCTTGGAGATCATCTAGTCAAACATAATTTTTCAAATGAGGAAACTGAGGCCAGAATTCATCTTAGTTCAACGTTTTGTTGATGCACATATTTCTTTGACATCTACAGGCACCTTTTTCTTCAGAAGGGGCATTGGATTGGGAGTCTAATCCAATGGGTTCAGATCCCATTGGTTTTTCTTAGCCCAGACACAGACCTTGGCCAAGTAATTTAATTTTTCTGGGCTTTAGTTTCCCCAATTGTAAAATGAAGAGGCTGGACCCCATGACTTCTGAGGACCTTTTATGACTCTAAATCAATAATCCTAGACGTACATGATCTCCAAAGCCTCTGCCAGCTCTGACTTCTAAGATTCTGATAACCTCAGCCACATTCATTGTCCTCCCATCTACTTTTAGCAAGCAAACACTTTGTAAGTTAGAAAGTGCTTGCACAATAAGACTATTCTGTAGTCATGATGTCAGATAAGCTAAGTTCCATCAGGATTTTATGCAACAGTATTGCCTTTGTAGGTACGTAATTAGCCTACAGTGTATCTGAATCATGTAATAATGAGCTGGTTTATTTCTGTTCTGCCTGTTTAGCCCTGTGTTTAATTTAGTTGAAGAAACCTCTCCTTTGACCACTTTCAGGGGAAGAATTTTCGTTCTTGAGGAATCTCTCTGACATGATTACCATTGAGGAGAACCAGTATGTGATGAAAATGGCCAACTCCCTCTTTGTGCAAAATGGATTCCATGTCAACGACCAGTTCTTGCAGATGATGAAAAAATATTTTCAAGCTGAAATTGATCATGTAGATTTCAGTCAAAATGAGGCTGTAGCCAGTCACATCAACAAATGGGTGGAGAATCACACCAACAGTATGTTTTTCTTTTACCTGTTGACCTTTATTGAAAAATAGTCTGTGTTAGAAATAATTTGCATGTCTAACTTTTGTGGACAGATCCAGACAAACAGGAAAATCCAGGTGTTGTCCTGGATTACATTCTGACACCTTCAGAATATAAAATGGCAAATAGTTGGGATATCTGAGAATTCCTTTGAGTAAATGGTGAAACTCAGTAATCAGGCATTCCATGTAAATTTTTCCTTAAGAAAGAACTTATACCTCTGCCATTTTGCCTCTGGTTCATTGTCTTCTGATTTTTGAAAATTGGTGGATTTCTTTATTACTGGCTTGTTCTCTCTCTCTCTCTCACTCACTCTCAAAAGAGAAATTAAAAGAATTTAGAGAGGATGCTTGGAGTCATTAATACATTTGTCCTCTAGAAGTGTGGTATCAAACTCAAATAGAAACAGGGGTCAGTAAACCATGTGTGAGGATCTTTGCAGGCCACGTATGGACCTAGTTTTAAAATGTAGTGTTTGTCTATGTTTTAATGTAATTTTATTTTGTTAAATATTTCCCAATTATATTTACATCTGGTTCAGCCCATACTTGGCAGTATAGGGAGTCACAGATTTAGAGTAAGGTACTTTTAGTAAAAAAGAAAAAGAAATTTAATTAGGCTGTAAGGTCCTTGAGGTCAGAGCCCTCAAAGAACAAGGCTTTGCCCTTATTTTGATTTAGAGAAGATGGAAACAGGTGTATGATAGCATTGGAATAGGCAGTTCCCAGTGAGGAAACTCCTCTTACTAAGTGCCCATTGACCTTTTTAGAGAGTTACATGAGCCAGAGACCAACCAAATGAGTGGCCTGCATCACCCAGTTGGAGTGTGTCAGGGGCCACTCAAATCTGATTCCTTCTCACTACCTGTTGCATCGTACTACCTTTCTTGCATATAGTATATACTTAACAAATATTTGTTTACTGAAAGAAAAAAGAGGAAAAAATATTGAGAGAGTAACCTCCAAAGATATGGTAGATATATACATACATACATATTTATGATCTTCACTTTTTTCCAAACAAATGTTCAATTTTTTTTCTCACTTTAAAAGCCAAATGAGTTTAAATTAGATAGAAAAACTAATGCCACAATGAGAGGTTTTATTTAAGCAGATGATAGTGGTCAAATAAGGAGGAAATTACTGTGACATTATGTATACTCCACTTCCTGAAATAATAGTTTTAATATTGCCTGAATATAGTAATTTTTCTCCCAAGGGGACATTATATGGAATGAAGGAAATCTGAAAAGAAAGCCTATCATTTATAAAACACTGACTGAGTCACACTGTCCCATCGGAAGGGTTATTAGTGATACAATTTGTGAGGGTCTAAAACAAGCTTCGGCTCCAAGTTGAAGCATAGGAGCCAAATTGCATTCTTTTCACTTCCCCCCCCCCCCCCACATTCGTTGGGTAAATCAAGAGCAGAAATCCATCAGAAATGAATCTGGTTTCTGAGAATTTTTTTGTCTATAAACTTTTATGAAAGGAGCCTACTTCTTCTTCTTTTTTTTTAAGTGACTTCAGGCCCAAGCACAGAATTGTCATTTTGGAGAAAATGTGTTTGGAGGCCACAGCCAGACCAGCCCTAGTCAACTAAAGTCAGTCGTGATTCAGTACTACAACAAAGCTAGAGTCTCATCACTATGGGCGTTTCTTCCAGCAAACCAGACCGCAGGCTGTCTAAGCCTGTCCTTCCTGTGATACCCTTGTCTGCATCCATGATTATGGAAAAACAGATTTACATTGTGTCTCATGCACCTGTTTATTTTAATCTAATTAAAACCAATTCCATTTATCTTGGGAGCTACTCCCCCAGTGTATTCTAATGGGAAAGGACTTTGGTTCTTTTATTGATGTTTTTAGTAGTCACGCAACAGAAAAAGTGTGAACAAGGTCATGGAATCAAGTGTCTGGTGTCTTCATGTAGAATTCTTAAAACTGAACGTGGATTTCAACACTATAACTTTCAGAAAGGAAAAGTGAGCATTTGGCTTCATGTTTACTATGTGGTTTGAATTTTCTCCTACCTCTTTCGAGCCCCCTTGTTCTCCCACAGATTTCTTCTCTTCTCCTAGCTGTTCACTTGCTCTTTTCTTCATTTCTCCTTCCTCAGGTCTGGTGAAGGATTTGGTATTAGCAAGAGACTTTAGCTCTTTGACTCACCTGGCCCTCATCAACGCTGTATATTTTAAAGGGAACTGGAAGTCACAGTTTAGACCTGAAAACACAAGAACCTTCTCCTTCACTAAAGATGATGAAAGTGAGGCCCAGATTCCAATGATGTACCAACAAGGAGAGTTTTATTATGGTAAGTAGAGGCCTCTGCATGGATCCCTCACCAGGTAGATGTCCTCTTGTACCTTAATGATGTGCTAAGAGGCTCCTGAGACACTGATATTCATACAGCTCTATGATCTCATTGGCGTACGTACTCCCTCCAGCAAGCAATCCAAGCTTGCCTTGATTCTAGGAGACTTTTTTCCATGGCTGCCTATACATTTTACACAGAACATGCTGGGGCCTCCTCAATCTCTTGACATTCCCTGGATACCAATGTAACATGTGGGCTCTACATTGAACTTTTTTCCCTCTCAATATGTGATTAGTCCAATACATTTCTATATAAAACTGCCAACGAAGCTTGGGATACAATGCAACAGTCTTAGTCTTGTTCAGAAAGGCTCCTTATATTTCTGTTGATACTTTGAGGATGCCTAAAATGACATTGCTATATATGATGCTCTCATAGGAGGGCAGATGATGCCTGCAGAGATGGTTTCTCAGTTGAGGATTTCTTTTTGAGGAGTGCTGACAAAAAACGTCCTTTGGCTTTTGTGTGTTTTTCAGGGAACCATATAGTTTGCCTAAGCCTTTGTTCTAAAGTGATTCAGAAGTTTGCAGTACTCTTGCTCCCAGCAATAGCTGGCATTGTGTTGGAATTTTTAAGTGATTAATCAATCAGTAAATAAACATTTAAGCTCCATCCATGTGTCAAGCATTGTGCTAAGTGCTGGGATGCAAAAAGTGGCAAAAGGCCGCCCCTGCCCCCAAGTAGCTTATGGCTAATGGTGCAGGTGTGGAATATGGTACATGTAGATGAGAATGAGCAATTGATTATACCTCTTATCAGTTACTAAATTTGAAAGGAGCCCAGGGATTTAAACTAAACCATTAGTCAAGGAAGAAAGAGTAAAAGCCGCTTTGAGGAAGAGAATTGAATGGTTAGTATGAGTCTTGGACCGCTCAGCTCACCACAAGAAAGAAGAGAAACAAAACACTTTAAATGGTCACTTCACAATCTTTAGTTATACTCTTTGGACCATTGTCATAGAGTGGTATTGGAACCAATCCATTTAAAGATTGGTCACTCTGATTGCCTTCAATAGCCAAGTCCATTTGAAATTGTAACACTTGTTTGGAAAACATCTCTCTTCCGTTGGCCAGATCTACATGGGCCAAGCAAGGCAAGTTTCCTAATTTAGATGTCTCAGTCATGCCAAACATGCCAGGTAGCTCAGTGAGTACAATGTAGCTATGCAGAAGGCAGCCTGGTGTAATGAAAAGGGCACTGGATTTATAATCAGAGGATCTGGATTTGAATTCCAACTCTGCTACTTATTAGCTGTTTGTCCTTGGAGAAATCCCTTCACCAGTCTAGTCTTTTTATTATTCGGTCACATCCAGCTCTTCACGACCCTGTTTGAAGTTTCCTTGGCAAAGAGCAGTTTGCTATTTCCTTCTCCGGCTCATTTAATAGATGAAGAAACTAAGGCAGAAACGGTGCAGTGACTTGCCCAGGATCACACAGCTAATAAGTGTTTGAGGACAGATTTGAACTCAGATCTTCCTGACTGTAGGCCTGGTGCTCTATCCACTGTGCCACATAGCTGTCCTTACTCCGGGATTAAGTTTCCTCCTCTTTCAAATAATAGGATAGTACTAGATGACCTCTGACACCATTTTCAGCTCTACAGCTATGTTTTGTGACCTTCCTGGGCTCTCATTGTAGTTGAATTATCAGTTTATCCACTTTTTGAAGTGTCTTGTTTTATCTTTGAGGCTAATTGAAATTTTTCCCCAAAGAAGCTTGGTTCATTATTATGATGACATTGATTCTGCGTATCTATACATAAATTTAAATTTTATAGTAAATCTTAGTCAGTAGGACAGTGGTTGGAACACTGGGGGGAAGGGTACTTTATTTAGAGCAAAGTAGTGTACACAAATCCTTGAGTTCTCTTAAATTGAGTCACGGTTCCAAATAAACCCTTATTTTCAGATTTGAAAGAAAACTATGGAATGGATCCAAGAAGCTTTGTTTGCTGTGGTCCATTTAACTTGCTTTTCTATGGCCTTTCATTTGCTTTTTAGGGGAATTTAGCGATGGCTCCAATGAGGCAGGTGGCATCTATCAAGTTCTGGAAATACCCTATGAAGGGGATGAAATAAGCATGATGCTTGTGTTGTCCAGACAAGAAGTCCCACTGGTCACCCTGGAGCCATTAGTGAAGCCTCAGCTGATTGAAGAATGGGCCAACTCAGTGAAGAAGCAGAAAGTGGAAGTGTATCTACCAAGGTGAAGCTTCCAAGGGTCTGTGGGTGGGTGCTTCACTTCTGCTTGAAGCCCTCCTAGCAATGGGCTTGGCACTGGGGTACAAAGGACGACACCACCCCTGCCTTCAAGAAGCTTACTGTCAGACTGTCCCCCTTGCTTAGCACAGCATCTCCCACATAGTAGATGCCTTAGTAAATGCTGACTGATCCACTGGGAGATACACTTACATAGATTGTAAGTTCCTTGAGGGCAGGAATTGTCTTCTTTTTTGCTTGTTTTTTGTTTTTGTTTTGTTTTGTTCTATCTGTAACCCTGCTGGTTAACACAGTAGGGGCAGCTAGGTGCCACAGTAGATAAGAGTGCCAGACTTGGAGTCAGGAAGACTTGTCTTCCTGAATTCAAATCCAGCCTCAGACTCTTACTAGCTGTGTGACCCTGGGCAAGTCATTTAACTCTATTTGCCTCAGTTACCTTATCTCTAAAATTATCTGGAGAAGGAAATGGGAAGCCATTGCAGTATCTTTGCCAAGAAAGCCTCAGATGGGGTCATAAAGAGTTGGACATGAATGAACAACAACTGCCTGACATGGAGTAAGCATTAAATAAGTGTTTGCTTCCTTCCTTCCTCCCCTGGCCTAGGATGATGAGCTGCTTTTACAGTTGAAAAAAATATCCATGGATATGCCCATGGGATAATAGTTACGCTGTTATCTCCTCGGACGGAGAAGATACGAAATGACAGAAAGCTACAGCAGATCTAGCCATGCAGTTAAATGAAATTTAACTTTAATTAAAAAGTATGTACATTTCAAAAAATCACAATAGATAGTGTGTGAGGCATGTTCAGTGTACAGAAGGCATATGTGCTGTTTATTGATTCAAATACCTAGCATTTATTTAGCACTTAAGATTAGCAACATGTCTTACGCACATCTTATTTGATAACCGTTAGAAATAGATGCAGTCATTATTCCCATTTTGCAGATGGAGAAACTGAGGCAAAAGGAAGCTAAGTGATTTGTCCAGGGTCACTGACTAGCAAGAGTGTGAGGCAGGATTTGAGTTTCCAGTCTTCCTGCTTCCAAGTCTCACACTCTGCTCGTTTGACCAACTAGCTACCTGAATACAGATCCAGAGACCCCTTTGTCCAAGTGTTGTAGCCCACAGGTGGTAGACTGTTTACTGTCTTACGGCCCTTCTGTTCTCCACTTTACCCTGAAGACCCTTAAATGTGAGGGTCTCTAACCTAGGAAGTACAGAGATGAATATACGTAGGAAAGGTGCCGAGAAAACAGGTACTCATTCTATGTTTTCAATTAATGGCATGTTTAATACTAGCAGTAAGTGTGGATAAACATAAGAAATGTAATGGCCCTAAAAGGCCAAAAGGGCTTGTTGCTACTTTATACTAATTGCTAATTCCAGAAATTTTTTAAAGACTTGTATTTATTGTAAAGGAAATGCTGTTTCTTTAGAGTCTTAATTGATAGTTGGCTTTTGCTGATTCAGAGATGTGTGAGATATTATAACAAGGTCTTGTACTTAGTAGGTACTCTGTGAATATTGGTGGAATGAGTCAAAGTCAAGTCAGTGAACATGTATGAAGCACCTACTGTGTTCCAGGCATTGTACTAAGCATTGGGGATATAAAGAAAGGTAAAAAGGCAGACTCTGCTCTCCAGGCCCTCACAGTCTAAGGAGGGAGACCATATGCAAACACATATCTCATAGATGTATATACACGTGCATGTATATAATGTATGTGTACGTGCACACATGTACATAAAATAAATTGTAGATAATCAACAGAGCATGAAGGGAGATTGGAATGTCAGACAAACTGTTTTGTACAAAATCAAGGATTGTTATGTCCCTGAATTGCAAAGTTGGGTAATGGTCTCAGAAGCTTTCTAGTTGACCTGTACAGGAATGTCCCCCAAACATCCAGTGAATCTTTAGCCTTTGCTTGAAGGCTTTTACAGGAGTACTTTCTGCCTCCCAAGTAGCCCATTATACTTTTGAAGGGAAGTCCTTCTTTAAATAGGCAACAGATCTTTTCTTTGCCTTCTCCCCATTTCTTCCCTAGGGCCAAACACAACAGGTCCAGTCCCTTTTCTATGAGGATGTCCTTAAGATATTTGAATACCGTCATCAGCCCTTCCCAACCTCCCCCAGATCTTTTCTAGACCAAACTTTGCCAGGCTTTTTGAATTAACCATCCAATGGTATCATGGTGGGTTTCCACCCTAGTTACCACATTCTCCAGGTTATTGATGTTCCTCATGAAATGAGGTAGCTGTAACTGAACCTTTCAGAGATGAGCAGACCAGAACAGAAGACAGTAGGATTAGCATGTTCTCCCTTCTTGTCTAAGTGGCTGTTGGGCTAATGCATCACTCAAAGAAAAACCAGTGATCCATTTAATAAAACATATATTCAAAGAACCTCAATAAAAGCAATTCTCAAGGTGATTAAAAAGTCCAAGGAAGATCAAAGCAGATAAAAGCCTCTAGCAAGAAGGTTAAAAGAAGTCAGCCAACTTTATTAAACCCTTGTTACATGCCAGTCACTGTGCAAAATGGTGAGCAGGGAGGTTCCCTAGGTCTCAGGAGCTCTCCCCCAAAGTCCTAAAAGCTGCTTTTCTACTCTTCTTTCCCAAAGGAAGCTGGGTTCCAGATCAGTCCACCTAGGAGAAAGGTGAACCCCAGCTTCCCCAGATTTGCACCATTGCTTCCATGTTCATACCAGTTGTAGCTGATGTGATGGGAGCGTGTGGATGTAGCCCCTGTGTCCCCTGTCCTGCTAGCACCTTAGCCCACAATTCTTCACCCCCTGACCTCTGCTCACCAATAATATCATCTTCCTAGCACAATATGACCCCATCTTCATCCTGGCTACCACCTAGACCCTGTACTTCTCCTAATGGAGCCCTAGATTATATCACCTTCTTAGACTTCCATGTTCTCTTGACATCTCTTGAACTTGCAATCCACTAAAACCCCTAGCTCCTTTTCAGACAAACTTGTCCAGCAATGCTTCCCGTAACCTATCCTTGAGAAGGTAATTGAAAACACCTTGATGGTAGAGCTTCACATTTTTCATTGTGGAAAGTCTAGACAAACAGAAATTGTATCTTATATAATTTAGTCCATCATTTCTACCTGCTGAGATCTCTTTGATTCCAGACTCTTAGACAGCATGGTAAGTATCTCTCCCTGCTTTAATGAAGTTTTCTTCACTAGTGTCCTTAGTGACATTTTTGTATGAGGACTGTTTACAACAAAAATGAGTATTTACTATTAGCAGGCACCATTCTAAGTGCTTTACAATGATCTCATTTGATTCTTAGAACAACCCTGAAAGTGAGGTGTTATTATTTACTCCATTTTTACAGATAAGGCAGCTGAGGCTGTTAAGTGACTTGCCCAGAGTCACACAACTGATAAGCATCTAAGACAGATTTTGCACTCAGGTCTTCCTGACTCCAGGCCTAGCACTCATTTTATCCATGCACCAAATGTGTCCTCAGGGATAGAATGACTTTCCATCTTTCCAATTAGATATTGTCATTTGAAAACAATTGGCCACCAAATACTTGATTTTTATAGATAATTTATCTTGAAAACTAATGTATTTGACCCTAGAGCATTAGTAATTAATCTTATGTTAACTATAAGTGAGCTGATCAAGGCCTGCTTTGTTCAGGTCATGTCAAATTCAAAATGAGCTAAACTATTAAAATAATCATTTAGAATACATTGCGTTTTTTTCCTCTCTCCTTCTCTCTCCCTTTTTCTCTCCCTCCATTACTCCTCTCTCCTTCTTCTCCCTCTTACTCTCTCTTCCTCCCCCTTCTCCTCTTTCTTTCTTCTAACATCAGAGAATTTGATTAGATTCGCTGATCCTTATCTCGTCTCCCTGGCATTCTGGGGACAGTAACAACAGCTTCATGTGCTGAGTGCCTATTAGGATTTAGAGGCAGGAGATGAGATTTTATCAGTGCACTAAGTAAATACTGCATACATATTTTATGTTCTGACTCAAACGTGTTCACCAGGAAATGTGACCTACAGGCCCTGTCCACTGAGAAATGACAGACTCTAGCAGAAGAAAATTAAATTTCCATTTTCTGAAAGATTCTATCCAATTATGAAGTGGACACTTTCCTTTACTCACTTGTATTAGTTCTTAAATTGCTAAACAAGGCAGGGTTAATCACACTCTTCCTGTTTTGACAGGAATTCTATAAAATCTTGTGTTGAATTTCCTCTGCTTTGGAGAGACTTACCAGGTAATAGTTGAAGGCAGCTTTGGTCTTTACTGCCAACTTGTTCATAACGTCAATTTAAAACCGCTCAAGGCAATACAAAACAATCTCCTGGCCTTTTGGTTTCTCTTTTTTCTGCCAAAGGCCAAACTGGACCTGAGAAGAGTTAAATAGGCACTCTGGATAATGACTGGGTTTCTTCATGAACTTGGGCTCAAGCAAAGCCTGTCCAACTCTCTTTACTTAGGATTCTTTTCATTTTCTTGTCTTTAGAGGTTAAGTATTTAGTTTTCTTTGTGAAATATCAATTGTCCTTGAGAATACAGCATGACTTTTATGTAATTTTAATCTCGTCCTATATACCCATCATGATCGCCATTCTGTATAAATAATTTATTGCTTTATGCTATTGTTTATTCAAGCATCTGAAGTTTTTACCTTCAGTGGTCCAAGGTTTTGTGGATTTTTGTTGTTGTTTTTACCTATGAAAGAGCATGCATACCAGTTTATTAACAAAACCAGCCTAGATTCCTCATTTGATTCTTCAGTTCATACTTTTAAAACCTTATGTTTCTTTTTTTCTAGTTGTAGGCGTACTTTGATACTTAGTGACCTCTAGTAGCCTCAACATGTTGCCCCGTGCCCCCCTAAATAGTAATATACTCCCCCAATAGTGCTTTAAGATTTACAGCGTACACATACACATTTTCTTATTTGTCCCTCACAACAAGGCAGTGAGGTAGAAGTGACTACATTTTTCAGATGAGAACACCAAGTCTCAGTAGTATTAGGTGCCCAGTAAGTGTCTGAGGAGGATTTGAACCCAGGTTTCCCTGACTGTAAGCTGAACACCCTGTTTACCACCCCTTGCTGTCTCTCCTGAGTGTAGTAGCAGCCATCAGCATTTGTACCCTGTGGTACGTAGCTGCAAGCCTGGTCTAACCAACCTGCCATTAGGACTTCAAGAATTGTCTAAAAGCAATTTCAAGTTCTTAAATGCTTAGTATTGACACAGAAGCATCTGCTTACATGGTCTTTGTTTTTATTTTTTTCCTCGAATTCCACATTCTCAGATTGGTTCTCTACCATCAGAGTGTTTGAATTTAGGGATGAAGGCTTGGGATGCCTCTCCCGTAACCTGAAACATGACCTTCAGAGGACTTCCCTGGCTGAGAAACCACTCAACTTTGTGCAGTTTCCCTCTTCTTTTTCTGCCCTGGCTTAAGACTTGCCTCCTTTACTGATGAGTCTTACCTGTTTAATTTCTGGGCAATAGGTCTCCTTTCTGTCTCTTGATCTCATGGGGCTCGCTCTGCCTTCCTCTTGCTCTGTAGAACTGAGTTCTGGGCACTGAGCTCCACTGTGAAATTCCCAAGAATAGAGATCGCAAAGACAGCCCAGTCTCGTTCACCCTCCTTTGCTTTAGAAAAGCAAGATTGCTCTTCCGTTGAAAGTCTTAAAGAAGCAGTTGTTTCTGTTTCCTCTTTCAAGTCTTGGAGAGCTCATGGAATGAAATGTAAGATAGAAATGAAATCATATATTCTCAGAAAATATAATTTATTGATACTGTTTGTTTTTACATCACCTCAATTACCTGGTTTCCCTCCATTTCCCAGAGAGCCATACTCTTAACAAAGAATTTAAAAAATAAATAACTAAAAAGAGAAAAAACATTCAGCAAAGTCAATCAGTGTATAGAAAAATATCTGGAAAGGAAGGAAGGGAAGGAAATAATGATTTATTAAGCCCCTACCATGTGCTAAGCACCTGCCCAAGTTCCTGCTGGGAGTTGAGAGAGGTCTGATTTGAACCCAGTTCCTCGGCTTTTAGTTCCAGTACTCTTTCCCCTCAACTGATACTAGGAGGTAGAAGTCTTGAATCTGGCCACATCCCCACAAGAGCTGAGCACACCCTTTTAATAAGGTGCGTGGAATCCTGAACAACTGACCAAGCAGCTTGAGTTGCAGCCAAAAGCTTGTTGCTGTGGACAAAGATACAGGGCTTGGGTTTGACTCCTGCTTCTGTCTCTGACTGTGGCTGTGAAGTTGGGCTGGTCATTCAGGCAGGCTCTGGTCCCTCTCTGCTCTAGAATGAACGTTGAAGATTCCCTCCAGCTTGAAATCTCTTCTCTCGTGACCACTCTCTTCAGTTACATACTCTCATCCATTTGTCACAAGGATTGAACATTTTTGTCCTTTCCTCCTTTATTTTCCTTCTTATTTTCATCTCGAAAAACAGCACTCTCTACCCTAAGGGTTCTTAGCCTGAGCGCCGTAAAGTTTTTAAGAAATATTTGGATAACTGTACTTCAGTCTACTTGGTTTCCCTAGCAGTCCTTTGTGTTTTGTTTTATGCATTTAAAAACATGATTCTGAGAAAGGGTTCCCAAGCTTTACCCATGGCCAAAGGGAGTTTGGTTTATGCCACACAAGGGTTAGGGATCCCTGCTCAGCATCACTAGCCAAAGGGAGAGGTTTTTGAGATGTGGTACCGTGGCTCACGGTCCAAGGGCTATCAGACTTTCTCTGAATTACGTGGTTCATCATGAAAGCAGCCTGATCACTGTGGGTAGTGCACCTGGGAAGCAATAACAGTAACTAATAATAATGATGTAAACCCTTCTGTGGCACTCTAAAGTTTGCAAAGTACTTTATCCCGTTATCTTTGTTAAGCACCATAACAACCGTGGGAGTTAAGAGCTAGAGTTATTATTCCCCCTTTTACAGAGGAGAAAACCAAAGCAAAAAAGAAATTAAAGTGATTTGCCCAAGGCCGCATGGCCAGTCAGTGACCATGGTGGGATCTGAATATCTACCTTCGTGTCCAGCCCCTGGGCATGTGGGCTAGCACATAAAAGAAATCTGGGTCCAACCAGGTGAGAAATCTCATTTGTTTGCTGCTCCTTTGTTTTGGGGTTTCATTGGAGTCAGTGATATTGGAGAATTCTTAATTGAATCCGTTTATTCTCAGACTCTTCCTTGGAAACCATAAAATAGTGAGAGTGGTCAGCAGGGGAATGCATCATCCAAGGATGAATACAAGAAATTTCACAGCCCAATTGGGATATCTGCCGAATAAATGAGTTTTGATTTTGGAAACCCTTGGTAATCCAGCCAGGTCTTATCTGTTGGTTTTGTCCCACTGCAATGGACCATATAGGATTGCTGCTTCAAATAGACATAGACGTGGGTGTCTGATTTGAGCACCTAACCTTTCCTCTCTTGCTCTTCCCTCTGAGGTTTCTTGTTCTCTGCTTTGAAGGCCTCCCTTTTATCAGCAACAATCAGATGTCATCTGTATCCAGAGCAGGCTTGGGCAGCTTACTCAGCATGATCTCTGCAGTGACTGTATGCTCTCCCCAACACCCTGCCATCTCATTCGAGCCATCCTTAGACTTAAAATGGATTGTTTTCTTATCTGTTCCACAGGTTCACCGTAGAGCAGGAAATTGACCTCAAAGATGTCCTGAAGGCCCTGGGGATTTCTGAAGTTTTCAACAGAAATGCAGATTTCAGTGCTCTGTCTGGTAAGACATGACCATTATTTTCAAAATCAATTTTAGTTCCATAAGGCCCATTCAGGATGATAATTAACCCTCTCTGTGCAATGGTGGTTTCCATATAATATAACTGATTTAGTCCAGGGCAATTTAAGAAGAAAAATAATGTGTTTCTATGGACTAGAATATAATTATGTTCAGAGATGTGTGTTATAGTTATTTTTGTATATATATTTTTTCTTCTTCACTGGACTATAATCCCCTAAAGGGCAGGGACACTGTTGGTTGTATGAACTGACTTAGACCGACTGCGTTTAGAAGAAAAGCTCACCACCAGGAAACTAAGTGCCTTGTGATGGTAATAGTCAGTCTTGCCCCTGAATAGAGATGAGGACATGGCCTTCCCTCTGTCCTGAGGAGCAGTTTGTTACCCACCTTCCCACCAGGTTTCCATGTTCCATTTTGCTTAATAATTGTTCCTCCTTGTTTCAAGGGATGCCTGCCTGGGAATGGGCAAATCACCCATTCACCATGACATAAAAATGACAGGCATCAATGAAACTTTAATAAGATAAAATAAAACAAGATAATCGTTTAAGAATAAAAGTCTAGGGGTGGCTAGGTGGTGCAGTGGATAGAGCATCAGCCCCAGAGTCAGGAGGACCTGAGTTCAAATCTGGCCTCAGATACTTGGCACTTACTAGCTGTGTGACCCTGGGCAAGTCACTTAAGCCCAACTACCTCACAAAATAAATAAATAAGACTGAAAGTCTACAGGGTTTCTTTGTTTCCAAACCATAGAACAATAAATCCTAGTCAGTCTTAAAAAGTTTGAGCCATCCTATGTTGGGAAGGTCACAACAGAAGGATCTTGAGACTTAATAGGCCAAAGAGATGATAAAGTTAATACTAGATCTTCAAAATTCCAGGGTCATCCAATAGAATAAAATATGTTTATTAATAAACCTGTGTCAGATGCATATTAAGAGAAAGAGAAATCTAAAACAAATGAAATGGTTAAAATGCTTCTTCTTTTCTAATTTAACAAATTTGGTTTGGTAGCTAAGGGATGCTGGGTTGGGGGGGGACTGAATCTTTGACGGTTCATTATAGATGGGAGAATTTGTCTCTTTCTTCTCTAGGGAAGCTGGCAGAAAATGGAGGAAGAGGGAGAGAGAGTGTGATTGTGCTTGAATGGGGCATCGTTTTAGCCTGATAAATTGAACAGAGAGAACGGGGCTGGTCAGATTTGGGCTGGGCAATGTTTAGCCTCAGACTCCAAAGCCTCCTCTTGCTTGAGGCCTTTGCTAATCTCCCCTGACTCCCACCAGAGTTATTAGGGTTCTTCTCCTCCTTTCCCCCCATCAACCGACCCCCTAGAATATAACCTCCTTGAGAGTAGGCACCGTGTTATCTTTTGTTTTTCCATTGTCTGGCATTCTGCCTGGCACATTTTCAGCACCTAATAAATGCATGTTCTTAAATTTGGCATAGCACTTCCTCCACCTTATTCACAGGGCATATGGCCAAAAACAGAGATAGAGTTTTCTCCAAATGTTTCTGTCCACATAAGGAGGAACGGGAAACATTTCCATGGCTCCCAGCCAAGCACCCAAGGCTCTGATCCATTCAGAACTGATGTTCAGCCTGAAGAAAATGTTGGTGATTCCCCAGAGGACAGTGTTTTTCACTCCATCACCAGTGTGTTTGTGACTATGGAATAGTGTGATTTAAAGCTTTTCCCAATTCTAGCAATTGAAAAATTCTATTCTTGCATCTTGGCCAAGCTCCGGGGGGTAGTTGTATGCTCTGCCTATGACATGGCTGCATTTTCAGTTTGGTCTTTTCCTCAATAATTTCCACACGTTTAGAAAACCTTTCTTGTCACCTTGAGATATTTGTAGTGCCGGAGTAAATAAATTCATTGTTATGGTGACATTGTCAACTTCTGACATTTGAGAGACTTTGGGAAATTGTAAGAAGGTACCATTAAACCTTAAAAAACAACATCACAATCGTGTCTGTTCACCATGGGCATTTTGTACTCAAAATTCCGCCACTATCACTTAGCCAGCTGAATTCAGTGTACAAAGCAAGGAAGCACTTACCATATGCCACACCCTATGCTTGGTGCCACGGGTACAAAGACCCTGCCCTCTTACATCTTGTAGTCTTTGCTTGATCTCAATTACCATTTTTACCATTACTGAATCCTACCCAGGGAAAGAGACTAGAGATTTCTTCTGAGGAACTTATATTGGAGACTTTGAAGAATATTATCTTCTTCAAATAATAAGTTTTAAAAACCTAGTTTTGCAAGAAGTTAGAAGGATCCGTTGGTTGATAGAATCTTGAGGGAAACCAGTTTTCATGAAAAGTTCTTGGCTTTGTTTCCATGGCAGACAAGAAGTAGTATGTTCAAGCTTCTTCCTCCTCTGTTATCAAGGAGACCAACCTTTACATACCCAGTGATTACTTGGTACAGGCAAAAGTACTAGCCTCTCTTGCATGGTGTTTCCATGCTTCCTCAGTCTCCATACTTGTGGATGCAGATCTGTCCAACTCTTGCGATTGACTGGCATGGTGGACAAGCATTCGCCCCACCCAATCATTTTTCAAGCCTGGGAGCTCCTTGGCGGGGAGGGGTTTGTTAATCAAGATATTTGCCTGGAGAATTCTGATCTGCAGTCGGTGATTTCTGCCACTTCCCATTGCCAACAATAATTGCTCGTCATGTGTTACTTTTGAGAGTTTCTTCAAGTGAAGGGGGCTCTTTACCTTGCATGTGAATTCAGTTTTAAAAAATACTTCAGTAACTGTACGTCAATCTAATTGCTTTCCTTGGGTAGTTCTGTGTGTTTTGTTTTATTCTTTTCGATGAGAAGCACCTATAGGCTTTGCTAGGCTGACTGCCAAAGAGATCCAGGACATACAAAAAGCCTAAGAGCCCCTGTGCCAATGAAAATCTAAACTGTAATGCGTATGAACTTTTAAATATACAAAAGATAAAGTGGGGGATTTTTTAGGAAATTGATACTATTTCATAGTTTGGTTTTTGGTGTATTTTAAATTTAATGTGATAGTAATAAAATTGTTCTGCTTGCCTGGGTCCCCTTTGGAACTTCTAATCTATTGTCTTGTTCATTTTTTCAATGTTTCCTTGACTTTCTTTTTTCAATTCTTTTTTTCGCCATCATTGTCACCTCCCACCAACCATGTATCTCCTTCCTCCCACCCCATAGAAACCCTCCTTTGATTTACCCTTTCTCTAAAATTTGTGCCCCCTCCTGACTTCACTCTTCCTGCCAGTGGCATTGTTCCATATTTGAAACCTCGCTATCACCCTTCACTTGGAGAGATCTCTGCCTTATCTCTTGGTCATCATTCCCAAGTCCTTTGACAGGATTCTCTTCTTGCAATATCTTTTATGTCTGTCCCCTCCTCTTTCATCATTACCCAACTGTGGCAGTAGACTCTCAACATATCTTCCTATCTTTACCCTCTCCTCCTTTCAGATCATTCTTTATTCATGCCACTGCTAGTCAGAGGTATCTTTGTGCATGGAAAGTCTTGTCACTGCCACTCAGAACTCTCCCATTTATGATTTACTAGAAGCCATATCCTTCTAAAAGAACCTCAGGTTATGGCCCTCAGGACTATGACTTTGGGAGATTCAGGGAACAGCTGATGTAAAGGAAAGCTGCCTTTTGGAAAGGCTTTGGGCAACGTCACCCTTACCTCCTCCCAACCTGCATGGGCACATCTGCCAGATCACTTGTTCTAAAGAACATCTCCTATCATCGCCTTCTGCTCTCAAACCTCTGGGGCTTCTCCATTGCCTGCAGAAGAGTCTAAATTCTTTAGTTTGCTAGTTTACAAATAGAATCTCAATTGAGCCTCACAGCAATCTTGCAAGGTATGGGTTATTGTTGTCCCTGCTTTACATTTGGGGAAACTGAGACACAGAGGTTAAGTGACTCATCCAGTGTGACACGGCTACTGTGTCTGAGGTGGATTTGAACCTACATCTTTGTGATTCTGAGTCCTGTGTTCTATACACTACTCCCCACTGCCTTTGCGTTTGTGTTATGGATGTGCGTTGATGCAGCCCATCCTCATTAACATGAAACACAGCAAAAGGTATTGTTGAATGAGGAAGTCGAGTCTATGCTGAAAGTGTTTCTTCTTTAAATTCTCATTGAAAAGACTCAGCAGAGAGAGATTTTAAGGGTGTGTGTCTGTGTGTGTGTCTGTGTGTGTGTGTCTGTGTGTGTGTGTGTGTGTGTAATGGAGACTAACAATTCTCAGCCCTTGGATTACAAAACGAAACTCTTTTAGCTCTCTAGAGCATGAGAAAGACCAAGCATTAAATCTTTTGGCGTAAACCTGGACCTCAATAATAATAAAAGGTTGGATAAAATAAAGAAATTAGGGAGACACAGCAAAAGCCACTTATAAATCAGCCTATAAATCAGTGCCATGCTGTGAATTTATCCCTGAAGGGCTCTTACATCACCCTCTTGTTCTTTCTCCTTACACCTTCAGAGAGGACGTTTGTATGCTGGCTTGTGCTGGAGCTGCAAGTCCCATGAGACTTTATTGATGGCTAGAGGTGATCTTTGAAAATTTCTGTGATTGAACACATGCTGTAAAGTCAACATCCATACTCTGTAGAGAGTCAGAATCTAAAAACCTTTCTTATGTTTGAGATGGTGTAGGACACAAGGAAGTATTTGCACAATCATAGCACAAATCAGCATCTGGCGCTGTCAGGATTGATTATGAATTCATTGTTTATTTCCTTCTTTTTGTGATACCCGGAAAGTATCAGGAGAGTATCTGATGAAATGAGGCTCTTTAGAAGTACCAGCTGAAATTAATGAGCTATAGAAAGGACAAAGTAGGCCTGGGGAGATTCTAGGGGCAGTGATGGGGCTGTGGGGACTTGTTGGGCCAGAGCTGCCTATATTAAGTCTCCCATGTGGATATTCACAAGCTTAGTTTGGTATTCCTTAGCTTTGCTCTTCTAAGACAATTTTCCATCTTTGCCCAGCTCCCTACCATAGGCACTAGGAAAGCCCTAGGCTTTCTCCTCATAATGCCTGCTCAGTCTCATGCCTATTTGGCACTGATTTGGCCCAACAGTCACTATCAGCGCTTTGAAGCACAAGTTCTTGTGTGAAATTTGAGTTGTGTGAACTTTTTCTTTATCTCTGTTTTTGGTCATTTAGTCAATAAGTATTTATTAAGCACAGGTACTGTGTGCTTATACATGCTAATATATGGCCTGCTTCTTGGAGGAGACTTAGAAGAAGAATTAGGTGAACTAATCAATGCTAAAAGTGATCAACCCCTTATTTGGTTATCCTCAGGGATAGACTGTGTGATTTCACTGGAGACACCCCAGTCTGGGAACTTGCAGAAGGAGGTATGGGTTTGCAAAAATCCAATCCCTGCTCTCAAAGAGCTTGCATTTTGATAGGGGAGAGAACATGCAAACAACTATGTTCATATAAGTTATAAACAGTGTGAATGAGAAGTAATCTCAGAGGGAAGGCATGGGGAGCAGAGGGATGGAGAAGGACTGGGAAAGACTTTCTGCAAAAAATGAAATTTCCATTGATTCTTCAAAGAAGCCAGTGAAAGTAGGAGGCAGAGGTTAAGACAGAGAGAATTCTAGGCATGGGGAGCAGACAGTACAGACACAAGACAAGAACAGCAGGTAGGCTAGCGTAGCTGCAGCAGATTGCTGGAGATAGCCTTCCTCATCTTCTCTTCCAGGGAATTTATATAAAAACGGCCCCGGGACAAGTCACCAGGCTACACTTGTTCTGTGTGTAATACAGAATGCAAGCTCCTTGAGAGGGAGGAATTTTCATTCTTTTCATCCCTAGAGCCCTAGCGTCGAGCCTGGCCCATTACGGACACTTCATAAAATGTGTATTGACTGAACGATTGACTTTTGTTCAGGTGGAACAAATATTTAGTTTTTTGTAGTTGAATAGAACTGTTCTAGTGGGGTTTTTAACTAGGTGTTTCATCTGCAAAATCTTTGAGTTTGGTGGGGATGAGCTAGTCTTTCTCCATTGGCTGCCTCTGCCCAAAGCAGGCCTCCTCCTCCTGCTTGGCTTCCCTTCCCTTTTCTGGGATCTGTAGACCTAGAAAATCCTTTCTCCCACCGTACTGATTAGCACTTCCTGCCTGTGACTTCAGATATGGAAAACTCATCAGGTTTTCTTGATCTTGCCCTCTAAAACACGGTTCCCTTCATCACTCCAGAGATGCTGGGATGCATGGAGAGATGATGGAAGCTGGAGTGTTACACATCAAATCCAGGAGGAATAGAGAAGACCTGTTATATCAGTGTAGCAGGTGTGAGAGAAAGCCTCTTACATGATAATCATGGACTTCATTCTGAGGTCCAGGACTCAGGCAGTATCCTTCCTTACCTGTGACCCTTTCCTATACTGCAGTGCTTCTCAACCCTCCTAATGCCACGACCCTTTAATACTCGTATGTGGGCGTATCTGCATGTGGGTGGACCTGCCTGGAGACAGATAGAGGAGCAGTGTCTCGGTTCCTGAGACCATCAGAGATATGTGTTTTCCGACAGTCTTAGGCAACCCATGTGAAAGGGTCGTTTGACCCCAAAGAGGTCGTGACCCACAGGTTGAAAACTGCTGCTATACTCTGTTGGAAGTGCTTGCCTTTTCTCCACTTGGGAATCTCCAAGTCCATTTGGTCTCATCCCCCCATTTTACAAGTGGAGTACTGAGGCCCAGAGATTGGGTGACAGGCCATAAGTGACTGAGGGAGGATTTGAATAGTTATACATAGATATGTATGTATTCAAATATATAAGCACATATTCCTATATATGTGTGATTTATACATGTTCTGTCAAAGCACGACCAGCCTTGTTCTCTTTCAGTTCTTGAAGTCATTTTATCCTTCTGTGGTTACCCCCTTACCTTAAACCTTTTCCGTGTCTGCATAGATTGGCTTCTGAATGGTACTCTATAGACAGTATAGGACTAAAGCCTTCACTACATCTTTAGAGGGGAGCTGAGCTTCTTTTTCTTTTCTTTTTCAAAAAAATTTTTTCTGGTAATTTGGCAAGAGATTCCCATTTATTAGTTTTGCAGGATTCCTGATAAGCCTTCCCTCTGGTCTTCTTAATATTTGCTTGGATTTTCATCTGGTTTTGTCTGGGTCCTTTATTTTTGTGTCTGGCCCCTCCTCTGACTTGGCATCTCTTTATCTTAGGCGCATTTCTACACTGGCTGCTCATTCCTACACAACCATGACAATGATGCTAAGAGAGTCACTGTCCTCTAGAGACATGCTATGTTTATCCCTTCATCCAGTTATCCCCAGAATGGTGTTTTAACCTTGTCGGGGTTTGTAGGATTTTGGGGGAAATACCAGCAGAAGGAAACTGGATATTTTCTATACCTGTAGTGACTGTATGTATGTATAGCTATGTATAGATAAGAGTATATGTGTACATAACTTTGTGGGACACTTCTATGTTAAGCCGAAAAAGAGTAAGATAATGAGATAGGGATAGGGATTTATAATTCTCCATAATTTAATTCGACATGAAAGTGTAGATCTCCAGACAGAGAGCAGAGGCGGGTGGATTCGAAGTCAGAGGCACTGGGTTTGGGTCCTAGCTCTGTCACATTATCTGTGTGACCTGAAGAAAGTCATTTTCCCCTCTCTGGGCCGCAGTGTTTTCATCTCTAAAAGAAGGGGTTAGACCAGATGACCTCTGAGCTCCCTTTCAGAGGCAGCTCTGTGAACTGATGATTGCTAGTTAGCCTTTTCTTCTGCTTTTAAAAAAAATCACACTTGAGATCACAGGTTCTTAACCTGGGGTCTGTGAACTGAAAAAAAAAAAGTACACACACACACACACACACACACACACACACACACACACACACACACACACACACACACACACACACACCCCCCTGATTACATTTCAGTATAATTTGTTTTCTCCTTGTAATTCTATATATTTTATTCACTTAGAAGCATTGTTTTGAGGAGGGGGTCCAGGAGACAAAAACTGCTCTAGGCTGTGTTTTGGAATGTTTATTTTTTTTCCTTTGGATGTTTAATGCCAGAGGAAGAACTGTGCATTTGAGCTTTTATTTGCTGTTAGTGTTAACATTCATTTCAGGGGGGGAAAAAGTACAAGAGGAAATAGTTGGTAATGATGTAGTTGTTAAAACTGTAATATTGTGCAATTTAAAAGTATGTTGTCCAGTGAAGATGAGTTTCTTAAGCAAGTCACGACACTTCCCTGAGACTGCGTTTCCTCATCAGCCGAAGGAGAATGGCAACTCTGGTGTTCACGGAGCTGTGCTGAGGACATTTAAAATGAAGTCAGGATTTTTTTCCCCTTTTTTTAAAATAGTATTTTATTTTCCTTATAAACGTTTTTGCACATGTGGGTTTTTTTCCCTTTTTTATGATCTCTTTTGAATACAGACCTAGTAATGGTATTGCTGGGTCAAAGGGTATGCCCAGTCTGGTTGCCTTTTGAGTGTGGTTCCAGATTGCTCTCCAGGAAGGTTAGATCAGCTCACACCTCTTATCAACAATGCATTAGTATACTAATTTACCCACAGCCTCCCCAGCATTTATCATTTTCCTTTTTTTTATCATATTAGCCAATCTGATAGGTGTGAGCTGATACCTTAGAGTTGTTTGGATTTGCAGTTCCCTTATCAGAAGTGATTTAGAGCACTTTTTCATATGCTCGTAGTTTTGATTTCTTCATCTGCAAACTGCCTATTCATATCCTTTAAACGTGTATCAACTGGGGAATGAGTTATATTCTTATAAATTAGACTCAGTTCTCTATATATTTGAGAAATGAGGCCTTTATCAGAACCACTTGCTGTAAAGATTGTTTCCCAGTTTTCTGCTCTCCTTCTAATCTTGGTTGCATTGGTTTTATCTGTGTGTAAAAGCTGTTTAATTTAATATAATCAAAATGATCTATTTTACATTTCATAATGTTCTCTATCCTTTTGTCATGAATTCTCCCTTTCTTCATAGTTCTGACAGGCAGACTATTCTTTGTTCTTCTAATTTGCTTATAGTATCACCCTTTTTGTACCCATTTTAACCTTATCTTGGCATATGAGGTATGCCAAGGTGTTGGTCTATACCAGGGATGTGGTCCTCAAGTACAGCCCTTTAACTGAGGCCAAACTTCACAGAACAAATCCCCTTAATAAAAGGTTTTGTCCTGGAAAACTTGGATCAGTCAAAAGGCCACATCTGAGCACCTAGAAGGCCACATATGGCCTCAAGACTGAAGTTTCCCCAACCTTGGTCTATAACTAGTTTGTGCCCTATTGTTTTCCAGTTTTCCCAGCAGGTTTTGTCAAATAGTGAGTTCATATCCCAAATGCCGGGTCTTTAGATTTACCAAACACTAGGTTACTATGGTCATTTACTGCTCTGTCTTGTATGATTAATCTATTCCACTGATCTGCCACTCTATTTCTTAGTACCACATGATTTTGATGATTACTGATTTATAATGTAGTTTAAAATCTGATATTGCTAAGCCACCTTGCTTTGTATTTTTAAATTAATTCCTTTGATATTCTGGACCTTTTGTTCTTCCAGACGAATTTTTAAAATTTTTTCTAGCTATATCACACAATTTTTGGTGGTTTGATTGCTATGGCACTGAATAAGTAAATTAACTTAGGTAGAATTGTAATTTTTATGAACAATTGATATTTTTCCAGTTGTTATAGGTCTGAATTTTTTTGTGTTGAAAGTGTTTTGTAATTGTGTTCACATAATTCGCAGGTTCGTCTTGGCAGGTAGACTCCCAAGTGTTTTATATTGTTTGCACTTATTTTAAAAGGGAATTTCTCTTTCTGTCTCTTGCTGCTGGGCTTTGTTGGCCATATAGAGAAATATTGATGATTTATGTGGGTTTATTTTATATCCTACAACTTTGCTAAAGTTGTTAATTATTTTAAGTATTTTTTATTTGATTCTTTAAGTATACCATCCTATCATCTGCAAAGAGCGATAGTTTTATTTCCTCTTTCTAATTCCTTCAATTTCCTTTTTCTTCTCTTATTGCTATAGCTAATATTCCTAGTGCTGTATTGAATAATGGTGGTGATAATGGGCTTCTGTGCTTCACCCCTAATCTTCCTGGGAAGGCTTCTAGCTTATCCCCATTACATATAAATGCTTGCTAATGGTTTTAGGCAGATGCTGCTTAACATTTTAAGGAATGCTCCCTTTATTCTTGTGCTCTCTAGTATTTTTAACAGGAATGGGTACTGTGTTTTGTCAGAAACTTTTCCAGCATCTGTTGAGATAATCATATGATTTCTGTTGGTTTTGTTATGGATATGGTCAATTATGTTAATCGTTTTCCTGATGCTGAACCAGCCCTGCATTCCTGACATAAATCCTGCCTGATCAGAGCATGTAATCCTTGAGATACATCGCCGTAATCGTCTTGCTAGTATTTTGTCCAAAATTTTTGCATCAATAATTGATTAGGAAATTTGGTCTATAGTTTTCTTTCTCTGTTTTAGTTCACGTCTTAGATATCCACACCATATCTGTGTCAAAAAAGGGTTTTGGTAGGACTCCTCCTGTTTTTCCAAATAGTTTATATAGGATTAGAATTAATTTTTCTTTAAATGTCTGGGGAAATTCCCTCATGAACCCCTCTGACTGGGTTTTCTTAGGGAGGGCGTTAACAGCTTATTCAATTTCTCTTTCTAAGATGAGTTAATTTAGGGATTCTGTTTCCTGATTTGTTAACCAAGGTAATTTATATTTTTGGAAACATCCGTTGATTTTACTTAGATTGTCAGATTTATTGGCAAAAACCTGGGCAAAATATTTCCCAATGATTGCTTTAATTTCTTCTTCATTGGTGGTGATTTCGCCCTTTTCGTTTTTGATGCTGAATATTTGGTTTTCTTTTTTGAAATCAAATTAACCAGTGGCTTATTTGTCTTTTTGTTTTTATTAAAAAAAACCAGTTTCTTGTTTTATTTATTAGCTCAATAGTTTGTTGTTGTTGCCTTTTAATTTTATTAGTCTCATCCTTGATTTTCAAGATTTCCAATTTGGTGTTCAGTTGAGGATTTTTCTTTTTTTTAGTTGCATGCCCAGTTCATTGATCTACTCTTTCTTTGTTTTGTTGATGTAAGAATTTAAAGAAATAAAATTTCTCCTAAGTACTGCTTTGGCTGCATTCTATAAATTTGAGAATGTTGTCTCATTGTTGTAATTCTCATTAATGAAATTGTTGATTGTTTCTATGATTTGTTCTTTGACTCACTTATTCATTAGGCTTAGATCATTTGGTTTCCAATTAATTTTTAATTTATCCTTCCATTGCCCTTTGTTGAATGTAGTTTTGATTACATTATAATCTGAAAAGAAAACATTTACTATTTCTGCTTTTCTACATTTGATTTTGAAGTTTTTATGCTCTAATACACAGTCAGTTTTTGTGTAGATGCCATGTGCTGTTCAGGAAAAGGTATGTTCCTTTCTGTTAGCATTCAGTTTTCTCCAAAGATCTGTCATATCTAACTTTTTAAATATTCTATTTATCTCCTTAGTTTCTTTCTTATTTATTTTTTGGTTGGGTTTATCAAGTTCTGAGAGGGGATAGTTGAGGCCCCCCACTAGTATAGTTTTACTGTCTATTTCTTCCTGTGACTCATGTAACTTCTACTTTAATAATTTGGATGCTATACCACTTGGTGCATGTGTGTTTAGTATTGATGTTACTTCATTATCTATGGCACCTTTTAGCAAGATGCAGTTTCTTTCCTTACCTCTTTTACTAGGTCTGTTTTTGCTTTTGATTTGTCTGAGATTAGGATTACTCCTCGTGCTTTTTTTTTTAACTTTTAACTGAAGCATAATAGATTCTGCTGTAGCTCCTTGCCTTTACTCTGTGTGTGTCCCTCTGTTTCAGATGTGCTTGTTGTAAATAACATATTGTAAAACTCTGGTTTTTGATCCACTCTGCTGTCTGCTTCTTTTTGGGGGGAGAGTTCATATCATTCACATCCACAGTTATGACTACTAGCTGTCTATTTCCCTCCATTATATATTTCCTCTTGTTTTTCCTCTCTCTCCTTTCACTCCTCACCAGTGTTTTGGTTCTGTCTGCCACTTCTCCCAATCGGCCCTCCCTTCTGTCAGTCCCTCCCCCTTTGCTTAACTCTTCTTCCCTTCTACTTCTCTGTCAGTTAAGATAGATTTCTATATTCAACTGATTGTGTGTTATTCCCTCTTTGAGCCAATATTGAAGAGATTAAGGTGTAAACAATGCCCATCTCCTACCCTCCAATCTTTCCCACTTCTTGTGAAATAATTTGCCCCATTCTGCCTCTCTCTTCCTTTTGTACCCAATATACTCCTCTTTTTCTTCCCTTAATTGTTTTTTTCTATGTCATTCCTTCAAATTCACCTTATTCTCATACTTTCTGTGTCTATATATTCCTTCTAGCTATACTATTAGTGGTACAATTTATAAGTGTTATAAGTATCTTCCCACATAGGGATGTAAACAGTTCAGATCCATTGATTTCCTTATGTTTTCTTTTCCTTTTTTTTTTTTTTTTACCTTTTTAAGCTTCTTTTGAATCTTGATAGTAGAGATAAATTTTTTTGTTCAGTTCTAGCCTTCCCCTTATAAAACTTGAAATCTTATTTCATCAAATGACCATTTTTTCCCTTGAAGTATTATGCTTAATTTTTTCCAGGTAAGTGAGTCTTGGTTGTAATCCTAGCCTTCTAGAATATCACGTTCCATGACTTCTGATCCTTTAATGTTGCAGCTGCTAAATCCTGTGTAATCCTGATTGTGGTTCCCCAATATTTGGATTGTTTCTTTTTGGCTACTTGCAGTATGTTTGCCTTGACCTGATAAGTTCTGAAATTTGGCTATAATGTTCCTTGGCATTTTTATTTTGGGATCTCTTTCCTGAGGTGATCAGTGGATTCTTTCGATCCCTTTAGTTTCAGGATATCAGGGCAGTTTTCCTTGATAATTTCTTGAGAGATGCTGGCCACTTCCTCCTTTTGATTGTCCAGGTAGTCCAATGAGTCTGATATTGTCTCTCCTAGATCTGTTTTCCAGGTCAGTTGTTTTTCCAATGAGGTATTTTACTTTTTCTTCTGTTTTTTGCCTTGTTTTGAATTTGTGTGATTCTTGGTGTCTCCCAGAGTCATTAACTTCCACTTGCCCAATTTTAACTTTTAAGGAGTTGTTTCCTCAGTTAGCTTTTGACCTTCCTTTTCCATTTGTCCAATTCTACTTTTTAAGCAAGTGTTTTCTTTTTCTAAGCTGTTGACTCCTTTTTCATAATTCTCTTGCATCTTTCTCATTTCTTTCCCCAGTTTTTCTCCTGCCTCTCTTATCCTAATTTTAAGTTCCTTTTTGAGCTTTTCCATGAGTTTTTTTTTTCTGAACTTGAGACCACTTCCCATTTTTCTTTGGAGTTTTTCTCACAGGTATTTTGACATCATTATCCTTTTCTGAGTTCTTGTCTTGATCTTCCCTATCACCTTAATAACTTTCTATGACCAGATTCTTCTTTTGTTGTTGTTGTTGTTGTTTTGCTCATCTTTTTTTTTTTAACCTTTTTCTTGTCTTTTAAATTTGAGCTCTCCTCCCAGAGTGAAAGGGGCACTATCTCAGGCTTCTTGTATCAGCGACTGCAGGCCATGAACATTTATCTGGTGCTGCACTGATGTGGCCCTGAGGCCCACCAGGGACCTTACTGTGTGCTGTGGTGCTAAAGGGGTGGAGCGAAGGGTAGCTGGTACTGCTAGAGTCCACAGGGGTCTGGCAGCTTCCCTGGTGCTGAGCGGGGGTCCTAGTGCTAGTGTCTGGCATGTGCTGAGACTAGTGGGGTATTTCTGCATTTCCTACACTGAAGGCTCCACTGAACATAGGGTGGTCTATGCTGAAGCTCATGGGGGCAGGACCGAGGGTGGCACTGGTAGCTGCCTGTTTGATTAGGTACCCATAAGGCTGGCATCTTCCTGTTTGCCTACGCTGAAGCACAAAGTGGTTCTTCCAACTGTAGTTTGCCCATTTCCCTGGCTATGCTAAGGCATATAGGGGGTCCTGGTGTTGGCGTTTCCCTGCTTCACCACACTGGGGCTCAGGATCTACTGCTGGTTTGCTGAGGCAGAGCTTGTGGCTGGCTTGAACACTTCTTTCCTAGACTATGCTCTTTTTACCTGGGTGGAACAGAACTTTCTTGCCAATCTTCCAAGTTTCTTGGGCTAAAAGATTCCAGGATTTGTTTTGACGTGGATGTTTTATGGTTGTTTAGATATGAATATGGGAGAGTTATGGTGGTTTACTTCTTATTTCACTATCTTGGTTTCCAGAAGTGGGAATATTTTCTTCTTGTAACATTGATGTGATGATGAGTTATTCTGGTTCATGTGCTTAGTAATGTACCTAGCATATTGTAAGTGCTTAATAAATTATTATTGACTAAGCAAATGACCATACAATAGATTCCCTGAAACTGCTTGGGAATGACCTGAGATCCTGGAGGCCTGAGCCTAGAGTTTCTATTTCACATAATGTGGTCCCAGTAAGTCACTGCCCACCCATCTCCCCAAATGCCATTCCAGGGGAAATGGAGTATTGTTTCATCCTGGGCATGTGGAGAAAGCTCATCCAGCTTCCTCCCAAAGTAGGTAATCATGATTTCAAAGTGAACTGCCTGGAGTTGAGCAAAATGGAGTCATCCTAAGTTTTCATCATTGGCATTTGGACTAGGATAGTTTTCTTTTCTGGAGTTGAGTGAAGGGAAGAGGAGTCAAACCCTGAAGAGACGAAGTGATTTTCTCAAGACTAACACTAATAAGTTACAAAGGGAATTTAGCAGGAAAACCAGTCTCAAAAGCCACTGTTAAGGATTGACAGCATAGGTAATTTCTCATAATACTAAAACAGTGCGGAATATACGAAATGCCCTCATGGGAAAGAGTTAGCTGGAGTGGAAGGTAGATTATTAAAGATTAATTCCATGTTTCTAACAGAGGATGAAACAAAGCTGAGAATACCATTTCACAATTTTGTTTCTTATAGAACTTCTTAAAAAGGAAGCACAGAGAGAGTCTGGTATAATGGATAGAGGAAGAACCTTGGATTCCAGGAAGACCTGAGATCAAATCTTTCCTTTGATATGTGCTGGGATGTAACCATGGGCAAATTACTTAACCTCTCGAGGCCCCAGGCAGTCAGTCTTCTTAGAGGGATTTTCCACACCAGAGGTTCCTGACATCAATTAAATCACAGCCCAGGAACAAATCCTCTGTCTCTCCTCTCCCAACAGTAAAAAGGCAAAGGCAAATTGAAATTTATTTGATTTTATTAAATCTCTCCCCTACAAATGTCTCCAACTTATTGTGCTCGTAAAACATTTGAGAAAAGCAAAAGGAGTGTTTTATGCGCTTTAGATTGCATTGATGCCTTAATTTTTTTACATCATAGATGTTTCAGGACGATAGATTTTTAGCTGGAAAAGACCTCAGAGGTCATGTGAGACATTCCTTCCACCCTTACTGTCTTCCTTAATTATAAAGAAAAACAGTTGAGCAGAATCAGCAGGAACAGGGATCACAGCTGACATCCTGTGTCCATTGGGCTCCTCCCCAAGAACTGTCCTAGGATCACAGGCCCAGCACTGTAAGGAATCTCATCTAGTCCAGTTTTATAGGTCAGAAAACTAACTCCAGGCTAAATGACTTGCCTAAGGTCACAAGTCACACAATCAGTAACTGTCCTGAGGCAGGATTTGAACCTTGGTCCCCTGGTTACAATATCAGTGCTAAGAATAATAATTACATTCCTGTACCACTGTGTGCCAGAGTGCCCATTGCTTTACCATTATCGTCTCATCTGATCCTCACAACAACTTTGTGAAGTAGGTACTGTTATTACATTTTACAGATGAGGAAACTGAGGCAGGCAGTGGTTTAAGTGATTTGTCCAGGGTCACAGAGCTCTTAAATGTCATGGTGAGATTTGAACTCCCATCTTCCTAACTCCAAGCTTGGCTATTACGATGCACCTGGCTGTTCCACTTGTACTTTAATTTTGGTAGACTTTTGATGTCATTCTGTTTGCCATACTACACACACACACACACACACACAATCAGAAATATTTGAAAAGTTTACCTTTTCCCTGTGAATTTTATCTTTCTGGATCAAACCCCAGGTGCTAACAAACCTCATCCCCCGTTCTCCTAGTAAGGTAAAAGGCTAACAATGCTAAGATTGCCAATAAAGTAAGAAAAAAAATGAGCAAGGAAACATTTCCCCAGAAAATGTCATTTCAGACCAAACCATTCTGTTGTTTCATGGTGTTTAGGGGAAAATTCCTCTCTGCCTGTGATACAAAAAACATGCTTCTTGTTTGCCATTTTTTTTCCCAGACAACAAGGAGATTTTTCTGGCTCGAGCCGTCCACAAGTCCTTCATCGAGGTTAACGAGGAAGGCTCTGAAGCAGCTGCTGCCTCAGGTACTGGGTTCGCTTTTTAAAAAGTAAAATGAAATGAAAATCCAGCATGCCAGGCTTTTTTTGTTTTCAGCCCATTTCTTTAATACCCCAAAGGGGACCCATCCACCCACATGTACACATTTCCAAGATGACACCAAGAAGCTGATTTAGGCTATAACTCTGCTGAACGAGGCATCATTTCCCAAAAATGATTTGTGGCCTGTGCTGGGTCTCCAGTGCCCTGTTAAACTATCCCTCCCCTTCCTGCTTGGCCTCTAATGAGTGGTAGGAAGGCATGGGCAGAGTTTATCAGGATTTTCTTGCTGTGTTGCATCTTTGATTTTCATTCTTGCTCTGGAGTGATTGGGGAATCGAGAGGATTGCTTCTACCATCCCTGGGAAATTACTGTATTTTGAAGAGGCACACAAACAGTAACACGAGATGGGAGATAATACATTGTGTTAAAAAAAAAAGATTTCCTCTGCATAAATGATATATCAGGTTCAAAAATGATCAAAGTGGCCCCTTTCTGTCATTGGTGAATACCTCCTGGGGCCTCTATGCTTCATCGTTGGTCTCACCAATGAGCAGCCATCATTCCCTGGCCTTCTCACCCTGGCGCTGTTTGCCATACTTCCCCCCACTGCTATGTTGGCCCTTCCTCCTGTTGGTGAGGTCCTCCTGGAACCTCCATTTTGTGGAGAGGCCCAGACTGACCAACCTTAGTCCTCTCCTGGCTGTGTTCCTCACTTTCTGGATTTCAACATCACATTCCCTTGCTATGTACCTTCACTAACACAACCACTACCTCCCAGCTTTCTTGGGTATGTCATCTTACCTCATTAGATTGGAAGCTTCTTGAGGCTTTGCTTGTATTTGTCTCCAGTGTTTAAGAGAGTGATTTGTACATAGTAAGCACTTAATATATTTACCGTACACAGCCTCGAATACTATAAGCTGTGATCAAGGATCTCTCTCCCCCTCCTTTCTCCGCCCCCATCCCAAATTTAGTGGTCTTTGCCTACAGGCTTTTATGGTGTACCATGAAGATGCCCCATTGAGGAATATAGTCTATCCATATGACTTCTTTCTGATATCTACCATTCTAGTCTCTGGGTTTTTAGTGGTGCTGGATTTAGAGCCAAAGGCCTAGATTCAAGTCTTGACCACATGTGACCTTTGGCTTGTTACATAGTCTCTGAACAATTGAATCAGCACCAAGATAGCAAACTGGTTGGGCTCTAGCGCAGCACAGGACTTTCAAAAGACTATCCTCTAGATTTTAAAGGGGTTTTTGAATTGTTGGTGTTTGTGCTATGGAAGGCTATATAGGGTCAAAGTCTATGTTTATTTGCCCATATAAGGAGATGTAAAGTATATAGAATATAATTTATATATTCTACTTATGATACTTATATGCAAATAAATATTATAATCACGACTATATTGATGAGTACAGCCATCACAGACTGTAGGATTATATATCTTAGAGCTGGAACAGACCAGAGGCCATTGAGACCAATTCCCTCATTATGCTGGTGAATAAACCAACCTTGCTAAGTAGAACGTTCCATTTGGCATGTGTTTGGTGTTAAAAAGAAGAATTCCAGCTCTTTTCTTTGGCTTAAAAGGAATTAACCTGTCATATCTCCTTTGGAAAGACATGAAGGTCTTTCTCCCTGAGAATGCCAATAGGACCCTCCCCTGAAGACAGTGACTGAATTAGGCTGTTGTTTGTTGTGAGTCATAGAGTACACTTTTAAGCAAGGCAGAACATTAACATCTTTTCCTTTTTTTTCTGCAAAGGAGTGGCTGCTAAGACTCACTCACAGCGTCTCACTCCTATTAAGTTAGTGGCTTCTGCAGCATCGGACATAAATCGCCCCTTGCCATTTTTAATCGTTCTCAGAGCATAAGTAGACATATAATTACTCTGGACCCCTATTTCACTTAGATGAGATTGTTAGTCCTATTTCTTGGTGACATTCAGAGCAAGAGTAATTTCTTGGTGAGACAAGGAGCCATTTCTGAGGCTTTCAGACTTAAGGATGTCTGGTTCATGAAAGGAGTTTGTTGACGCAGGTGTCAGTCCTGTGTAACCGCCTGGCCTCTTTTCCCTTCTTCTCCCCAGGAATGATCGCCATTAGTCGCATGGCTGTGCTCTATCCCCAAGTTATTGTCGACCATCCATTCTTTTTCCTTATCAGGAATAGGAGAACAGGTGAGTCATGAGTGGTGAACCTTTGTTAATGAGTCACACTGAATCTTTTCCAGGCCTCATTTTTCTGAGAGCTGTCACCTTTCAAGAGCACTTTGGAGAACAAAAAGAAACATAGAATAAAAGGGATTTTTTTTCATGCATGGAGTAGACTAAATCAGGAGTTGTTAACCTAAGGTTCATGGACCATAGATTTCAAGAGATCCATGAACTTGGCCTGGAAAAAAGATTACATCTCTATTTTCACTAACCTTTAACTAAAACTTGGCATTTCCTCCAATAACTGAAAAACATTATTCCGAGAAGGGGGTCCATTGACTTTACCTTACTGCCAAAGGGCAGTCTATGTCACACAAAAAAGGTTAGGTGTGCCTGAACTTGACGGATCCCTGGGGCCCTTCCTGTTCTCAAATCTGGTGATTCTGTGAGATCTGTCTATTGTATTGGCAACACCATTGTCTTTGTCCCTCAGACTCACAACCTAGTAGTTATCCTGGCTTCTCCACCACCTCTCACCTCACCTTCCCCGGCCCCAATCCAAGCTGTTGCCAAGACCTACCAATTTCAGCTCTGTGGCATCTCTCCAATAGGACCCCTTCTGTGCCCTGACACTGCCCCTGCCTTGGTGCCTTGACCACTTCTCACCTGGGCTGCTGCAATAGCTGCTGGGAGGTCTGCCTGCCTCAAGTCTCTCCCCACTCCAATCCACCCTCTATTTAGCCACTAAAGTGATTTTTCTAAAGTGCAGGTTCAATCATATCGCCCCCCCCCCACCTACTGCTCAAAACTCCAGTGATTCCCCATTGCTTCCAGTATCAAATATAAAGTGTTCTGTTTGGCATTCAAAGCTCTTCACAACCTAGCCCCTTCCTACCTTTCCAGGCTTCTTACATCTTACACCCCAACGTGGACTCTTTGATACAGTGACACCGGCCTCCTGGCTATTGCACATACAAAACGCTCCATCTCTCAGCTCTGGGCATTCTCTCTGGTGGTCCACCATGCTAGGATGCTCTCTGTGCTCCAGTCCTCCAAGAGACCTCTCCGACTTCCTTTAAGACCCAACTAAAATCCCTACCTTCTATCGGAAGCCTTCCCTAAGCCCTTTTAATTCCCATCCCTGCCCTCTGTTCATTATTTCTGATTTATCCTGTATAGAGCTTGCTTTGTGTACATTTATTTATATATCATCTCCTTGCATTGCCAAGTCTTAGAGGATGGAGACTGTCCTTTGTCTCTTTTTGTATCCCCAGGGCTTGGCACAGTGCTTGGCACATGGTACATGTTTAACAAATGTTTATTGATTGATTAGCACCCCATAAATCATAAACAAAGACACAAAAGAGTCTCTCCCCCACACTTTTTGGTGAAACTCTCATTTGTGTTCTCCCCCCCCCCCCACTCTGATATAGGTACCATCTTGTTCATGGGAAGAGTCATGCATCCAGAAGCAATGAACACAAGTGGCCACGATTTTGAGGAGCTGTAAATATTTACCCTCACATCATGAAAGGAAAACTGTCACAAAGCACACCATGTTTGCAACTGGTATCTATTTAAGGTCTGTGTTCTCCAATGTATACTCTGAACCCGTTCCAGGTCCACGCAGTCATGTAAATGGCCAGCTGGTCTTGTCAAAGAATGCTTTCTGTATTATTGCCATCATGGTCCTCCTGCTGTCCTTGTGGTTACTGTGTTGGTATTGAAAATAAAACCATCTATTATACACATGAACAGGTCTGGTTCTCATTTTCAAATAGTTATGTTGAGAGGTGAGCTCTGAGAGGTGCTTTGGAATTGGTGACTCCTGACCCCTTAGCTATCTCATAGACACACATACACGCAAATGTATATATAATCTTAAGGAGGGGCTACTCTGTTAGCTTCCTGTAATAATTGCAGAAGGAATGTGGAGTGGGTTGTCCATTAAAGTTGACTTTCATTCAACTGTAACCACGTGAGAGGTGGTTCCGAAGGAATTCTTTGATAACTACGATGGATCTTTGACCTCATCAACATGGGCATACCCATCCATGCTTGCCCCACCTGAGGGACCCTTCTCTATGCCCCCTTAAATCCTTCAGAGAAGCTTCACCCAGTGTGCCCAAGACCTCCCTCTGCATCAGAGATTCTTAACCATTTTTGTGTCATGGATGCTTGTAGGTGCCTGGTGAAGATGTCTTTCACCCCTTCCCAGAATAAGATTTGTCATCTACATTCATAATGGAAAGGAATGCTAAATTTCAGTTAGAGGCTGGTAAAAATAGAAGCATAATTTTTTCCCCATCTACGTTCAGACTTCCTGGAATCTCTCCAGGTACCCATGAGTATCCGTGGACAGGTTAAGAATCATGCTGCAGATCTCCTGATGGAAGAGGGATACCGATGGGCTTTTAGCACACGGGCTAGAGATTTAGATAGCCCTTATTCATGCTCTGGGACTGATCTGTCCTTTTCCTCTAGTCTTACATCTCTTTGATGTCTGACATTTTACTTCAATTCTCAAATACAGTTCTTCATCATTAATGTGTGGGAGCCTACCCATGTCCACCATCAATCCACCGGTCAGTCACCAACAGGTGTTGGGGCAACCAAGGTATAAACAAAAACATCACAGTACGGTGGAGAGGGCACTGGCTTCGAAAGCAGAGGGGTAGGGGTTCAGATTCTGACTCGGACCCTTGTCACCCACGTGGCTTTAAGGTAGTCCTCTTAGGCCTTCGCTTTCTCTTTGTGAAATAAGCAGGTTGGCTTCAAGGGCCCTTGTGCTCTGAACTGATGATCCTGTAATAGCCATGGAGGCACTGACGTGCACACGTGCCCTCTCCTGGTCTTTTCAACATTAATTCGTTAGAAACCTTGGCATCCCCTGCTTCGCAAGAAAAGCAAATATGGTCTCTTGCCCGCTCCAGATTATATAAATGTACGTGAGTGTGTATAATATATAAAATAACTACTGTGTGCACACATTATATAAATGTGTATATATAAATATATATATATATAAATATATATATATATATATATATATATATATATATATATATATATATATATATATATATATATATATATATA
>CM053580.1:23614478-23642461 GCA_028627135.1 Pseudochirops cupreus
GTGATCACTGGGAAAAGAAAAAAAAAAGCAAAACCAGACATGAAAGAGAACGAAAGTGTTTTTTGCTTCAGTCTCCATTTAAACTATAGTCTTTCTATATCTTTCTCTGAGTTTAGGTATCTCCTTCCATCCTGAGGCTTGTAGAGTTGTCTTTAGCTGTGCGTTGTTGAGGATAGTGTTTGCTGTTCTTGCTAGCAAGATTTTGGCCACTGGAGCAAAACAAATAAAGAATTGGTATCTACATAGATAGAAGTATATACATAGCTAGCTAGCTAGCTAGCTAGACATATATATATATATATATATATATATATGTATATACACACACATACATATACACATGTACATATATGTGTGTGTACATATGTATGTACATATATATTTCCCTTCTACCCTCTACTCCACATCCTTTTAATTTTCCATTGCCTATTATCTTAAATTGAGAAAGAAGATACAATCATCAATTCTGTATTCTGTGAGGATAATGAATAATTTTCAAATAGGAAGAAAATAACTATTAGACAAAACATGAATCTATGATTCATTCTGTTAAGGTCCAGACTAGAAAAATAGTGAATGAATGGATGGGTGGATAGATTAATAAATTTGTGAATGGAATAATGAAACAGACAAGTAAGAAAAATAAGGAAATACCCCTATATGCTGGGTAGCACATTACCTAATATTTGTCTTCATCTAAAGCCTTCTTTCAGGGGGATTCTTACATGAATCACAAATTAATAAAATCTAAGATTCAATTTTAAGGAATGAACCACAATTTCAAGGATGGAATAAGGGACTTCGGAAGGAGTGATCATTTTAATGATGACGATATTCATGGACAGTGAAACAGCACAGTGAATGTGGCTTCATGGAGAAGATGACATCTGAGTTCACTGTTGAAGGAAGGAAAGATCTAGATAACGGAAATGAAGTGAACAGCATTTGAAGAGGAGGAAATAGCAGCAAAGTGTGAGGTACAATAAGGAACTATCAAAGAGAGCAGCATGAAGCATAGTGAGGAAAGGTGAGTGGAGGGCCATAAGTCTAGAGAAATGAATTGAGAGAAGATAATGGAGGAACTTAAGCATTATCTAACAAGTTGAAACTGTTTATTAGGCAGAAGGGAGCCATTGAAAGTTTTTAATAAGCAGTTTCCATGATAAAAGCTGAACTTTTAGAAAATTGATATGGAAGCAGTGTGGAGGATGGATTTGAAGGGAGAGACTAAGCCAATTAGGAGGCTGTTGCATCTTTAATACTTATGTCATACTCTCCTGCTAAAAATTTTCATTGATTCCTTGAGACATCTGGGGAGATCAGTGAATAAGTGCTGGCTTGGAGTCAGGAAGACCTTGGTTTGAATCCTTTCTCAGACACTCACTCACTATCCTCTTTCAGACTCCGATTCCTCATCTGAAAAACTGGGATGATAAAAACACTTACTTCAGGGGTTATTTTAAAGACCAAATCCAATGAGATGTATATAAATCATTTTGTGAATCCACAAGTGCATTGTAAGCATTAGGTGCTATTATCATTTTCGTCTTGTGGTATCTTTACAAGATCCTCTAATATGCCTTTCCTTATTTCTCACCAGTCCCCAAGATAGAATCACCAAATTGCAGACTCAGAATTTTATGTTGTCTTAGAGATCATCTAGATTGAATGATAAATAATTATACTTCAAATTATTTTCTTTTGTATGTGCCCTGACCCCCTTTAGCTGTCTGGAAAAGCCTTTGGACCCCTTTTTCAGAATAATAATTTTAAATGTGTGAAATAAAATACACAGGATGAAAAAAGAATTCAATTATATTGAAATACAGTTCTGAAAATATTCTTAAAAACCAATTTCACAGCACCCAGTTAAGAACCAATGATCTATTCCAACATATGCCTCAAAAGCAATCCCCTCTGTGACATCCCTGATAAGTGGTCCCCTAGCCTCTGAGGTAGCCCATGAGGACCATTACTGCTTTCCCCTAAACATACATCACATTTCTTTGCCATTTCACCTTTGCCCACGTGGTTTCCTTTGCTTGGGATTGACTAGTCTTTCTTCTTGAAATCCAACTTACCATTCAGGTCCCAATTCAATTGCTTTCCCTAGTTATCTCTGAAAGAGGGGCCTCCTCTCTCCTCCATTCTTGTACAGAAGATGCTACATATAATGGCTTGATGCTACGTATAATGATACCTGTCATGTGTTGCCATGTTTTAAAAAAGAATTGTCTTTGAACATGAAGATTAAGGAAAATGACCAGGACAGCAGAGCTTTGCTGTTGTTGTTGTTCAGTTGATGAAAACCTAATAAAGCTGCTCCCAGCCCCAATATTCTAACTTCGTTATAGGCCTGGCCATACTGAACAGCAGGCCCACCACTGTACCTGCCAAGCCCCCCCCCCCCCCCTGCCAATGTTCTAACTTCTTCATATATGCCTCACTACTCACTAGAACAACAGGTGTGTCCCTGAACTCTTAGTTCCCATAGAAATAGCAAGTGTGTCCATGTGATGAGAACCTAGCTATTGCCTCTACCTGGTCACTGCCCCCAGACCCATTCCCACAGAAACAGGTGTGTTCTTGTATTCAATCACAATAACATCATCCATCTAGCCCAAGACAGGACCACAATACCTAACTATCTGTCTTGACCAGATAGGACTACAATAGCTAGCCAATTAGAGGGCAGCAAGACCAGAATGTTTAACCACCAAACCATAGTTGGGGCCCCTCCTCCATTATCTAATCCCTTGACAAACTCTTCCTGCTTTTTAAATATTAATCATATTCCTCTATTCTATGTAAATTTTGATTATGCAATTGCATCTTTACCCTATAAAAATTCATCTTGCTTTCTCTGAGGTTGCTGGTTCCTCTTAGAACTTAATCCACTTCATGAGAGGCATCAATCTCAATAAATGCCTCTATACTTGGATTAAAGGTGGTCTGACTCTGAATTCTTTGAAAGGGTTCCACCACAACACATCATGAAACCCAACAGTTTTTGGGTGGACAGAGCCCCCACTGCCACAGTTTTTGGTATCCCTGTGTTTAAACCACAACACAGTCATGTCCAACTCTTTTTGACCCCATTTAGTGTTTTCTGGGCAAAGACACTAGAGTGGTTTGACATTTCCTTCTCCAGATCATTCTATAGATGAAAAAACTGAGGCAAACAGGTTTGTGACTTGCCTAAGGTCACACAGTTAGTAACTGTCTAAGGTTGAATTTGAACTCAGGAACATGAGTCTCCTGCCTCCATGCCTGGCAACACTATCCATTGAGCTACCTAGCTGCCTCTAATGGACCTTGAGTCCATACCATGAGGATATAATGAAGGAAATGGGAATGACTGTCTTTTTCAGTATCCCCAACACTTAGCACAGGGTCTGGCATACAGTAAGTATTTAACAAATGCTTCTTCACCTACAGACTGTTTGACTAGAAGTCACTTAAACCTTAGTTTGCCTCAGTTTCCTCAACTGTTAAGTAAGGAAATAGTAGCATCTACTTCCTTAGGTTATTGTGAAGATCAGACAAGATAACTTAGCATACAGTAGGCACTATATAAATGCTACATTACTATCATCACCACCATCATCATCAGCAGCAGCAGCAGCAGCATCATAGGAGATATAGCCGGAAGACAATAACCATGTTCAAATATTTGAAGGGCTGTCATCTGGAAGAGGGATTGGAAGTTTTTTTGTTTGGCCATAGATGGAAGAGCCAGGAGCAATAGGGTGAATGCTGCAAAGAGGTAAGTTTAGACTGGGAATGATGAATAACTTCTTACCAATGACAGCAAGCCCAAATTCAAAGGGGATGCCTTACTAGATGTCTTCTGGTAATAAACTCTATTCTAAATGTCTGCTGGATTGATGACTTGGAAAGTATTTGTTGGAGGGAATTTTTGTTTGGGCATGGATTGAAGTCAAGGGCCATTGAGGTCCCTTGTAACAGTGAAATTCTGGGATTCTGGTATCTCTTAATTCTCCTATAAGATCTTTGAGAGGCAGGGTCTGTGCCTTGTGCATAGCAGCAGCTCAGTAAACATTTGTTTAATAACTTTAAGAGCATTTAAATACAGTAAAATACATCTAATGTTGTGAAGCATAATCTAATTTGTCTTTAATCATTCACAAGGCATATTAGGAACTTAGGGGCCCCAGGGTCATCATTATGAATGCCCCATATCTCTGAATGGTACTTGAGTGAGGGGGTGGGGTGAGGAGTCTCATTATTTGATGTTTCTGGTTTTCAAAAATTCTAGATAAATGGGAATTTACTTTATGACTGTTCATTGGAAAACTTCTCAAAAATTCGAACTAGCAGCGAATCACTGACTTATTCTTGCTGGTTTGGATATTATCCAATCCAGACCAAGTATCATGCCAAGTGTCATTGCCTATTAAATCATACAGGTAGGATGTGAGTGGCTCAAAGGCCCAGTGAATGCACTTTTTTCCCCCTCTTAAACATCTGTAGGGGGAAAGCAAATCAGAGTAGTTACATGCCACAGGAGGCATTCCAATTAGGAGGCCCGTTTCCAACTTTCAAAAGTTGAGGGGATTGTGCCCTAAATATTGGGGAGTTAAGCACACAGTTCCACAGGTGAGAAAAAGACTTATTCTCCTTTCAAAAATTAGCTGGAGGCGAAGTCCTCAAAAACCAGAAGCTAATAGCCTCTAATCAATCTACTTGCTGAGCTAGGTCTACAAAGCCAAAGGCAGGTGAAGGCAGAAGCATTATCAGCAGATAATTAGCTCCTTTGGGAGCTGAGTTCTCTAGACTGGCTGTCTACTTTGGCCAAATTCATTCAACAGTTAATTTTGCTTTGAAGGGGCATACCTGGCCTCAGGGACCGTCACTAGTGTGATTACCTTGCCTTTGACTCTAAAAGGCCACGCAAAGCCCTATTAGAAGCAAGGAAGAAGGAGGCCTGGAGGACACCAAAGAAAGGAAAAACTCTGCTTTCTGAACATTCTCCCCCCCCAGTTCTCCATTGCTGTTCAGTTCTCTATTCAGGACACTAGCTGTCTACATTAAGTTTTAATTTATAGAATTAAATGGAAGATAATTCTAATTTTAAATGGGAGCCCTTCTGGAAAGCTAGGGTTTCACCAGCACCTTCACAATTACCTTGTGTTTATTTTGTATAGTAATAGGGACTGGACCCATGGTTGCATTGGTATATAGGGAACTCCCACATGAAGAAACCTTCTCTACCAAAGCAGATTGGCATCTTCTCTAGAGTCTCTGAGAGTGGCCCACATCACCGAGAGGCTAAGTGGCTTACCCAAGATCATGCAACCAGGAGGTGTCCCTAGCAGGACTTGAATCCATGTCTTCCTACTTCCAAGTGACCCTCTAGCCCTTATTTTGTGTCTATTTACAAATGCCCACAGCATGTCCATGGGTAGACTACAAGCTTTGGTGGGTGAGGACTGTTTCATGTTTGGTTTTGTATCACTAGGGCCTCTCCCCACCCCAACAATGAAGACATGCTTGTTACTGGCTGAGCATCATAAATCCATCTCTTGGGCAGCCTTCAAATTGGTTGCCTCATCTGAGCCTCAGTTCAGCCCTAGGGGGTGGGAACTCATCATCCCCCTGTTACCTATGAAGAAATTGATGGTCTAAAGGTTCCAGGACCTGCCCTGGTGCACACAGACTTAAGTCAGGTATCTCCTTCCTTGAGGTGCGGTATTCCATCCATTATGCCTAAGAAAAGAACTTATCCTATTAAAGCTGAAGGAAATAATATGGTATCACAATCTAAAGATAAGGCTTGAATTTCAAAACAAAAGAAAACTCCCATTAAATTCAGTTCAGCATCTATTTATTAAACTCCCACTATGCACAAGGTATAGAAATATAAAAATGAAATTGATATAGTTCCTGCCCCCAAATTTTTATTCTCCTTGAGGGAAAGCTTTAGAATAGTAAATGTCTGGAAAAGGCCAAATGGAAGCATCAGGCCTTCAAGGAAGTTGAAAGGCACCTCCAGTGAGACAGAGAATACTTCATGAGTGATGTGTGACCTAAGGTAAGATTTGAAGGAAAGAAGAATTTCAACCTGTACATCCTAAATGCTGGAATGAATGGACTTGTGAGGAAATTTAGGACAAACTCACCTTTTTCTATATGGGGACACTGAGTCCAAGAAAGAGGTCAAGCTAGGAGAAGAGACTTGTACAAGATAACAAAAGTAATTAGGAGAAGATCCTGGGTCTTAGATCATAGATTTGAGCTCCGTTGTTTTTACTGAAAACTCTAATGGCTGTTTTGGTTTTTTCCCTTTCATTGCTTTATATACAGGATGGCATGTGTACTGGGTTTAGAGTAGACAGAGAAGGCATTCTGTAAATATTTTACAAATGTAATTTGAGTGACTTCTTATTTTTCTTAACAAGAAAGCATATCAGATTAAAAAAAAAAACTTCTAAGATTCTACTTGTTTTAACCTTGATACTGGTGAGTCTCAGGTCACTCACCATAGAGTACAAAGGAACAAATTAACCTAAAGAGTATGGTGTTGTGGGAAGAAAACTGGATCTGGAATTAGACAATCTGAGTCCAAATCCTTGTTCTGCAATTTGGTATTTATGTGACCTTGTACGAGGCCCTTCGTATTTTGGGTCCAAATTTCCTCATTTTTGTACCATCATTGAATTGTGTAGTTATAAGACACCTTAGTGGAAATCTAATCCAAACCCAACGACCAAAAAGCCTGACTATCACATGCCCCGAAGTGATCAGCTATCTTCTGCTTGAAGACTTCCAATGAAGGGAAACTTACTACCTCTGAAGGAAGTTCATTCCCCTTTTGAACAATGGTAATTATTAGGAAGTTTTTTCTGATAATAAACTTAAATTTCCTTCTTTGTAGCTTCTACCTGTAGTATCTTGTCCTACTCTCTGGAATCAAAAAGAAAAAGTATAATGCATTATTCTACCTGAGAGATCTTCAAGTATTTGAAGTCAGTTATTTTGTGCTTCCTGTGTCTTTTCTTCCACAGTCTTCTTCTTCTCCAGCTCCTTCAGTCCATCCTCATATGACATGGACTCCCCAGATGCTTCGCCAGCATGCTACCTGCTCTCCTCTGGTCACTCTCCAATTTATCAGTGTCCCCAGGGTCCCCAGAACTGAATTTAACCAGGGTCCTCAGAACTGAATCTCACTTTCCAAATGTGATCAGATCAGGATAGAGCAAGAAAAAATATCACCTTCTTAATCATGGAATCTATGTTTCTTTCAATGCAGCTCAAAGTCACATAAACTTTTATGGCTGCCCCATCACACTCATGATGCATGGTGATTTTGAGGTCTATCGAAACACCCAGATATTTTTCAGACAAATTATTGCATAACCCCTTAGATGCCCTGCCCGTTTCCCTATGACCCCTAAGGTCCCTTCTGGCTATAAAACTGATGATCTTATTATAACAGCCCTTTTCTCCTTCTGTTGCAATGTCTTATTTCCACATTTCATGGTCCAAATTCTTGGGTAAGCAGTGCCATTTCCATTAAGCACTGCCTTGGGTTGCCAGAACTAAGTGTTTCAACTAAAATATAATACTTGTCCATCTAGACAACCCATACTGCTCTTCCATATTGATGAATTTAACCATATTCTGTTGAAACATTAAACCCTAAATTGTGTCACTGAAGTTACATATTGCATGATAGTGTAATGTTCTTTATCTTTGAAATGAACCTACCCACTCAAGGCAATGGTGTTCAAAAACCATTTGGGAATTTGCATACTCAGTCAAGACTAGTGCCTTCTGTTGGGCATATCTGACTTGGATCTAAAGAGATCCATTCTATCACCATGTGAGAGGCTAGACTACTTAGTTCCAAAAAGAGGCATATTTGGCAGGCACTGGAATTTTCCTCTTATTGAAACAGATGTAACATTTCTAAATGGCTACACAGATGTTCCTGAATTGTAGTTTCCCTTTTAAAACACCAACCACAAAATCTTGAAGGGAATCAATGGGATATGGGCTTCCATCTTCTTTGGCAGGAGGCAGTTGCCCCAAAGCTCAAATAGAAATAAAAATGGAATTATGGGAAGACATTTAGTCTCCTAAAGAATAGTATTTGGTCACCGAGGCAGGAGATGGGGTGCTAGAAATTGACACAAACCAGAGCCTAAGCTTGATGACAGATTTCTTCCTCTGCACTCCCTACACAATGCAGTTTCTATGGCATCTTGACTCAGTGGGTATGGGGTCTGTAGACTCTGCTTCTACTTCCAGCTCTGCTACTTGCTACCTTTGTGACCTTAGGCAAGTCTCAAATTCTCAGACCCTCAGTTTCCTTATCTGTTAACAAGGAATAAAAGTAGGGTGCAAGTATCAAGATAACATATGAAAAGAAAGTGTTTTGCAAACATACATAAATATATAAATTTTACCTATAAAACTGCAAGGTATTGGACTAGCTAACCTTTAAGTCTCCTTTTACATCTAAATATATGACCCTGTTAGTCTACAGAAAGCAGTATGGTACACTGAGTATGGTACAAGAGCTTGGGTTCTGGGTTGAAATCTCACCTGTGATGTTTATTGTCTCAATGATACTATGCCAACCATTTCAGCTTCATAGGCTTAAGATTTCCAGTAAAACTAGCAGGCTGGAATGAAAGGGTTGGACCAAAGAGCCTTTAAGGTCCTTTCTAGCTCTGCATCCATGAGCCTTAGATACTCATTTTATAAGATCTAATTTTTCACCACTTCCATAAAGCCATCTGTGGCTATACCAAGCTGACAATAATCCCTCCCTTCCCAGAATTTCTATTAAATTTATAGTTATAAACATATATCATTAGATACTTAGAGATGACACCATTGAGCATCTCTATTATAAATGAGAGGTCAAGTTTATTGCATTAAATTAATGAATGAAGCACTACTTATAAAGTACTTACCATGTGCCAAGCACTGTGCTAGGCACTGGGGATACAAAAAGGAAAAGTGAGACAATCCATGCTCTCAGAGTTCTAACACTGATCTGGGACACAGTGATGTGGGTGAGGTCAGCTGGAGGGCAGATAGAAAAGCCCAGGGTTCTTACGGCATATCAGCAGGTTAGAGAGCAGGAGCTGGGGGTCTACAGGATGCAGCAGAAGGACAGATGTTAAGATCTGATGTTTTTTCATCTTCTCAAGGGATTAGTTGGTAAGTCACAGTTCATTCAATGTGAACAGCCATGTTACTCTTCTCAACTGTCCTTCTCAGACAGGGTTTGGGTTGCCAGAGAGTTAGAGAGAAGCAAAGGAAAGGAACAAGGGAAGGCTGCTCCAATTGCTGATTCAACCACCCAGAATGGAAAGTTTGATTAACCTAATAAAGTTAAAGGGTGAAGATCACACTAAATTGAGCAGACTTTCTTGATAATCCTTTACAGAATGATTTTATTTGTCATCTCTATTAGTCTAATCTCCTTAATAACTGGAAGCTCCCTGAGGGCAGCAACTGCCTTAGATTTCTTCATATCTCCCCTTAGACCCAACATAGTGCTGGGCACATGGTAAGTGTCCAAGAGATACATCAGCAAACATAACACATATTTATTAAACACCTACGTATGGGCGAAAAACCGTGCTAAAGATGGGATACAATGGGAAGTATGATCCATTAGTCCTTGGGCACCCAGCTTTTAGACTTTGAGTCTTTCTTTCTAGCAAGCAAATCAGTTACCATTCAGTATGATGATTTCTGTGATAACAAAACCATATTTAGGAAGCACTTATAACTAGTTGACCCTTATAGCCAGATATTGGTGGCATATGCCAGTGACCTAATTTATTTTCAAGAACCCACAAAATGTATTTAGAAAAATTAATCTTCAACATGAGCTATAATTTAAACCAAATGCAATTTAAAACTCTCATTGTTTGCACTGAAAATGGAACTTATTTATTGAAAGAGTAATAGAATGTGTTCAATTTAAGCCTAGGAAGGTAGCAGGCAAATGCAATCCAATCTAATCCATCGCAATACAATTTCAACAAGCTTTATAAAAGTGCCTGCTCTGCACCAGGCCCTCTGCTAGTCACAAAGTCAAAACCGCAGCTATCCCTGTCCCTCTAAGACCTAACTTCTACTGGAGGGACTGAGGAGGAATACAGCTCGTAAACAAAAATGTCCAGGATCAGTAATAACAGCAAACATATAGTACTTCAAGATTTGCAAGATTACATACATACACACACACACACACACACACACACACACACACATATATGTATATATATAAAGATTACATTATATATGTATACACCCATACATACACTCATGTATGTATATATACACATATCTATGCCTATAGCACACACATATACATATACATACACACATGCATATATATGTATATATATATATATATGCACAATCTTATTTGAGTCTTACAATAGCTCCATGAAATAGGTATTATTATTATTATTATTATCCCTATTTTACAGATAAGGAAACTGAGGCTGAGTGAGGATAAGTGACTTGCCCAGGTTTTCATAAATAGTAAATATCCAAGGCAGGGATTTGGACTCAGTTACCTGGTTCCAAGTATAGAACTCTATCCACTTAGCTACATACCACAAGGATACCTGTGCTACTTATACTGCAAGATAGTTCTGAGGGTCATGAAGATATGGTCCTCACAACAGGATAATGTGATGATGTGGGCATGTACTGTTCTTTGGAAAATGGAGCTTCCCCAGGTTCATGCAGGTTTGTGTAAGCATTTGAGGACTATGTTTGATCTTCTCGATGCCAGGACCAGAGGATTCTCTACTATTCCTCAGCTGCCTACTTGAGGGAAAGGGAGAGAACATGCACAAGAGATAAGGAAGGACTTCCTATGAGAGATGGCACAGATGGTGAGCCTCGGAGGGAGTTAAGATTCCAAGAGGTAGAGGTGATCTCCAAGTGAATCCCAGGCATAGACAGCACTGCTTGTGAAGAGTTGCAGGGGCAAGAGAAGCAATGTCAAGTGCAGGGCACAACAAATAGACTAGTCTGGCTGGAAAGTAAGGTAGGGGAAGGTAAGACGTGTAATAAGTCTGGAAAGGTAAGATGGAAGCTTATTGTGAAGGACTTTAAAAACCAAGGAGAATTTGTATTTTCACACAGAATCAATAGGGAGTCACTGAAGTTTCTTGAGCATGGTAGTGACACATATAAACACTCATATTTTCCTTTTGGTTCACCTGTCTAAGCAGTTAATTTCAATGGTGATGTCAGTGCTCTTCTCGAATGAGGATGAGTAAAAAAAAAAAGCATTGTCTTGCTGGCCATTGATTTCTTAGGGTATAGGACCAATATTGGCAAAAAGGGTGCTTCCTAATGATAGAAGTAGGATCTGCTTAGATGGTCAGGTATCCAGTATGGCAGAAGATGATATTGTGGTTTGTCCTTTGTTCTCAAAGAGGACCATGACATCAGAGAGATGATGCCACGACATGCAAGTGAACTACATTTAAGTGAGGCAGGGCTGTGCGAGGTCACCAACCTCACTTTCTCCTCTAGAGCCATCTGGGTCCAGGGGTCAGATATCAATCAGGATGACTGGAGATGGCAAATTCTTCATCACAAACAAGTGCTTCTTTGTTAATTACTCACGTTAGCCTGACTTTCTCCAGTCAGACAAGCCCCCCCCCCCCCCAACACCTTGAGAACTACTGCAGATTGAGTCACTGAGATGCAATGGACCATGAGGAAGAAGCTGCCAGCCAACTGCCCAGTGGCACCAGCAGCAGCAATGGCAGCAGGGCTCAGCAGAGCACATGAACAAGATAGAAAGATGGTTGAAAACAACTGAACCCTGAGGGAAATGGAAGGATTCAAAATGCAATCCCTTCTGCAAACCTCAACCTCCATTAAAAACTAATGATTAACTCACTGCTTTGGCTCAATTCCTGCTGCAGGGAAGAGAGTGATCCTTGCTCAACCAAAGCTCCTATTGAATCGTGCCTTCATTACAGATGGTGCAGGGGAGAGAGCACTGATTGGAGTCAGGAAGCTATCAGTTTAAATTGTGCCTCTAGCACTAGCTTCAGTTAAGTTTCCAGCCTCAGTTTCCTTGTCTGTAAAGTGGGATAAAAATACCATCTGATTTAAAAATGGTGAAGATAAAATGAAATAATGTGTCTTATCTTATAGAATAGAGTGAAAAGCCAAAAAAAAGACTTTTCTTTCACACCAATATTCCTACAGTGGTGGATAACAACCTCAAGATACAGGACACTACAGTCTCTAAAAAGAAATTGTTAAGGAGTGAATAAGGAGCCTGAAAACCTGGATCCAGCTCTTGTGTCTGTTACGTCCCATCTGTGTGACCTGGGTAAGTTCTCTCACTTCTTTCAGCCTCGGTTTCTATATCAGTCATTCAGTTACCAAGCATTTATGATGGGCTTATTATGTGCCAGGTACTGGGCTGAGCAGGGCAGATGTAAAGAAAGGGAAAAGCAAAAACATTGTCTCTGTCTTCAAGGAGCTTATGTTTTAATAAGGGAGAAAATAACTTGGTACATGAAAAAATATATGAATGGGAGATAATCTAAGAGCAGCACAGGTAGTGGATGCATGCCAGGCCTGTATTCAGGAAGACCTAAGTTTAAATCCAACCTCAGACACTTACTAGCTGTGTGACCCTGGGCAAATCACTTAATCCTTTTTGCCTCAGTTTTGTCATCTGTAAAACGAACTAGAGAAGGAAATGGCAAGCAAAACATGTCCTTTCCAAGAGAACCCCAAATGGGATCACAAAGAGTTAGAGACAATTAAAACGGCTGAACAACAACAAAATTCAAGAAGGGGTGGGAGAGATCAGGAAAGCCCTCCTGAAGATGAGACTTGAGCTTCCTCTTAAAGGAAACCAGGAGGCAGAGGTGAGGAGGGAGGGTGTTCCTGGCATGGGGTGGCCTCACACATCTCTGAGGCCCCTTCTAGCTCTCCATCCTATGAGCCAAGTTTCCTTGTCACTATCCAGGCAACTAGAAGGTCGAAGATATTTCTATTAACGTGTTGGAGATTCCATGTCAAATAAATCTAGAAATTCTAAAAGCCAGCAATCCTCGCAGGGAGCATCTTGATGGTTAGATGGGGATGTAGGGAAAGGTCAGTGTTACTCCTTGTGTGGCTTAAGATGGGGGTATTAGGGTCTGGTGAAAAGAACTTTGTACTGGAAATCAGATTATCTGAGTTTATCAGTAGGTTCTGCTACTTACTACCTACATGATCTTGGATGACTCATTTCCCTTGCCTAGACCTAAATGAAAACTACTGTTATGCCTTCCATATTGTGACTTTTCCCATTGAGGTTTGGATATATTGTAGGTGTGCATAAAAAATTAAATGGGAACTTTGGGGGAGTTTTGTGGAAGCTGCAGACAACATGCAAAGGCCAGTAGATGACAGAGAAAAAGTTTAGAAACTCAGAAATGCATAAATATATGTGTGATATTGTATGTTATCAATACAAATTTTACAATAAAGGACTGTAAATACCCCATAAGAGAAAAAGAAAAAAAAATCAGACTTTTTTTCCTAGTACAAAGGGAAAGTCAAAAAATTTTACATGGATTTTCCAAATCATGCTCCCAATCCCCATCATGTGTAAGGAATAACTGTACCTTTCTATTAACCTTCTTTTCCAGGTTTATTATACATGACCACCCTTCATTCACTCTATATTCCAGGAAGACTGGCCTTCTTACTCTTCTTCATATATATCGCTCCACTGCCCATCTTTACCTTTGCACTAGCTATTCCCCTTTCCTGGAATTCACTCTCTCTTCCCTCTCTGCATCTCAAATCCCTTGTTTCTTCTAATCCTTATATTAGATTACAGTTCCTTCCAATGCAAGAAAGCCTTCCTAATCCCCACCCCAGTCCTCCAGCTGCTAATGTCGTCCCCTGCACCATGTTACCTTCTATTTAGTTTGTATGAGAGCCAGTGAGTAGAGATCTGGCCCTGGGTCCCCTTGGTTGGAATTCACTCTTTCTTTCCCTTGGCATTTTCTAATTCTGGATTTTCTTTAATACTCAGGTCTGTGTCCCACCTGTAACACAGACTGTCTGCATGGCCCTGGGCAAATTAGTTAACTTCTCAGCACTCTATGCAACCATCTAAGACTGGCTAAGTTGAGAGAGAAGTTGTAACCAGTATTGGTATGGAAAAGGTTGCTTATTAATGAGTTCTTTGTACCTATGAAGTCGTAAATCTAGTCCCTATCTTTCTCTCACTGTATATATTTTTGTATGTAGTTTTATATATATATATATATATATATATATATATATATATATATATACACACACACACACACACACACATATGTATATACATACACATGTATACATGTATACATACATATACATGCACACATACATGTTCTATATATTTGTCTCCACCTAGGTACAGTAAGTTCCCAGAGGCCAGGAGCTATATAATTTTTGTCTTTGTATCCAAACACCGAAAATATGTAAATTAGTTGATTGCTCTATAAAACAGTGGGGGCAAACTTAGATAATCTCTGAGACCCCTTCTTAGCTTAAAATCCTATGACTAAGTATGGAATTTTGAAAAGTTTAATGGCTATTTTTCAGTCTAAAAAAGAATCTCTCCCTTCCCCCATTGAGTCACTTGCTCTTATATACTCTGGAGGTCCATGTGAAAGATTATGGAATAATAGATTTTGAGTCAGCAGGGACTTCAAAGGCCACAAAATCACACCTCTTCATTTTGCAACTGAGGAAACTTATGACCAAAATAATCAAATGACTTACCCAGGAGCACAGAGCAAGTAACTCTCTGAGGCAGTATAGCTTTTCATGACTTTTCTTTAACCCAATATATGAGCCCATTTCTCTCTAGGACTTCCCCATGAAAGGTGTTTTGAAGGGAAATTACCTTTCTGGTTTGTTTGTGATATCAATTCCCAATGCCTCTTTGGTTCCATTAGTCCATTATTTTATTACGGTTGATCACAGAGAAAAAGGAAGAAAATCCCTAACTTGAGAGAGATGCTGAATGCCTTGGAGAAAAAAATGGGATGAAAATATACATGGACAGCCATTGATGAGTCACAGGGCTGGGACCTTAGTGATGCTTTGACCATTGTCTGAAAACCAGAGAACCTTTTGATTGCCAGTGCAAACCATGAATGAGTCCATATTCCCCTAAAGAAAAACACACATGCTTTAGGATTATGCCCGAAGAAAAAATGGAGGAAAAGATGTCTGCAGCACTAAGACTTGTTCATTTTTAAAAGCCAAAAGAAGTGGTTATTTCTTTTTGGCAGGGTAAATATTCACTTTGGTCTTGTAATTCATTAGTTCTTATGTGGTTTGAAAGGGTACCTCCACTATCTTTCCAGTCTAGTGGCATTGGGTGATCCAAGAGTCTTGATGGCAATGTTAAAGTAATACAAGATCCAGCAGGTCCAATGAAGCTGGAAACTTTAAGTATAGACCTACAAATTCATTGCTTGTCTTTAGGTCAAGGACTGGCCCAGCTACGTCATAAGAGGTTTACTACCTGTAGGGTATTGATTTTTCTTGGCCACAGCAACTCTCAAAATACCACCTATTAAATACAAGTGAGAGGCAAGAGGTCAGAGAAATGCAGATATAGAGCTGGAATAGACCTTGGAGGTCATTCACTCCTACTTCCTCCTTTCACACGTGAGGAAGGTTGAGACCCAGAGAGATTAAGCCATTTGTCCATGGCCATACAACTAGAGAGTGGCAGAAATGGGATTTGAATCCAGATCTCTTTTTTTATTCCTGGTCACAGCAATAATGAGCAGTATTCATACAGTAATTTAAGGTTCTTATAAGTGCTTTACATATGTTATCATTTGATCCTCGTAACAAATCTGTGAAGTAAATGCTAGTATTGTCTTTATTTTACAAATGAGGAAACTGAGCTTGAAAAGGGGTTAGAAGTCTTGTCCAGGGTCAAACAGCTAGTATGTGTCTAAGGAAGGATTTGAATTTGGGTATTTCTGACTCTGTTTCCAACACTCTATCGTTTGTGTAGAGAAACTGAGAGGTCATCTTGTCTAACCCCTCATTTTACAGATAAGGAAATTTGAAGCCCAGAGAGATTGCATCACTTGTCCATGGCCACACAGCTAGTAAGTGTCAGAGTGGCATTAGAGACATGGTCTCTTCACCCCACCCTCATCATAATACTGGAGACTTAGAACTACTTAAGTCACCAATCTAACTTCCTCCTTTTCTTTTTGATGATGGATGAGGAAATTGAAGCCCAGAGAGGTAAACTGATTTGCTCAGGTCCTCTACATATTAAGTGGGAGAGGTAGGATTCAATCCCATTTTCTCTGGCTCCAAATTGAGAGAACATCTGCGAAAAAGTGATCACTGATCAAGGAATTGGCAAAGTAGCTGTTCAAGAAAATCCTCCATGCCTTGAACTTCAAGAGGCCCTAGATAGCACAATTCTAATTAGGGTGAAATCCCTTATTTACCTCATTGCAAATGACATTTCCCTCATTGTTTACGCCTTTTAGTTATGGCTCAAAGGTTGGAATTAAATCCTGAAATATCAGCATATAGTTTGCATTCATTTATCAGAAAAAGTTGGTAAATACTTTCACTGCTTGCTGTAAAATTAACCCTGAAGAGAATCTAGCATTTTTATGCCTCCATTTTGAAGGACAAAACTCCATTATGGTTATCACAGATGGAGCCTAGCACCATAGATTTACAACTGGAAGAAAATGTGCAGTTCAGCCTGACATACAAATATAGAATCATAGAGCTAGAGCTAAGAGAAAGCTCAAAGTCCATGCAGTCCAACACCCTCAATTTATTGATTTGGAAACTAAGGCCCAATGATACTAAATAACTTGCCCAAAGTCACATAGGTAGTAAGAATTAGAGGACATATATAAACCTACGTACTCTGATTTGAGAGTCCATACTCTTTCTTCTATGTCACACTGATTTTTATGTAGGAGGAAACTGAAGTTCAGAAAAGTTAAATTATTAGACCAGGGGTAGGGAAACTTTGACCTCAAAGGGCCACACTTGAGGACCTAGGGGGCCATATGTGGTCTCTAGGCCCCAGGTTCTCCACCCCTGAACTAGACCAAAGCCATAGAGCTAAAAGCTAGAATTTATCTAGCAACCTCAGGCCTGCAAAAGTCCTTTAAAGCATTGTCATGTTTGATCCTCACAATCACCCTGTATTGTAGGTGCTACTATTGTCCCATTTTGTAGATGAGAAAACTGAGGCTGAGATGTGAATTGATTTGCCCAGAGTCACACAGCTAGTAAATGTCTGACGCTGGCTTTGAACCCGAGTCTTCCTGACTCCAGGACCACTGCTCTATCCACTGCACAACTTAGCTGCATCTTAGCCACTTAGCAGCAAATCCAAGGATTCCAACCCATGTGCTCTGTGGAGGCAGCATTGTACAGGAGAAAGAATACTAACTCTAGAAACAATGGGACTGGCTTCACCTCATGCTTCAGATGCTTGACTGTGTAACCCTTAGCCTCTTACACTCACTTTCTTCATTCATAAAATAAGGGGGTTGAACTCGATTGTCTTGCAGGTCTCTTGTTGTTTTAAGAGTTGAGTTTTCTCATCTGTAAAATGACAGGATTGGACCAGACAACGTCCAAGGTCTCTTAAAAATCTAAATCTATGGGTTGATGATGCCAATATTGGTGCTTTTTCTGAGGGTTTGAAAGAAGTTTTGAGTTGTTTGTTAAAATAAGTAAGAGCAGCAATGCACATTTGGTTAATTTCCCAACAATCAGGAAGCTTCTTACTATCTCTAAGAAAGCATGATGAAAGTTCTTTGTAACATTTGGAAGCATCTGTAGAAGCATACATTTCCATAATCTTATTATATAGATAAAAACAAAACCATATAGATATAGTTGTTGTTCTATTTAAAAAGTAGATGAAGCCCATAAAGGTTGCCCAAGGTCCAGGGTTCTAACTCAGATCCTCTGTTAAAAAACTCAGTCAGACACTACATAGAACTAGTTGAGATCTATTCCTTTTGTGAAATGAGCAATCTGCCTTTTTTTTCTTTCCTGACACTGATAGAGTGGATCAGTAGTCTAGGTATAACCTTATGCTAACTGTAATAAACAAAATGATCATAAAGCTAAGCAATTATGAAGTGAATCTGACTATATGCATTTAGTGTTGGGAATTAAGGACAAAAATCCCTCTGCTATACTAATGATAAAAGGGATTTTACCTGAATTTTCCAGTCAACAGCCTTCACTTTTTATCTCTTTTTGCTCTTGTGGTTATAGCTTTAAAAAATCTTGGGCAAAATCTATTGTCTTGATTCTTCTGTATATGCATTGGCTTCCTAGAAAAGCCAGGAAATCTCATATCACATTATCTTATCATACAACTTCTACAAGATTTTCTAAGGCATCAGGATAGAAAAATACAAAAGTCAACATATTATTACATAAAAAAGATTAAAACTCAGCGTATGTCTCACACATTCCTGCTTGCAGGATAGGATAGGTGGCAACAAAATTCATGAAAACCACAATGCTATTTTTTCAAAATGTGCTAATAATAATTCATCTAGGAGCATTTTTATGTGCCCAATGCTTTGTATTTAAGTGGTTCTCTACAGTTTACAAAGCATTTTTTCTTACATATCATCTCATTTAACTACTCTAAAAACTCTTTGAGATTAGCAGGGAAAGTATAATCCCCATTCATTTTTACATAAGAGGAAAATGGTGCTTAGCAACATTAAAGAACAGTGAATATGATATCGGGCAGCCAAAAATAAAGGAAATTTCTAAAATATCTGTGCATAAACATAGGGGAGAAAGAGAACAGAATATTCTAGAAAACAAAGATGAGCAAAATAGGCCATTTTGCTACAGTAATATTTTTCTCCCCCTACCCTCCAACCCCCTAGTGCAAATAATTCTCTAATGGCCTGAACAGCTTTAGTATCTGCCTTTTGTGCCAATAATTCTTTTACCCTCCCCCAATTTTGATTTATTATAGCAGTGTGTAATGCTGCTTCCTCTAGAGGAAAATCAAATTACTTTCTCATTTCTATTGTCATTAAAGGCTAGGTCTATGTGATTTGGATTCTTTAAAAATAAAAGTTGCATATAAAGTGTAAGGTGAATCTTTGTCTTTTAGCTAGTCCTACATTAGTTGATATGAGAAATGAGATGTAATTTCTTTGAGAATGAGCACTCTTTCCTTTTTGATTTTGAATCCTCAGAGCCTAACACAGTGCCTCATTCATAACAGCAGGTAGCTAGGTGGTACAGTGGATGGACTGCTGGACGTGGAGTGTGAAAGACTTGGGTTTGAATCCTGTCTCAGGCATGTAGTAGCTCTGTGATCCTGGGGCAAGTCTCTTAACTTTGACCTGCTTCAGTTTCCTCACTGGTAAACTGGAGATGATAATAGCACTCAGCTCACAGAATAGTGAGGATCAAATGAGATAGCAAATGTAAAGTACTTTACAAATCTAAGAGTGATGCATGAATTTTATTTATTCTTATTTTGTTTTTTTCTTAGTAGCTATTTAGTAAAAATTTGATGAATTATAATAGGTTAATCTCACCAGTATAGACAACCAACATAGATAATTTTTTCTCCTTATTTTTCAACCACTTTTCTTATTTGTAATACAATCTAACAATCATTTATGAATTACATGCTATATAACAGGTTGCATGGCACAGTGGATAGAGTGCTGACCTAAGAGTTGTACTGGATTCAGAACCTCCCACTTCCTTCCTCCCTCCCTCCCTTCCTTCCTTCGTTTTTTCCTTCCTTCCTTCCTTTCTTCATACCTATACAGCAATAATAACAAAGCCATTTTAGGTGTTTTTGTAAGTAGATTTTTCTATATGTTGAAACATTTACATCAATAATCCCATCTCTGTGTGATCTGAGTAGTCTTAGAACTTTAAGGAGCTTATGCATAAATTATTATAATATGAGAAAGTTAGGACAGTTGAACTGCAGAGTAGGAAGGTAGTAGCTGCTGTGATAAGTACAAAAGATGGCATTTTCTATCATATCTTCTATTCTAAGGCTACCTCTAGACGACATGTAAAAAGCAGGGAGAATCCAGACATTTTGTCAGGTACTCTGAAATGTCCTCCTTTACCATAGTTCTGGGGATGATTTTGCTGATAGGAGTGAGAGCAAAGGACCCAGGTAGGATAGAGTCATGCTACTCTAGAGAGTGTACTAGCCTGGACAACTTTTTCTTTCTTTTTTTGTGTTTCTTCGTGTTTCTTCGACAATTCTAACTGAATTGCCTTCAGTTAGTGCAATTCAACTAGTCAATTAATCAACAAGTATTCATTAAATGTTTCCTGTATACCAAACACTGTGATAAGATATTTTAGAAAACAGTTCCTGCTCCCAAGGAGCTCACATTAGCACGAGGAGACAAAGTACTAACAATCAAGTATATATGGGGTTAATTGGAGGTAGTGTCAGAGGGAAAGTATTAACTATCATTTGTGGGGTGGGAGGAGAGGGACTGGGAAAGACTTCTTACAGAATGTAAGATTTTGTCTGAGACTTGAAGAAATCCAGGGAAGGCAAGAGTTGGAGATGAGGAGAGAGGACATTCTTGTATGGGGCACATCCAGTGAAAATGCATGGAGGTGGGATGTCTTCACTTCATAATCTCATCAACTTCCATGGATTCCATGGATTATCATCCTTATACTGATGACTCCCAAGTTGATTTATCTAACTTTAACTTCTCTGCTGACTTCCACTTTTATTTCTCCAACCGCTAAATGTGCACCTCAAACTGGATGATATCTCATAGACATCTTAAACTCAGCATGTCCAAAATGGAACTTATTATGTTTACCCCCACCCAGAAACCCTCCTATCTTCCTAATTCCCCTATTACTGCTGAGAGTACTACTGATCCTCCTAGTAACCTAAGCTTACTATGTAGGTTTCATCTCAACTTCTCTCTCTCACCCCATATAGCCAATCTATTGCTGTCAAATTCATCTTCTTAACTTCTCTCACTTATGTCCCATTTCAATTTCTGACAATGCTACCACCCTGGTACAGATCTCCATCACCACACACCTAAACTATTACTAGAGACTGCTAGTTGTTCTCCCTGACACAATTCTCTTCTACTTTGATCCATCTCCATTTAGTTGTCAAAGTGATTTTCCTAAAGTACAAATCTGACCATGTCACCATCCCTCTTCCTACTTAATAAACTCCAGTGACTTCCTTCATCCCCAGGATCAAAAATAAAATTCTGTTTTGTGTTCAGTCCTTTATAACCCTTCCTTAACACCCTTCCAATTTTCTTATTCTTTATATCCTCCCAGGTACTCTGTGATCCAATGACACTGGGTACCTTGCTGTTTCTCATACAAGACAACTTGACTCCAGACTGATGACATTTTTGCTGGCTGTCTCTCATGTATGCAATGTGTTCCCTCCTTATCTTCATTACCTACCTTCCCCGGCTTCCTTCAAGTCCCAGCTAAAATCCTGTCTTTTGCATAATGTCTTTCTAAATCACCCTTACTTCTAATACCTTTTCTCTGTTGATCATTTCCAATTTATCTTGTAAAGAGTTCATTTGTACATAGAGATTTGCATGTTGACTCCCCATTTGACTATCTATGAGTTTCTTGAGAGCAGGGACTGACTATGTACATAAACACACATAATTCATTATATATGTGTATGTATATATGTGTATATATTCATATATGTGTATACACACATATCCATATGTATATATGCATATATATATTTCTATACATACACAGAGACACACATATGTATACTTTTGTCCATATCCCTAATGAAAAACACAGTTCCTGGTACATTGTGGTGGGACTAAATAAGTATATGTTTATTGACTGAATGACTGAGAAGCAGCATGGAAGTCAATGTCACTGGTTTGTAAAATATGCAAAGGGGAGTAAAGTGTAATTAGACTGTAAATGAAGGAAGGGGTCAGGTTATGGAGGACTTTGCATCCCAAAATGAAATTGTAGATTTGGTCTCAGAGGTTATAGGGAGCCATTGGAGTTTTTTGAATAGGTAGATGACATGATCAGACCTGTGCTTTTGGAAGATCACTTTGTCATCTGAGTGGAAGGAAGATAGACTGGGTCAGGGAGAGACCAGAAGCAGGGAGCTGTTTGAGATTTTAGAGTATTCTGCCTAAAGAGCTTGATAGTGATTGTGTGACAAGGTCAGTTATAACTGTTGCCTTGGCAACACCTTCTGAGCTTTTTCTTACTCATTCAGTTGTGAATGTATCAGAATGCAGAACTTCAGTCAGCACCTGGGACAGAGGCCCAAGTATTGTACCATAAACATTTTAACAAATCTGTGATCGTCTTAATTTTGTTATTGCCTCCAATAACACAGATCACAGTCTATCACATGCCTTCCCATACTGTGCAATTCTTGTTCATTTACTCCTAACAATTTTCCAACAAAAGTTCATCAATATGTTGGAAGCCTTCCTCACTAACATGAAGATACCAGGGGAACACTTGGTTCCCTGTCTGTTGTGCCTCATATCTTTCATGTCATCAGCTCATTTTTCTTCTTATATATTTCTCTGATGATATCTCTTCCTCTGGTTCTTTGAAGTTCCTCATCAGTTATAAGTTGCAACCTGTTCATACCTACCACACACATTTCCAGTGCATTCAGTGTGATATTCATTTTAAATTCTTTGGAAACCATTGTTTTCCATATCAGAAAGCCATTCAGCACACACCAAACAGAAAACTTGTAGTAGTTAATAAAATTATTATTTTTTCTATATTTCTATCACTAATGTTTACCAAGAGTTATGCTAATGAGATTTGTCCTGTGTTTCATAGAATAATAGATTTTGAGGGCAAAGGGAACTTAGAGGTCAATGAATATAATCCTCTCATTTTACAGTTGAGGAAACTGAGGCAGAGAGTTTAAGTGAATTGATCAGAGTCACTCTCCATCATACTGGCTCTGTTTCCTCCTCCTCCTCCTCCTCCTCCTCTTCTTCTTCTTTTTTTGCTTTTTGGAGGAGGGGAAGGTAAGACAATTGGGGTTAAGTGACTTGCCCAAAGTCACATGGTTAGTTTTTGTCTTAAGCATCTGAGGCTGGATTTGAACTCAGGTCCTCCTGACTCCAGGGCCAGTGCTCTAGTCACTGTGCTACCTAGCTGCTTCTGTATTTTATTTTCATACACAGCTGTTTCTCAGTTTTGGCCAGTAGCCTTAATCAGTCAGAGTGGTTTCCTAAGCCCCAAAGAGAGGGGGATTGGAAACTTGCTGAGTAGTCTGGCTACCTGAACATGGCCCCCAAACAGTGGTATGGAGGAAGTTGTAGGGTTTAACTATTAATATTTTTGGTCATACATTCATATTGTGAACTCAAGAGAAACAGATGAAGGTAGCCTTAGAAGACTTATGTGAATATAGAGGTATAGAAAATCTGACATCTTTACTCTTGACACTGAGTTATGAAAAGATGTACAAAAGTTAAAGGACCAAGAGGTTTTGCTCATAGAGTGGCAGAGTATACTTAGTTTTAATAACAAGAAGCGGGGCTGTAGTCAGTTTAGATGATCTGACCCTAGAGCTTAGTATAGTGCCTGGCATATAGTAGGCTCTTGTTCACTGACTGACTCATTGTCACCCAATCTGCCATTATTCTGCTTCATTATTTTCTTTTTGATTGTAATTTGCTCAGCAGTATTTTCTGGTAGAACTAATCAGAGAGGACTTTCCTGGTTTCCAGACCCACCTCTGACATACACTAGCTATTCAACCCTGTGCAAGGCAATTAACCTTTCAGTCCTCAGGGCAATTCTCTAAAACTACAAGTTGCAGAGCAAGTGATGACCTGCCTTGGTAGAGAAAATTCCTCACCTCCATACACAGATTAAATCACAAGTCTGAAAAAAAAAGAAATAAATAAAGAGAGAGAGTAATGCTTTAATAATGCAAAGATAAGGCTCATATCCAGCAAACTCTTGCCTTCTGCCTGGAGCAGCAGCTCAGCTACAGGCAGAAAGATGTATTTGAGTTAGAAATGGAATGAAACTCTATAGACCTAGAAATGTCAGAGTAATTTCTGAGGTAGTGGGAAATTTCAGGGTGGGAGGAGCCAAAGCATTGGTTGATTTTAGAATAATAATTGAGAAAAAGAAGGGAAATTAAGAGCTGAATTAGACAAATATTGAACCTGCTCCATATATTTTCATGTCATTACAGTTACCACTACATCTAACTTAACTATCTATGGGCATAAACATAAATAAATAACTATATGAGGCAGAAAGATAGCTAGCTAGCTAGATTTAGATATAGTCCCATTTTACCAACACCAATACCTTGATATGCTAGAGATTTAGAATTTCATTGGTGTGGACACTCCTGTCAACCAATATATAGCCACCCTTCTATATCAACTCATGCCTGGACTACTGCAATAGCCTTCTGATAGGTTTCCTTGCCTCCCTGCAAGTACAATCCATCCTCCACTAAGTTGTTACCTTGATTTTTCTGAAATGAAGTACAACTATGTCACCTTTCTACTCAATAAACTTCAGTGGTTCCTTATCACCTTATAGCAGCAACCACACTGGCATACCCAGGATGACTTCTAGCACAGGTTCTTAGATCAGCTTTACTAGGAAAGGTATTTTTTAAATCATATTAACTAGTTCAGGGGAAAAGGAAAATACAAAGAAAATACAGAGAAATAAAGACTAACAGACAGGGCTCTGACTGCCTGAAGCAACTATATACCTTACATACATCCGTGGATTGAGAAAACCTTTACATCTGAGCAGTCAAGGAGCTCTGAACATACAGCCACTCAGAATCTTGGCCAGGGAAGCACAAGATCCTTCTCATAAGCAAACCCCCAAAGTAAAATACCAACTGAGAGTATATATACACTTTTCAGAGCCAGAAGGCATCACAACCCTGGTGACTCAGTGCCTAATTAGAAATTAGCAAAAGGTGTGAAAGCCTTACTACAAGCAAGCCTCTCCTAAGCCAACTTCCCTTAATGAGCTCCGCATGAGACCTATTAATGGGCAGGGAAGATCTTAAATCCCATTGACATTAAACACCTTTAGAATCAAATATAAAATCTTCTATATGATACCCAATGCACTTAATAACCTGACAGCTTCTTTCCTTTCCAGTTTTCTTACATCTTAATTATCCCCTTACCCTGTGATCCAATGACACTGGTTTCCTTGAGGTTTTCAGCCTGTGGAACTCCATTTTCTTATACCAAGCATTTTTGTCAACTGTCCCCCATGCCAGGAATTCTTTCCTTCCTCAACTACACCTCTTAGCTTCCCTGGCTTCCTTCCTTCCCTATCTAAAATTCCATCACCTACAAGGAGCCTTTCTTGATCTCCCTTAATGCTAGTGCCTTTTTTCTGTTGATCATCCACAATTTATTCTACCTATTTCTTGGTTGGACAAAATTGTTTGCACTCTGTCTTCCCTATTAGACTGCAACTTCCCTGAGAGCAGAGATTAGCTTTTGTCTTTCTTTTTGTCCTCAGTGCTCAGCACAGTGCCTAGTATGCATCAGGTGTTTAATAAATACTCAATGAATTGGTTTGACTAGATTGGACTAAATGATCAACCATTGTTCCTAAGGCCAAAAAACTCATTATCATCTAGTCAAAATATTTCTAGCCCACTGGAAATAATATGGCCTACACATAGTTCTTCACTAAGCCTACACTATTTCCAGTAGAGTTCAATTTGCTTAAGAAAGGCAGCTTATTTTTTGTTTTTTTTTTCTTCAGATCTTAACAGAAGAGAAATAGGTTGCTGTTCTATGCTCCCAAATAAGTAGTATATCATAAATAATACAGATAAAGGAACTAAGGCACAGCGAAGTGAGTCAATAAGCATTCAAGGGCCTATTGAGAGAAATTATTATTTCTCTTTCATATTAATCTCCCATTATTAAAGTTGGGGAGATGCCAGTTTCCCCTCCCCCATCCTGTTTCCTTGTCCAGTCTCTCAAGGACAGGGATGATGGAATTCTCTTCATTCTGGATATTCCTACTCCACTTAGCTAGCTCAGGCTTCAGTGGGGGATACAGATTCTTTGCCTAGTTTGCCCCAGACTGGGGGTGATCTGAGTAGGGATAGTCTCTCTGGCCAAGAGTGACATGATATTACTCTCAACCCCACATTGAAGTGGGCTCACTTCTCTCTGTAAAGTCCACTTCTCATTAATTATTAACCAATCAGAGTCGATTGCCACCCTCAGGAACACTCCTCTTCCAAAAGGCATATAAACTGTGAGCCCACCACCATGAGGGTCTTTGGTAATCAAGAATGCCACTGGCCTTTTATTTAAAATGCTGATGTTATTAATAAAATGATTAAATTATCCAGAAACTACATCTCTCAACTTTTAAAAACATCACTCTTCTACGTGCCAGGCACTGTGCTAGGCAATGGAGATATCAAGAAGGGCAAATTATAGTCCCTGAGCTTGAGGAACTCCAAATCAAATAGGGGAGACCACATGCAAAATTACATATAAAAATGTGATAAATAAGAAGTCAACAAAGAAAAGATCCTGGGGTTAATGAAGATCAGGAAAATGAAGTAGTTTGGACATAGTCAAAGACCTTATCAGTGGTACAGCTGGAACTAGAAAACATGTCTCTTGAAATCTCATCTGTTTGTCTTTCTGTTGTCCAATAGTGATCCCAAATAAAAAGTTGAAGCATTCATAGAAAAAATTAAATATTTCATGATGTGTAGTATGCTCGTTAATTATTCATATCATGCCTACCAACTATGGATTCTACTCTCCACTCCTCCTCCTCCTCCTCCTCCTCCTCCTCCTCCTCCTTCTTCTTCTTCTTCTTCTTCTTCTTCTTCTTCTTCTTCTTCTTCTTCTTCTTCTCTCTCTCTCTCTCTTTCTCTCTCTCTTCTTTTCCCCCTTTGATGACTTCATCAATATTCATGGATTCAATTATCATCTCTATGCTGATGACTCAGGCCAAATCTATATATCCAGCCCCAAGCTCTCTCCTGAACTCTAGTTAGGAATTTCCAATAGCCTAATGAATGTGTTGAAGTGGATGTCCCATAGGTATCTAAAACTCAGTTTCAGAAATGAAGTTATTATCTTTCCCTCCAAATTCATCTATCCTTTGAACTTTCCAACTTCTTTTGTAGACACACACTGCCTTCTCCTCTGGCCACTCCCCATTTTCCTGGGTTCATAACCTTGGTATTATTATCTACTCCTAACTCTCCTTTACCCTAACCATCCAATCATTTACCAAATGTTTGTTTCTGCCTCTGTGACATCTTTCCCAAGCATCCTCTTATCCTGGTCTGCTCTAGAACCAGTTCCAACTAGCTCATGGGAACAGATTGTTGAATTTTCAATGTATTTGCACCTCATAAATAATCAAATACTGCACATCAGGGATTTAATTATTGTTTTTTTGATTTCTAAACTTAAGAGAGTGATGGAGAAAATAATAATGGAGAGTAAACTTGAAAGTATGTCATACAAATTTTTTCCAGGAGCTGATAGTTAAATACTTACCAGCATACAGATGCCCTTATTTCTACTCAAAAAATGGCTACCTTCCTAGTTTGGGTTTTCATCACCTCTTGTCTCATCTATTTCAATAGGTTCCTAAGTTGCTCTCTCTGTTGCAAATCTCCTCCCTCTAAAGTCCATCCCCACATAGCTGCCAAAGTTATTTTTCCCAAAGTTCAGTTCTGACCATGTAATGGTAATAGAATTTGAACCCCACTGGGGGATGACTTGTTGACATGACGAGAGGGGGCTGAACTGGGAAGAGCTGGTGCTGTATATAGAGAGAGGCCAGAAGAACTTCTAGGAACAGCATCATGGAGGCAGAGAGAAAGAGAGAGAGAGAGAGAGAGAGAGAGAGAGAGAGAGAGA
>CM053580.1:23651517-23656517 GCA_028627135.1 Pseudochirops cupreus
TCTATCAATCAATCTATCAATCTATTTATCTATCTATCTATCATCTATCTATCTATCATCTATCTATCTATCTACTATCTCTTTATCATCTATTCATTATCTATCCATTCACTCACTCACTCACTTCTGTGTGTATGTATGTATCATGTGCGTATGTTTTCATTTTGACTAGAGCAAATCAGGAAACTGTGAAAAGGTTGGGATCTATGCCAGCAGAAGTAGCCCCTGCATGCATTTCTTTATGTAGTGGAGCAGATCACTAAAAAAGACAGTGTGTAAATAATATTTCTACGGAGGTATAGTAGATGGAATGGTTTTTGGAGATCTTAGATCCTTTAAGATCCCTTTCAAGTATTATGTTCTAAGATTCTCAGTTTCACCTTTGGGATCCACCAGTTCACAAGTACTTCATGAGATAGTTCCCTCCACCAATCAATGATACAGACAGCCATACATCCATGCTTGCCTGTCCTATGTGACTTTCTTCCAGGTACTCCTGGAAATTTTCTGTGAACTTAATGTGCTCGTATCCTTTCTCATGTTCTCCACACTTTATGTGGATACTAGCAGAGTCCCTGGGGTAGCCCTTGGGCTAGCCTTTACTCTCATCATGGGATCATCTCTTCAAAAAAAAAATCACACTTCTCTGATAATATCCTCACAACCACTTCCTTTGTATAATTCTTTGTAACAGGTTATACCATGTTCATATCCACCATGTATTTGGCCATTGTTCCCTGGCTAATTCTCAACATCTTTTCTTCAGAGTCTGTAGTTGTGATGTGCAGCCATACAGCATCACTGGAAGAATGTTGGTGTACAAAGGATAGGCTTTTGTTTTTCCCAAAAGCAATGAAGTCTTCTGTCTATTTAAATCTGCTATCTTCAGTTCAATTCTAGAATGAGCTTATTGTCCAATTCACAGCAATTTATCTAATATATATGTGCAGATGAGACAACTGTATGGATTTTCCAATCAACTGCATATCATAATCTGGACAATAAGCTTTCTCTATCCATGAACCTCGGTTGCCTCATCTATAAAATGGGGGTATTAGTAGCACATACCTCAGAGACATTGAGAAGTCTATAATATGTGTGTATAGTTTTGTAAACCTTAAAGTGCTATGTGATGATTATTTTATATTACTATTATTATTCATCCACTTTGTTTTTTCTGTGTGGATGGCTAGGATGAAATAATTTGAATGATTAGATTTCTTATTTAGGAGGATCTGCAATTGTATCTGCAAGCAGGAGTATCTGGAAGACCTGACCATTTAAATGGAACCCATAGTCCATGTACAGGACATATTATCAATTATATGTTTTAGTTCATTTTTCTTTCTTTTTTTCAAAAGTATAATTTGTTCCAGTACTTTGCAATGGCAGCCAATTGGAATCCATTGTGCTTTAAAAAATAAAGGAGACACATGGGTCAAAATCTATAACGCATTTGAGATTAATAGTTTATTGGTTTTCTAAAATATGCATTTCAAAGACACCCCAAAACTGAGGTTTTGACAATTTTTTGACAAATCTTTAGCTTGTGGATACATAATTATGATGGTAAGTTTTCATGCCAGACACATACACTCTAAGCAAACTATTTAGGCTCATAGGAAAAGTTCTGTGAATATATAATCTATGATCTCCTAAAGCAAAGAGCATAGCTAAGCAATGCCTACAGTATTTTAGTTACACAAAATAAAAACTTTCTCCCTCTCCCTCCCTCCCCCCCAAAGTAATGTCCATGAAGCTTCTCACACAGGAACAAGTCAACTTACCTAGCAATGACTGACTTCTTGGTTATGGAGAAGATCTAGTTTTCCAATGATCACAAATGGACAATTTAGGTACAACACTATCTATGAGTGTACTTTGTAAATGTTAACAAAATGGAGCAAGTTTTTACAGCGTTCTGGTACAAGAACCCACAAAGAGGCTGCTGTTAATGTTTAGCTGAAGCCCTAATTGATTTCTAAAATAAAAGACTGCAGTCCTGGACTCCACTGATCCCTCCTTCCTTTTGGGGGAGTGACCAGAGACCATGTCCATTATAGTAGAGTGGAACTCTTAGGAATCCACCAAGCAGATTTAAACATGCCTTTTTTAAAAAGTCATCAAGCTGTCTCAAAATCAGATATACAGTCAAAAGTCTTTCAGTTAATTTTAAAACAGTAGACATTCTCTTCAGGTTTTCTGAATATCAAATACACACATACATACATATATATATACATATATATGAGAAAGAGAGAGAAAAAGAAAGAGAAACAGAAAGAGAGAGAGAGAGAGAGAGAGAGAGAGAGAGAGAGAGAGAGAGAGAGAGAGAGAGAGATGACAGAGGTTAATAAAGAGCTTCTTAATTAATTTTACAGTTGCATTTCCTGTAAAAGTTAGTCTTCATTCTTTTAACCTTCCAAATCACTGATAAAATTGTCTGTCAACTTGCAGAGTGGAGTCTGCAGCAATCCTATAAAGGCAATAGCTTTGAAACATTCTGAATTGTTGAGTGCTACTTAAGACTATTTTTGAAACTCCCATCTAGATGCCAAAAATGCACTATGAGCACTCAGGATAGAGGCAAACATAATATTTTCCTATATTTCCATGAACCACTACAATAGATGTCACCTACACTTGCGGCTGCTCTGCATGAGCACAATATACAGGGACACAGAGCCATGATCAATTTGAGATCAGAGTGCAGATTGATGTCATGATTTAATTAGAACTCAATGGAAAAATGAAAAGGTGTATTTAAAAAGTCTTACTGTACAGTGCCTTGAAATAAAACAAATCTCAAAAGTATCACTAAGAAAATGAACTGAATCCACCATAAGCTGTACCCACGATTGAACTGGAGGGAGAAAGGAAAGAAGAATGTAGGAAGGGTTCTTCAAATCCACTTCCTAGAGCTTCTCTGCCCAGGGTTTTGGGGCCTTTCTGAATCCATCCTCTGCCTCTTAGGTCTCCTTGAATTCCCTCCCCTCTCCCTCATTTTCTGCTTATAAAATGCCTCCTTCTGTCAATTCTGGATCTTCTCAAAATCCTCAACCATCAGGGAGGCCTTTACTTTGAGATGCAGCTCACTCACTTTCTCCACTTCAGAAATCGCAGCATTCCAGGTGTTTTTTGATGGTTCCATATTTTGGATCCTTTTCCATAATCTATTTCAATCACTCGACCCACTCTGTGACCTACATGTTGGTCTTCTTGATGTGGGCTAAGTTGTGAATACATTTCATGAGGCCATCATCAACCCTCTTGACTGTTCCCTTGTAGTTTTCATTGTCTCAGAAGCTATCACTGGAAACTTCTACATCAACAGAATCATCATAAATAAGAGACGTTTCTTCAAAAGCTAAGAGAGAACTGCAAAAGGGTAAGGCTTGGATTCACAGGTTCTCAGTGTTCAGTTCAAATCATCTTAGAAGCTGTGTTTTTGTCCTTTGTTTTTGAAGAGGACCATGGCATCAGGGAAAGGGTGCCATGACTTGCAGTTGACTTGGATTTGAGTGAGGGAGGGCTGTGCAAGGTCACTAGTCTTACTTTCTCCTCCAGCACCGTCTGGGTCCAGTGGCCAGATGTTCATCAGGATGACTGGAGATGACCCAGGATGCAATGGGAGACCCTGGCCCTTTTAGGCTAAGGCCTTTTCAAGTACTCACTTAGAGTGAGGCAATGCCCATTCAGTCAATAGGCCTCTTTAAGAAACGAGTCAAGGGATGGCCCCTTTCACTCCAACACCCCAACAAGTGTTGGGGCAGGGAGATGTCTCAGAGGAGATACCACGCTGGAATGCTGAGGTAATTATCACTCGGATTATCATTCCTGCTGCTAATTATTAGCATCAGGCCCTTCATGAACTTGGGCTGGCAGAGTGGAAGGGAACCAGGTTCAAATCCCACCCCTGCAGTTGCCAGCCTGGGTGACCTTGGGCCAGCCCCCACCTTGCTCACTGACTATGTATGGGTGGGTTGGTGGTGGCACTTGTGCCCTATAATGCTATTTTAAATAAGGACAGCATAACATAGCGGATAAAGGGCTAGCCTCAAAATCAGGAAGACCTCATTTCAAATCTTACCTTTGGCATATCCTGGCCTTATGATGCTGAATCAATCTCTTAACTTTTCTGTCTTTGAGGAAACTATTTAAGACTGAAAGTTTCAAAGAAGGTGCTGACCCGTTTTGCTTGGTATTGGAATTTCCTCAAAAGGAGTTCTTTATAGGGAACTAATGAAATCATAGGGAGAGACCCTATCAGTCTTATAAAATATGAGAATTTCATCATTCAATCGGTTGTGTCTGACTCTTTGTGATGCCATTTAGCATTTTCTTGGCAAAGATTCTGGAGTGGTTTGTCATTTCCTTCTTACAAATGAGGAAACTGAGACCAACAGAGTTAAGTTACTTGCCTAGGCTCACACTGCTATTAAGGGTCTGAGGCCAGATTTGAACCCAGGAAGATGACTCTTCAAGACCAGCACTCTATCCACTGGGACATTTAACTATGTAAAAAAGCATAGCAGAATGGGTTAGAAATCAGAATCAAACAAGGTGTTTTTAAAAAGAGACGTACTTGAAACAGACAGATAGATACAGAATTAAAATAAGGGTCAGGAATAGGATGCTTTAGTGGAAGAAAAAAAGGTGGGGGAGAGGCAGCCATTATGACCTCAGACAAAGCAAAAGCTGTCAAGATGATCTTCCCAAAGCATAGGTCTAAGCATGTCACCCCTTCCCCAAAATAGACCTCATTAAAAGAGACAATTAGGGAAACTACATTTTTCCTCCATAATCTCTCCTTCCTGGTTTCCCAAGCTTCCTTCAAGCCTTAGTTACAATTACACCTTCAGCAAGAAGTTTCTCCCCAAAGCACTTAATGCTAATGCCTCCCCTCTGAGACTACTTCCAATTTATTCAGTGTACACCTTGTACTATCTGGTTGTTTGCATATTTTCTCCCACATTACAATGTGAGCTACCTGAAGGGAA
>CM053580.1:23661517-23671854 GCA_028627135.1 Pseudochirops cupreus
CCAGGTCAAATTAGAGGGTTGTTGAAGTTCTTTCCTACTGGGAAATTCTGTCTTTCTGGTTCTATACCTGATTTTCTCTGTCTCTTGTTATGTGACTAGTTAATCCAACAATCTAATTCATTATATTTTTGGGTCTGGACATGTAATTCCATTGCCTTGTTGCACTCTTTTTGCCAATGTAGAATAGGGAGTCTTCTGTAATTTAGAGACAGAGCATTTATTAAGTGACTGCTGTGTACCAAATACTGTGTTGAATGTTGGAGATACAAACAAAAGCCAAAACTACAGTATCTGCACTCAAGGAGCTCTTCATTCTAATGGGGGAAGACAACATCCAAAGGGCATATGGAAAGGGAGGCAGGAGCCGCACCCTGAGAGCAAGGCTGGAGCTAGCCACAGAGTGTTGGAAGGCCCTAGAACTGAGCAAGATAAGGTGAAAGCTGGCCTATGAAAACCCATGGTGGTTTGAAGAGTGGAGTCTAGTCTCCTAGTGGTGAATGAGTGGAGGTGACAGCCCAAGTGGATATGGAATGGCCAGAGATATCTGGGAATTGATTATTTTAGAGGGTAGTCTGGGGCCATGAACATGTAAAACAATTAACCCGTGGTCAAACAGCCAGCATATATTGGAAGTAATGTTGAATCCAGGGCTTTCTGACTCAAAGGATGGCCTTCTAGCTTCACTATTGCCAGTCTAATTTATGTGGCTTTGGATGAGTCTCTTAATCTCTGTCTCACTTTCCTCAATTATAAATTGAGAATAATAATATCAACCTCCCAGGGTGTTGTGAAGATCAAATGAGACAGATTTGTAAAGCACCTAGCATCGTGCCTGATCATACATAGTAGGTGTTATGTATATGCTAGTTGCTACTGTTATTATCTATGCATATTTATTATAATGGTTTTCTTTTTTTTTCTCAATGAGGTAGAGGAAGAAGGGAGAATCATTTCTTGTTAATTGAAAAATAAAAAGATGTTTTAAAAAATGAAACATAATGACTATTATATTAGATTAAATTTATGGTTCCTTAAACAAAAGCATGACTCATGCTTGGAATTTAAGACATTGGAAAATGGTGAGTGGAGGAGGTCAGTAGGAAATGTTTCAATCTCTTTCAGATCATAATGATAAACACTTACTTCACCCATGGGTAGGGCCAGCCCTGAATACATCACTGTTAAGTTTTGCCTTTTTTTCCTACAGCACTTTCCCCTGAACTACTCATGGACATGGATTTTTTCTTCAACTAGCTTCAACAATGAACAAGATCATCAAAGGCTTGTTTAGGGCAAAAGAGCATTGTCCCCCCTCATGCACAGAGCCACATGTGATTCCTTTCACAGGGGTACCACTAATCTCCCTTCTCTCAGGGTCTTCTTGGTAGGAAGTAACAGAGCTTGCATCCTGCTGGTACAACTTTCAAGAATTCAAAGGCACCTCTATACCATGTGAGAGGCCTCTGAATAGGATGTTCATGGAGGAAATTTGAGATGTATTTTATTTTTAAAATATCTGATGACTCAGAGGAAGTTGATCTATTTGCAGATATTTATTAAATTGTGGGGAAAAAGCTAATTTAAGGCAGAAATCTTGCATCCTCTGTTTCAGCCTGAAGCATATTTTACAACTACTGTACAAATCCTAGGAAACTGGGTTTTGTAATGGAAATGCTGACGATCATAATGTTGGAGCTTTGTCAAACTTGTTAAACGAGTACTTTTACTGGTTTGTGGCACTTCTATCAAAGAGGCAACTACCATTTTTTCAGAAAGAGAAAAGATCCTATAAAACACTATTTCTTTTCTACATGGATACCAAAAACCTAGTTTTGAAAAAAGAATTTTATTCACATGGTTTACCAATTATGTTGCTCATTGAGCCATTTAGGCATGTCTTTTGTCATCATAGAGCTAATTATACCTCTGTTCCCATCAACAAACATAGGAAAGATTCTTTCCTCCAAATCACTAATAATAAGAGATATATGCATTGAACAAATCCTGAAATTCTACCATATACCCAATGGACTGGCAAGATGACAAAAAACATAGTCAAATGTAGAGAGGCTATAGAAAGGCTAGACACATAGAACTAGAGCTGGAAGGCATCTCAAAGGGATTCCCTCATGTTCCAGATGAGAATCAGAGGCCCAGAGATTCTAAATGACTTGTCCAATGTCACCTTGTATAGTTTATCCTTTGTTCTCTAAGAGGACCATAACACCAGGAAGATGTTGCCATGACTTGCAAGTGAATTAGATTGAAGTGAAGAAGGGCTGTGCAAAGTCACTAGCCTCACTTTCTTTTCCAGAGTATCTGGGTCCAGTGGCCAGATATAGATCAGGACAACTGGAGATGGCCCAGGATACAGTGGGAGACCTTGGCCTTTTTAAACTAAGGTCTTTCTGAGTTCACACTTTGACAATAACCATTCAGTCATTAGGGTTATTTAAGAAGTGAGCCATGGGATTGTCCTTTTGATAAAAAAAATCGAAGTGGCAAGGGAAAACCCTCAGGGTTTCTAGCTAAAAGAGTAATAATTACTATCTACATTCACTCTGAGCTGTCTGAGCTCCCCAAATATAACATTAAGTGGTGCTTGGACAGGGACCTATTGTTGGCCAATCAATGAGAGCCAAAGTGAATTGAGTTTCAGGAACAATATTTAAGAAAGAAATCTAACCAGATTAGAAGCCAGAAGATGTGGAAGTGACACATAGATAATCAATGACAGATGAAGGTTCTGAACCCATGTTCTTGGATTCTAGAACTAACACTCATTTAACTGTATAGTAATACATGGGATTTCTGAATTGGTCCTGGAAAATAAATTGGAATTTTGCAAGAAAACTGAGTAAGCTATCTAAAGCTTCTGACCTAGTGATCCTACAAATGGGCATATCCACCAACAAGGTGAAAGAAAAGTGAAACATATTAGCCTCACTTCTTTTGTAGAAGTAAAAGAAAAATAAAAGTGGGTGCTCATCATTTAGCAAATGGATGAACATATTATGGTATTTGAATGTAATGAAATATTAGTAATTTATAGGAAGTGATGACTATGAAGGATTCCAAGAAACATTGGAAGACTCCTATGAAGCATTAAAGAGTGAAGAAAGTCGAACCAGGAAAACAGTATATACAATGGTTACAATAATGTAAATGAAAAGAATGCTAAAATGAAGTTGGGCACTGAGAAATTGTAATAACCAAGCTTGGCCTTGGCAAATAGAGGAGAAAATGCATCTCTCTCCTTTCCTTGAAGAGGTAGAGTATGGGTATGGAAATCTGCATATGTTGTCTGATGTAGTCTCTATGTTACTTGGTATTATTAACTGGTTCTCTTTGTTATAAGGGGATACTCTTTTGATTGTAATGGAAGGGAGCATTGCTGAAAATAACCATGTTTATAAAAATAGAAGACATCAATAAAACATTATTTTTAGAAGTACAAATTAATCTCCTGGTCCTTGAACAATAAGGCATGTTGGAGTGAAATTTCCAGCATTTTCAGTTTCAACAGAAACTAAAGAGATGAACAGTGCCTGGAGCTATGCCAGAATGGAATCAATGAAAGAATACTATTATTGAGTATCTGTCCTTTTTTTTTTCCTAAATGTAGTATATAATTAAAAATTTTTTTAATTCAATTTTTCTTAAGAAAAAAAAATAATGCTTGGATGGTGCTGTGCCTTTATTTGGAAGATACTGGTTTGTTGTGCTTGCATAGCACAAGAGCCAATTTCCCATTAAGAGGCCGGAAACTTCATGAAACTAAACACTATGCAAGGAAGCTGGCCAAGTTTTACCTTCAATAAAACAGAGGTGCAAAGACAATAATTCAAGAGATGCAGAACAGAATACGAGGATGCTCTCCATCAGTCTCGAGGAAAAATCTAATGTCCTATGGTGGGCATATCCATTCCAGCTTCAGTCAGATTCAGTTAAAAACAATCCTTAGAAAAGACTCTTTCTTGTTATAGTAATTCCCTGGAGGAACTTAAAGGGACTGGTAACAATAACTCTTAAAGGGCCAGCATGTTGCTAGGGAACAGAGAGTTTCTGGTTACCTGTTTCACTAGGTACCCCACAATACTTGTCTGTATCACTCCTCACTGAAGAATCTACAGGTTCTTGGTAGACAGCTTCTAAATTGCCTCCTGGAAAAATGATAGAAAACACTTTCAGGAAAATAACCTTATGACAGTCTAGTGAACTTCATGCAGCAACAAGACATGTCTGAAAGGTAGGAAACGAAATGATAAAAGTAACTTTAATCTTTATATTGACTTCTGAGATGATGCTTTTTCCTACTGTGTCATCATCTTCTCCCCTCATAATAGCAGCCCTTAAAAAAATAACAGTAGTCCATAAAAGTGTGTAATTTTTTAAAACAAAATCCCATCAATTTAACAGCCCTTACTACATAGAAGATAAAACATGGTTGATTTTTTTCTTTGGAAGGGTGAGGGTAACAGGAGGCCTAAAGTGTAACTGAGACAATAATTCCAAGTCCTGGTTTTGCAGCACTTCTAAAGTGTCCCTCCTCCCAATTTTCTTAAGAGGTCTCATGACATTTTCAAAAAATGAACATTGATTCATTTTCATTTCCTTTCTTCCTCTCTCCTTCCCCCTTCCTTTCCTCCTTTCCTCCTTCTTATCTCCCTTCCCTCTTTGCTTTCCTTTTTTTCTTCTTTCCTCCCTTCCTCTTTCTCTCTCTCCCTCCTTGCCTTCCTTCCTTCCTCCCTTCCTCCATTCCCTCTCTCCCTCCTTTCACTTTTCCTTCCTTCCTTTCTCTCTCCCTTCTTTCCTCCCTTTCTCCTTTCCTTTTTCCCTCCCTCCTTTCTTTCTTCTTGATCTTTCTTAAAGAAATATAACTGGGGAAAGGAGTGCTCAACAAAGTCAAGCTGGATGTCTCAGCTTCTCCCAAAGCACTGAATGAATACCTCCCTGGTTTGGAGACTAGAACAAACCTGTAGCTTAGTAGTTCCTGTAAGCATTCCTTTCACTGATATCTTATTTTGAATGTGGTTCCCATTGGCTCTTTGGAATACCACAGACAACACCTCTCTCTCTCCTTTTCACTCCCAGAATCTCCAATACACTATATTCTAAAAAATGTTTACATTAGAGAGCTCGGGTTATCAAAGGGATTGTTTGTCCAGCTTTCTTAGAACATCCATTTAATTTCACTTTCTGGTCAATTACAAGGAGCTGGGCTCCTCAGAGTTGGCACCTTTTCAGCCTATTAGGAGTCAAGTGCCTCTTCTATTCTAAATTCCTAATATTCGGTCAACTTCATTTGGGCCTTTGTCTTTGTCCACAAGAACTATTCCCAGGATATATTATCCCTTTAGTGTCTACATTACCATTTCAATAGCACATTGAAACTCTTGTTAGTGTTGAATTTTCCAAGCTGAAACCCAACTAGGGAGCAGAAAATTGGCCTGAAGGTTTAGAAATCTCCTATGCCACACAGTTGTGTGTTTGTTCCAGTTCAGCTTGGGATACTTCTAAACAGAGAACTCTAGTGCAGACTGTAGTCACTTGGACCTGTCGGGCTTGTCTTTAGACACTTGCAGCAATTGGCCATTCTTTCTTGTCATGAATAGCTTTCTATCTATAGTACATTTGGCAACTATGGAGCTTTTTTGGATTTCTTTCTGCTTTTCCAGGGGACCTCCCCTATTTTCTAGTTCCCTTGATTTGTGGTTTAGGGGGTACATATAAGACTCGTGTAGAGAGCCAAAGTCACATGACTGCATGATGCCCCAGAAAGTGCCTTGATGCTGAGTTAAGAGGTCATTCATTCCAATCCTATCCGTACTATCTATGACAATCTCTCTGGATGTCAATTGTCCCAATTGTAAAATGAGAGGTTGGACTAAATTACCTCGAATGTCCTTTCTATATCTATGTTGTCTATTTTCAAGAATTCAGATTATTTTTCATCTATCTCATTAGTCTTTTTATTGAATGACTCAATATTTCCATTCCTCCCTCCTACTTTTGAATAAATGAACAAATGGAGATATAAGTTAGTCATTGGATCATATGTAGATTTTGAGCTAAAATCAAGCCTTACTTTCATCTTGTCCAGCCCTCCCCCCATTCTCAATTTACTGATGCACAGACTGAGATCCAGAGAGGTTAAATTATTTGCCCAAGATTAATCAGGTTGTCAGCAGAAGAACTGAGGTTTGCACTCAAGTCCTCTGGCTCCAAAGTAATGATTGGTGAAGTCAAAGGAAGGAACCAAATTTAAAATCTGTGAAAATTTGTCATTCTGAATCTCAGGACTAAAGCATGGCAAAATTCTACAGTCTGAGATCCTTAGCACCATTTCCTGAATTTAAGGGAAAAGTCCTTTGGATGAAATTGGAAGTCAGGTTAACCTATTGTGTTTATTAAAATTATTATTATTATTATTGGCATGGAGCTGTCATTTCAATGATGTAAGGAACTCCTGGTAAGGAAAATCCTCTCGCCAATATGCATAAATGACTCATCTGTGCCTTATGGTCATAGAGAGCTGCCTGGGCACTGAAAGCTGAAATGAAGTACCCAGAGTTCACATAGCCAGCATTTGTTAGAGGATGAACCCAAGTTTTTCTGAATCCAGTTATGACTTTTTCCCCACTATGATAAATGGAGGGTTTTGAAGGTGACTCATCAAATTATCTGTACTTTTTTTTAAATAGCATTCAGTGCCTTCATGCAATTGGAATGTAAGTTCTTTGAGAGTAAAAAGTGTTTTGTTGATTTTATTTGGAATTCCTGAGCCTGGTACACAGTAGGGGCTTAGAAAATGGTTATGGATTGATTGAGTCAAAGCAGAGCCTGACCCTTATTAGGCTCCTGTGTTGTGGTCTGGGTGTATTCAACCACTGAGGCTATGTCCCAGAAACCAGGGCATCTGCTATTGCTTGCTTCTCCAGTGTTCTCCAATCACCAAGGCATTTCAATAGAGCACAAGATGGTGACTGCCAGAGAGAACTGAGGAGGCTTAATGATTGTAAGGATCAACACACCATCTTTGCATGAAAGATATTTCTGATTGAATCGCCTTTGTTATTGTTGGTTTTCATCCCATAATATTACTCTCTACTCACTGGTTTTCCTTCTTCACCATTACCCTTTTAAAAGAAATCAACTGAAAGCCAAATCAGACAGTGCCAGCACCTAAAAAGATATAATCTATCCTCCCTTTTACTTGTGGCCAGATTTATATGGGCACCTTTTCCATGGCAGGTTTATATTAAAGCAATAAAAAAATTAATTCCACCTTCATAATGGTTTAGATTGCTAATTTAAGATAACCATTTGTTTACTGGAAGCAGAAAGGTTTAAAAGAACTTCATCTACACACTAGTTAAACTTAATAAATCTGGCTCTAAAAGTGGTCCCTTTTTGTGGGTTTTTAAAAATGGGTGGTCATTAATGGGAGCAATCTTCCGATGTATGAAGAATATGTATTGCCTATGTGATGTGAGGCAGGTCATTTAACCTTTCTGGGTCTTATTTTCCATATTGATAAAAGAGGTAATTGGCTTAGATAGCCTCTCTAACCCCTTTAGACTTGAAAGCTATGACCTGGCTGATATTTATTGAAAGTTTACACTCACAGTCACATCAGAGGACACAGGTTCAAATCTCAGCTCTGTCACTTTCTAATCGTGTGACTTCAAGCAAGGCATTTAATCTCTGCATCTCACTTTCCCCATGCAAAAAGATGACTTTCTATAATTCAGTTTTATTTTTTCAATTATTAAGTATTTATTGTTTTCTTCTTTCTACCTCTTCTCCACACTAGAAACAAAAAGATTACCAGAACCGTTGTAACATATAAACTTAGTTGAGCATAACAAATTCATATTTTGGCCCCAGTACAAAAATCTCATCCCTTTCTGCTTATTTGTCCATTACCTTTGCATCAAGACATAGGTAGCATTCCGTATCACCGGCCTTTGGGATCATGAATGGTCATTTCCTTTTTGAGAGCTCTTAAGTCTTTCAAAATTGTTCATTTTTATGATCTTAATGTTATAGTATAAATTGTGATTATTTTGCTCACTTCGCTATCAACCTTGTCATTCTTTTCAGGTTTATCTGGAATGGTCTCTTTTTTCCTTTCTTATACCACAGTAGTATTCTCTCCTATTAACATACATTTATTCAGCCATTCACTAATTGATAGACACCCCCTTTCTTACTAGTTCTATGTCATTTCCCAAAGAGTAGTTGTGTGATTGCATGTCACCATGGAGGGGGGAGAAGAGGAAGGGGAGAAAATTTGAAACTCAAGGGATTCTGGAACTGAATCTTGTAAACTAAAAGTAAGTAAACAAATCAACTTTAAATTTTTTTTAAAAAAAAGAGTAGTTGTGGCCAATGAAAGAGAAAGCCCTTTTGCGTGGGTGGGAAGAGACATTTATCCAAGGATAGTTATCAGCTTCAGGAATTGTGACCCATCATGACAGAGAGAATTAACCAGCTATGCATTCCAGAAAGACATTATTGCTTGGAGCCCAGCAGACAGTGAACGTCATGAGGGCTCCACAGGAGAAAAGGACTCTCAGAGGTAGGAGTTTTGTGGTACCCTTTGTCTCCATCTGTCTCAAAATGATTGCCCGACTTCTTTGGTACTTAAAACTTGAGTTCTTTCTCCTCAGGGACCTTATATGTGCAAGACAAGAGTGTGTCGTGGTTTGTAGGGCAGAGTGTTTTCCACCAACTAGTCTTGATGTTGCTTCCCAGTAAATTCTTTATATGAAAGCTAATGGAGTTCAGTTGTTTAATTGTTAAGGGGGAAGAACACTGATGAGGACTTCTGAACAATAGTACTAGAAAGCTTAGACACTTAGGATTATGCATAGAGATTATAATGGAATATTGTTATGCTATATGAAATGACTAGCAGGATTATTTCGTAAAAACCTGGAAATTGTTACATGAACTGATGCAAAGTGAAATAAACAGAACCAGGAGAATATCATAGTCAGTAGCAGCTATACTGTATAATGAGGGATTGTGAATGATTTAGCTATTCTCAGTAATGCAATGATCCAATACAATGTTAAAGGACGCATGAAGAAAAGTGCTATCAACTTCCAGACAAAGAACTTGTTGTGTGAATACAGACTGAAGCATACTATTTTTCACTTTTTTTTTCTTTTTTTGTTTGAGTTTTCTTACACAAAATGACTAATATGGAAATGTTTTACATGATTTCATATGCAAACCTATATCAGATTGCTTATCATCTCAGGGAGAGGAGGAGAGGAGAGGGAAGGAGAGATGGATAGAACTTGGAACTCAGAAAACTCTTGACATCTTTTAAAAATTGTTTTTACATGTAATTGGGGAAAAAATAAAGTACTTTTTTTTAAAAAAAAAGGGATCACCCATAGAGCCCTGAGAATAGAAGCAGAAACAGCTGCCTTGGGGGACTTTAACCAGTAAGTGAAAGTGCAAATTTAGGAAGTAGTCCTGTGGTGAAGTGGGCATGTAAGTATAGGCTTCCTCAAATAATATCATATAGCTAACTATATCTTGGGAGCAACAGTGTGGAACACTGGAGAGGGTACTAAATTTAGAGTCAGGAAATCAGGATTTAAAAATCTTGATGCTGCCATTTACTATATGACCTTGGATATTTAACTTCTATGGGGCTGTTTCATCATTTGGATAATGAAGGAGTTGCACTAGATGACCCTTGTAATCCTTTCTAGCTTTGAATCCTTGATCATAGGCTCCTGAAATATACCATTATATAACTGACTGAAAGTTGCAGGGAGTACAAGATCACATTGTGGTACAGGGGAAATTGGTCCTGGAATCTGATCTGTAAACAGTGTTTTTTGTTTGTTTGGTTTTGATTTTGGTTTTGACAGGATCTGGGTTCAAATCTTATTTCTGATATTAAATTTGCTGCATTGTACAAAGTCACTTAATGCTCTTGGACTTCAATTTTCTTATCTGTAAAATGAGAGGGTTGGACTAGATGCCCTCTGAGATCCCTCCCAGCTCCAAATCTATGAGCCTATGATTGACAGACTAGTTGGTTACTGGGGTTCAGAATCATGGCCAAGATACTACAAGATCTTAAAATTTAAAATTGTGCTCTCTTCTCCTCCACTAAGAGACAGTCTGGTGGGTAGACACTAAATCCAGAATCATAAGACTTGGATTTGAATCCTTTTTAATCCATCAGTCAATCTACAAGCATTGATCAACTGCCTATTACAGTTACATATAAACACAAAAGCGAAATAATTAAAGTTCCCTCCTTCAAAGAGCTTACATTCTACCCAGCAGCTTATGAGCTGTGTAAC
>CM053580.1:23672354-23691478 GCA_028627135.1 Pseudochirops cupreus
GTTCTTACTTTGCTTCTTATGCTTATTCTTACTCATGGTTGTTCAGACTGTGATTTTTTTTTTAAATCTCTGTGGGGCTCTGCTTCCAGAAGGGAAAGCTCTGTCCCAAATCACTGGGGTCCTCCTGGCTGCTGTAGCTCTTAGGAAGAGGCTGGGAACTCCTCCTATTTACTTCCAGCTGACTGGATAGCAAGGACTCCAAGACGGAGGCCCAAGACGGCGATCTGGATCCAGGCCGCTCAACACGAGAGCACTGGCCTGAGAACAATCACTCAGTCCCCCTGCTGCCTGCAGGCTGCGGGAGGGAAGCTGCAACACAGAGGCGGGTGCAAAACCTCTGCCTTTTGCTTTTCTGCTCTGGAGGCCTTCTGGCCAGACTGTTTATCTCCCCCTTTCACAATCCCCACTGGCAGCTGCTGCTAATCAGCTCACCTGAGAGGCTTCTCCACTCTTCCCGCCCAGTCGCCCACGGGCCACAGCTGTGGCTTCAGGGCAGGCTGGTTTTGGTTTGCAGTGCTGATATGGTTCCACGTAGCCAAGCTGACTTTAGTGGGAAGTATCTTTGTGTGCGTTTTGGAGTTCTAGGATTGGTTTAGAGTCCTATTTTATGGGTATTTTGGGGTGGCTATGTGAGAGCTGTGATATGTTGCTGCTGCTACACCGCCATCTTGGCTCCGCCCCTTGATTGTTAATCTTTTTAAAGATGTCTTTCCTTTAAAAACAGATCAAAGAACCTGTGCTAGCAGGTCATCCTGGATGTGCTAGGGTGCTTGCTATTATACAGCCCTGTGAGTAGAGTAGGCACTGGAAGGGAATCTGAGAAATGAGGAAATGGAGGGTTGCGGGGTCTTGTGCATTGTTACATAGCTAATGTCAGGGTAGGAATTCAAGCCTAGGCCTTGCTGACTCAATGCATTATCCACTGTATCCATTTATAGCACTCAAGAATGGTATGTCAGACCTGCTGTCATAGTTCCACAGGGAAGACTGACCCAATTCCTGGGATGAATTCCTTGCTACCATTAAGTATTTCAGAGGCAGCCTAAGGTAGTGAACAGAGGGTCCAGATTTGGAGCTGGAAGAACTGCCATTCTTGTGACTATGGGCAAGTCACTTGATTTTTCAATTCCCTAGGCATCTCTCTAACATAATAAGTATTGCTGATCTGTATCAAGAATGGAGTTTTCGTAATGAAAGTTTATACCAATGAAATCACAGGTCTATTTTGTGCCCCCACCCCCCAAAAAAACAAAAACAAAAATTACTGAGGTCAGAGTTGGGAGAGCTGGTTCCGTTTTTGAAAGAATTCAATCAGACCTTCTCTTTAGCCAAAGGGAGCTTTATTAATGCAAAAGCATGCAGGCTTGAGATTCAGCCAGGAGCTAAACAAAGGCAATGATATGGGAAAAGGACCAGACTTACATAGCCAGAAAGCTACACAGCCTATAGGGTTCCCAATGGGAGTTTCTAATAAGGGTTGGAGATTTAGGGACAGCATGAAGAAGATGAATGACACCAGATAAGGGAGTCAGGGGAAATTTTATGACCCAGGATGGGGAAAGACAGGGAATTTTATGGTCCAGGATAAGGGGAAAGTTTACTTTAGAATACTCTCAGGCTTAGGAGGGCCTCCCAAAGTAATGAAAAAGTAACCCTTAATATTATTTTAACCCTTAGGGCACGTTTGTATCCACATCAAAAACAAACCAAAAACAACTAGCTAGATGTGTTATCTTTTAGGGTCCAATCTGGGAGCTCATATTTTGTAAGGCGTATGGAAGCCTTGACTTTATTCAATCAAGCAAATCTTTATGGAGCACTTACTTGGTGTATGGAATTAGAGATATAAGCACTAGAGACATAAAGAAAAAGCAAAAGAAGTCCCTGCCTTCAAAGATCTTACATTCTAATAAGGGAAACAACTCTTAGAGAAATAGGTATATTCAAGATATGTATAGAAGAAAGGGGAGGTAACCTTAAAGGGAAAGGTAGTAGAAGCTGATGCAACCAGGAGAGGCCTCCTGCAGAAGATATCATTTGAGCTATTGAAGGAAACCAGGCATTCCAAGCAGAAGTGAAGAGTAATTGTAGTTCCTGTTGACCTTGAAAAGCCTCTGAGAAACCAGCAAGCATGTTCCTGAAAAATTGACTCGCCCTCCAGGAATTTCCACATGTAGCCAGTTCAAATTAGCTTTTGAAATTGTTACCATGATGAGATTTTTTTTTAAAAATAGTAGAATCTATATACATGTAAAATAGACCACAGAACACTTGGAAAGGAATACAGCCTATATTTTAATCATTCTCCCACTCAGTTCCTCAGGTCTGAACAGAAGCATTCGGGACACTTGCAAATCCAATTCATCCCACTACTCTGAACTGAGTGAAAGAAATACTTGGCCCACTTTGTCTAGAAACAAAGGGACGTTGCTTCCGTATTCTGACTCAGGCATCTCATCACCGGTAAATATCTTTGATCACTGATCCTCTCTCCTTTAAAGCTCTTTATAAAGCATACTTTCTCTTGGCAAAATTTCTCAACACTTTCAACAGATTTGTACACAAACCTGTGATCTTCTCCAAGGACAGATGTTGGAGAGGGGGAAGGGAAAATTCATTTACCATAGACTTGAAGTGAGTGAGTGTGAGTGTGTGTGTGTGTGTGTGTGTGTGTGTGTGTGTGTGTGTGTGTGTAGAAGAGGACAAGTGCCTGTCCTCAGGGGGCAGAGGAGGGAGAAAAAAAGAAAAGCACAGGGGATAGATAAGGGCATTATCCCAGGATGCTTTGGAGCTATTATAAATGTCAGGACGGTAGCCCACCTCATCTTCTACTGATGTTAATTAAGCCTTGTCTGTGGCATGTTTGTGGAGCAATCAAAACTGGCATGCTTATCAAATTTTCAGAAGATATAAAGCTGAGAGGGGTAGCAAATACTTGAATGACAACATCAGGATCTAGAAAAATATCTTGACAAGCCTGAGCAGTGGATCAAATGAGATAAGACTAAATTTAAAATAGGAATGAATGCAAAATCGTACATGTGGAATTGGAAAAAAAAATCACCTTCACAAGCATAACATCCAGGAGGCATGGCTAATCATGAGGTCTTCGGAAAATATTGAGGCATTTTAGTGAAATATGATTAGTGGGAAATATCTGGGGAGTTTAGTAAACTACAAAGTCACTGTGGATCAGTGTGATTAAAAAAAGTCTAACATGGTCTTAGGCAGCATTAGGAGAGTCACATAGTAAACAGAAAGAAAGAGATGATACTCCCATTGGACTCTACTTTGATCATAACACAGCTGGAGTATCACGGTCAATTGTGCAGACCACACTTAAGGAAGGACACAGAGAAGCTGGAGAAGGTCATGAAGGGGGCAATGAGAATGAGTCCATATTGGAAGATCTTCTCAATTGGGATCTTAAATTTACATCCAGAAGAGACCATGGAGTTTAACCTCTGGTTCATTGGCTTTATTTTATAGATTTGATAACAATCTAGGAAAAAAAAAATCTGGAGATATTTAACCCAAATAATAAGAATGATAATGATTAACTTTCATATTGTGTTTATTTTTTGCCAGGCACAATACTAAGAATTTTGCAGTTCTTATATCTTTTGATCTCAAGGTGCTCACAGTCTAATAGGGGAGACAAGATGAAAACCATTACTCAATCAGTCAGTCAACAATCACTTATGGTCTGCTATGTGTCAGGCACTCTGCTGTGTACAAACAAGAGAAATGCATGGTAAATTGCATATAATAGGGAAGGCACTAGCATTAAGGAAGAATCAGGAAAGTCTTCCTATAAGTGTCTAAGGTTAGATTTGGACTCAGTTCTTCCTGATTCCATGCTCGGCTCAATCTACCTGGCTTTTGAAAGAGACTGGGGACTGGGTAGGTGGATAAAAGTATGGACATGATGATTTTACAAAGTTTGAAGGGCTGTCACTCAGAATAAAGATTGGATCAGAGGTCCTCAACCTGAAATCTGTAAACTTAAACCGAAAATGCTCCCACTGTATTTTGGGGGGCAGCTAGGTGGCACAGTGGATAGTGGACCGGCCCTAAAATTAGGAGGACCTGAGTTCAAATCCAGCCTCAGACACTTACTAGCTATGTGACCCTGGGCAAGTTATTTAATCCCAATCGCCTTAAAAAATAAGATCAAGAAAAAAATTTTAAAACCACATTTTGACACCTGTATTTCAATATCTCTGATTTCCTTTGTAAGTTACGCATTTCATCTTACCACTTTTAAAAACATTGTTCTGAGAAGTGTTCCATGGGCTCATGAAGGGATACAAAACCCCCAAAGATTAATAACCCCTGGAAGACATTTCAGCTTGACTCCAGAGGACAGAGCTAGGACTAGTGGGTGAGAGTCTCAAAGGGACAAATTCTACTCTGGGAGGGATTGAATTTGTTGGAGGCTTTTGGCCAAAGGCCTGGAAAACCATTTGTTGGCCATATAGGACAATTCACAAGGATAGCCTCTACTATAGACCTATAAACCAAACAAATGATTTTTGTGAAGAGGAAAAGATGAATAGGACCAAAAAGATATACAAAATTTGATCATCCTCTTTTTCTTTAGAAAAGTTAACACATGAAATACCAAATAGTCTAAACACGGCAAGAAAAAAACCAAAGCTTGGTTTTACCCAGAACAATCCTTTTCACAGTCTACATCTTTCTTTGTCTCTAAAATTTCATTACACTCATGCATCTTCTTTTGATCAGCGTGGAATTCCCATTCTAGGGGTTGTGAATAGGTTGACCTAGAGACAACTTGATATGTTCAAGGTTAATTAAACATGGTAGAGTTAACTGGGCTGTCATGTTTAGCCCTTCTCTTCATTCCTTATTGTTGTTGAAGAGTCACACCTCTATTTCCTTGGGATGGTGTCAAGTCAGCCGATGATCTACAGAACTCAGGCTGACTCCCTTGGGTAATATGCCAAAAGTTTAAAGGTAATAGCATCATCTTCCTCTAGAACTGTGGTTCTCAACCTCCCTAATGCCGCGACCCTTTAATACAGCTCCTCATGCTGTGGTGACCCCCAACCATAAAATTATTTTCGTTGCTACTTCATAACTGTAATTTTGCTACCGTTATGAATCGTAATGAAAATATCTGCTATGCAGGATGTGTTTTCATTGTTACATATTGAACATAACCCACAGGTTTAGAACCGCTGTTCTAGAAAAAGGTAATTTTGGTGCCTGGTACTCCTTATGTGGGGTCAGAATAGCCGAAGGAAATGTGAAAAGTTAGTCACCAAGCTGAACTTTGATCTATACAATATCAAACATTTGAATATTTCAAAGACTGAGCCTATTAGACAGAAATACAGCATTTTAAAAGTGAAGGCTTTGTTTTGAAAACAACTTTGAGTGACTATCATTTGGCTATCATAAATACCTAAATTAACTACAAGGAAAATGTATCTGTATCCAGAGAAAGAACTGATAAATAGAAATATGAATTGAATAGGCACAAGTGTGTACATATATACATATATATATGTATATTCATATATATGTATTTCTACATATTCTACATTTCTACATGTTTAATGGCAGCCATCTCCAGGCCTGGGTGGGGCTGGGGGAGAGAAAAAAAGGGAAAATAAAGTTACATGATAACTTTATTACGTATTTAAAAGGAATAGCAGCTTGTACACAACAGATTTGCATTTTCATGAACAATTATTTTCCCCTATTCATACTATGGAAATGCTTGTTTTATTTCTAAAATTCAAAATAAAATAAACTTTAAAAAAATCTAAGGCTTCAATCTCACAGGAGGATTTCTTTAGAAGTCTTTGGGAGGTTTGTTTTATTTTGGTACTCAAGGGCCTACATAATGAATTGTGATGTTACCTGTATTGACCCAGGATTTTATAGACACAGTCCGTGGTATATCCTCAAGTTTGTCTGAGTCTCATGTCAAATACCTAATTCCAAAATGTTTCAGTCTCTAAAACCAAGTGACTACCTACCCCTCCATCCAAAATAGCCACAAATCCTGAGTTTATTCCAAAACTTTCAAATGTGTATTATACAGTATCATAGAAGCAAGTAGCTTTAGTACTAGAGGGCTAACCATGAAGTAGGTAAGATGTAGGTCCAAATCTTACCTCTGACTCCTAGTGACCATGTAAAGTTGCATAAATTACTTAAACTTTCAGTGCCCACATGCAACTCTAAGACCCTAAACTCCATAACTAGTGATTCATTTTGATGGAAGGAGTATCCACCCTCATTCCCGGTACACTCCACTCCTATCCCCACACCCACATCCATACACCACAGTGTTAGAGGAACCTAAATAAAAAATACATTCATTCATTTCCCAAGGAGGCCTTATTTATGTGAACTAGGAATATGAGATCATAGATCTAGGGCCAAAAGGCATCTCAAAGACTATCTAGTCTACCTCCATCTTTTAATAAAGGAAGATGTTAAGGCCCAGGGAGGTTACATGACTTTGTGACCAAGGTCACAAAGAATGTAAACATCAGAAGTGGTCCTCTGACTTTAGAACCAATGTTCTTTCCACTGAATTCCTTTGAAAAATATAAATAGAGTCACACAGTAGGAGAACTGCAGGAGACTTTTGAGATAACCTAGATTATACTCAGCCAATAAATATTCTTATTAGGCACCAAAGTAAGGCAGAAGATATTTCCTGCTCTCAAGGTACTCAGTCTAATAGGGGAGACGAAGTGATCAGCCAGTCAACCATTTACAAAGTGCCTACCATGTGTCAGGAACTCTACCACGTACAAACAAGAGAAAGACGTGGTAAATTACAGATAATCAAGAGGGAAGGCACAAGCATTAAAGAGGAATCAAGAAAGTCTTCCTTTAGAAGGTGGGATTTTGCCGGGATTCGAAGGAAACCAGGGAAGCCTGGAGGCATGAGGATGGATATTATGCCAGGCATAAGGAAGAACTAACAAATATGCAGAAGCTGGAGATGGAAGGGCATTCCAGGTCAATGTCCCTGGATTAACGAGAATGGAGGATGGGGAGGGGAGGGGGGGGGGAAGGGTATATAAGAAGATTGGAAAGGTAGGAGGAGGTCATGTTGTAAAACACTTCAAATCCCAAACAGAATTTTATATTTAATCCTGGAAATTATAATGAACCACTGTAGTTTATTGAATGGAGGATGTCATAGTGCATTGGAAAGAAAACTGGTTTATGAATAAAGGTCAACAGGAGCTTTCCCAAGTTATTGTAGTTTGTCAGTAGCAAACCTGAACTCAGATTTTCTGACTGGCCCTGCATTTCTCTTTCTACTACATTGTGGAATTTTCTAGGTTATCTGGATAGTAAACGGGACAGAAGGGTGGCATTTATTTGAACCCAGTTCTCATGCTCTCAGGGCAATGCTATTTCCACTAAGATATGCCTCCTTCCCTTCTGTCACTGCAACTTTTATTTGTCCCTGTTTTTTTCTTTTTTATGACGATAATGTCATCTGAAGACATAAAAAGGCAATGGAGTGTTTTAGTCCTGGGGGATTGTCCTCCAGGGCAATTTTGCTCCTAGTGTGGGAGTGGAAAAATAACTCAAGAGCATAAAACAGTTTGGAAAAGAAGGCTTCCAAAAACACTCAACTGGAAAGAATCTCAGTTTATTTTTAAATAATACAGTGTAATAGCACTTAACTCACAGCAAATCAGAATGTGCTCATGCTTGCTGGTGGGTAGACCAGGACACTAAAGCCAAGTTTATTCTTTGAAAGCAGAAGCAGGAGCAAAGGGTAGAATTAAAAAAAATATATATAAATATAGGCTTGGGAAAAATTCCATAAAACAAAACTTCTCACCAATTATAGTTCTCCAAGATTAGAATGGGCTGTCCAAGAGGCAGTTGATTTCCACCACCCTAGAGGCTTTAAAGCAAAGGCTGTGTGACCACTTGGTAGGTATATTGTAGAGGAGATTTGTTTTCAGAAATGGGCTGGAATACATGGCTCTGAAGTCTCTTCCAATTCTGTGATTCAGTTAATAATACCTAAGAGTATCTGTTTCCTAGGCATTCTGTAAGCTAGCTTTTCCATCAGCATACCTGGATGTATGAGATGGGGTGCATAGGTGACTTGTCTCATTTTGTAAATGAAGAGTTTGACGTCTGACACAGCTAAGGTCATGATAAAATATTGATGTCAGAGGTAAGATTGAAAATGGTCAAATAGAAGATATTCAATAATCCAGCCTTTCTAGGCATTAGCTAGAGGCATGAAATTGATATTTTCAACTTATCAAATTTCTTTTATCTCAGGTGTAGCTGTATAAAATATATACCAATATGTATGTCCAAAATGGATTAATGAGTTCATCAGGTATGTATTTAATAGCATAGCCTCTTTATAGCAAGGGTTCTAAATTTATTTGTGTCATGGATGGCTTTGTTGAAGCCTGTGGACCCCTTCTCAGAATAGTGTTTGCTGCCTTACATTCATAAATGAAGGAAATGCTAAAATTAATTTAAGATTAATGAAAATAAAGGGCACAGTAGTTGGAGCATTGGACTTGGAATCAGGAAGAATCACCTTCATAAGTTCAAATCTGGCTTCAGACACTTACTAACTATATGACCCTGGACAAGTGACTTAACCCAGTTTTCCTCAGCTTCCTCATCTATAAAATGATCTGGAGAAGGAAATGGCAAATCACTCCAGTATACCTGCCAAGAAAATTCTGAATGGGATCATGAGGAGTCAGACAGGACTGAAACAACTCAACAATATAGAATCCTTTGATTTCCAAGTTCTTGGACTCTGTGCAACCTATCTGTGGACCCCAACTTAAGAACTTCTGTTTTAGAGTAACATGGCTGTTTAATGAATTATTTTCTGGTTTGCTCAGGGACAATGTTAGACAATTTAGCCACAGCATAGTGGGAAAAGTTTTGCATTTGGATTCGGAGAACCTAGTCTCCCAATCCCAGCTTTAATACTTACTGTGTAAACCTAGGCAAGGCCCTAAATCTATTTAGTTTCAGTCATTTACTCATTGACAAAGTGAAGCAGTTGAACTAAATGACATCCAAGATTCCTTCCAGCTCAAAACTTGAGATGATTCTATGAATTAACCTTTGAGTATTTCTGGGATTGGAGAAGCCGGTGTTTCACATTCATTTTACAGATAAAAACCAGGTAACAGGATTACCCCATCATTTCATTTCTCTTTTATTCCCTCCCCCCTTTCCTTTAGCTTTCATCAGATCTTTCAAATATCTCACTTGGAACAAGCTAGACCAACATGATGTTTAGGGAAACCAGCTCCGCTGTCCAAGAGTGAGTAAAGGTATGATAGCAAGTGTAAGTGGATATAACATATATGTTTTAGAAACATTTTCATTTTAATAAGTTCTCTTTGCAATTCTGTTTTTATATTTTGATTTTTTTTAGTTTTCAAAGCATTTTCATACATATAACAAGACACAAAGAGAAGATTCGGTACAAAACTCTGAATCTTCATTTCTGATTTTGAATAAATTTTTCAAAAGCATAACAAGTTAATAGAATGTCTATTTACTTTTGACATTATGCTATCACAGAATAAATTTCTAAGATCTTGTAGATTCACAGAATCTTGGAATTGGAAGAGACATCTGAGGCCATCAACCAGTCCATCAGATATATGAAGAACATGCATCATATACAACATAAACAACAAATAGCCATTCCCACTCCCCTTGAAAATCTCGAAGCAAGGGGATCTACTACTTCCTCAGGCAACCATTTCATTTAGGGACAAATCTTATTATAAGGAAGTTTTGTTTTCTTTTATGTCATGTAAATGTACTTTCTTGAAACTCCCATCCACTGTACCTCTAGGTCCAAACCAGAAAAGCATCCAGTTCTGGTTCCTCATGACAGTCCCTCATTGAATCACAGAATGTCAGAATTGGAAGAAAGCACAGGGGCAGTCTAGTTTACCCTTCATTTTTATTTGGTACAGACCTATGATTCCATTCAGGTAGGGATCTCCCACTGAACCAATTCCCTCTGCTGAAGCATATCTGCAAATGCTCTGCAACTTGTGGTCTCAGACTTACTTGGGCCATTGAGAAGTTGAATGATTTGCCCAGGGACATACAGACAGGATATGCTAAAGGAGGGGTGTGAATCCAGGCATTCCCTACTCCTGAAATCATCTTTCTACTCATGACATTCTGCCTCTCATCAATATCAATCAACATGACCAGAAGATAGTACAAATTCAGTGATCCATCAGTCAACAAGTGATCAAGAGCTTACTGTGTGCTAGGCACCATTTTATGCACTGGGACTTTTAAATGATTGTATTTATCAACTGAGCAGCTAAGTGGCCTAGGGGATAAAGCTCTGGGCCTGGGGACTCCTCTTCATGAATTCAAATCTGGCCTCAGACATTTATTAGCTCTGTGACCCTGGGCAAGTCACTCAACCTTGTTTGCTTCAGATTGTCATCTGTAAAACAAGCTGAACAAGGAAATGCAAACTACTCCACTATCTTTGCCAAGAAAACCCAAAGTGGGGTCATGAAGAGTTAACTAAGCCAACTCAACATTCACTTGTTTCGTGATGCAGAAACAGATTTGTGGAGCCCATTGCAATAATTCTATGGCATTCCAGGGGTCTGTGGTCCAGAGGTTAGGAAACCCTAATCTAATCCAAAGTCTTCCTTTTATAGGTAGAGAAACTGCCACCCAGAGAAGATAAGCATTTTGTTCAAAGTTATGTAGGTAATTAAATAGAAGAGAGAGGATTTGAGCCCAGGTTCCCTGATTCCCAATCCTGTAGCACATAGAACTTCAAATTAATAGAACAATTTAAATTAATCAATAACACCCTGTGCAATTTGGCTTCCATCTACCTTTCCAAAGTTATTTGATTCTCTCCCCTTCATCTACTCTTCATTCCAGTAGAAATGGAAGCCATTACTTGAGTTCATGAGAATTTAATATTCTATTTCCTACTTCTGCACATTTGACCAAGCTGTTTCCCAAACACATAATGCCTTTCTTCCTCATTTCTGCCTACCATATGCCTCACTTTTCTTCAAGGATCTTCTTAGATGTTATCTCCTCTGTGAAACCCATCTTGATCCTATCTTACTTGGTAGTATCTTTTCCCCTCTCTGGTTTTCTACTCTTTACTTATATATGTATATATCACATCCTTCCAGGAAAGTGTAGTTTTCAGAGGTCATTTTCCTTTCTGATAGGGTCATTTGACTGGTAAATCAGAAAAAAAATGCATTTGGAAATCCAATGTAAGTCAATAATTTAACAAGGCTACTTCAAAAAGCTCAATCCAAAGTAGACCATATTTAGATCATAGAAGGCAATTCCATTATACTCTGCACTCATCATGCCATGAGTGGGTTGTTGTGTCCATTTCCAGGTGCTGCATTTCAAAATGAACTTTGATGAATGAGAGTATATTCAGAGGACAGTGGTAATGATGAGAGGACTCAAAACCCTACCATATGACAAAGGCTTACCAGGAACTGGGCATGACTAACTTGAGGAAGAGAAGACTTGTGGAAAATATGATCAGTACCTTCATCCAACTTAAGGGCAATTATCTGGAAGAAGTCAGACTTATCCAGATGTCTTATCCGAATATAAGACTTGGGCAAAGAGGTGGAAGTTAGAGTGAGACAGATTTCTGATCAGTATAAGGACTAATTATTAAGTGATATCTAAAAATGGAATAGGCTCCTTTGACAGATAATGAGTTCCTTGTTATTGGACATGTTCCAGAAGAGGCATGATGATCACCAGTCAGGGATACTGCTGAAGGGATTTGTGCATGGCTTAGGAGTCTGATTTAATGGCGCCCAGTTGACTGCAGTCTAAATTCTAGATTTCTATGATTCTCTGAAATAAACACTCCTTGGAAGAACTTTTTTTTTAAAGAAATGAACTCCTTTCTAAGAAGAATTGCCTTCTCTCTCTAGATTACATCCTGAAGTAGTCTTCAAAACTAGTTCAGCTATGCCCTAAATCCCAGAAATCCAGAGAGCGTTTTCTAAGAAAAGAAAGGTTATCTTGGGTATGATAAACAGTTCATTCCTGAGACTCTGATTATTAGATAATGCTAAAAACTAATCTCTCCCAATTAGAAATCAAACAAAAAAAGCAAACAGTGGGGGAAACAAATGGGTATTTTTTGTTGTTTGAAAATCTCTCAGGAAATTATCCAGTGACTGCTTATTAGGAGCTGTGAGTCTGGCAAGAAAGAAAGAGGAAGCTCTGAGGTATGAGGTTCATGCCACCATATCTCAGCTGTCAGATAGTAAAGTTATAGAGATACAGCTTCAATTACCATCCAAGACTGAGCTGAAAAAAGGCAATCCAATTTAATACAGCTTCTCAGCATTGAGATGACCTTTGGCCTCCACCTTCAAAAAAAAATCTTTGAAAGTCCCTTTAAAGAGAAATAATTAAGAGAGCACGAGATCAATAGAAGTCAAACAAAACCAAAGGGAGGAGAACTGAGTAATTCTGGGACATGAGCCACATAGAAGTGTGTCCCAAACTTTTGTTTAACTCCCACTTCAATGTGGTACAGAAACGCTCCCCAGTAATTAGCTGATTATTCCATTTTTTCATCCCTATGATTCTTTGAGCTAAGCATAATGAACCAAGAGTACATGCTAAAAAATGTTGGGCATTTAGTTTTTAAATGGCCTTGGAAGATGACAGGCCCATTACTTTAAGGTGTCAGGCAATTTCCCATGATACTCTGGCTGAACGCTAGGCAGACAGCCTGATTCCTAGGGAAGTAGGTGCAGAAGTAGGTGTGAGCTAGGTAGATTATTTTCATTGGTGATGAGCAAGATATTTGGGATGGGGAAAGGCATGGAGAGCAAAGGAAAAAATGACTCATATTAGTCAAAGAAAAATACTTGGATAATTAAAGTTGCCCTTTCTGGTGACTTTGCTCATTTTCCAGGACCAGAAACTCATATTTGTCAGATAATTCAAATAGCGAATTAAAAGATAATTCAAAATAGTGAGTCATTTTATCCCCAACAGTGATATCCTTTCTTCCTCTCCTTGCCTTTATGGGAAATATTTTGAATAACCAGTCAACTGAGACTTCAACCTCAATGATCATTTATCAAGTGTCTCCTATATGCCAAGTATGAGGCAGCTAGATGATGCAGTGATTAGAGTGCCAGGCCTGCAGTCAAGAAGACTTCTTTTTGTGAATTCAAATCTGGCCTCAGACACTGACTCGCAGTGTGACCCTGAATAAGTCACTTAACTCTGTGTGTGTCAGTTCCTCATCTGTAAAATGAACTGGAGAAGGAAATGGTAAACCACTCTAGTCTCTTTGCCAAGAAAACTCCCCATGGGATCATGAAGAGTCAGATATGACTAAAAAAACAACTGAGCAACAACAATATGCCAAGCACTGGGCAGAGGCATGTAAGGCCAAAACAAACCAACCTGTGCCCTCAAGGACCTCATACAGTTTAAGGCCATAATGTAGTACACTGGAGCTCAAGAACATTGATCAGATGTTTTTGCGATCGGTTTAATTCCTGACACAATGGTGAGCTGATTTGTTGTGGAGTTCTATGAAATACTGAGTGATAACCAGCTCAGATTATCCACGGAAAGAGAGCACATGTGTCCTGTTGATCAATACAAATCCCTAAGAATAATAAAGCCTTGCTTTATCGGAAGTCCTTGATGAGCTCATCATAGCCTGTCGCAGAACCCCTAAATACAAAGTAATAAATAATAAGTGTCTGATCCATAGGTGTAAAATTTCCAAAGCTCTCTGCATAGATGATCACATTTAATCCTCACAGCAACCTTGTGAGCTAGGTGCTGTTCATTATTCCCATGTCCCAAATGAAGAAGCTTAAGCTGATAGAAGTGAAACAAGGTACACAGGGTTACAAAGCTAAGCAGTGTCTGGGGCAAGATTCAGATTTTTCCCAGCTCCACTCCCACTACCCTACCCACTCCATATCCACTCTATGGCTGCCACTGTTGCTTCATTGAAGTTTTCCATTCCCTCTTTTTCCTTGCTCGCCCTTGGGTTGGAAAAGCAGCACGGTTAAAAACCAAGCTGTCGTCAAAGGGGAAACAAGGGTTTAAATGAGTCATTCACTTGAGTGTCAACATCTAAATAACCAACCATTTGTTAAAATTTAGGCCTGGTAGGAAAATATAAGGTTTATATATTAGAGAACAGTTTCATTTGCCTCAGAAGGGCTGTGAGCAGCAAGGTGTTTGCCACGTCTCATTTCACACAAGGCAAAATATGAGAGGAATGATTTGCAACAATTAAAAAGCTGGCAATATGAAGAAATTTTCCCTTTCCTTACCCTAACAAGTCAGCAGATATAGCAGAATTTTATTGTAACATGTTTGGTTGGTAGTTAGAGTGTTTGGATATAAACCTGCCATGTCCTATCTCCTGAAACCTGAAAATAACATACATCAAAGGCCCTAAATTACACAGGTTGCTTATAAAAGTAGTTATTGGTCATGTTCCCAGAGCTGTAACTAGCAATTTTATAGCCAGGACAAGTGATATAAAATGTGATCTCATTCATTTGAGACAGAGAGAGCATACTCTAGGATGCCTTGAAATTCCTACGGGGAAGGCTGCTATGATCTAGGAGTGGGGAAAGGAAGGGCCAACCTTGGAAGCTCTGCTGGGATATAATGCCCTGAGGGAAGGAAGCCACATCTATTCCTTCCCCCGAGTCAGTTAAATAGCCATGGTAACTACTTGTTTGACTCAGTTGTTTCTGACCTGCAGAGGGACTGAAAGTGCTACCAAGACTCCCTCTAAATTTGGTACCCAGGAACAAACCCTGATTGCCCCAAACCAGCTAGAGTTCTGCTTGTTTCTTCCCCAAAGCCAGCATCACAAAGATATTCTTTTGTATTTTGTTATGATTTTTATTTAGGGCCTTCTGAAGAAGACTTGCTTTTTAGACATGAGGAATATCTTTTCCCTCCACAGAAAAAGATACTTGAGAAAGACAAATGGGAAAAGTGGCAGCAAGAAAACTGGGAAGAATGTACGGTAAGGGTTTTTCAAAAGGATCCACGACCTAAACATGCACATATTCTTTATTATTCTTTGTTAAATATGACTTTAAAAAAATAACTGCGGTGGCCAGGTGGCACAGTGAATAGAGCACTGGCCCTGGAGTCAGGAGGACCTGAGTTCAAATCCAGCTTCAGATACTTAACACTTATTAGCCATGTGACCTTGGGCAAGTCATTTAACCCCAATTGCCCTGACTTCCACCTTCCAAAAGAAAAAAATAACAAGGATAATTTTCTAAAGCACCAGTATACACAAATTGTTTTCACCCTTTCTCTAGAGTTCCTCTGAATGTCAGCTGCTTGCAGACAGGGATGATGTTATTTTGGGCTTTGTATCAACGCCCCCATCATCTATCTAGCACAGTGCCCAATGAGAAGAAGCTAGATGTTTAAACTATACTTGATGACTTGGATTAGATTGATTGATCAGAAGGAAGTGAATCTTCCTCTAAAAACTGTGTTCTATTTCTCCCTTTCATTTTCTGAAGGTCCCTCATAATGTATTAGTCGCCCAGACCCTTAACTGGGACTTATCTGGTTGTCATCAAGTTGTTTTTTAAGCCCTAATTTTATATGACTCTTACTAGAAATTGTCTTTGACATTTGTCTAGAAGTTCAGGAAAAGCCCTCTCCTTTGAGCAAGGAAAAAAGCTAGTCACACAAAGCAAAGAATCTTCTTGCAATCTTCTATGACTCCTGTATTTCATGGAGTTCTGACAAAAGCAGATCAGCCTGCTATGTAGTTCTGCCTGGAGACAGAGAAGTAGTAAGTTCAGTAATGAATGGGACAAATGGTCATTTCAAGTTCTCTAAGAGAAAATCCAGTGCTGAAGGTTCATCGCCTGAAAGATTGGTGACCTTATATGGGGTGACCTTATATATTATCTAGCCCACCTCCTTCATTGTAGAGATGGGGACATTGAGGCCTCTAAAAGACAAATGACTGGACCAAGGTCACACAAGTAGCCTTCAAGCAGAGGACAAATGATGACTCTGGATCTCTCCTTTAACCTCCTGTACTACTTTTGATTATTCTTAACTGTGTACACAATACATTCCCCATGCAATAGAAGGTAAGCTTCTAGAGGCCTAGGATTTCATTATTTTTTCTTTGTACTATCAGCACCTGACCATGCGCCCTGCACATAATAGCCATGTTGATGTTTGCTTAATGGAATATTCCAGGGTATTAGAATTTCAGGTTGTGGTTAAACTAAATGAACTCTGAGGTCCTTCCAGTAAAAGTTACCATGCTTGTGTTCAAACTCGAGCTTGGGTTCCTTCTATCTTTGAGTAATCGAAGGGCCTTATTTGCACTGAAATCATTCTATATAGCTAAGCTAGGCAAATCAAAGAGCTGAGCCTGAGAGACCCAATTAGACTCCACTACCCTGTTTGGATAAATCCTTGGAGGATTCTCTAGAGAGGATTTGCACTGGAAAACAAAAATATATATGTATATAGTAAATAAACGTCTTATTCCATGGGATTTAAAATTTTCTTCTTTGGTACCTTAATAATCTAGATGTAGAGAAGACAGTAGTACCTCCTGACAATGAGAGGTGGGCACAATATATTACAAAGTACATGGTATTCGGAGACAGATGACCTGAGTTTGAATCCTGACTTTGCCACTCATTGCCTATGCGACTTTGGACAAGTCACTTCCCTTCTCTCATTTACAAACTGATTATGTTGGAGTAGATGCTCTCTAAGATCTTTTTTAGATTTAGATCTGCAGTCAGGAGGCAGCAAGTCTCTTAATCCTTCTGTATTAACCTTAATGAAATAGTTTCTTCAGACTTAAAACAAAAAGGTGGTCTCTGAGGCCCCATCTGGCTTTATATCTGTGATCGTTAGAGGAGATTAGACAGTATGGTCACAATGATATATCACAATTTGTTCAGTCATTCGCCAAATGATGGGCATCCCTGCAGTTTCCAGTTCTTTGCTATGACAAAGAGCTGCTATAAACTTTTTAGAACATTTACATTCTTTTCCTTTTTCTCTAATTATCTTTGAAAATAAAACTAGCAATAGTATTGTTGGGTCAAAGGGTATATAGGCAATTTAATTACTCTTTGGGCATAATTCCAGATTGTTCTCCAAAATGGTTGAATCAGTTCACAATTCCACCAACACTGAAATAGTGTTCCAATTTTTCCACATCCCCTCCAACATTTGTCAACTTTCCCCTTCAATCATTTTACCCAGTCTGACTGGTGTAAAATTATATTCCAAAGTTGTTTTAATTTTTATCTCTCTAATCAATAATGATTTAGATCTTTTTTATAAATTGTTTTGATTTCTTAATCAGAAAACTGACTGTTCATATCCTTTGACCATTTATTAATAGGGGAATGAGGTAGCCTCTAAGAGCTCTTTTTGCTTCATAAGTCTTTTGTCAATTTTTAACTCAATGTTAGGTGCAGGGAATATAGAGACCAAAGGGCCCATTTTGGTCCTGCCCTCTAGAGTGAATGCCCTTTTCCTCTCAATCAAAGTCTCTACCTTCACAACTCTTCCATATTTGCATCAGATCCCAGAATTACTAGTTATGGCTAGTCTGGCAGCATTTTTTGGTTGAATGACCTATTCCAGGCTATCTGTTTGGGAACAGGTCTGATCTGCATATGCAAATGAGCTAAAATACCTTGCCTTGCATAAATGAGGAGAAGAAAGAATCTTAGGCCTTGAGATCACCTCTTTTATATCCCAACAGTGAGACTTTCTACAAGGTGAAATTAGGGTTAGTGTTAAATTAGCCTCTGACTTCAAGGTGGTCAACAGTCTTCCTAATTAAAGTGACCTTGAATGACCAAATGGCCCTAATAATTGGAAAACCCAGGTACATATAGACTGAACAGTTCCAGCTGTATTTCATTAATGTGTGGCCTTTCAGCATTTACATGGTAGTTTTATCTTAATAACTTTAATTTTTGTAAAAGTCGCATTTAAATCATTTAGTTTCTGTTGTATGTCAAAAACACATAGAAACTCTGTAGAGACATTAATAATGTTTCCAGATGTTAGACTTTTGAAGGTCCTTTAAAAGCAGCAAGTAATTTTACTTTAGAAAAAAGTTAAGTGTATTGACACTTTCTCTTATTCTACATATTTTATTTCCAAAAATTAATAGTGATCACATAGAAATTTCATTTAAAAAGGAGATAATGTGATTTTATGGGTACCATGACTCTTTAAGCTTATAGAGCCAGAACAGAAATTATTGTAGTTCCCTTGAAAACAATGTTGATAGGTAGTTGATTATGAAAATTCAGCCAACTTCCAAAGTTATTTTTAGGCATAAATCTACAGTTGCCTTTTTCAAAAATAGAGTACTGATGTTCCCTTCTTTGCATGATATTCACAAGACTGAATTTTCATTAACTGTGGGTTCCAGAGGAAGTAGGTAGTTATGTGGTTCTGTGTGAGATCATTAGTTCTTTTAAAAAAATTCCAGTTTTTGAAAAAAGTCACAAAAAAGAAATTGCTTTTTCACCTTCTTGCCCCCCTCCAGAATTTGAACATTTCATTTCAGGCTTTGGGAGACCCTTATCAAGCAGACAATTTGAACAGGATTCTCCGTAGACTAATTCGAGTGGAAACGCTTTGGCTGGTGGACAATTCTTTGACAGATCTAAGTGCCATAAGACTGCCCAGGTACCTACACCATGATCAATTACCAACACAGTAGACAGTTTAAGATCATAATCTCTAGGCATGGCAAAGAAAAAAAAACATTCCAAAAGATCTAGGGCATGGTGTATTAGGAAAGAGTTAAGTCATCTAACTCTACAAGTCTCAAGATGGAAGGAGATACCTACATTCAGAGAAAAATCTAGAAAGAACAGAGTTTAAATGGAGACTGAAGCAATCTACATGCTATTGCTCTCTTCCATGTTTGGTTTTGTTTCCTTTTTCCTATTGTCCACTCCATTGGTTACAACACTTCTATACAACCAAACTAACGTCCAATGTGAAAGTATTTGCAGTTTCTATATCCAATTGCATGCCGCCTTGGT
>CM053580.1:23691978-23710348 GCA_028627135.1 Pseudochirops cupreus
GAGTCACTTTACATCTCAGAGGCTAAAGTAATTCCCTCAAGATATAGATTGAGGAACAGTAGTTGCTGATCTGTCTTTATCAGAAAGAGTATATATAGTTCTGGTATAGTTCCTTAAATCCAAGGAAATCACTGGTCTAGGCAATGTATTTATAAACACATCCTAACTACACATCTCTTGTCAGTATCATTAATGGTAGAATTCTTATTGCAAATAACTTCTTGTCAGGTATAAATGCATTTCAAAAGTACGAATATTTTTAAGACCCATTTTATAGGCACACTAAATATTAAGTGAGAAGGGAATGCCTCTTCCTATATAAGTAACTTGAATCATATCAATGAAAATACATTTATTTACAAATAGAGAAAATAGACTAAGAGAAACTTTTTCAAATCAAGTTATTGACTTGAAACACTAATTACACTGGAGTCATAGAAGAGTAATTTATAGTCATACAGTCACATGAGCAGAGAAGTCTATCCTTTTTGTTGAGTAGGAAACAACCGTGTTGATTACAGGGATATGTACCTTCTATTCCAGAGTCAACACCATGTTGTCAGTCAACATTACACATTGAGTACCTGTGTATTTGAAACTCTAAAAGTCAGTCACCATGAGGGAAAACAAAGGAATGAGAAGAGATGATCCTGACTTTCAATAGCACTAGGGAGACATTCATTCTCTCTTTCCCTGTCTCTCTGTCTTTCTGTGTCTGTCTCTGTCCCTGACTTTCTCTGTCTCTCCTTATAGATATAGATATCTATATCAATAGCGATATAGAGTCACAGAGAGAAATAAATAGATATAGACAGATATCTAGATATCTGTCTTTGTTTCTCTCTGTGTGTCTCCCCTACCATCCCTGATTGTCCTCATTCAAACATCAAGCATTTAAGTGCTTACTGGATGCTGTTTCACATTTGTCTTTGTATTCCCAGCACTTGGCACAATGCCTGGCACATAGTAGGTATTTTAAATGTTTGTTGAATTGAATTACCAAGAATGAACACCGAGAGAGGAGTGAAATAAGATATGTAGTCACTCATGGACAACTTTTTAGTTTTAAAAATGAGTTTTGAGGAAGGGAAAGAAATTGGGCCAGTAAAGAATAAAATTTATTCTAAGAATAAAGAACATCCACAAAGCACAAAGGGAGAAACCAGCAAATCAGTTCTAAATTGAATGGTAATCCTTGACAATCCTTTCCAATGCCAAACAGTCCCCCCCCCCACCTTATTTTCCCCACATTACATCTCCTCACTCCTGCTTTGGGAGGACAATTTGTAAATATACTTTTCATCCATAATTCATATAGTACAGATCAACTTTAAGGACAAATTTTTAAATTTTTTGGAAGCCACAATGTTATTCTGGGCCACAATTCTACTGCTAAGAAAAACAGACTTAAAAATAAATTAAGTTTCTAATGATGCAAACTGAGTTTACCTTGTGTCTTCATGTCATTTCTGTTTTTAAAAATTTCTATCTTTACTTTTTCATTTTCTCACCTGACTCCTCTTACAGAATTTAAACATCATCAGAGTAACATCATCATTGTCTTGATCACTCATTCTGTGCAAAAGAGCCTACTGGTCCCTGACAGACAAATACCTCAGTCCCATGATGTAAACTGTGACTGTTTTTCACCAGTACCTAAATAACAAAGGACTCTAACATCATTGTCCTTTAGACACTGTGGAAGTTAGAATGATGTAACTTATTTTTAGCCATTTAAGCTCAACCTTATCAAATTATGGTGCTAAATACACATGATGAGGTCAATTATTCATCAGGAAAAGAAATGTATTCACTAGATTGTTTTAGGGCATTGTAATCTTTTTTTTTTTAATGGTTACTCTAATGTTTTATTTTGGAATTTAAAAAGTATATCTAACATACCTAATCCCGCTAGAAAAGTAAATGCATCTTTGCCCTCTTGAGAAGATACTGTATGAATTGTTTTTCTTGTACTCAGATGCAAAGAATTAAATGTCAGCAAAAATTGCTTTACATCTTTCAAGCAATTGCCAAAGATACCTGAAATACAGCATTTATGCTTGGCTGAAAACCAGATCATGACCCTCAGTGGACTCTCCAGCTTGCAATCCACTCCTTTAGAATCTCTCATGCTCAAGAGGAATCCCTGTGAATTTCACCAAAACTACAGAAAACAGTAAGTACTCGAGGGGAAGGGAGTAAGCATTTACACTTTATGAATACTTATATCTTCATAAACACTCATACAAATATCTCATTTGATCCTCACAACCCATGGAAGTAGGTGCTATTATTTTACCAGGCAGACAGGGTAAAATGACTTGCCTAGGTTCACACAGCTAGTGTTTGAGGCCAGATTTGAACTCAAGTCTTCTTGACTCCAGGCCCAAGCCATCTAACCACCACCACACCAAATAAACAAAGGCTTATTGACACTTCACATTCAGTAATGCTATTTCTAAAGGAGTAACTTTTAAAACTCCTGACCCGATAAAATTCTCTTTAACCAATGATGCTCTTTCCGTTATCATTACCTCATGAATCTGGTTTAATTTAGAGATGCTACCACCTTCAGCCTTATACCCTTACTGTCTCCCATTATCTCCAGCCCACTTTTTTCTCTTTTAAGTTAGAAAAGATTGGCATGTGTCAGCTTTCAGTACCAGTAACAAGATAACTTTGCATGGATGTAGATCATTTCATCTGAGATATCCAGTGTAATATTAAATTCTGCCTGGACGCATTTTTATCTCCAGCATTTAATGGATGACATTTCTGTTCTTTTCTGAATACAGATCTGGCTGAGATTAGATACAGGGCAGCATCCTTCCAACATGCTTACTCTTTGGCTGGATTTTCATGCCTTTTGGCTTCCGGTGCTCCACTTAGCGAACAGAAAGAGATAATTTATTAAATCTACCACAGTAGTCTGAAAGAGGTATAATATACCTGCCAAGCATGAGTGAGTTTACTCCCTTCTTCACTATTGGGAACAGGTCCAGGAGGTACAATAGAATGCAAGAAGCCTTGGGAAGGATGGCATGAAGACAGATGTCTTGCTGCTCCTGGGGCCTTTTCTCAGTGTTATCAGTTATAGGCAATCTGAAAGGTAGAGCATAAGCAGAAATGCAGAGAACTCAGTTCTCATTCTGGGTTTATCATTGCTTTATTATGTGATCTAGGACAAGTTATCTCACTTGTCTGGGTTTCAATTTCTTCATTTCTTAAAATGAGGGGAGCAAGACTAAATCCAGAGGGAACTTCAATGTCATTGTCATCTTTAGTCATCTCTGACTCTTTGTGACCCCATTTGTGGTTTTCTTGGCAAAGATGCTGGAGTGGTTTGCCATTCCCTTCTCCAGGGTCTCCATTTTTCTATTGAGAAAATTGAGGCAAACAGATGTTAAAAGACTAGCTCAGACTAATAAGTTTCTGAGGCTGGATTTGAACTCAGATCCTACTTGAACTCCAGGCCCAACACTCTATCCACTGAACCACCTAGAAGGAACACCAACCTAATCCCAACTCTGTCATTAAATTAATGAGGAACCTAAGCTTGAGGGAGATTTCTTGACTTAGCAAGGGCTAGAGGTTGGACTCAAGCCTAGGCTCTAGGTCTCCTGATTCCAAATTCTACATTTATAGGGTCATAGATTTGGATATGGAAGGGATCTTTGAAGCTATCTAATCTACCTCCTTATTTTATGTATGAAAAACTGAAGCAAAATTTGGAGTCAGAGGACCTGGATTTGAATTCTATCTCATGTCACTTAATAATGTGGCCTTGAATAAGTGTCATGCCTAAATTCACACAGGTCAACTCCCATCCAAGGTGGGATTTAATCCCAGATCTGGACACCAAAGCTACTGTTATTTCTTTTTCAATGGGCTCTACAGTCTTTCTCCAACTTTAAAATTTCATTCTAATGCTTCTTTATCCCCATTACATTTTCACAATAAGGCATAACTTTAATTTCCTTCCTTATCAAAAATGTCATTTCCCCAATTCTGAAAGTATATTGCATCATATTCCATTTTTTTGTCCCTACCTGTGGTTTTATGGGTATAGGAGAATTTCTGGTGAGGAAACTTCCTCTACTAAGGCAGTTGGGCAATTTCCCTGCAACTTAATGTTTCAGAGAATTGCTTAAGGAACTCTGAGCTTAAGTAATTGCCCAGGGTTGCTTAGCCATTACACAATGTATGAGGTGACACTTAAATAAATCACTCAGTAAACATTTCTTATGGGCCTACTGTGTGCTAGGGGATCCAAAAAGAGGCCAAAGGCAGTCGTTGCCCTCAAGGAGCTTACAATCTAATCTGGGCAACAACATGCAAATATGTGGGAACCACACAGGCTCATCCAGTTTTGGATTCCAAGACCAGCTCTTCATCCGCTGTCACTCTGCTTCTCCTACGTCTCCACACTCCTGATTCATAGTGAAAAACCACAGAAATAAAATTGCTTCTTGATTAAAGAGAGCCTGTGTGACAGAGTGGACAGAGAGCTGGATTTGAAGCCAAGGAGGCCTGGGTTCAAGCTCTGCCTCTAACATATCCTGCTTATGTGACTTTTGGCAAATCACCTATTAGACAATCAGTGTTAGACAATTTTTTAAGAACATAAAGTGCCACCTTATATTGCTAGACAGAATTTTCTTATCAGGAATTCCCTCATACCCAAGAAATTCCAAGCCTAGTCCCGATCCTTATCTATGCCATACAAGACCCTTAGATGAGGATAAATGAAGGTCCTTTGTCCTCAGGTTGCTGAATAAATAAGATAGAATTGTGACCTGGCCTAGTTTTAATTCAATCAGCATTTATTAAGTTCCACGCAGTAGGGCCTGGGGAATACAAAGTCAAGGCAAAAACCCATCTCTACCCTCAAAGATCTTATATTCTACTGAGGAGAAAGTAAATTCTGCAATTTCAGTGAACTGCTACATTTTTGTAATCTGAGCGCAAGCTGCCCCATCTTGTCATTCCTCCAGGAGAGTGGGTGCCTCCGTTATTTCAATAGCATTGCTAATTGTGTTTAGGTGACATACTGAAAGCAAATTTCCCAGTACCAGACGGTGGGTTCATCATTAATAAAAATCATAGCCTTAGGCATTATTTCTTGCTTCCAGGCATCATTTTTGTTAATTTATGAGCAGCCATTTTTTTTTTTAGCTGTCGGCCCAAAGTCAGCCACTTATTTTCCTCCAAATCATACTTTAAAACACTTACTCCAGTACTTCAAGGATCTGTGATTTCCTTGGCATGCATGATCTTCACCTACCTAGTACATGAAGATTTCAACCCCTTCCAAGCCCTAGTAGTAGCTGTTTTCATGAGCTTCCATGGTCAAAAAGCAAGTTGTTGCCTTATAGTCAAATGTAAGAGGATGAGACTCTTTTCACCTAGCTAGGGTATTCCTCCAGTGACAGACATACAGCCAGTCAGTCCATGGCTGTGCCTGTCTTTGTGCTTTTCTAGCACCTATTGGAACATATACTCTGCTGACCCAGTCTCTGTGAACCTAAGGTTACCTTTATAAACCTCATTGAGGCATTGGATGAAAACTTTAGTGGAAGATGCTTTAAAAAATAATTCACTTAAAATTCACAAATATTCTGACACCCACACTAGGCATGTGATTTTAGCAATGTAGCAACTCCTCTATCCCTGCCTGCACTATGCTGCCCATATATTGATGGAAGGTGCCAATGGGCAATTTAACCTAAGGTGAACTAGATGTGATTTAATTGTTACTGAAACATGTTGTATGTAAAGCAGTGTTCTAGTAAAGTCTAGCCAAGTCTTGATCAGTGGAAATAATGAGTCCCATTATCATATATATTTGAATTCACACTATTGAAAGTTAGAAGTATATAAAATATGATATTGATTCCATCTCAATGTAACATGCACTGTAATTTCAAAAGATGTAACCACTTTATGAGATTCATTATTCTCACTAATGGGAACCTAGTCATCATTTGATTGTTTCCAGCATTAGCTGTATCAGTAGCACAGTAGATAGACAGCTAGACTTGGAGTCAGGAAGACTTGAGTTTGAATTTTGCCTCAACATTTATCTGCTGAGTAGGAGCCAGGATGACAAACTACTGCCAGCAACCCAGCTGAACTCTCCCAACATTCTCCATCAAACAACTTTAAAATAACTCCTAAAATTGAATTTTTGAGTGACAGAACCAACAAAAGCTCAGAGTGAGACCTTTTCCCACCCCAAGACAACTTAGGTCAGCAGGAGAGCTCTGTGACTCCCAGATAAGAGCAGCCTAGAGAATGGCAGCAGCATCAGGGGTGGGCCTTAGAGGCACCTGAAATAGTGGCGGCAGCTTTAGGAGTGGGGACACTGTATGTTGACACTGGGTGCAGCTGGTACTGGTTGGTAACTCTATTGCTTGTAAGCAGCTCTGGGTTATAATAGTTCCAGCATGGAGAGGAGAGCTTCTCATCAGTTACAAGGTAGCGGGGGACCTGTTCACAGTCCCAAGACCAAGAGAAATACTAGCACATGTGACTGTAGGGTACTTCTGGGTAAAGACCAGAGCACAGGCCAAAACAGCAGTAACCACACCTATTTCCACATTATTTTACCTTGGAAATACTAAAAATTTTCACACTCCCCAAACCAGCTCTGGAAAGAACAGCACGAAAAAAAAGCCCAAAGCTTGGGACTGTACTTCCCTGACCCCAAGTGAGTAGAGACCAACTTCATAAAATGCAAAGCCAAGAAATAGGCTGAAAAAAAATGAACAAACAACAACAACAAAATGGATCATACAGCTACAATGGTGGTAGGGGAGATTAAGACACAAACTCTGAAGAGAGAGAGCTGATGAATTCTGAGTGCAAATTGAAGTAAAATTTTCTCACTTTCTTTCTTTTTTTGGTTCTATACGACTAATATAGAAATATGTTTTGCATGATTTCATATGTGTAATTAATACCATTTTCTTGCCTTCTTAGTGAGTAAGGAATGAGTGAGAGAGAATTTGGATCTCAAAATTTAAAAATCGAAAAGAATGTTAAAATACATAATAATAATAATTTTCTTTAAAAAAACATTTGCTAGTCGTGCGACCCTGTTCAAGTCACCTAAACATATTGTTCGTTTCCTCTTCTAAAGGAAGGTAATAATAGTACTTGCCTCATAGAGTTGTAGTAAAGATCGAATAAGATTACATGTACAGGGTGCTTTATAAAGTTTCAAGCATTATATCAATGTCACCATCATCATCATCATCATCATTAATTGTTATCGTTGTTTGGCGTCCAAGAAGACAGTATTCCACTCCTTAATTTAGTGCTGAAGAAAGACCGAATATATTTATTTAGCAATAGACTTTGAGGGAGGCAATGTGGTATAGTGGATAGAGAGATAGCCTTGAATTCAAGATAAACCTTGATTTCTAGATTTCTAGATTCCTATATAGATTCTGATATAGGGTGGCCCAAAAGTTTTAGTGATGTTTTAAGTTCTAATAGCATAAAACTGCAAAAACTTTGGGGACATCCTGCATTTAGTTCACATTTCCATAGTGCTGTGAAAATAATTTTGCCATTCCTACTCAATTGAATCAGTATTAACTCAGTTCATTATGATTTAATGAGTATCAGTGATTATATTAGTGAGTTAAGTAGAATAGAATTAAGTTTGATTTAGTTAACACTATAAGGATGAGTCATGTGGGTTACAATTAATTAACCCATTCTATATTGATGATAATATTACTCTTACTTGATTTATAGAATAAATTCATGCTTTATTAGTTGTACTTGTTATAAGAACTTACATTAAGTTGTGTTAGGAAACTGCTGTGTTAGCACTACTCACCACCTTCTCCCCCATCTCCACTCCTATAAGTGAGCTATACTTGAAAAACCAGTTTCCTTGTTCCCTTGTTATAAATGTCCTTACAGCCTGTGAAAAACCCCAGAATACTGCTGATAAAATACTAGTGGATGATGGATATCTTCCTTGGCCAATTGCAGGAGTTCTCCTACTTCTGACAATGCTCAGTCATGAATTGTAGGCCTTGTTCTATTTTAAGTGACCTCCCAAGGTCTGCAGAGGGATCCTTGACTGCAAGGAAAGACTTAGATCCAATTGTTTAGGTACCACTGGTCTTCCTAATAAATTGTGCTCATAGCTGTGCCTTGGTTTCCTTTTGTTGCAGATTGGATTTTTGCAGACAATGGTGCTTTTAATGTCTATAAAACATTGTGTGTAAATTATCTAATTTGATACCCACAGCAATATTGCATTACATGTGGTATTATTATCTCAATTTTACAGATGAGGAAACTGAGGCTGAGGGAGGCTTAGTGATTTGAACACAGGCCTCCTACACCATCTAAGTCATTTAACCCCTCTTTAGGTAACTCTCTAAGAATATAAGGAGTAGAACATCCTCTGACCTGCATTGGCAGAGCAAGTTTTATCCCTCTACCAATGAAATCACCAATTTGATCCCTAGTAACAGTCTATTGAAGGTAGGAAGGTCTGGTCTCAAATGGAGAGATGCAAGTCATCTTAAAATCCAAATGAGAGTGATGAGGGTAGCAATTGTCATCAAATTCCAACTCACTTTCCCCCTGCCTTGTTCCCAAGTTATTCAAATTTCTGACTCTGTGGGGTTTGATCCTTCATTACCTACAATGCGAAGACTGTTATCAGGTTCCTTTTGTTGCCTAATGCTTTTTGAAGGCTGTCCCACTGTTTATTTCTCCAACTCACGTCCTCTCTCCAAGTTTCAGTTTGCTCATTGATAACGAGGATAATAATACTTACAGTACTTATCCCACAATGTTGTAGTCAGAGAAGTCATGTGTAGACTTTTGAATGACCTTAAAATGTGAGCTATGAGCGCTATAAAACCTTCACTGAGCATCAGTGACAGACAGCCATCATGTTAGACTGAGAAAATGACCCTTTCAAACTATGCTTGAAAGAATAAAATGAGTACATGCTTCTCTTACTCATTATCACTTGAAATCATCACAAAGGTTCACTTCTCTTTGCCCTTCCTCCTTTGTTTCAGGTCCTCCAATCAGAAGACACCACAGTCCAAAAATATAGAACTTAATATCTCCAGGTTTTGTTCATGGACCACAATTTAGGTCATTGTAGGCAACTGGCTAACTCCCCAGACATCATTTGTTGACATGCAAGTGGGAAATTCCTGATCCCAATATTATAAAACACGTTTAAGGGGGAAAACGGGCAAAGAATCCCAGACACAGCTTATTCTCTAGCTCTCACTGGGAAGTCCCCAGACCTTTCCTTCCCTCTCTCCTCCCCCAGTTAGAGAATATCCAAGGCAGTAAAACAATATGGTACAGTGAAGAGAGCACTAGACTTTGAGTCAGAGGACCTTCTAAATCTATCCAGTTCCAAATCTACAATTTATTGCTGCATGATCTTGGGGAGATCATTTCACCTCTGCATTTTAGTTTCCTCATCTGTCAAAAGAAGGGGTTGAATCCTTAAAGTCTTTTCCGGTTCAAAATCTGTGATTCTATAGGAGAGGAAATCATATCGTAACTTTCAGAAAGATGGTTTTCTCCTCCATCAGTCAATTCTCAGGAGAATTCATACTGAGAAGCTTCCATTTTGGCATCCTAGATAGTCAGAGACATACAAGATCTTTCTCCATCAGCCATGTACAATGCAGTAAAGACAAGCCGATGCCTGCTTTGGAGGGGGAAAAACCCTGCTAGTGAATATTAGTTGCAACTGTTTACTTGGCATGGTAAGAATGATCTGTCCCTCTGAACTCAGCATCTGATTTGCAAATGGGAAATGTGAGCTTCAGAAAGGTGCCCTCAGTCAAGATGGGATAACAGCCCAATTTCCCTCCCCCAATCTGGCATCCTCTCATTATTTCTCTATCAGAATTCTTCTCTTAGTCTTATTTCACAGTTGGGGCTTTATTCTTTTTTTTTTTTTAACTTTATAGTATGTTCATAGAGCATCATCTTCTTGTAATAGCACCACTCAGCTAAATCCCTGCATTGATTTTCCCTAGAGCAGTCTGTAAGAATTGAAATTTATTTCAGTTATAAAAACAAATTGTGTAGCATTCAACATCTATGATCAAAAGTCACAGTCTGTCAAAGACCTGTTAAATCTCATTTCTAGAGCCAGGCAGGTCAGTATTGCCCACCCAGGTGAAATGTATAATCATTGATCATGATGGCCTCTGAGGTCCTTTCTGGTTCTAAATCTATGATCCTATAATCCTATCACCTCCATGTGGAAGCTAGTGTAACACACTAGGGTCAGATTCACTGATGCTGCAATGCCACCATCTTCCTTATAATGATGGGGAACGTAAAAGAGAGCTTATTTATAGAGACTGTAGCTGAAATCGAATGCTCTGGGTCTTTAGCAGGTCAACCTAATTACTTTGATGTCTCTTCTGTTTCAGAGTGTTTTCCAGTTTGCCAAACTTAAAAATATTGGATGGAGTCCCAAAGCTTCCTGAAGACCATTCACTGCCAGAAATGAGTCTTTTTTCCAAAATGTGCACCATATCCTGATGTGTTTGGGAGAGGAAGAAAGGAATTGCCAGCACTGTTTATGCTAATGAACAGGGCATATGAATGATTGAGTGGTACTGTTTATGAAGCAAAATGCCTTCCTTTCAAAATCCAAGCTGATCAATGAGTAAAAGGGAATACTAGAAATGTCTCATATTTCTTAAAGACTGTATCATCTATCTGCATTATGCAGAATTGGATTCAATACATTAAATGCAGCATCTCTCATTCACTACTGAAACTGCTAAGTCGTCTGTTGAATTTTACATGTTGGGGAATGGGATGGGGAGAGGAAAGGATCACCCTTTTAAAAATACAGAAGAAGACACCTTTCTTTGTTTCAGAACCTTTTATTTACAAATACCATAGGTATGGGAAAACAGACATTGTACCCAGTATCCCCTCCAAAGCTAGCTCAGGTTCAAGTCACTTTGTGTGTCAGTATCAAAAACATCAAAACTCTTCAAAACCATAGATCCCAAGGCTCTGGTGATGTGTTCACTTTGCTTTCATCCATCAGATAATACAAAGCAAGTGACATCTAATTGAATGTGATAATACAATAAGTAAGACTATTGCCCCATGTACACACAGAGACTCACTGTCCTATGGAGCCCATGCTACTAGTAGAGTAGAGAAATAATCTCAGACTTAAATAGTAAGGATACCTAGTAGTCACATATTGACTTAAAAAAGCACAAATTAGCATTATCTGTGTCATATTATATTTTTATTTATTTTGTCAAGCATTTCCCAATTAAACTCTAATCCAGTTGGGCACCCTCTGGAAGCTTGCTTGCACGTATGAGTTTGACATCTCTGAAGCAGAGGATACATGCAACAAGAGGACACACATATAGAGAGGGACACACAGGTAGAGAAGGATACACAGGTAGAGAACACAAGAGCCCTGGGAAACTCATGCCTCCTGTGCTGCACAGCTGCCTGTACCTTCTTGTGGTGCCATCGTGCTGCTCTCTGCTGGACATTTGCTGAGCATCTGTGTTCTTGGTGACTTCTTTGCTGAGCTGCTATACTGCTAACTGCTGTGTGCTTCTGTTACTATTCATCTGAGAAGTAGCTTCTTCCCTGAGCTGCTGCTGTACCTCATCAGGCTCTTTGTCTGATGCTCCAATGGCTGGATCTCATCAGAGAGTTGCTGGGGAATCTAGATAGGATGGAGTTTAGTTCTTGGAAAATATGAGTGACCTGCAGAAAGATCATTTAGCATTACCATTCCTTCGGCTGTTGGCCCTGGAAAGCTAAGAGCCTCTGACTATTTCAGGCCTTTTGTGTAGCCTTTAAGCATTTTAGGTCCATTAGTCAAGCCAAAGTCCAAGTCCAGCATTGTACCGACAGTGACACCTACATGCCAAAATATTTGTTGAACTAAATTGAAAATCATATAGCAAAGGTGGACCACCAGTTTGGGTGTCGTGATTGGGCCATGGTACCTCCAAACTAAATAGTTGAGAACATATTAGAGAGAGATCTTTTCATTTTTCCATATTAGCCATGTTGTAAAAAAAAACAAAAACACTCAACAAAAAGCAAGAAATTTAAAGAAAGTAAAAAAAAAAAGTATGTTTCATTTTGAACTCAGAATCCATCAGATCTCTATCTCGAGATGGTTAGCATTTTTCATCATGGGTCTTCCGGGATTGTCTTTGATCATTGTCTTAATCAGAGTAGTTAAATCTTTCACAATTGATCATCCTTACAATATTGTTATTATGCACAATGTTCTTTTGGTTCTGCTCATTTCACTTTGCATCAATATGTATAAGTCTGACCAGGTTTTTCTGAAACCATTCTGCTCATTATTTCTTATAGTACAATAGTATTCCATTGCAATCATATATCATAGCCCTTCTCCACTTGATGAGTATCCCCTCAATTTCCGATTCTTTGTCACCACAAAAAGAAATGCTATAAATTGTTTTTTGTGTTTTTTTTGGTAAGGACAGGTCCTTTTCACTTTTCTTTGATCTCTTTTGCCACATATGCCTGCTAGTGGTATTGTTGGGTCATATAGTTCCAAATTGTTCTCTAGAATGGTTAGACTAAGTTTACAATTCTGCTAACAATGCATTAATGTATTTATTTTTCCACATTTCCTCCAGCATTTGTCATTTTCACTTTGTATCATGTTAGGTATTCTGATAGCTGTGAAGTGGTACCTCCGGGTTGTTTTAATTTACATTTCTCCAGCTAACAGTGATTTACAGAATTTTTATGTGAACATTGATAACTTTAATTTCTTCTTCTGAAAATTGTTTGTTCTTATGCTTTGGCCATTTATTAATTAGAGAATGGCTTTTTTTTAAGATTTGACTTAGGTCCACATATATTTGAGTAATGAGGCCTTTATCAGAGACACATGCTGTAATGCCCCCTCCCATTTTCCTGCTTTCCTTCTAATTTTGGATGCATTGGTTTTGTTTGTGCAAAACCTTTTTAATTTCATGCAATCGAAACTAGTCATTTTACTTCCTGTGATCAGGAAGGATGCTTCCTGAATTCTCTGTTTTGGTAGTTACTTATTTGAAGGCATCTGTCTAAAATGAACTGAACAGGTCCTGTGGCATTTGGAGACAGGAAAGCTTTTGCTTAAATCTTGCTTCCAACAGCAATGAGCTGACTCACCATGTACAAGTCATTTAACTTCTTTGGGCTGCATTTTCATTATCTGAAAAAATGATGTGGCTAAACTCAATGACCTTTATGGTCCTTTCCAACTCCAAATCTATGACCTTTTGGCCCACATTGTTCTGTTAAAAAACACACAGAAATATTTAGTCTTATTTATATCTCTTATTGTTCAAACAAACTTTTAACTAAAACATGGTAGGTATGGACTGACACAAGGGCATGTGTAAAAGCATGTGGCTTTTATCCACACTAGCACCTTACATCCAACTCCCTTTAGTTCTCTAGGCCACCATCTCTTCTGTCTCAAAATAGCACTAGACCGAGAGTTATGGTTTGGGTCCTAAATCTCAGCTCTGCTTCTTTAACGAAATATAGGGCAAATTACTTTATCTCTTTGGTTCTCAGTTTCTTTGCCCAGAACATCTAGGAGTTACATTAGATGATCTCTGATGTTGTTTTCAGCTCTGAATCAATGGTCCTGTGATCTTCTGTAAGCTGAAGAGATGGATTAGATAAACAATGATGTCCCATTCCACTTTTAATGTATGACTTTGTCATTCCACTCCAAAAATCTTGATGTATAGAACACTTACATAGGTCTAACATTGCCTAGGTCATCCAGGTTCCCAACAAGGGGGAAGCTTAGTACAAGGAAGAACCACTGTGATGAAGTGATAATAATCTCATAGAGCTATTAGGTTACAGATAGCTCCTTTTAAGAGAATACTTATAGTCAATTATTACCTTACAGTGAGGGGTATTCATAGACCCCAAGCCATGAGAGTTCCTTGGAAGTCTGAATTATTTCTGAATAGAAACCTCCAAAGAGAATACTTTGGATCTGGAAGGGTGTACAAGAAGCTCATCAGAGATCAGGAGGCCTGCACACCAAGAGCCATCTGATCTGTAAAAAGTAGGAAAGGATGGTGGTCTAAATGATCTGTGAGGTCCTTTCTGGCCCTAAATCTATGATACCATACAGATCCCAATGAAAAGCCATCATTTTATGACTTTCCAGCCTTAATTTTGCTTAGGAAATAAGGTATGTTTTTTCCACGCACAGAAATTAGCAAGTTTGAAGATTCCTAAAATAAATTCCCTTTGCCATGTTTTTTAATTAACATAAACTTATTCCAATTCCTCCAGCAGCCATCTCCTTCCTATTATTACTTCTTCCTCCTCGAGTAGGACAATTATAACTAATTGCCTGTCATTACACGACTAAACCAGTTCAGTGTGCCCCGATATTTTCAAAGGCTAATTGTCATCAGGAAACAAAGTTTCTAATTAGCTTTAGGGCAAGATGCATTAGGATTTGCCTCATGCAGGTGTACATGTGCTTATCTATTCCTTTTCATTGGATGTAGAATGTCCCAGCTGTTCACTTTGGAATTTTTCAAAGGGCAGCCATAAAATTCAGTGTACAATTGTATAGACAACCAGAGTGGAATTGGAGATGACATGTCCTTGATTCAAAGCTGCAGTCAGCAATTCCAGTAGGTAGGAAAATTAATTTGAACTGATGGGATAGAGAGGAGAGGGATTAATGTTTGGTACAGAGTGTGTGTGTGTGTGTGTGTGTGTGTGTGTGTGTGTGTGTGTGTGTGTGTGTTTGTGTGTGTGTGTGTGTGTGTGTGTGTGTTTGTGTGTGTGTGTGTGTGTGTGTGTGTGTGTGCGCAACAGGGATTAAAAAGTTTGGTATCTTCAGCACACAATTGAGGTAGACTAGAGACAAAGGCCATGGGGTTTGAGGATATGGAGGAAGCAGGAGGCCAGAGTTATAGCTTTTGATGAGGCATAACAGTCTCTGGTGGTAGAGAAAGAAAGGATTTCAGGGTTTGGTGTTACCAGAAAGGGAATCTCACAAATCCAGAATATGACAAGGTAAATTCCTGGATAGGAAGAGATTGTAAGATCAGCAGTTTAGACTTTGAAGAGATCTCTGAGGATGTCTAAATTCAATCCCCTCATTTTATGGTTAAGAAAATTAAGGCACATAAAAATGAAATGACTTGTACAAGGTCACATAGGTACTCAGACTGACATAAGAATTCGAACCCAGGTCTTCTGAATCCAGGTGCAGGATTCTCTCTATCGTACCACACTGTCTCTTCTCCAGACTTAGTCTTCTTTCTAGAGCTGTAACATACTGCATGGGGAGCTATTACTCTTGCCAGACAAAGAAAACAGAAAGCCATATTGTGAATTCAGCCCTTGTTAGTGTTACTGTGGTTTCATTTTTGCTTGCCTCCAGCCCTCTCAGCATTCCTATACCAAACTACTAATTATTTTGAATTATCCAGAGATGTGATGGTCTCTCCTTGGCCTTCTAAAAATAAAAATGAAAACCACAAAACTCTGTAGATCAATTTCTGTAGACAAAGAGCACTTGATTAGAAGTTGAGACCTAGAAATGTTACCCACTAAATATGAAGGATAAAAGTATATCCATGCAGGATCCAAAAGTTATTTGGGTATCTCAAATGAAACATATCATATCAATACAATACCGTATTATTAGTGGGACATAAAGCTTCTGTGTGAAATTCTTATAAAACTACACAAAGAAAAATACATTAGAGAGGAGGAAGGAAGCAAAGAGACAAGGTTAGGGGTGTCTTAGCATGAGATCAGAAACATGAAGTGGTGAGTGACAGAGAAACCACTGTTAACTAAAGAAGACTTGGACCAATGGAAAGAAGACTGACCCAAGTCAGAGGACCAGATTTAAGATCCCACCTCCATTATCCATCACCTTGGGGACCTTGGACAAGCCACTTTAACACTTGTGCTTGAAAGAGTGGGATTAATTGAGGTCTCTTATACTTCCAAATCTTTGCATGATCAACCAACCAGCAGGCATTATAGCCCCCACTATCTTCCAGTCACTGAGCTTGGCACTGAAGTACAAATATAATCAATGGGTTAATCTTTCTTCATATATAGCTTACAACTCTGGCTCAATGACTGACCAAGTAACCTTGGGGTAAATCATCCAATCTCTCAGGGTCTTGGTACTGCCACCTATGAAATGAGGTAATTGGCATAAGCAATCTCTAAGGTTCATTCTTTTATGCTGCTGCCAACTGTTCTATGGCACCTTAAGGTCTGCAAAGCACCTTGCAAATATATGATTTCATCTTCACAACAATGCTGTGAGGTAGGTGCTATTATTATCCCAATTTTCCAGATAAGGAAATTGAGAAGATCTAATGATTTGACTAGAGTCATGTAGTGAGTTAGGTGTCTAAGGCAGGATTTGAACTCCAATCTATTCTGACTCCAGGTTCAATACTCTACCCACTGAGCCTCATTTACAACTTTATTATTGAAGACACTGGGGTATCTTCAAAATTGATCCCTACATCTAAGAACCTAATAAGTATAGAGGTTGTCATTCTTTAGAATCAGGGTGATTTGGGTGATAATTAAGTTCCCTGTATTTCCCTTGATTCCCTTCATCAAATACCTACATACCTGCTTATTGAAGGATGTATTGATGGACATTCCCAGTACTTAAAACCATACAGCATAGCATTGGTTTCTGGTGGGCATGTTTTTAGGTTTGCATTATTATTTCTAAACATAGAGGCTTCCCTGGGAGTGAGAAGGGAATCCTTTGCTGGAAGCCCTCTAGGTTTCTCAGATAATGCCATTTGACCATCTCTGAGCACTTTGGGCAGGTAGGCATCACATCAGTCCCACAAATTCCATCTATATATACGCCTGCTTTGTCTAGCTTTTGGCAAAGAGGTACAAAGGAGGAGAAATCTGATGAAGAGTGAAAGAGGAGCACCATAGATGAACAGGGACAATGATGCCAGTAGCACTAGAAGGCTTGAAAGGCTGCCTTCCTGGAAGGTCATAGCCTTGGCCTGGCTTTGCACGCCTACCATGGGCCAGTTTGCATTCAGCTGCTTTACCTCTCCCATTCCTATCTTGAAATATACTCAGTTTCATAGTAAGTTAATGGGCTTCCATGTATATACAGATAGAGGTTTCTAGCTTGGACATCAGTTAAGAATTTGGTCTAGGACCATGGGGAACCTATGGCCTTGAGGCCACATGTGGCCCTCTAGGTCCTTAAGTACAGCCCTTTCACTGAATCGAAACTTCATAGAACTAATCCCCTTAATAAAAGGATTTGTTCTGAAAAACTTGGACTCAGTCAAAAGGCGAAACCCAAGGACATAGAAGGTCACATGTGACCTTGAGGCTGCAGGTTTCCCACCCCTGGTCTAGGCCTTGCGTAGTCGAGAGAGCCCTAAGCTTAGATCAAAGTTATAGTTGGAAGAGACCTTACTAACCATTTCAGTCCAATACATTCATGTCACAAATGAGAAAGCTGAGGCTCAGAGACAAGTTATTAATTTATTCATAGGTTGTTTTTTGTTTTGTTTTAAATTTTAAAACCTTTTCTTAAGACTTTCACTGTCTTGTTTACTTTGCATTAAATGAATATGTCTACGTACTTCCAGTGAAAGATTTAAGCAAGTAAGAGATAAGAGTAGTCTCTGACTGATTTGATTTTGGTCCGTACAAGTCCACAATTAGCATGATGTCACACTAGAGAAAATTTAGAAGCCATTTTCTGATGTATCTTCCTTATTCCGTACTTAGATCTTTCTTTGGACTTTGGCTTTTGTCTCTCTTTTCACAGAGTTCTGTTCAGTGGTTAGACTTACTGTTACTATAGTAGACATCTTTATCCTGAGATTGACTGCACCTGTGGCCACAGCTGTGGCTTTGAGACCTTTCCTTTTCTTCACTCTTTCACTTCTCCTTACAACATGCTTCTTTCATATTTCGTATGATGTCACTCCCAGATGGAATCCTTAGAATTTTCTACTGCTGTATAATCCCCTTCAGTGCAGTGATGAGTTTTTTTCTTATATTTTTTACTTGTGTGTGAATGACTTGATTTAAAGTCTTCTCTCTCTTCATCAGCACAAAATCATATTTTGTATCCTGTTTTGGTTTTACTCTATCTTTTTCTTTTCTTTTCTTTTTTCTTTTTTTTTTAATTTTATTTTAGTTTGCATCATTCATTTCCACAAGATTTTGAGTTATATATTTTCTCCCCTTCTTTCCCCTACCCACCACCCCAAAACAGCCATTCCAGTGTGTTCCCCCTCCCCCAGTCTATTCTCTCCTATGTCAC
>CM053580.1:23710848-23838908 GCA_028627135.1 Pseudochirops cupreus
TCTATTGTTCCTTGTTCTGAATATTGTGGCCACTGTAGTGAAAACTGTGTGGCCATTTTCTGTGATAAGCTTTGTTCTAAATATTGTGGCCACTGTAGTGAAAACTGTGTGGCCATTTTCTGTGATAAGATGTAATGTTGTGAATATTATAATGTTTTGAATGTTTGTCTTGATTCGTAATGGAATAAATAGAGTGTTCACTCTATTTTGTAATCTGAACTCTAAAAGCTGTTCACAGTAGCATTCCTTTGGGAATCTGCTGGTGCATGGCATTACAGCCGCTCAACGCAAGAACACTGGCCTCAGAACAATCGCTTAGTCCCCCTGCTGTCTGCAGGCCAGGGGCGTGAAGTTGCAACGCGAAGGCGGGTGCAAAACCTCTGCCTTTTGCTTTTCTGCTCTGGAGGCCTTTTGGCCAGACTGCTTTACTCTCCTAATTTCGCAATCCTCACTGACCTAGTTCTGAACTCTGCTCGCAGCTGCCGCTAATCCGCTCACCGCTCCTCTTGTCTGGCCGCCCCTGGGGCTCAGCAGTGGCTTCAGGCCAGGCTGGTTTTGGTTCACAGTGCTGATATGGTTCCTCGTAGCCGAGCTGACTTTAGTGGGAAGTATCTTTGTGTGCATTTTGGAGTTCTGGAATTGGTTTAGAGTCCTGTTTTATGGGTATTTTGGGGTGGCTATGTGAGAGCTGCGATATGTTGCTGCTGCTATGCCGCCATCTTGGCTCTGCTCTGGTTTTACTCTATCTTTCAGAGCAAATTCAGAAGATTTTTCCTGGTCCTTTTCATATTCCTTGAAATCATTCTTGGTACATTTCCCACCTTTCTCTCCCCGTTTAACTTTTGCAACATACTGGCTAAAATCTGTGTGTCAGTCTTTCATCTACAAGCACATTATCCATTTTAAAAAAGGCTTTTTCACAATCTTCTTCCTTTTCAAATTCAGTAAAGGTATAACAAAGGGACTCTTCTTTCTTCCAGTCACAAATGATATTATAGTTTTTTATGAACCTATATCTTGAGAATACTATTTCCAGATTTTCATCTGTGGTCACTGGAGTCAATTTGCACACAAATGGGACATTTTCTGGAGGTTCAACATTTACATAAGGTAAATCTTTCATCATTTCTAAAATAATAGTTTGAGTTTTTGCCTTCTTCTTGGTCACTATTCAATTTCTTCAACTGATCTCCAGTGAAATCATTGATTTCTTTATCTATTCCACTATCAAGTTGCTCCTTGATTGATTCTGATGATTGAGTAGGAATTGGTAAGTCAATCAGGTCATCAAATGGATTATCTAAAATCACTGTATGCTTATCCCAATATTTTGATAATGTACAAAGCCTTTGTCAAAATAAAATCTCATTAGTTTTCTTGATTACATCCATTCCTTCTGTTACTTCACCAGACTCTACAATGTACATACTATCAAGGTAATCTAGATTTTCTCCTGTGGTAATAAGAAACTGAGATCCATGTCCGGGGGAGAGGATTCTATATACCCTACTTTTTCTAAGGGCCCTACTGAACCCAGAACCAATTTAAAAGAAAACATATGTTCAGGATCTGTGGTATTTTGAACTTGGGAAACTTCCTCCAAAAATACAGATTACACCTGTCTACAACTTTGCTAAACCCTATAAAATTGCTTTAGGGTTATAGAGGTTAAGTGATTTGTCCAGCCCACATTTTACAAGTTCAGCACTCTAGCCACTAATATCATTCTGCCTCTTCAAAAAGAGCTAGGATGCCAATCACAAAGAACATTAATAAAGATGGAAAAGTCTCAATATGTACAGTCACAAAATTTCTTCAACTTTCTTGTGAAGGGCCATTCCAAGAAAACTCAAGTGCATTGAAGGCCTGGACTATTTTATGGTTGGATCTCTTGTCTCTCTCCTGTGGTTGTATCTCTTGTATGTATTTATCAGTGGCTTGTACATGCTGGCACTTGGCGTTTATTCAATGAATGAATGAATGAATAAATGAATGAATATGTATATCTTTGTCTTTTCTAAACCACATCACCTGCAATCAAGTTGCATCTCCCTCCCACCACAACTCAGACTCCTGCCCCTGAAGCCCTAGGTTTTGATGGGTGAGCTTTCATATTATCTAACTTGGTGTCTGGTTCCCTAAGCACTTCCCAGCCATAAGCTTAAGATACATAACTTTACTCCTAGTTTCTTTACTCTTCACCTCTAGCTTCCCTTTTGGAATGTAAGCTCCTTGAAGGCAGGGACTGACTTTCTTCTATAAGATTATATGTGTATATTAATTGTTCTATCTCTATGTGTCTCTTTCTGAAGACTGGTTGGAGCCAGCAGACAGAAATGCCTTACATGTAGGTATATAGTGTCATGCTGAGCATTCTCCTAAACAATCGGGTTTCAGATCTTCCACTATGTATGCAGCATCATGCTCAGTAATCTGTCCGCCAAACAGACATTTACTCTTCCCCCTATATATGCAGCTGCATACAAACCCACCCCAGATTTGGATAAAAAATCAATTACTTTTGCATGCTGCTGTATCCTTCCTTTTAGCACAGTGCCTGGAAGACAGAAATCACTTAATACTGACCTTGTCATTCATTCTTTCATCCTGGTATGTTGGGGAACATGTCACAAAATTCTGGGGGCTACATAATATTGGGTATAGATGCTTGGGAAACTAACCATAAAGCCAATGATTTCTTATGTATAGTCAGCTGGTACAATATGTTAAGAAAGGAAATAACCTTGCTTGCCCTATTCTCTGTGTGTCAAAGGACACCAAGTATGACCTTTTCTTTTGTGATAGTTGTCTGTTCTTGAAGAGGACCAAAATGACATCACTATCCTAGAGTCAAGCTACAGTGCATACGACTGTGACTGATCAGATCAGTATGAGCTCAGAATGTTCTACTAGAGGTTGGGCACAAATAGTCCATGTGAACATTTGGAGTTGATTCTCTAAATTCGTTCATCTCATGTTTCTTTTTAGCTGTTTCAATTCTGCTTTGCTCATATAGCACAGCACCTTATCTGATAGGGGCACACCATACTGAGAGATCCTGTGCCAGTGTCTCCCATGTCACAAATCAATTCCAGAGTTCTTAAGAGAGATCTTGAGAGTGTCATTGTATCACTTCTACTGACCACCATGGGCTTGCCCTGTGTGAGTTTTCCACAAAATAGTCTTTTTTGGGAAGCATACATTTTGCATTTGAACAATGTGACCAACTTATTGGAGTTGTGCACTCTGCAGTAGAGTTTGAATGCTTGGCAGTTTAGTTTGAGAAAGGACCTCAGTGTCTGGTACCTTATCCTTCTAGGTGATCTTCAGAATCATCCTAAGACAATTCAAACGGAAGTGATTCAGTTCCTTAGCATGGAGCTGGTAGACTATCAAGGTTTGTCAGGCATTCACAATGAGGTCAGTACAAGAGCTCTGTAGACCTTCAATTTGGTAGTCAATCTAATACCTCTTCTCTTTCATACTTTTCTTTAGAGCCTCCCAAACACTGAGCTAGCTCTGGCAATGTATGCACCAGTCTCATTATCTATGTGTACATCCCTGTAAAGTACACTACCAAGGTAAGTGTACTTATCCACCACATTCAAATATTGAAAAAAAATGTGCTTATTTTTTGGTTTGATGTAGAAGTTTGAATAAATCTCCTTTTGTAGTTATTTGAAAATTTGGACTGGAGTCCGGGCCAAAACAAAACCCACAAAGTGGCTGGAGAGTCCTTTACCACTTGATTTCTTCACATAATCATCATAGGCAAATAAAAGGTAGTCCACACTTAGCCCCTCAAAAATGTGGAAAGAAGTCAGAGGTCAAGATAGGAATTTTCAGTATTGACACAACATATCTCTCTTCAATGAGACTTACTGAAAACGAAGCCAGTGATGAGTAACAAGGAAAATGGTCTCCAACAATTATCCAAATTGAGAAACACACTTAACATGAAGTTTGCTGAAATTACTTTGGGAGGATGGATGACTGTAATAAGCAATGAATGGGAAGGTACATGGATTCAAATGCTCTCTTACACTTATCCCTTTCCTCTCCAGGAAGAATGTTAGCTTGCTAAGGACAGAGATTCTTTTATTTCATTTTTTGTAGCTCTTGAGTCTAATACATTGCCTTGACCAGAGTGGGTGATTCATATGTTCTAGCTGGATTACATTGGATTAGATCGAATCATTATCGACCAGTTGCTGTACTCTTCTGGCTCACAGTTTTCTCATCTTTAAAATGGGAACAATATTACTTATACCATTTTACTTCAAGGTTTGTTGTACTTTTGGTAAACCTAAAACACTATACAAATGTAAACTATTATTATCATGTCCTCGTTGTTTTTTTATTAGAGTCAGGGTAGAAAGGGTTCTTGTAGAGGTCTCTAGCCTGCTATTATTCTTAGAGGTAATCTTCCATTCTCAATTTCACAGATAAATAATTACTTTTTTACTTGAATAAAAATACTAGGACACAAACTTATCAGATCTAGGCTCAATGAAAGCATTCACACAACAACTCTAGTAGCCTATAGAATGACAGAAATGACATATGTCTTATCAACTTACAGATCTCCAGCATTGACATCTGACCTACTGTGATAATCTAAAGACAACAGGTCCTTGTGATCTTCCCTGATGCTGGCCTCTTAAGACTTCTAGGCTTTTCTATTTGTCCTGAAGCTGACTGTTTTTCTGTGTGTTATCTACCTCAATTAGAGAGTTAACTTTTTGAGAGTGAGAAATATATGACATTTTCTTTTTGTATCTCCAGCACCTGGCACAGTGCTTAGAACACAGTGAGTGCTTAATAAATGAATTTTTTCATTCATCCATTCATCCTATTCCCACATTATTTTGATCTCCTTTATTAGATCTTTCTGTTTTATAAACTTTTTGTTCCCTGTTTTCTTGGAAAGTGAGTATTTGTTTTTATGATATGCCTTTAAAATGTTGTCCTCTAAAATAAGAGGAGGGATGGAGGTAAAGGGAAAGAGAAAAAAGAGAAGGGGCAGAGGAGAAAATAAGGCTCAACATTCTTTTTTTTTTTCATTGACTTGTTTATTTACTTTTAGTTTACAAGATTCCGTTCCACAATCCCTTGAGTTTCAAATTTTCTCTCCTCCCCCCCTTCCCGCCTCATGGTGGCACGCAATCATGTATAGGATCTGCAAATACTTTCATATTGTACAACAGTCTGGTTGTATAGAAGGGTTGTAATCAATGGAGTAAATGATGGGGAAAAAAGAAATAAAACCAAACATGAAAAAGAATGATAGCATGTATTGCTTCAGTCTCCATTTAAACTCTGGTCTTTCTAGATCTTTCTCTGAATGTAGATATCTCCTTCCATCCTAAGACTTGTAGAGTTGTCTTATAGCTGTGCGTTGCTGAGAAGAGTCCAGTTTATCAAGGTCGGTCGTCACATATATGATGTGTCTGTGATTGTGTACACATTTTTCCTGGTTCTGCTCTTCTCACTTAGCATCAATTTGTATAAGCCTCTCCAGGTAATTATGAAGTCCATCTCCTTCTCATTTCTTATATCACAATAGTATTCCATTACATTCATATACTACAACTTGTTCAGCCATTCCGCAATTGTTGGGCATCCCCTATATTTCCAGTTTTTTGCAACCACAAAGAGAGCTGAAATAAATATTTTTGTACATATGGGTCCTTTTCCCACTTCTATGATCTCTTTGGGATACAACCCCAAAAGTAGTATTCCTGGGTGAAAGGGTGTGCAATTATTTATAGCCCTTCGGCCATAGTTCCAGATTGCTCTCCAGAATGGTTGTATTGTATCATAGAGTCATTGGGCTTAGGGTTTTTGCCCTCTAGATTTGGAGTCAGGTTCAAATCCCAGCTTGCCGATTATTTATTACTTTTGTGAATTTAAGTCACTTAAATCTCTCCAGGTCTCAGATTCTTCCTTTGTCAAATGAAGGCATTGGTTGGACAGCTCCATGCTCCATTCTGGCTGCATATCTCCAATTCTATGACTGTCATTATTGTGTAGAAACCCTTGTGGCTTTAAGCAAATCATTTAACTCTATGAGTCTCTATTTAAGGCAATGAAACTATAAAAAGAATGTAGGTAAACTAGATGACCTCTAAACTTCCTCCCAGCTCTGAAGTCTTGGAAATATTGTAAGAACTCAGTGAATGCGGAATAACAAAGAGAAATTGATGATTAGCCTAGGAGGAAAATAATACCTTTGACCCATAAAAAGGTAAAAGCCTGCCAAGTTTTTCATTAGTGGTCCCCTTCCTCATCTTCCTTAATAATACCATTACCAAAAAAAAAATACAGAACTAATACAGTTGGTCATAATTTTACTTTCTGCTAATGTTCTTCCCCTTCAAAGTATGACTTTTCTTAGTTTTAGTCTAATTTCTCTCAAGCTTTACCTACTATCACAGCACAGTTTGAATGATTATCAATTTTTTTCTCTCCTGTCCTCTCCTGTCCTCTCCTCTCCTCTGTCCAGATCCATGATTCCATCTCTACAAAACTCTTGGTACAGAAAGTCCTTCCCCTAATAAAATGAGCACTTCTGGGACTTCAAGTCTTTGAAAGCAACCTGGGACATGGATAAGTTAGGTGATTTGTCCATTGTCACAGAGCTATTGAGGGTAAGAGGGAAGATATGAACCCTTGTTTTCCTGATTCCAAGGCTGGTCTGCTAACCTTTAGGCAATACTGCCTCTTCAATTTGAATTATATTTACTCAAGAGGGGAAAAACACACAGATTAACTCCGGTATTCCATAATTCGAAACTTCTAAGTATAATCAAAGATTTTACTCGGCAACAAGACTTGTTAACTGAGTCCATGGTTTCTCTCTCACTTTTGTGTAAGTGTTCTTTATAATAACTCTCTGGAGAAGCATGTGCCCAATGAATAATTCTGTAATAGATGCATTGGATGAAATCAAACATGTGAAGACATGCGAGGTGCAGATAAAACAAGGGTGAAAGGAAATGTGGCATGTTGGACTTGGAGAAACCTGGGCTCAAATCCCTTTTTGTAATTAGCTGCATGGCTACAGCCTAGTCATGTTAATTCTTCAGCCTCAGATTCTCCATCTGTAAAGATAATTAGACTGGTAGTGTCTCCTTCACAAAGTTGTGGTAGCACTCAAAGGTAGTGATGTCTGCAAAAATCACTTTCCACATGTTACAATGCTCTGTGAATGTCAGCTAGCTTTATTGCTGTAAGGATGGTGGAGCAATAGATGGACCCACTAAAGGAAATGGAACCAAAACAGCCCATTTGGACAAAGACAGATCTTGGTCCTTAGTGCTGGCATTCAGAAAAGCAATGAAGATCAAATCGCCCTGAACGCATGTCCAACTATGAACTTACAGTTTGCTAAATCTTTTTATATCATTGATATCACCTCAGCTTCCCAACAATTCCATAAAATTGTAAAGTGAAAGGGGGAGAATGAAGAGTATATCTACTCCTTTTATAGATGAGGAACCTGAGAGTGACTTATTCAAAGAAAGGGAACTTCTTGTCCAAATTTACATGGAAATCAATGGCAGTGATATGGTTTGAATACAAAGATCACAGGGGGCATCTATGTTAGAACTGGAAGAGACTTGAGAGGCTCTCAAGTTGAACCTTTCATTATCTACAGATAAGGAAACTAAAGCCCAGAGAAATGATGTGAATTGCCTAAGGTAATGAGAGAGGAAGTCACTTAGCCCAGTGGCCAGCACATAGTATGCCCTAATAAATGACTGTTGGATGCAACTGAACTCAATTGAACCTGGGTCCTCTACCATCAGATGGAGCTCTCTTTGTTCTCCCTACTCCAGAGCCATAACAAAGAGAAGCAAAATTCAGAAAATGGAATCTGATCCCCTTCACTGGCACATAGGAAAACCAGAGGCCCACTTGATTAGAGGCCAGCCAATGAATCTATACTCCTTCGTGTTGGCAAGTTGGGAATCATAGTAGACAGAGAACAGAACATGAAGTCAGAAAGACATGAGTTTGAATCCCTTCTCAGGCACCATAGTAGCTGTGGGACTCTGGGCAAGTCACTTAACCTGAGTTTCCTCATCTGTAAAAGGGGTCTAATAATAGCACTTACTTCAAAGGGTTATTGTGAGGATCAAATGAGATGGAATTAAAGGTTAGCTAGTACCTAACATTTGTGTAGTACTTGACATTTGCAATGCACTGTACTTAGATCTTCAGATTATTATTTTTATTGAGACTAGTGTATTCTATAATGTTATTGTGATGGTGGTGGTGACGATGACAAGGAGGAGGAGGAGGAAGAGGATGATGATAAAGACAATGATGAGGATGATGATGATGATGATGATGATGATAAGCAATGTATCTGTGCCTCCTAAGGAGCAGTAGCAAGAGGTAGTGGCTAGTGAGCCATCAAAGTCACAATTATCTGGGCTCAGGTCCAGCCTGTGACACATGATATCTATGTGACTTTGGGCAGATTCTTAACAGGACTGATTATCTATTTGACTTCATTTAAATGTTCCACACAGAGCTGAATGGTTCCAAGGCCTAGTTGTTGCTCATCTTCTTCAGTGAAAGTAGGACAACTAACTCTTTGATCTCTGGTCCAAGTGAGTATAACCTCAAAGGCTATTATTCATGTACAAACTGAATGTAAATGCTTTGGGCAGTTGCTGTGGATCAGTCTGCCTTCCACCTGCAGTGAGCATAACACCCTAAGCCCAAGTCTTACCTTCTGGATCATAATTGAAAACTGTCCCAGCATTTTAAATCCTCTGGCAAAATAGATTGAATTGTATCATGCAATGATCTGAGCAATAGAGAGTGGAATCATTTCCAAGGCAGACCCAAGAAACCTCAATAAAACTGCCACAGAAATTAAAATGGAATAGCCCATCCTAGGAAAATAAATATGCCATGAGGCTGTATGTATGGCTGGGCTTGAAGAGATTAATACATATTTCATAGGAAGTCATCAACCAGAAGATGTGTATGATCAACAGCCTTTCTAGGATGACATTTCCAGCAAAGATTTTTTTCCCTTATTTATTTAAAGCCTCTTGCCTCCCTCTCCCTCCAAACAAAATTCGTTCTGCTTGGTGGCTGGCTGACTTGTGGTTGCTTTTTACATTTAGAAATCTAAAAAAAAGACTTTATTGTCATGTTTGAAATAGGACTGATTTTGGAGAGAATGTCAACACTGTCTTTACAAAGAGAGCCTAAGCTCTTCTTTACAAGTGGTATCAACTTGTACGGTTCTTTTATTTGCCTGTGAGTTACATGACATTCATTTAAGTTAAGAGAGAGCTTCCCTAAGAATATGCTTCTCATTGGGCAAAAATGACACGACAGCAGTAGCTCCTCTCCTACTTAAAACCCAGTGTGATCTTCTTCAAGCTCGGGTATTATCACATCACCTCCCCTAGTCCATAGTTTCCAGTGGCTCCCTGGATGTAAATCCAGGCTCAGATATGAAATCCACCATTAGTTGTTAAAGCCCTTCCCAACCTGTTCCCTTCCTACTCTCCAGTCTTTATACTTTAGTCTGTTAATGTACCACAACCTAGCCATATTGACCCACTTGCAGTTCCTCAAACATAGCAGCCCATCTCCTACCTCTGTCTTTTCTCTAGGTGGCTGTCATGCCTGAATTCTCTGCCTCCTCACTTCTGCCACCTGGATTCCCCAGCTTCCTTCAAGACTCAGAGTAAATTTTGCCTCTGCAAGAGGCCTACAAATACTTGTTTACCCTCTGAAATTGTTGTTTTTGTTGTGGGGCTAGCTAGATGGCACGATGGATCGAGCACTGTGCTGGGAACCAGAAAGACTCATCTCCCTGAGTATAAATCTGGCCTCAGACCCTTACTAGCTATGTTACCCTGGGCAAGTCATTTAACCCTATTTGCCTCAGTTTCTTCATCTTTAAAATGAGACCAAATTGTACCTCCTACGAGAGGCCTTTTTCTGGTCTCCCCACCACCCGCTATTGTTTTCCTTCTGAGATTACCTTCCAATTACCCTGCATATGTGCTGTGTGGACATTTATATACATGTTTATCTCTCACTACAATGTGAACTCCTCAGAATCAGGTACTCCTTTTACCTCTCTTTGTATCTCTATTGCTTAACACCATACCTGGAACATGGTAGGCAGTTAATAAATGCTTGTTGACTGACTGACCAAGTGTGTGTATGGGAAATCCCTGGGTCCTAGAGGTGAAAGGAACCTCAGAAGGCATCTAGTTCAACCTATATTTAACCAAGAAGATGCTTTACAACATACCCAACAAAGCAATATGTGATCATCCAACCTTTGTTTGAGACCTTGGGAGAGGATAAATCTGCTCCCTCCCGAGGCAGTCTATTCTACCGTTGTGGTTCTTCAGTCTTATCTGACTCTTCATGATGCCATTTTGGGTTTTCTTGGCAAAGACATTGGAGTGGTTTGCCATTTCCTTCTCCATGCATCACTTCTAATCTATGGGGGTGGCATTTGGTTACATCAAGGTCAAATGTGCTTTCTGTAGCTTCCTACCAGTGTTTTTCAGTTCTGCACTCTGGGACCAGGTAGAAGAAGTCTTGTCCCTATTCTCCATGATTGCCTATCAACCATCAGCTTCCTAGGGCAGCTAGGTGGAAAGGGTACCAGAAGATTCATCTGTTTTCCTCAGTTTCCTCACCTGTAAGATGAACTGGAGAAGGAAATGACAAAACACTCCAGTATCTTTGCCAAGAAAACCCCAAATAGGGTCATGGAGAGTTGGACACAACTAAACAAAAAAAAAAAAAACCACCTGAGCAATGAATCAGCTTCCTTCCTGACTCCTGTACAGGTTTTCTCTTCTCCAGGCTAAACATCCACAGTTCACTCAACCTTATTTTTTGGGGACTCAATGGCTTTCACAATCCTGGATGTCTTTTTCTGTAAACTCCCTCACTTAGTGACCTTCCTAAATGGCACCCCACATTGTATACAATAATTCATATATGGTCTGATCAAGATGAAGTTCAGTGAGGTCATGACCTCCTGATAGAACAGGGTATTACTCTTCTCATAACGCAGCTAAAGATCACATTAGCTTTCTATGCTACCAAAGAAAACTGGTTTAATAAAAAACTTGGGATAATAAAAAAAAAGATGTCTAAGCCTTTGGGATGGCCTGCTTCATTTGAACATTATCCAACATAACCAAATGAAAGAATGAGGGCATTTCCCTTGAGCTGGCTGATTTTTAGTGAAATAGAGATTCATGTCTTATGCAAAAAACATTGTGAAACTCAAAATGATTCAAGATCGATAAGTAATGCATCATTATAGAATCTCTATATACATTTCATGGAGGTTAATGTAACAGTTTATCACTTTCAAAACAGTCATGAATATTGATTTTTCCCCTTACTCTAGCTGGCCTATTATTCATGATCCAAGCTTCTATTTCCCATCTCAAAGACAGTGAGTCAGGATAAAATGAAAGATCTGAAATAAAGGAAAACATGGCAGTTAGTGGCACCATGGTGAACCAGAAATGTACAAAGAAAGAGGATGGTGAAGAGAAGACTCATAGTTGGAAGAAAGAATGTAGCTATTTTTTAAAAGGAAGAAATGTAGTTATATGAGGAAAGACTTCATCTTATAAAGATATATAAATATATACAATACATATGTATATGAATATAGACACACGTAATATGCATACATATAAATATACATGCACACATATATGTATATGTGTGTGTATGTGTGTGTGTGTATATATATATATACATATATATATATATATATACATATAATATGAAGGCATATAAATACATGTGATAAATCCTTGCCACTGTTGAGTCTACAGGCCTTCTGTCGCTTCAGTTTCTTAATCTGGAACCATGTTTTCTAAGATCCTATTCTCTATCCTTTATGTCAAACTTCTCATCCAAGTTACAGAGTATTAAAGAATATGCTAATTTAATTTGGTTGGTAGATTCTTCTTGTGATTTTTCTACCTACTCAATTCTTTGTACTAGCTCCAATATCTTTAGCTAATTTTTGAATCTCAATTATCTTATGGTAACTATTTTTGATCATTCTTTGACATAAGACAATCCCTCTTGGGAACTTGTAGGTTCCCTTATTGCTCCTTACTTTCTAGGACTGGGCTCACACTACCCAAGCCCCCCCAGTAGCTGCAACTGTCAAAGCCCTTGTCTGGGGACTCAGCTTATGTCTAAAGAAAGGCCCATTGACCATCCAGAGACATCAGAAAAAAATGAAGCCCTTAATGAGTTTTGATGTCATAAAAATGGGCACTAGTTCAACGATCAAATTTTATTAGTAAATGATAAGGAAGAGTGGAGGGAGGAGGAGAGAAGAAGAAGAGAAGGGGACTCAACATACAACTCAGACAAATACGTACTAATATAGAGCAAAACTCCCATAAGGGAGGTGCTGCTTTGGGGAGCACAGAGCTATGGGTCTATTAGCTGGGAAGACTTGTTCTCATGGGAGTGTACCTGGGGAGAGATGATGGGCTCCAAAGTATCCTTCTGAGAGTGGGATACTTAAACCCTGATTTTGGTGGCCTCGTGGAGCTGGCCAATTTGCATGTCAAAGTTCAAGGCCAATAGGGGACTTGAGGGGGTATACAAGCTATTTTAAAGTGGAAAAATGGGAATTCAGGGGAGAATTTTAAGTGTGTTTATACAATAAAGGCACTATAGTATAGTGGACATTGTTGGACTTAGTGTCAGGAAATCCTCGGAGCTAATCTCATCTCTGATAACTATCTCAATGATAGTCATTAGATGCCTCTGAGCTTTAGTGCACCAGATGGCTGATCTCACTGCTACTTGGAAATCATGGTAGCCAATTTGGAGCCACAATTTAGAATTCTGGAGATGCTTTCCTTTCCTTTATGAAGCATCATCCTTCGGTAATCCTTATTCTTCTGAGCTCTATCATTTTAAGCCTCTCTGTCCCCCTGCAGGGTCTCTGTTTTGCTCCCTGGGGAGCTCAGTATTTAGATGAATACTTCCATGGCCCCTTTCTGTGTTAGGGGGAAAAATCGCTCAGGAAGAGAATTACTTTATTCTTTCATACCTGTCTCTTCAGATTTTCTTTTATAAGGGCAAGCCTACACATGTTTACTTAGCGGCATGAATATCATTAATTTGCAGGTGATAAATACATCTTCTCCCTTCAGCACTTGGGTATTTTGTCAAAATAAATATAACTGCTAGACTGTGAGATGTTAGTTAGAAATTTGAATATTAAGGCTGGGAAAGAGGGCTTAGATCGTCCTGTTTGCTGCCCTGGACTGAGATAGATTTTTCTCTATCCCAAACCCTTTTAGGTTTTCTCTCATTGGATGGGCAACACAGAAAACTTCTGAATGTCTTGTTTTTCAGAATTTGTATCTAAATATATGTGCATCAAATTCAGGCTCATTTGTTATTAGTAAATTGCATTTGGAAGACTTGAAGTAGGATTTCTCCCCCTTGTGATTATGTATTCCAGGCAAGAAAGGAAAGATGTTTCTAGGTCACTGACAGAAGGAACAGTGACTAATTTCATTCTAGTGATCACAGAGAGGATAGGAATGTTTGCCCTGCAGTAGGTCTTTCGATCACATTGATACACAGAAAATTCCTACTGACTGCCTTGGGCTAAATTGGAACATAGAGAAAGACTGATCTTGCGGGCATTCTATTGGAGGCACTCCTGTATTTGTACCCTGCTTGAGAGGGCTTTCCAGATGTCCCCACTCACTGATGCCTGTAGGTGTCCCCTTCACTCCCACCATCACCACCATCCACATATATGCATAAACACACCATAATATCCACCCAGATCTGACTTCCCTCATAGTACTCCCAGTACCAAAACTTACCTGTCCTGTACCTCATTTCCTCAGGCTCAACTTTCTGTTCCTTAAGAAGACAAAGAAGTGATTTGGTCAACTATCCTATATTACAGTCACAATGGGCATTAAAGTGTTAATGGATAACTTGGGTAAAAGGAAAAGGTCTCTCTGGATTCTATATTTCATCTGAAGAATGATGGTGGAAATTCTGGGTACCATGGTAGGGTGGCAAGGGAAATTTTTTTTTTTGATAGAGGACCTTTCAGGCCACTGCAAGCCTTGATAATTATCATTCTATTCAGTCAGTATACTGCAGCAGAGAGAGTTAGGGCTTTGGAATCAGGGGACCTTGATTCAAAATCTGACTAGTACTGAATACCTGTGGCACCTTGGGCAAATCATTTACTTATCTCTAGCTCTCAGTTTTGTTATCATTAAAATGAAGGATTAAAATTGATGGTCTTGGAATCTGTGATCCTATATGCAAAGGGCTATGCTAGATGATATAGAATCAAAGATAAATATGTTATAGTCCCTGCTCTCAAGCAGAGACGCATAATCTTGGGAGAGAGGACAAGTACACTAATAACAGATAAAAGAGAATGTGAGATAAATGTGAAGGAGAGATCTGGGTAGAATGTTACAAGGCATAAGACAAGGGGTTACTTTCAGTTGAGAGTGTTAAGGAGGGAAAGGTCAGGAATGCTTCTTGGGGAAGGTGACCCTTGAGATTGCTCTTGGAGAGGGTTAGGGGCTTCAACAAGTGAAGCTGAGACAAAGCCAATTCTAGGCATAGTAGGGGGGCAATTTTATCAAGAGAATATAGATGGCTCACTGACGGACAAAACTAGGGAATGGAGAATAGTCTCCTTTGGCTGAAATAGAGACTATATGAAAGGCAATAACATGAAGAAATGCTGTCTAGGCACATTGGAGACATACCACAAAAGGCCTTCAGCTTGAAACTCAGAAGGTAATATGACATTAGATGGACAATGGGAAGTCTCTAAATGTTTTGGGGAGGAGAATGAATGTAGTCACAAAGAGGGAGTAGAAGGGGGTGCCTGATTTGAAAGGGAAGGTGATAGGGCCTCAAATAAAAGGAGAAAGGCACAAAGAGAGGGAAGAGAAGTCATAGAACTAGATGTGAGGGAAGGAAAGAAGGAGAGGAAGAAATATAGAAGAAAGGCTCAAGAAGAATAACCTGGTAAGTCATAGTTTAAAAAAAAAGGTTGATAAGACAGGGACAGAGCTACTAAGAGAAGGAAAAAGAAGTTGGGTGTGGCCATCAAGGTGCTAAAGAGATGACAAGAAGAACAACTCCAGAACTGAAGACTTTCTCACAAGGGGTTCTGCAGAAGAGGCGCTAGCATGAACTGCAGGGACTGAAGACCTAGCTTCCAGCAACTGTGATGAGTAAGGGAAATTTCAAGACAACCTAGATAGTGTGTATTTTTCCACAGCCACGTAACTGATGTGTATGTTCAAAGTACTAGGTACTCTCCTATCTACAAGGAAGGCTATTTCTCCACTTTTAATGTATCAAGGAGAATAAAGCATTTCTTAAAGGAAGAAAATGAGTCCTAGTGTGAAAATATTGAAGAGGGAAGGGAACAAGCATTATTAAATATGAACTCTTTATGAGGCACAGTAGTAAGTGCTTTACTAATGTGCCATTTGATCCTTACAACAACCCCGTGAGCCAGATGCTGTAGCCCTCATCTTAACAATTAGGGAAACTGAGAACTAGAGAGGCCAAGCAGCTTGCTATGTTCACAGAGCTAGTTATTGTTTTAGGTTGATTTTGAACTCGGATCTTTTTGACTTGGGGCCAGCGCCTATCTGCTCTGCCACTTAGCTGCCTTTTGCTGAAGAAGTGTAATCCTAACTAGTGTTAGGATGATAGAAAAATGACATAGAGGAAAAGGGAACAATGAAAACTTGAAGCATGAAGCTATTCTCAAAGAAGAGGGAGCAGCTGCTTGTCCTTTAAAGAATGATGATCTAGGCCCACAGTTGCTTCCAGAGGCAAAGACAGAAGGAACCACTGGTAATGGTTGGCACATTGGGCAGCTATCTGTCAAGCAACAAGCAGCAATGAAAAGGTATACTCTCTTCCTGGGGCATGTATCCAAGATGTAACAAGAGACTATTTCAAGACTTAACAAAACAAATGATAGCTAACCATTTCTGGAAATTCCCATGAGCACAGATAATATTGCCTAGAAACATACAAAGCATTACTAAAGGTTACTAAGGCTTGAGCAAGAAATTGAAGCCATTAGGGGCATGAATGGAGTAATCCATCATGGCTGCTTATTAAACGCAATGAATTCAGAAGGGAAGGACAGATTTGATTAAATAAATGGTGCCTGAAAACGGTATTTGAATTTGGGAACCATGGCTTAAAATAAGGATAGACTGGAAAAAAATATGGATCTTCCCAGTGTGGTAGGAGCAAAAACCTAAACGGGGTAGGGAATCTGTGGCCTCAAGGTCACATGTGTCCCTCTAAGTCCTCAAGTTTGGATTCTGTCAAAAGACTGTCTGAGGAGAGTGCCACATGTGGTCTTGAGGTTACAGGTTCCCCATCCCTGGTAACTAACCTCTCTCCCTACTCATGCAAGTAAGATTACTTTTTCCTTAAGAAAAATTGAGACATTGCTTAAACTTTGGTTGGCTCAGGGGTCTAAAGGCTCAATCTGTAGATGTCACTTTTGCATTTCCTGTGTACAAGGCAGACATGAGGAAATCCAGGGTTAGTCTGATACTTGGCTAGTGGATCACAATGGGGTAACTCAAGCAAGGAAGTTTCACTCAAATAAATCAACTCAATTCCTACTCTTGCTGAATATCTTTCTTCTGCCATGGCTAAGTAAATACCTTTTTTGTCAAGTGTTGAATAACAAGTGTCTCATTTCATTCCAATACTAAATCTCGACTTCCTGAGAATTGGTATGAGTCAGGATCAACCCAGACACTTGAAGTTCTGAAAATATGACCAAAAGGGATTGCAGTGGAAAAGGAAGATGGAGAGAAATCATTGCCTCTATGTAGCCACTACAACATATGCCATACAGTGTAGCTAAAATGTTGAAAGAAAAGCATTAGTCACAGTCGGAAGTTCAGAGGAGACAAAAATCCAATAATGCAACAATAGAATCCCACTGCCTATACCTAAATACATATAATCTGGATAATGAACAAAATGAATGAATGAGACTGGAACAAGAAGGGAAATTGAGCTCACATCCTCAGTGCTTAGCACCATGCTTGACTCATGGTAAATGTTTTTGGACTTGTTTACCCATGGGCATCCCAGAGGCTTTACTGGATGAGGACATGTTGTTAAAATGGCTCTACATGTGAGAAAATTGAGGGGATTAGAATAGCAAGCAGTAGAGGGAATTGAGTGAACTGAAATGAAACACAACAGAATTATACACACATATGTATATATGTATATATACATATATATACACACACAGATATCTATACATATACATAGGTGTATGTGTGTGTGTGTATATATATATATGTGTGTATATATATATATATATATATACGCATATGTGTGTATACACACACATTTTATCCAAAAGGAACAGAATATGTAACTAGGAGAACCAAGTCAGTAGCATTGTAATTTAAGACTCTATCAAGAAATAGTATACATACACATATATTCTCTGAAACATCCACTACATCTTTGAATATGTGATAAAGAAGAAATAAAATACCTAACATATAATTTCTTCCTATTGCATATTATTCCAGGATCTATAATTCTGATCCTATGAAAAAGTAAAAGATGAAAAACCTCATCAGCAGCATCTTTCCTGCTTGCATTTAGAGTAAGATAAGAGAAAGGTGATATTATTATAAAGTCTAAGAGTCCAAATTGGAGAGGGTGGTGAAGTCCTCCAGATTCTTCCCTTTTGTGGATGATTTTATGGTGGTTATAGAAAGGCCCAGAGCACTACAGAAGTTTCTAAATGTGACCACTAAAACAATTCAATCTAACTCTCCTTATAGGTAAAACGAGGTAGATAAAGAATACCTATTGCCCAGATGTTGATAAAGAGTTGAGTAGAGAATCTATCGAGGTGGTCCATGAGGCTATTTCTGGGACAGACATTGAGCATGAACAATGAGCTGGGTCCAGAACTGAACTGGAGGGGAAAGGGGGGATAGTTTGCCTTTAGAGCATTTTAATGACTACAAGTCGCTAATTGAAAGAAAACCCTTTTAACATCAATATTCTCCAGATTATATTGTATGGTATTAAATCATGAAACACCACCATCTTTAAAGAAGTGAAATGTAGAATCACATAAGAGGCAAACAAGCAAGGCTCAAATAGCAGGGAGGAAATTATAGACCTTTAATAAATCAGATTGTATTTTCTTCAGTTTTCTAAAATGTCAAGAGCAAGAAAAGGTTATGAGGTTCATAATGGAATAACTCATTCAGATCTCCATCTAGTTTCTTTATATTTAAGCTTGAGGTGCTTACTTAGTATTTCACTAAGGTCAGGCCCATCCATAGGTTAAAGTCACTGGGATGATTCTATAAAAAACCATTTACATGAGCAAAGAGAAAAGTCCTTCAATGGCTATATATCAGATACAGTGCCACCCCATGTGACACCCACATTCATTTCTTTCTCTCTGGGCTGGCTAACATCAATCTACATTTACACCGACAATACTAGAGAGGTTACTGGGGAGGGGTATCAAGGCTGCCATACTATTTCAAGTCAATTCTCAGGATCCTAAGGGTAATGCTTGCTGTGCGGAAAAGAAGCACAATTATAGTTTCTGAGCCTCCATCAGTGTACTTCCCATTTACACAAATTAATCACAGTGATACTTTTAAGCTTCCAAACATGTTCTGAAAGAAAAGACAAAAGCAAAAATAATCATATCATAGCACTTGTTAGAGAAATGTAAAAACAAGAATAATAAAAATAATTATACACCCATAAATCTGGGTCATATTCTCCCACCAATGTACATAGTGTCTATTGGGGGCGTGTGTGAATGGACATAAATTTACAAAAACATAACAGTGAGGCACATGAGTAGGGAAAGCTATGTCCGTGAAAAAGTTCATGGCTCTGGATTGTAGGTGGTGTCTCAATATTGGTGGTCTCTTTAGGAAACGGTCTTCACCATTCATCACCTGGTGGGACAGATCTCTTATCTCTGAACCTCCTGGTCTTTTGCTGAATAAAGCTCCTTCTTTGCTACTTTTGCTCTGAAGTAGGATTAAGCTCTCCTAGTTCATCAAAACCCTTAAGCCTGGGATATGCAGAGTTGCTTTGGTCCATTCCTTTGGCTAGGCACTAAGGCTAGGCACAAAAATTATGACAATTTTGAAAGTGAAAAGTAGTTACCTTTAATCCTAAGATTTGCAAAACTACTCAGATGTTACTTTCTATAATCTTTGAAGGGCTTTCTCTTCTTGAGGTATAGAGAGTAATAAAGGGCAAAATATGTAAAACCTTTGAGGAGTTTCCCCTCTTTTGTGTTGTAGATAACTAGAGAGCAAAGCAATCTTTCCTCCAAGCCAGCTTTTTACCCCAGCAGATGATTCTCCTTTCTCCCAATCAGCTCTTTCAAATAACGATTTCCTCCAAACAGTGTTTCATATTTTTCTTCTGATAGCTTGGCTTCTGGGATCAGCTTCTCTTGGTTTCTCTGATCTCTTTTCTGTAGTCAGCTTCAGTCGTTGAATCTTGATCTGGTTTCTGATGTCATAGCGCCTCAAATCAGTGCCTTTTCATGCTTTGTTAGGATGAGAAATGCAAAAATGTCAAACTATTCAATAGTTACCCAAAAGTTCTAATAACCAGAATTTCCCAGCTATCAACCTCAAAACCCCATGAAATGATCACAGATAAATTAGCTGTTGGGAAATAAGACACATTACCTATCTTTGTCTTGAGTTCATCCTTTTCCTTGGGGGTAGGGGTGGGGGCTTTCTCTTAGGTCATCTCAGAATTGCCTGTATATCTCCCAAGAACTTTTCTCTTAAAAGCTATTTTTTCTTATTCTTTCTCACACAAATCTTTTTTTTTTCCTGTGCCACATTCAATTAAAAAATTCGAATAAGCAACCAGCACCATTTTACACTCGCATCCCCAGCACCTCACACAATAGTAGAAGCTTAAAAATACAATAGACTTAAGGCAGAGTCCAAAAGTACCAAATCACAACAAATAATACCTTCAGAGGGACTTTAACAAATTCACTTAAAAAGTAATACTTTTGCCGAATAGTCATTTACTTGGCTGTGCATTTACCTCACTGGTGAGTATCACACTGGAGCCAATAACGGTGATTAACTCTCCCACAAGTCTCAAGAAATCATTTTTCATAGCATATGACTCCTTAAAGAACAAATTCATTTAAATATTTGTATTCATCTTTTTCTATTATTAGCATGAAAATGTTCTACTGGAGAGATAACACCCTTAGGTGGACATTTATTCCCAAAGACTCGCTATATTATTCAAATCCAATATAAGTGCACTTTTAAAAATTGAAATTAAAGAAGCAGGGACTCAGTTCACTTTAGGGCTTTGCTACTCATTAACTCTAAGAAGACTCAAGGGTCATAGTTTTCCTCCATAAAGTTGAAGAAGAAAACTCTCTTGTAAAACTCAACCGAGAGCTAGGACCCAGTGGGTTAAGTTCTTTCCAATCCCAAACAACCCAACCAACACTTATTAAGTACCAACGATGGGCAAGGCACTAAGGATGCAAAAACAAAATTAAAAGTGGCTATTCTCATTCTAGTTGGGGGATACAACTTGTCTTTGGTCATAAATTCATACCACATTAAATAGCTCTATCTCTCTCAAAAGATTTGGCTTTTCTACAACTGCAAAAGTTTTCATCACTCTCACAAAATACCTCATCAAGCATATTAAATGCTATCTACAAATGCAATCATACAATCAATTAAAATTTTTCTAGGTCTCAGAGGAGAAACAGCATATATGGTATCACAGAAATAACATTCACCTGGGAATCAGAAGACCTGAATGATTCCTTACTCACCTGCCATTAACTAGTTGGGTTACCTTAGACAAGTCACTTAGCACTTCAGGTGTGACTGTTAAAGTAATAGCTTGGACCAGATGATTCTCAAGGTGCCTCCATAGCTCTAGCATTCTATGTTTGTTTTTAATGACTGTGGCTATGAAATTTTCATGCAACTACAATTGGAGTATATCTTTGTATATTTATGGTATGTCAAATTTGTCATTATCTCATTGATTACCTGCATATCTGGAATGTGACACTTCACATTATCAATTTTGTGGGTTAATACGGAAAACTCAAGGTAAATGTCACAACATGTACTATACAAAAATGACATTGTTTGACCGGGAAAGTGCTTGTACCCAAAGGTCAATGTCTCTTTCAACAGTTCCTTAATTGAAATGACCCAAGTAGGTGAATCCAGTAAACATTCATCCAAAGAGTCATCTACAGAAGGAACCTCTGAAATGTTGAAACCTTCTATAATGTTAGATCTCCCACATGCACAGAGCCACTTTTCCTGAGCGATTTCTTCCCACAACATTGCTGAACTCTCAAGCTCTTTACATTCACTTACACAGGTGGATCTAACTCGATTCATATTATTGTTGTCTATTTGCTTTTTTAATGTCAGTCTCCATGCTACCTCCCTGACTACTCCAACAAACTGACAGTTTTCCTGCTCCAGTTCTGACTTGTATACCAAGGTCTAGTTTCCGGGGCAACGACTTCTAACACTATTGATGTTGCCCACGGTATAGTTAGTAATTGTACCAAGCTGTGGATTCTCAACAGCTATTCACCTTTGACCAGCCTTCTTCTCCCTTGATAGTGCATTTCACAGAATCACAGAATTTGAGAATTAGAAAATATCTCAGTGGCAATCTAATCAAACCCACACACAAAGGAATTCCCACTACAGCATATCCACCTGTGGTCTGACAGCCTCTCTTTGAAGATGTCCTCTGGTCGTTCTTCTATAACCAGTACTTGGAATTCCATGCCCTACCATGTCTGTCTTTTGAAATCCTAGCCATTTTTAAAGCCTAGATCAAATTCTGTACCCTCCTTGGAGCCCAATAGGATGCCCCAGGTCAATTAGAATGTTTCTCCCTCTCTTATCTTGCAATGTACTTGGTTTGTAGCTTTTTTACTGTGGAACCATGGATCATTTTGTATTATAACTATTTTTTTTTGCAAGGGTTACAGTTCTCTCCTAGATAATAAACTCCCTGAGGGCAAAAATCGGTACTCACTTAATCTTTGTAACTCTGGCAGAACCAAGAACAGTACAGAGTACATAATTGATTCTTAACAAATGCTTGTTGAAGTTGACAGCTCGAACAACAACAACAACTGAGTGCCGTGGGACTTCATAACATACTTGCTCATGAAGAAATCAGAAATTGCATTTCTTTACTTTCTCTATAGAGGTTGGGGATGATGAGTTTGGAGCATTGCTTATCCTCTTAGACCTGATTGCTGTGTGATTTTTGTTGAACTTCTTTCCCCCTTTTTCATTTGGGTTGCCCGTTATAAGGCAAGAAGGGACACACACACACACACACACACACACACACACACACACACACACGAAAGCTAAGTAGTAAAAGAAAAGATCTTTTTTTTTAAAAGGAGAGCTCATCAGAAATGGGTATTCCTGGACAGTTTGGTGTAAAAATAAAAGTTATAGTGGTAGTAAAACCTGGAAACCAAGTAGATGCCTATCAATTCAAGAAGAGTAGATAAATTGTTCATAAATGTAAGGGAATATTACTAAGCTCTACAAAATAACAAATATTATGAACATAGAGAAGGATGAAAATTCTTGACAAAATTGCTATAAAGTAAAGGAAAAGTCAGGAAAATAACATATGCAATGATTACAACAATATAGATGGAAAAATAACTACAAATAGTTAAAGATGAATGTTGCAAAATTATACAGAGAAAATGGTGCCTCAAAGAAGAAATATGAGAGGATGCCTTCCCCTACCCCATTTTCAGAAGAAGGTTGTAGTCACAGGCATGGAACATTACATATATTCATAGATTTTTTCGATGTGTTAAGCAATTTTTCTGATTGTTCTTTTCCTTTATTCTTTTTTTTTTTTGAGGCAGTTGGGGTTAAGTGACTTGCCCAGGGTCACACGGTTAGTAAATGTCTGAGACCGGATTTTAACTTAAGTCCTCCTAACTGCAATGTCAGTGCTTTATCCACTGTACCATCTAGCTGCTCCTTCTTTATTCTTTAAGAAGAGAACAAGCAAAAGAAATCCTTCATTTTCCATGAGATGGCTCTCTGAGAAGAGGTAGGGAAGTGATACAGGGGAAAATACAATGTTAAAAAGTATAAACACAATTAAAAAAAATAAAGGGCATTAATGGAAGGGTGAGGGGGTTGTAATTAGGAAATATGTAATGATATAAAATATATTTTAACATTATTTTTATTCAATATATTTAATTTAAAAAATTTTGGTTCATTTCTATGTACTCCTAATTTTAACTAACTAAAATCATTTTGAGGAATCGCAAGATTTTCTTGAAACAAAAAGATATTGTTTTAACGCCGAGATTCTTCTGGTAAAGTTTTTTTGACTGTGAATCATGTAACACTACAGCCTCTGAAGAACTGAAATTGAGGGTCACACAAAGAGCAATGGAGAAGCTCAAGGTGGGTCTGAACAGAGTGAGAAACATTACAAATGAGAAATCATATGAAAGAAATAGAGTGAAGGACTCTCACATTGTCTCTTAGAATTCATACCAACTCAAAAAAATTGGAGAAAGACTTGTACCATGTTGGATATCACTGCTTAGTGAGTTTATGGCAAATAAGAGTCACATGAGGTGGGTGAACATCAATGGGAAGAATTCAGTATCATTGGAGAAAATATTTGCATTAATGAGAGCACGAATTTCATAGAGTATTAGAATAATAAGCAATTTCTGGTTCTATGTTCTTTACAACATGGCCTAACTTTGCTTCCCAGCTTTATTATGCATTACTCCCCTAGTTCAGTCAATCTGGTCTTCTTGCTGCTTCTCACCTGTAACAACTTCAATTTCCATGCATTTCACTGGTTGTCCCCCTTTCCTGGAATGCACCATTTTCTCATCTCCACCTTTTAGGTTCCCAGGTTTCCTTTCATATTCAACTCACGCATCACCTTCTTCATGAATCTTTTCCTGATTCCCTCAGCCACCAGTATCTGCCCTTCCAAAACAACCTTGCTTTTATTTCATATATATCTTGTTTCATCTTACAGTTGCACATATTGTGTCTGCCATTAGAATATAAGTTATTGAGAAAAGGCACTGTTTTTCTTTGGTCTTTGTATCTCAAGAACCTAACTTGATGGGTGAATTGATGAAGGTGAAAACAGCTTTTAAACTGAGCAAATCCACAACAAAACAAACTTTGGCCGTGCTTTTAGTCATTACCTCAATATTTCTACTCGAAGTCATGATGTCCACAAGAGATATCATTTTCATGAATTTTGCCATATAACAGGTCATAAGAGTAACATGAAATAGTTTTTATTATCTAATATATATTTTCAACATACCTTTGACTGAGGTAGGTAAATATCTATTCTTTTAAAAATTCAGACATCCCAAGTTTCTTAAATATTACATAGAATTATGTCAAAATCTTTAGCATAATTCATTCTGTAGCTCTTGTGATAGAAAAGAAAAACCTCTAATGCTATTCAGATATTGAGAAATCCACTTAAGAAAGGAACCAACTTCTATGAAAAAAGGAAGTTTGGGCTTGAAAAATTGAAATATAGTTCTCATTGAATTCACTTTAAAAGTTTTCCCCGTAGCCTTTTGATTCAAATAAAAGAAGGCATTTATATAATTAAACAGTTAAATATTGTTTTTTAAAACACTTTTATTTTTTGCTTTTTTGGGGGGGGAGGGGTGTTAAGTGACTTGTCCAAGGTCACATGGATAGTAAGTGTTAAGTGTCTGAGGCCAGATTTGAACTCAAGTCCTCCTGACTTCAGGGTCAGTGCTTTATTCACTGCGCCACCTAGCCACCCCTAAAATACTATTTTTAAATATTGTTTTTAATACAGATTTTAAAATACTGCCTTAAGATTTTATTTTTGTAAACAGATTTTTAAAATAGAACACAAATATTTATATACCCCCCCTAAAAAAGCTCAGAGTATTTTATTGTTTAGACCTTTATCATATTTTGCTTTATAATAGTTTGTAATGACAGGGTCACCATCCAAAGAATGAACCAACTAACAATAGTGGACATAAGTAGCAGGCAGCTTAATACAAACAGCGGCTTGCGTGTAAGCAGTAATAGGAGTTGAGTATCAAGGGAAATAATCAGGAACGGAGGTAGGTCAATCAAGTGGTAAAAGAAAAGGGGAAGGTGGGTAGTAAAAACAACAGCCCTCTGTTTGCTTCATATAATTTAAAAAATCATAGTAAAGCTAACATGAGAGGAACATATGATACATAGACTTTTTTTGCTTTTTACAACTATTTTTTAATTTTGGGTAATTCTACTGCTTGGTGATTCTATGCAAGTTAAGCCGATGGATGGGCATCTAAATAATGAAATTTCAGCTATACAAATGGAATTAATATCATTAACACCAATGACAACTGATGACTATATAGTACTTTAAGGTCTGCACAACATTGCACTCACCACACTGCCACACTAGAAGCTTACAACAACCTTGCAAAAGATATACTGCAACTCAGGACAATTGAGAGAGTGGAAATGTTTTCCCCTACCTGTGGTTCTCAACCTTCCTAATGCCACGACCCTTTAATACAGTTCCTCATGTTGTGGTGACCCCCAACCAAAAAATTATTTTCGCTGCTGCTACTGTTATGCATCGTAATGTAAATATCTGATATGCAGGATGTATTTTCATTGTTACAAATTGAACAAAATCCACAGATTGAGAACCACTGCCTTACACTGACAGAATTTCAGAGTGACAATGTAGCCAAAAAATACCACGAAGAAACTTAAGAAACAACTACATGGATAGTGTACTGCACTCTTAGCTTTACTAATATTTCATGTTTATCACTATCACAAAATGGAAAGAACCATGAGACAGTTGGGTGATGCAGTGGACAGAACACCAGGCTTGGAGTCAGGAAGACCTGAGTTCAAATTTGGCCTCAGACACTTACGAGCTGTGTGACCTTGGGAAAGTCACTTACCCTCCTACACTAAATAAGGATAATAATAGCACTTATCTTTCAGCGTTATTGTAAGGATCAAATGAAATAATATTTGTCAAGTGCTTAGCACATTCCCCGACATATTGTAGACACTATTTCCCTTTCCCCCAATTCCCCTCTCTGTGCCTGAATTTTTGTACTTGGAAAATGGAAATAATAATAGAATTTTCCTTAAAGGGTTTTCATGAGGATTAGATTTGCAAACCTTAAAGCTCTCTATAAATACATGAATACTAAATGTTACTTAATATCAGAGGACTTGGGTTCAAATCCTAGCTTTTCTTTTTTAAACTTCCTTTCCTATGTGAACTTAAACAATGTGTTTTTCCTTGGGCTTTTGTTTCCTCATTTATAAAATAAAGGAGTCAGACTGGATGACTTCCAAGCACTTCTAAATTTAGGATCCTATGACCTAACCCCTTTCACTCCCCCGCAGACAAACACTAATTTCTTTAAGACTGAATATATTTGGGTTTCACAGCTGTGACTATGAGCTATTTTGCACAGTTATCTTTCCAAGAATTAATTTGTCCCCTCAATTAAAATGAGGTAATTAAAAACATTTTAAATACCCTTAGCCAACAATATGGACTTTTAAAAAATCCTTCAACAAGATAGTCGTCCCACTACACAAATATAACCTATATCAAATTGCTTGCCTTCTCAATAAGGGAGATGGGGAGGCAGGGAAAGAATTTGGAACACAAAATTTTAAAAACAAATGTTGAAAATTGTCTTTACATGTAAGTGGGAAAAATAAAATGCTAAGCAGAAATTTTAAAAGATAGTCTTTCCAGATTGGCAACATCTGGAGCCTGTTTACACAACCTGTTTGGTTGAGTCCTTGTGGACGTAACCTGTTTACCCAAGTGGATTTGTGGATAGGTGTCAGATTTTGATGGGAAGAAAGCAAATATCAGCAGAATGTCAGAATGTGCTAGGAAAGTGTATGAGCCATGGGGGATGTTTTCTACAGAATATTGAGCAGAAGACTTTCAATAACTAAGAGAATCTTAGATTATTCAGGTATTGGGAAATTGAATACGATCATCCTGATTTTTTTCTTTCCATTCAAAGCATAATAATATTCATCATTGGTCTTTTATTTCAGAGAAGGAAAATGGACTATTTTAGATTAAAATCTAGTTTCATTTTGTGGTTTACATCCCCATCAGTGCCCCCATCATTTCCTTAGCCCAGCAGCAGCAACCCAAGTGAGATACAGTTCTATTTTTGAGAGGTAAATGAACTGGTTGAATTTCAGAAGTAAAAATGCACACAGCTTGATATGATGAAAAAAGATGCCATAACCACAGAATTAATCTACAATGCAAACAGGAGGCATGATGTTGGAGTAGAGTCTAGGTTTCAATTCAGACTAAGCCCTGCTGAAAGAGTAGACAAATAGCAAACCAAAGAACATTTGGAGAGAGCTTGGAAAAGCTGTTGACACTTCCCCAGTCCAGTTATATGCCTGTTCAGGAATACTAATATCAACCTCTGGGGTGGCGGTGGGGTTCAGCATAGTATGTACTTAACAAATGTTTCCTGAATTTAATTAAATCAGGTTTGATTCCTACACTGGGCTTGATACTTGTTGCCCCATAATAAACACCTTAATGTGTGTTATCAGTTCAGATATCTTCCATAAATATGCAACTGGTACCATAATATTTTTGAAACTTTTAATATGAAGGTAGATACGAAAGATAGATTTATTATCTGACTTGATTTTTCGGTCCATATTAAATTTTAATGTTCTGGGCAATTCCCAGCATAGAAAATTTCTCTCCTAATGCTCATCAACAACTGGTTTGTAACTTAAAATCTCAGAGAGTCCATATGACGTCTAGAATAAAATATAAAGTCCTCTCTTTGGCTTTTAAGACCCTTTGTAATCTGGACCCTCCCTACCTTTCTGGTCTTCTTAGACTTTATTCACCTCCATGAACTCTGCCTTCTAGTTACATGCTCTTCCTTGCCATTCCTATTAGACGACACTATCTCCTGAATCTGTTCAATTTCACTGGCCATCTCCCATGCCTGGAATTCTCTTCCTGTTTCTGCCTCATTGTGTCTATGACTTTCTTCAAATCTCATCTAGTAGCCCACATTCTTGAAGAAACATTTTTCCAAATTTACTTTAAAACTAGTGCCTTTCCTCTTTGATTTGGCCTATAAATGCCTTGTTTGCACATAATTATTTACATTTTGCCTCCCCCCCATTAAATTACAAGCTTCTTGAGAATAGGAACTGCTTTTGCTTTTCTTTGTACCTCGAGAGCTTAGCACATTGCATGGCACATAGTAGGCATTTATTAAGTGCTTCTTGACTTGACTTGATCTGGAAAAAAAAACTGAGAAGTTAGGTAACTTTTCTGTGGACATGCAGGATACTGCAGGACTACAGACCAAGTCCTGATACAGGGAAGAGTTAAAAAAAAAAAAGGGGGGTAAGTAGGTGGCACAGTAAATAGCGTGTTGAGCCTGGAGTCAGGAAGACTTATCTTCCTGAATTCAAATCTGGCCTCAGACACTTCTGTGACCCCAGGCATGTGACTTAACTTGTCACTATTTGCCTCAGTTTCCTCATATGCAAAATGAGCTGTAGAAAGCAATGGCAACTGTATCTGTGCCAAAAAAAACCCAACCCAGACACAACTGAAAATAACTGAAAAGAAACAAAATACAAAAGAAAACAACAAAAGAACTCAGGAGAGTGCCAGCAAACTAAAAGAGAAGGAACTGGGTTCAGAGGGACTTGGTTCAGATGCATAGAAGCAAACAACTTGACAAAAACTAAGCGCCAATTAAAAGAAAGTGAATTCTATATACTTTGTATATTATAATGTACTATGTCCGTGGAAGAACACAGAAATATAATTATGATGTAAATGGATGAAAGAGAATGTAAATGGATCCTAATAAAAGAAAAAGGAATAGAGAAATGAAAACAAAACCCCAAATTTGTTAAATACAAGGAAAAATGTAAATAGAGTTACAAAACATTCTTTACAGAAACAAAAGGTGATGAAATAACTGGAAACATATTCACTGATTATAGTTGGACTGTGTCAATATTATAAAAATGATGATAATATTTAAATATATATGTATATATATATATATATTTGATTCTCTACCAATTAACTCAATGAGAGGACACTTTTTAGAACTAGATCAAGTTATATAAAAATTCATTTCAGGGAACAGAAAGTCTAGAATCTCAAGGGAAGTCATGGGAAGAGGTACAAATTAAGAAAGACTGGCCTTATCAGACCTCAAATTATGTTATGAAACAGTGTGTTTTTGGAGACTATTTATTCCTGGTTTAAAAAAAATAGAAAGTAGGTTAGTGGATCAAATGAAATAATCAAAAATAGAAGGAAACAAAAACATCAAAGCAGCCTTTCCTAAATCCAGAAACAAAATTTTACGACACCTGCTGGAAAAGGTTGAAAATAGTTTGGCAGAAATTGCATTTAGGTCAACAACTTATTCCACACATTACAACAAAATGAAAACAGGTAACCTGAATATTGGAATCCCTCTGTAAACACCAGAAAAAGAAAGTGATTCGCTGCCATTAGCTGCATTTATAGCAGTAACTTTTACTGAATAGTCAGTGACAATGAGCAAGTTCAAGAGATGGAGTGTTGTCTAAGAGGAATAGTAGGGGACTGTGTCACTAGAAGACAGAATTCATGAAAAGGAATAAAGTATAAGAAGGCTGGAAAGGAAAGAAGGGTTCAGTTTACAAAGGGCTTTAAAAGGCAAAGAGAGGATTTTATATTTGATTCTAGAGGTAATATGGACTTTCTGATATTTTAAGTTACAAAGCCATTTCTGATAGAGAATTTTTAAACAAATACAGGACAGAGAAGACTATAAAAGAAAAAATTTAAAACTTCTGCACAAATACAGACTAAAAAGTGATATTAAAGACTGGTGAAATATTTGCATCAAATATTATCAATAGAAACTTCATGTATGAAGCATATAGTTAATCAACAGAAATACATAACAGCCATTTCCAAATAGATCAAAGCTCCAAGTGAACAAATAATTGTTAAAAGAATTATGAACAGCAAACAATTATTTTACGACCTGATTCAAATCGCTAACAGTAAGAGAGGTACAAATTAAAACATCTCTGAAACCTAGCCTCATGCTGTGCAGTTTGGCAAAGGTGACAAATAAAGAGCAGTGAATGTTTGAGCAAAGGGCTGCTAGGTGGTACAGTGAATAGATTGTCAGAACTGGAGTCAAGGAGACTCATCTCTGTGAGTTTAAATCTAGCCTCAGACACTTACTAGCTGTGTCATCCTGGGCAAGTCACTTAACCCTGTTTGCCTCAGTTTCCTCACTGTAAAATGAGCTGGAGAAGGAAATGGCAAACCACTTCAGTATCTTTACCAAGAAAACACCAAATGGGGTCACAGAGAGTCAGAAATTACTGAAAAATGACACAACAACCACAAAAATGTTTGAGCAGCTATAGAAAGACGGACTGAATTCTACTCATGGAGCTGTGAGAGGGTTCAAATAGTCTATCTGATAATTTGAAATTATGTAAGAAAGGTGGCTAGACTATAATAAGTCAAAATTAGAAATAAAACTTTAATATATACCCAAGTATTCAAAGCAAGTCTTTTTGTGGTAGCAAAAAACTGGAAACAAAGTGGGCACCCACATATTAAGAAATGACTGAAAAAAATGTGGTATGTAATATAATAGGTTGTTATGGGGAGGTGTGAAGTGATCAACATGAAAAATTCCAAGAAGCATGGAGAGGATTTTCTTGAACTAATACAGAGCAAAAGAACACTATTTACAATGACTACAGTACACACAATGACTATGCGTCAGGCACACATTGAATGCTCACTGACATATTGTTGAGTGCTACCATAATGTAATTGAAGAAGTCAGTAAAAGAAAATGCTAAATAACTGAAAAAAAAATGAGTGAAGGTCTTCAGATATTGAAACATACCTCAATCACTTGGATTCTATTAGGACAGAATTTTGTAGACATGGTTAAACATGGTCACTGTTTCAGATAATTGTACTTAAACATTTTCTTGTCAAGAGAAACTGTTTGGTGTTAAGGAATTGAAATGACTGTGATATAATGAAGAAGGACATCAAGAAAGTGGATTTTTAAAGAAGTCATTGTGGCATAGTCAAGGGCAGATTGAACCTGAAGTCACAAAAGCCTGAGTTAAAATCTAGCCCATGTTATTCAATCTCTTTAAGACTCAGTTTCTTCCATTTTAAAAGGGTTCAAATTGGGAGGTGGGTTGGGGGCAGCATATTGCAAATGATTGTGTAAAATGAAAAGACATCAATTAAATTTCTACAATTAATAATATTATTGCTAATGTCACTAATATTACTCTGTGCTGACACTTTAACGGCCTTTCTGAGCTCCCAGTTCTGGTGGGGGGAAGTGAACATGAATTTTAAATATAAGGGAGGGTCACAGGATGTGTGCAAAGTTGACCTTTCTGATTCGAGCTAACCATGACTCAAACACTGACTGTCTGTATCACAGATTTGGAACCTCCTGGTTGCTTCCTTCTATATGGTGGCTCAGAGACCAAAAGGACATGGTGCTTTGGTGTGTCAGGGCTAATCCTGAAGGACCTTCATTGGTTCTCCTCCTCTCCCCCAACAGTGACAGGAGAGTGAAACACAGCGGCTACATTTTCTGTTTTGTGTTGCCTTTCTTAAGTATGTGATACAACATTATTCTTTTTAAAATATATATTTTGTTTTTAGTTCATGGAATAAAACAAGCAAAACTATTGTGTAGTACAATAAAAAGGTGATTGCACATGAAACTGCGAATCTACTACGCACAACTTGCTATTCCTTTCAAACATACACACACAAATTATCATGGAAATTTCTTTTTTCCCCTTTTTTCTCCCCTACCCCCTCTCCACCATAGAGAGGGCTAGCATTAGAAACAAATATATATAGGTATATGCATATACCTATACATACATATGTATATATATATCTATATACATATAGATGTAAAATTATTTTACATATACTTCCATTTTATCAGTTCATTCTCTGGATGCAGAGAGCATCTTTCTTCATATGGACATATCCAGGCCTGGAGGTGACCTTGTAAGCTGGAGAGGTACTGGGTTCATCATTTAGAACTGACTGATGTTAAGGAGAGTTTCTTTATCCCAGAAAATGAGCGCCAGCAAATGACATAGATCTGAAGTTGGTTAAAAACTGCAGAGTTGAAGTGAATTGTGAAATACCTATTTAGTAGGTCTACAAACTGTTCCTGTTTTTATATTAGGCTCCAGAGAAATTATGACAATAATTACAAAATAAATTAATGATGGCTGCTTTAAGCCATTCAGTCAATGAATGATTAATCATTGTCTTTTAGCACTTCTTTAATGTACAGAAAATAAATCTTTGCCATATCAGATTCATAATGTATGTTCAGAACCTTTTTACTACTCTCTTTGGGGAGACCATAGACATGAGTCACAATTTAAGTTGTAATTAAATCTTCCACCAAGAAAACTAGGGTGAGAGTCATAATGAGCAGAGAGTTTGAGACAAGGGAGCCTAACCCCTCTCAGAAGAAGCCAGACTCCCCTAGAAATGAGATCTAATCATGGATCTATGAGTGTCTAGGTCCAGAGTAGAAGGGCTACTCAGGGAGAGGAGGTGGGTGCAGTGTTCCAGCCCCACTGAGCTCAGCAGCAATTATTAACATTAGCTAGGCATTCATCATACTGGCAGCATGTGTTTTGTAGAGGTTTTCATAATTGGGTCACATATTTGATGAGCAAATTCTTCATCTGTCTACAGCACCAGACATGAAGTATTATGACCTCTAGGGGCCTGAGGGATGTGTATATCTTCTGCACTAAAGCGAAAAGGGATTTACAAAACTAAGTTCCTGACCCTTTTTTTGTACCACTTCAGGTGCTCTTGAACCCATCATACAATTCCTTTGACTCAGAATCATAAAATATTTCTCTACCTCTGGCCAGGATTGTTGGATTAGAGATCAGAACACCTTAGGACAAAAAGTTCAACTCTCTAATTTTCATGTGAGAAAATAGAAGTTCAGAGAGTTTAGGTAGTAATTTACTTAAGGTCATGCAACTAGTTGATAGTGAAAATGATATGACAAAAACAGTTCCCCCCGCCCCCCATCCCAATGCTCTTTCCACCATAGCATGCTGGTTTCATTTTCTTGAAACCAAGAATAGTGATTCCAGAAGGGGAGATTTCAGCCTATAATGGTTCACAAATGGTTTCTTTTTTCCACACTTTGATTCAATTAAGCAGCTGGTTCCATTAACAAATGATTCTCTAAAGCAGGAACCCAATAAAAGAAGTAGTGTAGCAGAAAGAGTTCTACATTTGGAAGGAGAGACCTGCTAGCCCAATTCCTCCTTAACATCATCTGCAACTTTGCAAGATAATGTAACTTCTGCTTGGAAGGAGCAGCTCATGCTATGGTCCCCTGGGCCCGTAAGCAGACTCTTGTTATACAGAGAAGATCAGGGAAGGGTAATGCCTGAATGGGCCATCATCTGGAAATCATAGAGCTAATTCCACTCATAAATATTGAATCTTCGCTCTGTCATTTACTATCTGTGTGATCTTGGGGAAGTCACAACACCTCTCTTGGCATTACTCAGCTAGAAAGCAAATGGGTTAGACTTACTGATCTTTAAAGCCTCTTTTAATTTTAAATCTAAGTGCCCATGAAATCACTTCTCCCTCTGACTAAATTTCCTCCTCAGGAAAAATGAGAACATTGAACTGGAAGAAACTTGAAGGTCCTCAATAATTTTAAAATTTGAGAATCCTATTGCTCTCTGATTCTAATAATTAGAATACAATACACATAACACAATATATTAACTTACTTGTCAGGGAATAATGTCAAGGGTACTGAATCTGGAGTCAGAATGTCTGGGTTCAGATTGCTCTTCTGCTGCTTCAAGTCAATTGAGTGCAACAAGCATTTATTAAGATCTACTATACACAACATGGACAACTAGGTGACACAGTGGATAGAGTACTGGACCTGGACTCAGGAAGACTCATCTCATGAGTTCAAATCTTGCCTCAGACACTTACTAGTTGAGTGACCCTGAACAAGTCATTATTCCTGTTTGCCTCAATTTCCTCATATATAAAATGAGTTGAGAGCAGAAAATGGCAGACTGCTACAGTATTTTTGCCAAGAAAACCCCAAATGGGGTCACAAAGAGTGGGATGTGACTGAAAAACAACTGAACAACAGCAAAAGTATACAAGAGATTATGCTAGGGGTGATGCAGAGACAAGAATTAAGCTGTTCCTGTGAGAGAACTTAAATTCTTCATTCTTACATATTGTATGGTTTTGGGCATGCCTGTAATTTCCCTTTTGGGGGCCTCAGTTTACTCATCTGTAAAATGAAGGGACTTTCTTGGATCCTCTCTATGATCCCTTCTAGTGCTACAAGTGCCAAAGGATCCTGGCCTCCAACACAATACTTGCCTCAGTTTCCAAAAGGGGCTCATGTTCAAGGAGAAACTTGCCAAAAGCTTTGTCTCCATTTCAGGTTGCAAACAACAACAGATATCCTTCTATATGTGAGGCTGAACCCAATAGAAGCACTTTAGTTACTCCCTCCCCCAGTCCCCTCCACTTCACTACTAAATAGCCTAAAATGCATGCCCAGATGATCCTGATTTTTGCTACAATCCCATGCTTCATTAAGCAAAGGAATGAAGTGAAAGACAGAGTTATAAGATGTATTGGAGCAAAGATACATCATGAATCTCTTCATTCTTAGGAAGAAATAACCCACCTGCAGTTCTTGCCAAAATAACACTTAGACTCTTTTCCAGGTGAAAAGCAAGTCCTTGAAGGCTGGGACTCAGTAAAAGCAGCCCTTTATCTGAGCAGTTCTTTCACAGACTCAAGGTCAAGAACAAACTCATCTGAAAGACATTCAAGCATCAGAAATACTGGTACTTTGAATATAATCCTACCACAGATGTTCTTCCATCCTTTAGAAACTGAAGTACCTTTTATACAGGAATGATGATGCTTACAGAAGTTAAGGACCTTGGACAGGGGCAAACCTAAAAGCACTGGCAGATACAGAATGACTCCTTGTGACCAGGGTTTTATTTCCTTCAAAGCTTAACTCAATTATCACCTGTTATAAGAGGTTTTATTCCTTATTTCACTCCTCCTCCCTAATTGTTAGTGCTCTCTTTGAGCCCCTCAGGCCTTTCTGAAATTGCTTTCTGATTCATTTTGTATATATTTATCATATGAGTAGCATAGTGGGAGGGGGATTGGACTAAGTGCTAAGTTCAAATTCTGGCCTCAGATACTTACTAGCTGTCTAGTCTAGTCTTGTCACTGGACAAGGCATTTAACCTCTTTCTTCCTCATTTATTTTTTTTATCTGTAAAATGGGAATAATAGCACCTATTTTTCAGGGGTTTTTTGATGATCAAGTGATGAGACAATATATGTAAAGCATTTTGCAAAACATATATCAATATATAGGGGGGGTGGAGCCAAGATGGTGGAGTAGAAACAACACTTCCACACTGCTCCAGCTTCCACCTCCTCCAATACATGTAAAAAAATGACTCTAAACAAACTTTAGAGTACAGAACCCACAAAGTGACAAAGAGAAACAAATCTTCCACTGAAGGCAGCCTGGCAGGCCAGCAGGTAGGTTCCATTACAACACCTTGGGAGCAGGGCCCAGTTCCACCTGAGCCATGGTTTTAGCCCCAAGATGGCCCTGACCAGCCACAGCTGGAGCAGTCTTCATGAGAGTAAATCATTAGCAGCTGTAGCAGTTTCCAGACTTCTCAATCCATAAATGACAAAGACAAACTAGAAGGTCAGTGTGGAACATTGTTGGTCCATGGGGGTTTAGAAGATCAGGGTGTGGCTGCTTCCCCCAAAGCAAGAAGTGGAGGAGGTGTGGTGGCTACAGCCACTGCTGTTTAGCTGCTTCAGAGCTCCTGGCCTGCAGATCATAGAGGGGTCAAGTGACCATTCAGAGGGTAATTGCTCTTGCTTTGACCTGCTTGGATCTGGATTACAGTCTTGAGTATTGGTCCTGGGATGTGTGATCAGTGAGCCAGATAGTGTGGGGGCTATAGAGAGGGCACCCATCTAATGGCTCCAGAAGCTGCAAAACCCTGAGCAATTTGGGACATAGTCCTCTCCATTCTGGAAGCAGAGTTCTACCATGGCAAAGACCTCAAAAGTCAAATAACTAGCTGGCAAGATGAGCATGCAGAGGAAGCACAAACAGACCATAGAATCCTTTTTTGGGGGACAAAAAGGATCAAGGCATGCAGTGGGAGGAAAACAGCAAAGTCAGAACTCCTGCATCAAAAGCCTCCAAGAAAAAATATGAATTGGTTACAGGTCATGGAGGAGCTCAAGAAAGATTTATAAAATCAAGTAAGAGAAGTGGAGGAAAAATTGGGAAGAGAAATGAGAGAGATGAAAGAAAATAATGAAAAGTGAGTCAACAGTCTGCTAAAGGAGACTCAAAAATATACTGAAGAAAATAGCACCACAAAAAACAGACTAACTCAAATGGCAAAAGAGGCCCAAAAAGCCAACGAAGAGAATGCCTTAAAAAGCCAAATTTGCCAGATGGAAAAGGAATTTCAGAAACACACTGAAGAGAATAACTCCTTCAGAATTAGATTGGAGCAATTGGAAGCTAATGACTTTATGAGAAATCAAGATACTATAAAATAGATCCAAACTATTGAAAAAATAGAAGGCAATGTGAAATATTTCACTGGAAAAACCACTGACCTGGAAAATAGATCCAGGAGAGATAATTTAAAAATTATTGGACTACCTGAAAGCCATGATCAAAAAAAAGAGCCTAGACACCGTATTTCAAGAAATTATCAACCAATATTGCCCTGATATTCTAGAACCAGAGGGCAAAATTGAAATGGAAAGAATTCACTTAATGCCTCTTGAAAAAGATCCCCAAAAGAAAACTCCTAGGAATATTATAGCCAAATTCCAGAGTTTCCAGGTCAAGGAGAAAATACTGCAAGCCATCAGGAAGAAACAATTTGAGTATTGTGGAAACACAATCAGGATAACACAAGACCTAGCAGCTTCTACATTGAGGGATCTAAAGGCTTAGAATTTGATATTCTGGAGATCAAAGGAGCTAGGACTAAAACCAAGAATCACCTATCCAGTAAAACTGAATATAATGCTACAGGGAAAAACATGGTCATTCAATGAAATAGAGGGTTTTCAAGCATTCTTGATGAAAAAACCTGAGCTGAACAGAAAATTTGACTCTCAAATGCAAGAAGCAAGAGAAGCATGAGACAGTAAACAGGAAAAAGAAATCATAAGGAACTTATTAAATTTGAACTACTTGTATTCCTACATGGAAAAACAATAATTCTAACTCATAAGACTTTTCTCAGTATGAGGATAGCTGAAGAGAATATATGCGTGTGTACATATACACACACATACACATACATATGTACATACATATATATGCATGTGTAGGAGGATGTATGTATATATAAATATATATGTGAGTGTGGGCATTTGTATATTCATGTATACATAGACAGAGGGCACAGGATGAGTTGAATATGAAAGGATGACTTCTAAAAAATGAAATTAAGAGGTGAGAGGGGAATCTATTGGGAGAAGACGAAAGGGAGTGATAGATTAGGGTAAATTATCTCGTATAAAAGAGGCAAGAGAAAACTGTTACAGCAGAGGGGAAGAGCAGGGAGGTAAAAGGGAATGGGACAACTTGATTCTCATTGAATTTGGCCTAAGGAGGGAATAACATGCACACTCAATAGGGTATCTTACCCTACAAGAAAATAGAGGGGTAGGAGATAAGAGGGGGGAGGATAGAAGGGAGAGCAGATTAGGGGAGTGGATAGTTAGAAGCAAACACTTTTGAAAAGGGATAGGGTCAAATGAGAAAATATAATAAGTGGAGTGTACGATAGGATGGAGGGAAACATAGTCTTTCACAATATAACTACTATGGAAATGATGCGGGTAACTACACATGTACAATCTATATGAAGTGCTTATCTTCCCAGTGGGGGTGGGTGAAGAGGGAAGAAGGGGAAATAAAAAATCTGGAACCCAAAGTTTTTAAAAACAAATGTTTAAAAATTTGCTTTTTACATGCAACTGGGAAATAAGATACACAGGTACTGGGGTATAGAAACCCATCTTGCCCTACTAGAAAGTTCGGGAGGGGTGAAAGGGAGGATACGGGAGATAACAGGTTGGGGGAAGGGGTATTCAGTAGGCTTGCTCTTTTGCATTGGGAGTAGGTGAAAAACGGGGAGAAAAAATTGTAACTCAAAATCTTGTGGAAATGAATATTGAAAACTAAAAATTGAAAAAATTTAAAAAATAAATCAATATATAAAAATAATTTTGTTATCATCATTGCAACTGATATTGTTGTTAATAGAATCAAAGAATCACAGAATTTAAAAGTAAAAAAAAAAACTTCAGCAGCCACCTAGCCCAACTCATACACAAAAAACATCCTCATTATAACACCCAACATATGGTTGTCCAGTCTCTGCTTGAAGACTTCCAAAGAAGAAAAATCCATTGTATCTGGATGTGGCCCAAGTTCACATAGTAAGTATAAGAGACAGGATTCAAACCCAGGTCCCATAACTCACATTCAACATTTTTCCTATTAGGTTACATTCCCTCAGACATTTATGTGAACTAATAAACAGTCAATAAGCAATTGCTAACTACCTACTTTTAGGCACTGTACTAGGGGCCGGGTATAGAAATGTAAAGAAGGAAGTGGTCCCTACTCTCAGGGAGTTTATAGTCTAACAGGGGAGCCAGCCAATTCACACACCAGTGCTTCCAGATTAAATATAAAGAAAATAAATAGAAGTAGATACAAAATAATTAAATACGGGCCTTAAAGATGGAAGGCACTAGTAGCCAGGGAAGATCAAAGAGTCTTAATGTAGGACATGATACTTGAGCTACAGAAGGGATGCCATGTGGAAGAATGTTTTGCCAGCACAAGGGCAGCCAGTACAAAGGCAAGGAGATGGGAGATGAGATTGACATGTGTGAGGATTGGAGAAAGGGCCAGTTTGACTGAATCACACCCTATGGCCAGAGGAGTCATTGTACAATGAGGCTAAAAGTATTATTCTAAGCTTGAGGCATGTTATGAAGGGTTCTAAAGGCTTTAAATGTTTCTTTTTCTCCTAGAAGCAATTAGGGAACCACTGAAGTTAAGTAAGTGAGTAACATGGTCAGACCGTGTTTCGTCAAAATCTCTTTGACAGTTGGGTGTAGGGTATATTAGAGAGGGGAGAGACTTGAGGCAGGAAGACCAATTAAAAGTTTTTCTAATAATCTGGGCAAGTGGTCCTGAGGTCCTGAATGAAGGTTGAAGAGAGAAGGAGTTAACATGAAAATTAATTAGATTTTAAATAGATTGGTCCTCTGACTATTAGTTTACACTCACCTCATGTATATGTTCTAATTAGCTATAAATGCATATATATATATATATATATATATATATATATATATCATAGAATTACTTATATTTATTTTGAATTTACTACCATATTAGGATATGGTTTTCCCCATAAGAGGTCAGCTTCTTGAGAGCCCGGATTATTGTATTTTTTTTCTTTGTCTACCTAATACCTAACATAGTGTCTTGTACCCAATAGGTGCTAAATGAATCCTTACTGGTTTATTGATAAATTTATGAAAAATATAAATCCCTTTGTTAAAGCTTTGCAAGCTTTTTGGTGACTTCTTTCCTTAAGGATCACAGCTTGGGTAATACTAAATTTCATAAAATAAGAAGAAGAAAAAAACCTACCTGATCTGAAATTCTCCACCATGCCACCTTGTGACATTTTGATATTTCCTGGAGATGTCTCATTCACATTAGTGCTGACCTGTCCTGACCTCTTTCTGCTTAAACATTCTGAGGGCAACTATAGCATAAGAGGTTATTACCACTAGGAAGTGACTTTGGCTTGCCAAAGGACCAGCTTCTTTAAGCAAGAGAGATGGAATGGCAGCTGCTAAGGTTCCAATCCTTGGGAAAAGGAGGTGTTTTGATGACCTCAAAGAATCTAAGTCACTCCATGTAATGATATACTGTATTGTGGTGTAGTGAAAAGCAAGAGCTGAATTTAGAATCAGAGGAATTTGGTTCAAATCCCAACTCTGTTTCCTGTGTAATGTTGGTCAAGTCACTTAATTAATTTGGACCTCAGTTTCCTCAACTGTAAAAGAGGAGATGGTCTCAAAAGTCTCTTCATTTCTAAATCTACGAACCGAACTTGTAAGAAACTTTCCAGCTCCATAGCCTATAATCATAACTGTGTGACTTTGGGAGGTCACTCAGCCTTTCTGTGCCTAAGATTCCCCCTCTATAAAATGATATTAAGCTTAGCAGCCTTTAAGGTTCTTTCTATCTGTACATCTGTGATACTGTGAAATGAACCTCTACATGTTCCTCCATTACCCAAGCTTTACTTTTCATTTCTAAAAATGACCCAGGGCTCTTGCTTGCCTTGTCCTAGGAGGGTTCATCTACTATGAGCTATACCAGTGAAAAGAATGAAGGTGTGGAACATTAGGCTAATCTCTGCTCTCATTTTAAAGTTTCTATAAGGTCATTAAGTGAGTCTATGCTCAGCCTCAGAGCCCTTAGAATTTTTGTACCCAGGGTGATCATCCCACAAAGCATCCCTCATTTCAGTTGTGATGGGTGAGGGGTTGACCAAGACCTCATGACATGATGCTGAGAAGCGGGGGAGCAGGGCCAGGCTATGCTGGGGAATAGGTCACCAGTTTTATAACTACCGCAGGGAGGAAATCACAATCTGTAGCTTTCCATTTTTACTAATCATTCTTGTTAATCAGATATTAAGTTAAGACATTATGGAAAGCTAGGTGGTACAATAGAGGCACGTGTTAGAATCAGAGTCAGGACGACCTGCAGGATAGTTACAAGTTATGTGACCCTAGACAAGTTACTTAACCTCTGCCTCCCTCAGTTTCCTTATCTATGGAATGGGAGGAATAATAACTAACTCCCAGGATTGTTGTGAGAATAAAATGAAATAATATTTGTAAAGTGCTTTATAAACCTTAAAATGCTATATGAATGCTAGCTGTTGTTGTTGTTGCTGGAATTACTGCTACTACTGCTACTACTACTACTACTACTGCTGCTGCTGCTGTTGCTACTACTATTACTACTATTACTGTTGCCGCTTCTGCTATTACAACTACTACTACTACTACTACTACTACTACTACTACTACTACTATTATTACTACTACTGTTCCTGCTGCTGCTATTACTACTACTCCTACTGTTCTGCTACCACTACTTTTGCTGCTGCTGGTATTACTGCTATTGCTACTTCTAGTGCTGCTGCTGCTGCTGCTGCTGCTGCTGCTACTACTACTACTACTACCATTACTACTTCTACTCCTACTCCTACTACTATTACTACTACTACTATTACTCCTCCTCCTCCTCCTCCTCCTCCTACTACTACTATGATGACAATAACTATAATTACTATTTCTATCTCAGGACTTTCCAGTTCCCAGTTCTATGTTCTATCCACTGCACCACTTAGATTTGAACCCATCTTCCTGTCTCCAGCTCCAGAACTATTCTTCTATTTCATCCAGTCTTTATCACTTCTAATTCTACAAGGAGGAGGACAACACCCTTTCCCCTTGGGTATGACGTAGCAATCCAAGCAATCCTAGCAAAGCACCTGGAGGGAATGGGGAGCTATTGAAGACCTTTCAGCAGAGAAGTGATATGGTCACTTTAGGGAGAACATTTTGGCAGCAAAATAGAGTATGTGCAAGAGAGAAGAGAGACTTGGAAGCAGGAAAACCAATTTGAAGCTTACTATAATGGTCTAGATGAGATGTAATTGGGGTCAGAACTATAGTGACTGTGAGTGGACAAGAAGCACTGACCTCCACTGAGATTCAGTTTCCTGATTTATAACATGAAGATAATAAATATACTCCTTGTCTCACAGGGTTTCTCTTGTAAGAAATGTGCTTTGTAAAGCATAAAGTGTTATATAAATAAGACCTATTATTATTTCCTCCTTTGCCTTTGGAATGAAGCAGAACAGACGACCCACATATCACAAATATGTTATTTAATTTACAACCATGTTATAAGCTGGGAGCGCTAAAAATGATTAATATTTTTACTAAAAGTCAATGTTCCTTTCTGCTAAAAATGGAAACAAAAATAACATACATCTAGATATTATGTATATGACTTCATATTAGAAACTGAATACAAAGACGATCCCATATAAGGATAAGATCCATAGGGTAGAGAAAAGAGTCTTGCGTTTAGAGTCTGAGGGCATGGGTTCAAATCCAGGTTTGGGTACTTGTATAATCTTGAGCAAATCATAACCTCCCTTGGCCTCATTTCCTTGTTTGTAAAAAGAGGGCTTGGGTTAGGAAACTTCCCAGATCCTGTCTAGCTCTAAATCAATGATCAGAGAATCCTACAATCCTTGAGAAAGTGACTTCAGCTTTGTGGACCTTTGCTGTACAATGATCACATTGGACTCAATAACCTTGAAAGTTCCTTCACATCCTAACTCTGTGACCGAAGGATCCTGCTCATACACTCATTCTGCCAAGGAAATAGCTTGTGTAGATTGTTTTCTGCGTTAACCTTTGTCATTTGGATTGCTAGGTTAGACCCAAGGGGCAAGGATTCCACCCTCTTTATTGTGGAGTTAGACGAGATAAAGGTCAAATGAAATAGAGGTAACGCAGTGTGGTGGGTAGCATTCTGGAGCTGGAGACAGAAAGAGGTAGGGTCAAATTCTGCCTCTCATATTTAGTAAGTAGGTGGCTTTGGTCATGTTGTGTAGCCTATCTGGGCTTCTTTTCCTCATCCATAAAATGATGGTTATAATAGCTATAGTACCAACCTCCTAGGGTAGTTATGAAGTACAGTCGTGGTGATGTGTGAAAAACAAACTTTGCAAACTGTCCACGTGCGCGTATACACACACACACACACACACACACAAACACACACACACACACACACACACACACACGTGCATCATTAAATATACAAAATGAAAGTAAATCTGGATGTACAAACCTGGCACACTAAAATACATTGCTTAACCTCTGAAATAGAAAGAGAGACTGCCTCCCTATTACCCTATCAAAAGGTACTTGGTCTCCATTGCCCTTTATAGCTTTATACTTATTCTGCATATTTATCAGGAGGGCAGAAGGGAGGAGCAAGATGGATCTTAACTGGGGAAGGTGTCTTAAAAAAGGTAAGAACAGAATGGCGGTAATATATGATCCTAGCTCTAGAGATGGCAGGGTATTTAGTCCATCTGCCAATAAGAATTTACTAAGAACATACTTTGTGTCAGACATTGTATGAAGCTCTAGGGATATGAAGGAAAGGCAAACAGCAGTCCCTGCTCTCATGGAGCTCAGAATCTAACATGGAGACAGCTGGGCACAAATAAGACATAGACAGGACAGAATGAGTCTATGTCTCAGAGGAAAAGCACAGAGATTAAGGAGGACCAGGAAAGGCTTCATCCTGAAGGTGGGATTTTGGCTGAGACTTGAAGGAAGCCAGAAAGTGCAGATGAAAAGGGAAAACTTTCCATGAATGAAAGATAGCCAGTGAAAATGCTCAGTCAGGAGGAGTTGTGTTGTGTTGTGCTGTGTTGTGGGAACATCGAGGAAGCCAGTGTCTATGGTTGGTAGAGAACATATTGGGTAGAAAGGTGTAAAAAGATAGGAACAATTTTAAAAGCCTGAGGATTTTATATTTGAACCTAGGGTAATAAGGAGCCACATGGGTTTATTGAATAGTATAGAGTGTCATGGTAAGATCTACATTTTGGGAAGATTAATTTAACAGCTAAATTGAAGATGAACTTGAGTGGGTAGAGATTTGAGGCAGGGAGACCAAACAGTAGGCTTTTTATTTCTTGTTCAGGCATGAGGTGATGAGGGCTTAAGCCAGGGCTACTGCACCGTCAAAGGAGAGAAGGAGTTATATGCAAGGGATGGTATGAAGGTAGAAATGACAGGACTTGACAGCAATTAGATTTGGGGAGAGGGGCAAAGTGAGGAGTCCAAGACGACACTGAGGTTGTTAGGCTGGAAAATGGTGAGGATAGTTGTACCCTTAATAGTGATAGAGACATTAGGAGTCAGAGAGGGTTTTAGAGAAAACAAAATTATGGCCATCAAGTCCGACTGTGTTTTAATAGAAGAAGGAACAGAAGCATAGAAAAGTTAAAAAGTCAAAGGTCACATAGGTAGTAATTATCAGAGGCAGGATTTGACCCCAAGTGCTCATAATCCAGAGCCACTACAGATTTCACAGGCATACAACAATGGGTCAACACAATAACTCTATGAACTTTCCATTTGGTAGGCAGTCTCTTCTCTCCCACATTCTCCTTTAGAGCTTCCAAAACACTGAGCTAGCTCTGGCAATGTGTGTGTCAACCTCATCATCTATGTGTATGACCCTTCAAAGTACACTGACAAAGTAAGTGAACTTATCCACAGCATTCAAACTTTCTCCATTTATTGTAATTTTTCTCAAATATATAGGGAACGGAACGAAATGTACAAAAATAAGAGCAATTCTCCAGTTGGTAAATGGCAAAGGATATGAGCAGGCAGTTTTCAGATGAAGAAATCAAAGCTATCTATGGTCATATGAAAAAAAGGTTCTAAATCACTACTGATTAGAGAAATGTGAATGAAAACAGCTCTGAGATATTACCTCACACCTATCAGATTGGTTGACATGACACAAAAGGAAAATAACAAATGTTGAAGGGGATGTGGAAAACTGGGACACTCACTCTTGGTGGAGTTGTGAACTAGTCCAAACATTTTGAAGAACAATTTGCCCAATAATCTATAAAACTATGTACATACCCTTTGACCCAGCAGTGCCACTACTAGATCCCAAAGAGATGAAAGAAAGGAAAAAGGCCTGATTTGTCCCCCCAAAAAATATTTATAGCATAAAATAGTATTTCTACAGAGGCAAAGAATTGGAAATCAAGAAGTTGCCTATCAATTGGGGAATGGCTGAACAGGTTATAATATATGATTGTTGTGGAATTCTATTATCCTATAATAAATGATGAGCAACTTGGTTTCAGAAAAACCTGGGAAGGCTTATATGAACTCATACAAAGTGAAGTGAGCAGAACCAGGAGAATATTATACACAGTAACAGTAATATTGAAAGGATGATAAATTATAAAAGACTTAGCTACTTTGATCAAGACAATGACTCAAGATGATCCCAAAGGACCCGTGATGAAAAATGCTATCCACCTCTACAGAGAGCACTCTGAGTGCAGAGTGAAACATATTTTTTTCTGCTTTCTTCATTTTAATTGTTTTATTTTGTTTCTGTTTTCTTTCACAACATGACTAATATGGAAATATGTTTTGCAAGACTTCACATATGTAATCAATATAAATTGTTTGCCTTCTCAAAGAGGAGAAAGGGCTGGGAGGAAGTGCAAGAATTTGGAACTCAAAATTTTAAAAAACAAGTATTAATTTTTTTTACATGTAATTGGGAAACATTTAATGAAATAAACACAAATTTTATAACGGGGAGAAATGTAAGGGGGAAAAGTAAGCCCAAAACAGTAACTCTCTCCAATCAGAGAAGAAATAAATTGGAAAACAAAATGTAGAACTTTAAAAATGACTAACAAATCAGGATAGGAATACGAGGGTTTTGCCCAACTGCAACCAAACACAGAGGGCAGGCGGGGCTAGTCATTATTGTCACAATGCCTAGTGCTGGGAACCAGGGCCATTAGTCGTTGTAAGCATACAGAGCCAGGCACATGCTCTGCTCCAACGAAAATTTCCCAGCCAAAAGGTATGTTTAACCAAAACTGACTAGGAAAGTTAAGTTGTTCTGCACATAATCCATGTGATGCCTCCCTGCTCTACCCCCCCCCCAAAAAAAATAACCATAAAAAACCCACTTGCAGTCATACTCCATAGGGCATGTTCCATGCCAAAAGCCCTGCTACATTTATAAAGTAGATTTGTGCTCAATTCCACAAAGCAAAATTGTTGCCTCAGAACCATGCCTCTGGACAGAAAAGATGGCATCAGTTCATTTATTTAAGGGGGCACTTCATCCAAAATCTCATCTGCCACTAAGTAAGGCTGAATGTAGGATGGTTTCTCTTAACACTCCTAAGAATGAAAATAAAATTTCGTTTGGGTTGCCAGAGGAGAAATTGTTTTTGTACTCACTTTCCCAAGCATGGAATCTATTATTATTATCGGCCCTTGCACAAAAAATATAAAATCATATGAGGTGCTTAAGTTCTTCAGTGATTCCTTGGGAAAAACAGGGTCATGAATTTCCAACTTCTATCTCTAGAGAAGGAAAAGGAACAAGTTTTTAAAAATGACTTTGCTGTATTTCAAACAAAGGAATCGATATCTGGCTTTTGCTGTAGCAATCTCCTAGTGAAAAAAAAATCATTCATCCTCACAGTTTAAACAACTCGCTTCCTCTCCTCAAGAGAAAAGAACATTTTGTAGAGAAGCTGGGGAAAAAATAATGAGAAGAAGACACACATGGTCCATTTCTTGAAGGTAGGCTGCCTAAATGAAATAATTAACATGTCCACAATGCCCCAAAGCACTGAGTCATTCCTCACATCAGCTGGCAAACTAGCAAAATAGAAGTGCATTTCAGACAAGAAAATGGGGGAAAAAAGATTGCCTATTTCATAAAGGGTCGTTTAACATGAAGAGGCCAAGCAGGCAAAATCCCATTAAAGTTGAAAGGGTTCATTTTGTGAGAATTGCCCACAAGAAGCCAAGCAGAGATGTACCACCGAGTTTCTAGGGGAGAGCAGGGAGAAAAGGAATCTAAATAGCAAAGAAAAAAAAGGAAAAGTCACCCTTTCCTATTCAGATGCCAGCACCAAGTTGTCATTTGGTGAAATATCTTCGAACTTCATTCCTTCTGCTTTACTTGAGCTGATCCCCGGACCTTTGGGATCTTGTCCTTCCTCCCAATTTGACAAGACTCAAAGAGGATAGAAATAAAAAAAATGTAGATGAATGCTCCTCTTATATGGAGGTCATAGTTATTGTTAATGCCCAAATAGCTGCCAGATATATTGAACAAAGAATTAAAAGTGAAAGTATATCTAATACAAACCTTTTATTTTATGCTGGAAACACTGCCATCTGGATCCCCCCTAGGAGAGCATAAGCTCCCTGAGGGCTGATCCGGCTTAATTTTTTGGTTTTGTTTAGGTATTCCCAGATTCTAGAACAATGATTTGAACATGATAGGCACCCAGTGAGTTTTTTGACTTGGCCTGAGTTGAGATATATATTGGCTAACTGTTTCTGGAAATCTATAAGCAAACACTGAGGACAGGACTCTTATCCCGAATTATTATTTTTTTAAGGATGTTTTTTATACAAGTATCCTCTGTTATTGGACAAAACAAACCCTGTATGTTCTATGAGTAACTATACCAATTTGTGATGGTTCAACATCTATTTACCTGCTAGGAACCTAGCTAAGGGAAAGGGGAGTAAGAGAAAAGTTTGAAGAAACGTTGTCTTATAGGGAAAAAGACTGTAACCCAGAAAAATTGTACAGCTAAATATAATTAAGCCCCTTCTGCATGATGGACCATGTGCTAGGTAAAGAGGATATAAATACAAAAAAATGAAATAATCTGTACTCTCAATGAACTTTCATTCTAATGGGGGAAGACAACAGTACATATAAAAATACAGAGTACGGAGACAGCTAGGTGGCGCTGTGAATAGAACACCTTCCCTGGAGTCAGGAAGATGTGAGTTCAAATTTGACCTCAGACAGTTAACACACAAAAAAAACTAGCCGTGTGACCTTGGGCAAGTCACTTAATCCCGATTGCCCTACCTTCCCCTCTCCAAAAAGAAAAAAAAATACAGAGTACCATGCTCCATTCAAGGCAGTTAAGTACACGGTCCTTTAGGTGGGAGGGCGCTAGTAGGGAAGGGGATGGAATCAATTAAGCGTCTTATGAAACACTTTTCTGGAAACAATTCATGCCAAAGACATTCCTTGAGTTTCATCTTAAAGGAAAAGAACTCTGAGGTATAAATCAGTGGGTGCATTCTAGGCATGAGGGACAGCCAGTACAAACACATAGATAGGAGAGACTGAGTGCCATATGGGAGGAACAGTAAAAAGACCTGTTGGGCTGGATCACAGGGTGCAGGAGATGGGGTGATGTCCTGAGGCAGAAGAGATGGGTTGGAGTCAGACTGTATTGGACTTGAAAAGTTAAACAGAGGAATTTACATTTTAGACTAGAGGCAATAATAGAGTTGGTTGGGCAGAGGAGTCACATGGTCAGATCTATGTTTTAAGAAAAATTCCTTTGGTTAGAGGATGTAGGATGAACTTTGGATGTGAGAGACTCAAGGCAGAAAGACCAGACAAGAGACTGGTATGATAATTTAGGCAAGAGGTAATGAGGGCCTGAGATAAGGTGGTAGCTGGTGGGGTGCAAAGAAGGAGCTGGGTGCAAAAGATCTTATGAATGGAAACCCAGAAGGCCTCGCTAAGACAGCATCGGGTTTGAGGCCTGTTTTATGTGTGAAATGGCTAATTCTATGGCATATATAGATTTGATAGACAAATGAGCTCAGTTCATTAAAAAACCTATTTGCTGAGACATTTCTCCAGCTGCGGAGTTTCCCAAAATGAGCCCAGGTCCTGTGGAACCACCGTGCCTCTGGTATGAAAAGGGGTCACCAGGGGACCATGCTTCTGAGGGGAACAGTCAGGGAATCCTCACCCACCAAAGTTTAGAGGTAGAAGTAAGCTCCCTGAGGGCAGGGACTGTCTTTAGTTTATCTTTACAGTCTTAGCAGCTAACACAAGGCCTTAAACATAGTAGGTGCTTGTTGAATCAAAGAAGGAGACTTTGCAGTAGAATCTAAGCTCCCAGAGGATAGATACTGTTCATATTCTCTTTCTGTATCCTCCATGCCTGGGGCAGAGAAGGTGCTTAATAAATAATTATGGGTGTAGACATTTGTCCAGTCTAGATGACTGGCCTGTGGCTTTCAGCATGGCAAGAGAAAAACACAGTGGCAAAAAAGCCAGGCAGCTAGAGCTGGGCAGGTTACCACAATCAATCTCTCAATTAGTAAATAAAAGGAAACCTTACTGTGAATATCCCTCCCTCTCAATTGACTGTTTCCCTTTTGCCTACAGATATGCTCGGATCCCCCTATTTTTAAATGGAAAAAAAAAAAGCCTTCTCTTGACTCTGTTACCTTTTGAAACTGTGGTCCAAATATCCTCTAGACTTCAACACTGTGACACAGCTGTTGTCTCACCTTGGAACCTCTCCCAGTGCCCGGGACTTTATTACCCTGGGCCATGCATCTATCCCTTAAACACTTTTTACCCTGGAACATAATAGCTACTAATGATAGCTAGCATTTATATAGAGAGAGCTCCAAAGCAATCTACATATGTTAATTCATTTGATACTCACAAAAACCTGTGAGACAAGAAGTGTAATTATTGTCTCTGTTTTTTTCAGATGATAAAACCAAGTCCAAAACAGGTGAAGTGACTTACCCAGGGTCACACAGCTAATAAGTACCTGAGACAGAATTTGTACTCAGGTATTTCTGATTGTAGGTCCTAAACACCTAGCTACTGTGCCACCTCACTGTCATCTAGCCTATGCTAGACCCTTTCTTCCATTGGTAAGTTCCTTCCAGGGCCACCATTTTGGGGAAGGGTCCAGTCCAGTCAACCTCCATTGGACTCCCAGTTATGTTTCTGACATTCATGCCACCTACACTGGATACCTTCATTCCTCACTCCTTTTCAGTTCTCTTTTGTGTGTCATCTCCATCCCCCCACCCCCATTAGGAGGTAAGCTATTTGAGGTCAGGGGCTTTCTTATTGCTTGGTTGTGGACCCCCATTGCTTGATGTCATGCCTGTCACAGAGTAAGAGCTTAATAAAATGTTTGTTTCCTATCCCTATCTCCCATACCCTTCAACGAATGGCATGGGAGGACTTTGTCCTGCATTAGAAAGTAGTACTTTTTAGAACATTTGTAGCTAATGTGGAATGCAGTAGCTGGATTCTTTCTTAACCCTTGCAAACATGCACCCCTCACACTGACTTAAAACATTTTTACATTTAGTATCAAACTAAGACATTTCCTTAAATCTAGCAGATTGAAAGGTGACTCGGTCAATGACACAGAGTGTTCCTGCTACATTGGAAGCAACTGTGTAAACTGATGGTCACTGGCTCTGAGTGATTCATCTGGAGCCACATACATATGAATCAATTTTTGACTCAAAATCATGGGGAAAAAAACACAAAACAAACCAAAACCAAAAACAAAAAACCCAAACCCACACAGAAGAGAAGTCAGACTTCCCCCCCAGCTCTCTTATTATTAACGACAACAAAGAGGCATAAATACATCCTTGTGTTTTATTCAGGGCTTCAGTTAGCAAGATTTGCAATGCATTGGATGATTATATTCAAATAAAATATGCACAAATAAATCTAACGTTGCCATGGAAGGCTGATTTACTCTGATTCCTTTTCAACATTGAGTATGATGTGGCTTTGAAAATAAAGAACACCACTATATTTTAGCCGATGAAACCAACATCCTGGGTTGCTGCTGTTGTTTTTAAATTATGGAAAATTATATATATATATATATATATATATATATATATATATATATATATATATATATATATATATATTTATATTTATATGGGGTGATATACCGCACTGGGTATTTTTGTCTCTCAAAGATTTCTACTTCAGGAATATAAATATACTCCTAGGTTATGATGGAAAAAAGATCTTACTTGACCTACTTTGTATGTATTTTTTTACCTCATGTTCTAGCTGCATTGCCAGTGGGAGAAAAAGAGTAAATATTATTCCACCAAAACCTATTCTGAGAACCCCATTAATCAGATGTTAAACACTTCTTTTTAAAAACAAGGATTGTTTTGGTGGAGAAAGGAGATGGCTTTTTTTCAGGCTTCTTTGGACTCTATAAGGGGGGAGTATATTCTCTGTAAGACCAGTATTTTTAGTTTAATGAATAGATTCTTAGATTGAAGTCAATATCAGATGTGTCCTTTATTTTGTTTTAGTTGGTCTTGATAGTCATAAATCAGGAATGTATTGTGGGTGTTATACACTATGTTAGGTTAATAAGGATTATTAGATTAACAGCTTCTGCTGCTGTTCAGTCATTTCAGTCATGTCCTGACCCCATTTGGGGTTTTCTTGGCAAAGATACTGGAGTGGTTTGCCATTTTCTTCTCCAGCTCATTTTACAGATGAGAAACTGAGTCAAACAGGGTTAAGTGACTTGCCCAGGACCACAAAGCTAGTGTGTCTGACACTGAATTTGAACTCATAAAGAGGAGTCTTCCTGATTCCAAGGCCAGTGCTCTATGCACCATCTCTGACCCCAAGGAGCTTACATTCTATGTCAAGAAAACAATATGAACTTATGTAAGGGTCAAGTGAAAATCACCCCCCCACCTCCTGCCTTCTGGTACCTATACTAGGTACGAACACTTTCAGACTGAACAAACAATCAGAATTGTTTATAGACAGTAATTACACTTTCCTGCATCAGTCAAAGCCATTGTGTGAGAGATTGGGTTCTATCCTAAGCAATTTGTGAAAAAGGGAGGAAGTTGTGCTAATTTTGTGATAAAGAGAGGAGATTCTGAGTATCTAGATTTTGAAAGGTTGGAGTAAGCATGACTTTTCCAGCCTATCTTTGAAGACTAAAGGGAGGACTGAGCTGTCCTGGAGAAGTGAGGTAGCCAGGAGAGTTACTAGCACTGCAGACATCTCACAGGAGGACCCAAGCCGAAAAAAGTCCAGGAGAAAGTTCTCCTTTTCACCCAGTTTCCCCCTCTTGATGCTTGTTATGCCAATCACTTTAACATAATCTGCTATTTCATTACACAGTATTTCCAGTAAACTGAATTCTTCCTCAGCCACAAAGAAGCCAGCAGTTAACTAGGGATGGCTATAAATGGAAGCTTAGGCAGAGAGCCCATCTTCTGGCTAACTGTTAAGAATTTTCCTAACTGGGGGCTCAGAGCAAATGTGGATGAATTAATGACTTTTCATGTAAAATAAATTCTGTAAGCCGAAGAGGAGGGAACTAAGTGAATGTTAAATGACCATTGTATTGCTTGCCTTAAATTAACTAATTATTGTAATAGAGTGATACACACAAATACACAGATTAAATACAAAATAAAGCACTTTTGGGGATCAGGAAATGTTTTTTATAGAAAATGGTACTCAAGTTCCATTTGTGGGTCATTTAGCATCTTAAACTCTGAGCCTTCCTCCTCTTTGCCGGTCTTCATACATTTTCTGAGCCAGAATATTTGAAAAGTGATGGTTCTTACAATTAAGTAACTCTTCCATAATTATCATATGGTGAGTCAGCAGTATATAAATGAAGTGCTATAAATAGCCATCAAGATCAATTCAGTGTCAGATACTGCTGCTCATCAGAACCCAGCACTTGGCACTGTGCCCAGGGCTTATCACAGATCTGGCAGAGTGCATATTTTTTATAAATGCTTGTTCACTGACCTGACTTCCTCAACATGCTTACCTGGAGAATTCTTTCCTCTAGGCATTGTCTGGGTCAAACATTAGCTTTCTAAAGCATAGGAGCAGACTGTCCATTGCTACCCTTACTCCCCATCCTTAGAAATCCATAGACCACGTTAGCCTACTTATATCACATTGACAGCTTAAAACTGGAGGGGCTCAAAGTTCTCACAGAAATACCATGATCACAAATCTCTTTCTCTAGGAAGAGGAAGATTCTCCTGAAATGCAGGGATTAGGTCACTTGTCCAATTTTACATTGTGGCAAGTGTGTCCCATTTCAGCTTCAAATTCCCTGTGTACTTTTAAAGTAAAGAATCATAGTTGCATGATTTTTGTGTATTTTCCCCTTGCAGTTTATCATGCTTGAAATCAACTGAAAATATTGCACCAATTAATCATTTAACCTGTACTTTAGAATAGTGTTTCCTGACCACTGTGTCACAGCCCATTAGAGCATCAGAAAGAATGATTGGTTTGTCATTGCAAGTCAAGTTGGACTTTCATTGTCCTTTTGGTTGTCCACCCTGTTCTGCTTGGCATTGATGACACTCCTGCCCATATACTGTGAACCACTTTCCTCCTTTTATCCAGTCATCTTCCTTATTCTTCCCAAATACAGAGCTCTAGACCTAGAGCCATAACTCAGGTGGGGCAACTAGGGCTTTGCTCAAACCATTAAAATTTAGATACAAATGAGCTTATTCCTTAATTATCAAGAATAATTAGCTAAAAATAGGGAACTAATAGATGCTCTCTCCCCATTTGGTGATCCTACAGATGAGATATGTCCTCTTCCTAGAAGCTGACTCAGTGTTTCTACCCAAAGTCTTGAGGGTACATTTGTGTGTTTGCCCCACCATCATTTTTTTCTACCAAAATTGCTAGTCCTATTTCTGTACAAGTCTTTCTGTGACAGTGGAATAACTACTGATATTCTCTCCCTCATTCCTCTTTTCTTTCCCTGTTATTGTAATCATATTATTTTAAATAGCCTACCCTCCCTCCTAGGGCTGCCTCACTGATCCCATACCCCTTTTTTGGTATTGTTGTTGCTTTTTTTGGAGGGGGGAATGCAGGACAATTGGGGTCAAGTGACTTGCCCAAGATCTCATAGCTAGTAAGTGTTAAGTGTCTGAGGCCAGGCTTGAACTCAGGTCCTCCTGACTCCAGGGCCAGTGCTCTATTCACTGTGCTACCTAGCTGCCCCCCATACCTCTTTTCATTTGTGTACATTGGGAGTGCTCAGAGTTCTGAGACCTTCATAAGCAGGTCCAGGACAAGAGGTTGGTAAATTGTGGTCTGGTATCTAATTGAACATTTCAGAAGGAGAATTCAAGAGCCTATCTCCCTTTCTCCCTCTCCCATACACTTTACCTGAAGACAAGCAACAAGTACCTTTGTCTCTACCATTTTGTGAATCATTTGTGGACTTGAGAACACAGAGGACCATTAAATTTTCATTATCATTTTTACAAAACAGGAAATGTTTCTAGGCCCACAACAGAAAGAATAGCTATTTCCTCAATGGAGAAATCAGTAGTTGGACGACCTCCTATCCCTAACTGAACAGGTCTTATCAAATATTTTCCTGAGGCATCAATAAAAGATTGTAGCCAATAGAAGCCACTAGGAAGAGAACTCAGTCCAGAAAAGCAGAAATAGTGAACCTCTTTCAGATGTGCTCTAGGACTGATCTAATTCCTCCCCGGGGTATTATAACATCATTAACAAGCTAATGGCATCCCAGTCATCCATTAGGACTCCTTTATCTCAAGGATCTATAATTACACAATTAAACCTCCCCCACTGATGAGTGCACCTTCATTCATGGGTCCTTAAATGAATATCAAACTCATTTCCTCTCTTTGGTTCTTCTGTGACAGACTTCCAATGGGGGGAAAGAACAAAATCATCTTTAATACTTTCAATCATCCCATTCCTCACACATGGCTATGAAAATCTGACCTTTAGCAAGGGTATATATAATTTCAAATCCTCCTTCATCTTGAGTTATTGCCTATTAAGGCCAATGACCACCAGCCATAGGCACATATTCTGAAATCAACAGACTGAAAAAATTAGACTTTACTGACATTCACATCTAAACTTTACTACCAGGCAATTAAGAAATATGAACAGTAATGATGGATGTTAACAATTGCTATACTTAATTAGAAGGCATATTATTAGGGTGGATCCATGATAGCTGTGAAGCCATGACCAAATCACTTCACCTTAATGTGGTCCCAGACAAGTTACAAATGGATTGCCAATATGCATTGTTGGAGGGCATTTTCATAACAGAAGGTCTTTATACTGAGGAAATCATAGGTCATCCCCAAAAACATAGCATGGCAGTCAATCTATGTACCACTGAACTGACATTGTATGGTTAATAAGAATGTTTGAAGAAAAGTTTGATCCCTATGTATTATGTTCCCCTTCTCAACTCTGACCTCAGGGCCATTTTGGGAGTATACCTGGCACATGTCATTTTCCTGCTTAAAAACTCCACCAGGTCCCTAAGGATTCTAAGATAAAATGTATTTAACACCTTTCATCTGGACCTAGATTGCCTTTCCAGTGCAATTATACACTATTCCATTTCTCATGCTCCACATTCCCACCAAGATTGACTATTTGAAGTTTTCTGACAGCAATATTCCATCTCCCATCTCTGGACCTTTGTACTAGATGTGCCCCTTGCCTGGGATTCCTTCCCTCCATGCTTCTGCCTCCTGAGCATCTCTCATTTTCTTTGAAGCTCATCTCAAGTGCTGCCTCCTGTATGAGGCCTTTCCTCATTTCCATTGCTAATAAATAGGCAACTAAATGTCACAGTGAATGAATAGAACTCCAGGTGTAGAGTCAGGAAGACCAGAGTTCAAATATGGTCTACTTACTAGCTATGCAACCCTTGGAAAGTGACTTCACCTATATTTGCCTCTGTTTCCTTAACTGTCAAAAATGGGTAACAGTATTACCTCACAGGGTTGTTGTGAGAATCAAATGAAATAATATTTATAAAGAACACATAATAGGTGCTGTACAAATGCTTGCTCTTTACGCTCTTCACCAGTAACTTACTCCCCTCAAATTACTTGGGGTGAGGGAACACTCTTTCCTTATGTATGTACATAACATACATAACAGAATGAAGCTATTTGAGTTTAGGGGCTATTTCCTCTCGTCTGTGTAATATCCCACATTATCCTGGATCATAGTAGGAACTTAACAAATATCTGTTGATTGATTAATGAATCTAAGAAAAATACAAAATGGCCCCCTCCCTGTGTGGTCCCTTTCTGTTTGTCTAGTGATCATCACAAAGTCATAGAAAAGAGGGAAAGTTGGGGTGCAGGTAGGTGGCACAGTGAATAGAGCACCAGCCCTGGAGGCCAGAGGACCTGAGTTCAAATCCAGCCTCAGAGACTTAACACAAAAAGCTAGCCATGTGACCTTGGGCAAGTCTCTTAACCTCAATTGCCCTACCTTCCCCTGCCAAAAAAAGCAAAAAAAAAAAAAAGAAAAAGAAAAGAAAAGAAAACAAAGAAAGAAAGAAAGAAAGAGGGAAAGCGTTGAGATGCTCACAGTTCTTGGGTAAGCTACAACTGAGCTACTGGTACTTCAAACAGAAGATCCTTCCCCAGTGACCAATGTTTAGACCATTCTATGGGAAGAATGGAACTCTATCCATGTGGACATTCTGGCTAGAAATGAAATAATAACAGACAAAGAAGTCGCATCCCAATGGAAGGATGTCTTAATGGTTCTTCCTGGGGGAAAACATTAAGAGGGTTTGGTGAATCTGTTCAGTATTTCTTGTTTATTCTATATATGATTTGCTTTGCATAGGATTGTTTGCATGTTGTCTTTCCCATTAATTTTAATCTCCCTGAGGGTCGGGATTATCTTTTACCTCTGTTTGTATCCCAGCTCTTAGCAGAGGGCCTGGCACATAGTAGGTGCTTACTAAATGTTTATTATGCACCCAAAGGCAACAAGAAATATTGATTCAAGAGACATTTACTTATCTCATGTAATTGTGTCCCTTTGTAACTGCAAAACTGCTATCAATATTCTTCTAATGGTGCTTGTTGTGTGGCTAATGAGTCACAGAACACCACAGCCTCTGAACAATTTAAAATGAGTGAAGATTGCTTAGAAGATACTAGTGAGTCACAGGTTGGTGTGAGGATGTTTTCAGTATAACAAAGAAGGAATTATGAAGACTAGAATAAGAAATACTATCAAAGAAATGTACAATGGAAAAAGACAATGGATGGATTGGTCATAACAGCGGAGAGATTATGTTATCTGCTCTACTGGTATATTCTTAATACCATAAGAATTGAGGAAAGTCCCTAGTAATTTGGGTTGTCCTCAATAGAAAACTTGTGGGGTAATAAGGACAAGAGTTATAAAGGGTAGAAAGGTACTAGTGGGTTGTAATCATTGGACTGAACGTTCATATCCGTTAAATCACAGATCCATTTGAGTATCTACAAATGAGGAAACTGAGGCTGGGAAATTAAATTACTTGCCTGTGGTCTCACAGCTATTGGAGATAGCATTTGAATGCAAATCTCTGCTGCTGCTGAGTCTAACAATCTTTCTACAACATGCTCCCTCTGTCCCTGCAGTTTTCAAACTTTTTAGATTCAGGACCCCTTTTTACTCCTAAAAATTACTGAAGCTTCCTCTAAAGCTTTTGTTTATTTGGATTATATCTACAGATATTTATCATATTAGAAATTAAAATATTGTAGTCCTCAGGTCTGACCTCACAGACACCCTGAAATGCCTGGGGAGAACACCAGGGATACCCAAACAGCCCTTGGAGAAGTGCTGCTCTAATTCATTATGGGACCTTAGGCAATTCACAATATATGTTTTATTTGCAGGGGCAAGAAGGCAGGACTTAGTCTTCCTATCTCTTTTAGTCTGGAAGTACAGCAGCCATCCTTATACTGATCAGCATGGAATCCCCAACAATTCCATTTTTCTGACTGAGGTCAAATTCATTTCTCCTTAGGCAGCCTGGTGGCCCTCCATTTGTAGGGGTTCACCATATTGAGCCTGGACATAACATAGACACCCAATGGGCTATTTAGGCCTACTAAAGCTCAGAACTCCTAAACTTAAGCAATCCATTAACCTCAGTCTCCCCATCAGCAGGGTCTATAGGCCTGTGCCACCACACCCAACAATTCAGCACACATTATGAGGTGATTTACTGGAATGGTTTGCCATTTCCTTCTCTAGCTCACTTTACAGATAAGGAAATTGAAGCAAACAGGGTTAAGTGACTTGCCCAGGGTCACACACCTAGTAAGTGTCTGAGGTCAGATTTGAACTCAGATTTTCCTGATTTCTGGCCTGGCACTCTATCTGATGGGGTGCTTGGGTGTCTGTGCTTGAACATTAGTTTGTAAAATCAGTTTGCAAAATCACATTTTCCCCTGGCCTCAAATCTCCCTAAGCCTCAGAGCTCCTTCCCCCTGCTAGCATTCTGCCTAGCAACCATTCATGAATTGTTCATTCCTCCCCTTAGTATAGTAACTAGCTGTACCTATGAATCCTTCACTGGGCTATCTATGAGTAACTCCCTAGCTATTATACACATCCTGGATCCCTTGTTAGACATATGTGTACTCCCAACATCCATCTTGTCAAACAGGACATTGATGGATAGCAGACTGGGCATTTCTCAGTCAGCCCTGACCACTGGTTGACTTAGTGACGTTTCAAGCCTAAAACCACACCTCCGTGCAGCACCCCTCCCCCCTTGGGCTATTTCCCAGTGAATTATTGGTAATACATCTGCACAGTGGATATTAAAAGTACATGTTCCTTTAAGAACTGACCACTCCCAGACTCACCTAGTTAGCTTAATTGACATCTGATTTACTATTGTAACTCTTTAAAAACTTTAACTATGACTCTTTAAGGTTGTAGGTTCCCTAAGAACTCTTGCCCACTGTAAAGCATAACAATAAACTTTTAACAACTTGACTCAGAATACTTGAGCCTGTGAATTTATTCCAGACTGCCCACCAAGGGACTCTGGTCATTGTGGTCCCTGAAACACTTATCATCTCTCATCATATCCACTGTGCCACCTAGCTGCCCCCTATTCGACACACAGGTAGTATTTAATAAATGCTTGTTAACTGTCTCACCTTTTTAGTTGTATCCCTAGCTCACAGTATAGAGAAAATAAGCCCTTACTAAATTACTTGTTAACTGACTCTTACTTTTTAAAAATTATATCACCAGCCCTTAGGACAGAATTTGGCATAGAAAGCTCCTAACAAACACTTTTCATTATGTTAGGTACAAAATGCTTAATTCCCTCCACGGGTAGCAGAGAACACTATCTACCTCCCCAGCTGAGAAGTAAACAATGAAAGTGCTCCAAAGATACAGGCATGTGTTAGTATTACTATCCAAGAGGGAACAAACATTAGGAGAATGAAGTTAAGAAAAGGAAAGGACAATTATGCAAGGGAGAAATGCACATGATACAAGGAGAGAGCCAAAAGCTGAAGCACGGGAGATAAGGAGTGCATATGGGTAGGTTCTGAAAAATGACCGTAAGTTAGATTCATTGCCCCCATTTCCGTGTATACAAAAACCCAGTGAACGAAGAAGAAGAACACCCCCACAAATATCTGCCTACTAACTATGGCATGTTCTATTGAATGCATGCAGGAGCTCAGCATTTGGGATGCAAGAAACTTTCAGGAGGCACCATGAGCTTGATTCAAAGGCGGATACATTCCGAGTCAGAGCACTTGGGCTGAGGTTCACCCACTACCATCTGTGTCTTTGAGCAAGCTATAACTTCTCCAGGACCCACTTCCTTCATCTATATAATAAGGGGGAGTGGGGCAGACCTTTTAGGTCCTTTCTGGCTCTAAATATAATCTAAGTAGGAACCAATATGAGCTCATGTTTCCATGAATAGCTTCTCTAGTCTTGTATATATATTAACTATTTTTATTTTAATGATAATTTGTTTTAAATCCCCAGTCAAAAAGGAATCCTCTTCTTGGGTAAATCCATGTTTTCTCACTAACCAATTCTTCAGATAATACTTATTTTAAGCAGAATGCTGCATGTGTTAACAAATAAACAGGAATGACATTTAATTTCAAGCTCCATTAGAAACACGTCTGGATGGGTGAGAACAAGGTCTGCCAAGATGTCAAAGGACAAAAGTATTTTATTGCATTTAAGAAGGTCCATGAACATGGCAGCTAAGCAACAGGTGATCCTTGCCAATGTCTCCTTGAAATAGAAGGGGTCAGGGCAAAACAATTACATTCTCACCTACACATCTCAAAATGCTCTCTCTTCTGCAGGAATAATTGCTTTCCATAAACGTTAGGTCTTTGCAGGTTATGAAAATGTTGGTAAAGGAATGTTTTGTATCTTCACTTCCGCAGTCTCTCAAACATTTCATGCACAGATTATTTATAAGCACCTACTATGTATGAGGCACTGTGCTAAGGACAGAAGATCCAAAGATGAAAATGAAGCAGTTCCTGCCCTCAGAAGCTTACATTCAACTTCGGGTGGGGGGCAGCGGGGTAGGGAGGAGTAATGTAAAGATCTCATAGGGAGAAGAGAGTGACCATAACTGGGGTGGTGGGGGAATTTGAAGTGGCCACAGAGGTGAGTTCAGGAAAAGCTCTATAGGAGATGGCATTTGAGTTGTACTTTGGAAGGAAGCTAGGGAAATATAAACCAGAAATGAGAAGGAAATACCTTGTAGATGTGGAGTCAGGTTCAAAAATATTTATTAAGCCCCTATTATGTGTTGGGCACTGGGCTAATACCTGAAGCTACGAATAAATAATAACAAAAAGTAATTCCTGCTGCCCTCAAGGAAGTCACAACCCAATGGGGAAGACAATGTGCAAACTGAATGACTGAGTGAATGATGGAAATGTAAATAGCAAAAAAGGTGGTCCCTGCTCTCAGAGGGCTCCCACTCTAATGGGAGAAGCAACACATATGATGGGTTTAAGCCGCAAGTCCTATGGAGAAGTCCCATGGTCTGATTATACGGGCATAACCTATGGTATATTCTGAAGGCCTTTGAAAGTCAGAAGGAGGATTTTATATTTGATCTTGGAAGTAATAGGGATCCATTGGAGTTTATCAAATAGGGGTGGGAGAGTGGGGTGACATGGTCAGACCTGCGCTTAAAGTAAAGGTATGTGTAATGGTAAGGGAAGTAGAGGCTGTGGGGTATTTATGATCACCAAGTCTTTCAAAATTAGGAAAAGGAAAATGTGGATTAATGATAACTGGCCCTTCATGGGAGACCACTGTATGAACTTGGCCAGCAACATATTGTCAGGTGAAAGTTTGTAGAACTGAAGGGGGCAGGAGCAGTTATGATGGCAATTCAGAATCAAGTTATTGCCACCAGAAATTAGAGAAGGGTTATCCTGGAAAAGTCTAGACTTCCTCATCAATGTAGCTAATCCAAGTAAACAGTAGCCCAACACATCACTACAAGCTATAAAATTTTAGCACCTGCTGAATACCTAACAAGATATGACCTGGTGGTCAGTATTGACTATGCCTCTAGAGCTCACTCTCTTTCATAGCTGACTGATGGAAAATCTACACACTACAGGAACAGATTTTGAAACAGCTTGGAGAGCTCAGTCAATACATTGTATTGGAACTAGACCGTTATTACAAAATGAACTGTTACTCAATCACCTGGACAGAACATTGAGTCACTAAACACGTAAGAGCAATACAATTTTTAGTATATACTGCTACACTAAATACTCAATCTCCGAGCTACACAAAATAAAAAGCTTTCAAAATACAGAGATCAAAATCACATGAGGACAAGATGACATGTGTATCATCCCTCTCCTCCTGCCTGCTACAGGAGTTGTATTGAGGAAACTTTTAGCAAGCCTACAGAGGATGTGCTTACATCCTAATACTTTCATTAACCTAAAAAGGCAGTTATTTCCTCCATCTATGCAACAGTTCATAGAACATCAAACACAAAATAACAGTTTAGCAGCTTGTTTGGGTACAATTTCTATCTGAATCCCATTGAAAAAGATGGGAATGAAACAATAAGACATTATAGGAAGCTGATATACATTGTTTCATGTATACCCTGTGAGGTGCCATTATCATCTTCATTTTACAGATGAGGAAACAGGCTGAAAGATGTCATCCAACTTGCCTGAGGTCTCAATGTGTCTGAGATGGGAAATGAACCCACTCAGGTCTCCACAATCACAATTCTAGAGCTCTATACATTATACCGCCCTGAATTTCAATGTCAATTTATATGGTTCAAGAGACTACCATTGACTTTAGCGCTCCAACATGACTGTAAACATGTTTACTTATGTCTGCCATTTCTCTGCCACATGGTTCTGCCCTGTAGTTATTGCAGGTTTGGACAATTATAAATAGGTGAGTTCAGACTTTCTACTATATTAACTCAGGACTGATAAGTGGAGTACACTGCCCATAGATCCACTGAACCAGACTCCTTCAGAATGTTTTAATTAGATGCTTAGAAATAATCTAATAACCCTTCCTCAAAGAGAGCCCTTCAAACATTTGACACACAGCTGTTGACATGACTTCTTCCAGCTCTCCTCACTTCTCACCCCAGGCTTCTCTTCTCCAAGTTATACATGCCGAATTCCTTCAACCAACTTCTACATATCACAAACTCTAGGTAGGCCCTTCTTTATCCTGTTTGCTCTCCTAAGGCCCCTCTCTGGCTTATCGATGTCCTCAAATGGTGGTGCCCAGACGGCAGATAACATTATTCCACATATGGTCTGGTCATGGTACGTAGAGAAGGATATCACCAATTTATTCCTGGAAGCTAAGCCCTTCCTTAGGGCAGCTCAAGGTGGCATCAGTATTTTGGACTGCCATAGCAGTATATACGCAGACCGTGAAAACACCCAGATCTTTTTCAGACAAACTGTTAACTGTGCCTCCCCCAACTTGCCTTTTAAAAGTTTTGGTTCTTTTTTTAACCCAAGCACATGCCTTTACTTTAGTCTCTACTGAAGTTTACCTTATTTGATTCAGCCAAATTCTAATCTGTCAAAATTGTTTATCTGGATTCCAACTTTCCAGTGGGTTACACCGCCCCCACCTTCCACTTATGCGATACTTGCAAGATGATAAACATGCCATCTAGTAATTGGAGTAGCTAGGCTGGCACAGTGGATAGACTGCTGGGCCTGGAATCAGGAAGACCTGAGTTCAAATCCAGAATCAGACACTTACTAGCTCTGAGACACTGGGCAAGCCACTTAACCTTTGCCTCAGTTTCCTTATCTATTACATGGATTAACACCATCTACCTCCCAAGGATGTTGTGAGGATAACATGAGATAATAATAGTAAAGCACTTAGCACAGTACCTACCACATGGTAACACTATATTAATGTTATTGCTATTATCCAAATCCCTGATAAAAATGATGAAACTTCTTAGGGACTTCCTTTGTAGAGATGGGGTGGGGGAGGGCCCACAGGTTTGGAATGTTACACTTAGCCATTTTGTTGAATCTTTCTTTCCTTGTTTTTCCTTTCTTAAAGCTGTTATAATGGATAACTTTGTAGGAAGGGATACAAAAGGGAAACTGAAAGCTAGCCAACGTGAAAACAAAACATAGCAAAATTCTATTTTTAAAAAATGGCAGTGAGGCAGCTAGGTAGCACAGTGAATAGAGCACTGGCCCTGGAATCAGGAAGTCCTGAATTAAAATCCTGCCTCAGACACTTAACACTAGCCGTGTGACCTTGGGCAAGTCACTTAACCCCTAATACTCTGCCTTTCCCCCTCCCCCACCAAAAAAATGGCAGAGTACAGGTCCCAGCAGAGATTATTGGGGTACTCCACTGGAGACCTACTTCTATCTTTGCTTCATATTATTAAAAAATGACTCTGAGCCTGGACATTTAGCAGCTAGTTGTCTGATCCCATCTTGAAGTAGCAAGCATCCTAAGTGGACACGTCACTGCAATAAAGGCTCCTGCTAAGTACAAGGTCTTTGGAAGATTATTCGTACTTAAGCTAATAAATGGACCTACGATTTAATCAGTGGTGAGTTTCTATTGCGGGAACTCCCTTCCCAAACTCATATTCAAATCTGTCTACGAGTAGATAGGACCTACAGTTAGCACCAAGATTAAGGCACTTGCCAAGGTCCCAGAACTTTTCCTGACTCCAAGTCCAACACTCCATTCATTATGCCAAACTGCCTCTTTAAGACGTCTGCCAATTTGTCCTTTAGCACCTACCTGAATGAATGAATGAATGTGCATTTATTAAGGGGTCCACTTCAAATGTTGTGTTAAGCATTGATGATACACATAGAAAAGTGAAATTGTCCTTGCTCTCTCAGAGCTCACATACTGACACACAGAGGAGAGTCCAGCAGCAGGGGGGGATGAAAGACCCCAAAGTCCTAAGGGCACAGTGCTGGGGGAAATGGCTACATCCACAGCTCCTTAGTATGTTGGCAGGCCAGTTGGCAGTGCTGAGCATGTTCAATAGCACAGTATAAGGATAAGATAAAACCCAGGGATCCTCCATTTATATATATCAGTGACGAGGGCACTCCTTCCAATGGTACAGATTACCCATCCTTTCTTCTTCATTCCATGAAGCTCTTGTCCACATACTTCCATATAACCTCCTTGGTGGTTTGCAGACTCTTAGAAAATAAATTCAAATGGAATTCTTACTTTTTGAACTACTCTTCAGAGAGCTGGCACTCAGGTGGTCTTTGGCTCCAACCAGCCCTCAACGAGCACATATTCTATGGTGGTAGTGTGCTGATGGGGAATAGACACAACAGTTAAGTAGATTCATGATCCTCTGAGAAGGGAGGGAAGACCAACAACTCAGGAGAGCATAGAAAACCAGATGCTTCCCAAAGTATTCTGCTCGCTCCCAAAGTATTGGTCCTTGAGGAAATAATTTTTCTGCTGTCCATTTTGCTACTCTGGGGTAAAATTAGAATACTGTAATATTCTGTGGCTTTGTCCATGCCGTAACAGAGGAACTTTACACTACCACGTAGAGATGAACCACTGAGTCGTGGCCTAAAGAGGAGTGGTGCTTCAGTTTCTGATGACCACAGAAATGCGACCATAGACTCCAGCTGTCTGGTTCTGTTACCAATTGGCAGCCAGATGGCAGATCGAGTCTGGGTCTTGCTGTGGGTGTGACACAGTTTAATGGTCATGAAAATTAAGCCCCTTCTTAGACATATCACACTTCAAAAAGATGTACCATCTGTCTTTTGATTTTATTATCTGTAACCAAATTCTATTATGCCTCAAATAATTAAATATTGCCAGTGGGACATTAAAATACAAACTAATTTACCAAAATAATTGTATTCTGAAGATTATGTACAATATTATACATTTTACATTACAGAGAGTTTTTATACATAAGGTAAAAGTTGATTTATGATTCCTAGAAAACCCCAAAATACATTTGAATGAAACCTTTCTATGCATAATTACAAAAACACTCAGCCAGGAACAGTCAAAACTAGAAATGAACATAAAATTGGTTTTTTTTTTAAGGGTAAATTACATTAATATCAAAATTGGAAGAACAGAACTTTTTTTTCATTACTTTGAACGAATTAATACAAATTACAAAAGTATATGGGTATTTAAAAAATGCTTTCTTATGCATTTAACCCCTAATTGCTGGTGGCGTTCATATCCAGCTTGGAAACAAATGTTCTATGGAACAGAAATGCATTTTAAGAAAACTTATAGAGAAATGAATTGAAAGAGGCTCTTAATTAGAAGGCTAAATGTTTTTTTTTCTTTTCTGAACTAAGTCAACTCTAACATTTACATGTCACTAAAGCTAATGATTATCCAGGAGGAAAATCATAATTCTCAAGCATCCCTCCCTTTGGAAGTTTTCCCTCTTAGAAAGTGTCTTCTTTCCAGGCCCCTTGGGAGAAGTGATCTCCAGTCATTGCAGCATAGCCCACAACCAAACCCAGGAAACACTGGCCCATGCATCCTAAAGGGATGATTCATTTTATGGTAGGGTGTATGTGTTGAACGTACAAAACACTCAATTTCCAAAAACAGAACATTCTGGGAAATTCTGACTTTTTAAAGGGCTTCATGAATTCAGAATTACCACCATGCCTTATGTATGAGGGTTGAAGGGGGAGGAGAAAGCAGACCTAATCACTGCCAAAAAAAAGTCACGAGTATATTATTTCTGAATGTATAATGCTTTGCTATATATAGTTCCATGCAAAATGATTATGTTAAATGGTATGCTTAGGGAAATATATCTTCAATCTGATGGACTACATTTTGACAGTTGGTACTTAAGGAAGTAAGTGATAGCAAAGCAATCTGAAAAGCAGCCAAGATGGACTGAACACAACCTTGATGATATTTATGCTACCAGCTAATTCCAGAAAGAACAAAGTCAAAATACTCAATATGAATATTGATGAACCAAAAAAAAAAGCTGCTGAGAAGAAATTTACCAAATCTCTTTCTAAAACAAAACAATTCTAAGTTGCTGGTTCAGCCTGCCTCAGTTGACCATTCCAATCACTTAGATAAGTGGTCTACAGGCATCTCACTCATCTCATCCTGGTGCCAGTGGGGTTCTACTGCTATTTGGCCCAGTTGTTTCTCAGATGATTACAGTGTTGCATATTCTCCAGAAGAAGCAATGGGAAATCTCACAAACACACACACACACCCGCACATCCACACACACTCACACTTTCCCTAATATGAATCTGATTGTCCAAAAAAGACATTGGCCATCTATGGGAATTAGAGGCTTGGTCAAGTGCATACCACCCTGCGTGGGCTTCTGGTATTGGAATCAGACTAGAGATAAATAAAATATTCTGAAAAGACCAATGTGAAATAATATAGGGATACAGATATCATTGGTGTAAGAATTCCCAGGAGAGTAAATATTCTCCACCATTGTAGGTCAGCACCTTCCCTACATAACCTAGAGTCTTACAATTCTTCCCTAGTTGAACACAGGAACTTGGGCACATGATTACTGACCTGGCTGTCTGTGGTCTATGTGCCACAGAGCCCCACATGTTTTTTTTATATTGCTTGTTGGAATGGAATATGTGTCAGAAGCGAGATGCCTGGAAAATACCTTGTGTAAACACATACAGAATTAACAAGCTTGACAGTGTCACCACCCCCTGACCACCCAAAAGAAGAAAGAAAAGAAGACATGTGAGTCCGAGTCTATGGTTTGTCTTGAATGTGATTCTCTTTCTTCGTGTTTAGCTTGGATACAAAAAAAGCGCTAACCTAGAATATCAAAATATTATATTCATATAAAGGAATGCGGGCATCTAATACAAAAGTAAAAAAAAAAGTTGCAGCTCTGAATTGTCCTTAAATATTCTAGAGTTCTGTAGGCGACTGTTTGTGAGCAGCTGGAAGAGGAACCCTCTGCTGAAGCTTCCCCAGAGCTAGCAAAATCACATTTCCGCTCGGCCACGTGCTTTCTCCACAGCCCTGCCTTCCTCTTCCTCCTCTTCCTCTTCATAGTTTTCTTCGTGGCCTTTTCGGGGGTTTTCTTCTCGAGCTGCCTGTTCTTGGACATCATTGTTCTTATCATCCACCTGAAAGTTTAAAACAGCAAGAAAAGGAGGGAGAGTAACATGACTGGTGGGGAAGAAGGCTTAGTAATTAAAACTGCTCCTTGATAAACTTTTTAAAAGGAAACACTGGGTGCTACTAGTCACCAGAAAACCATGTTCACCTTCAGTAGAAACTAAAGAAATGACGACAAAAATAACCGAGGGCCCACCATCAAGCTGGCAAAATTAATTAAAAGCAAGCCAATTCAGCACTGGTGGGGCTGCATGGAAATACGCATCTTCTATTGCTGGTAAAATTGCAAGCTTGCAGGTTTTTGTTTTTGTTTTTTTTCTTTTTAAAGTAATCTTGTAGAATTTGGTACAAACTATAAGGAAGACTGTACCTTTGACCAAGTAAGCGTTACTGGAAGTGTTACTAAGAATAAACAAATAGGTAAATAGACAAATAAAAATGGTGTTTGTTCAAAGATTCTCATAGCCCTATTCATGTAACTGCAGCAAAACTGGAAACAACCTACATGGGCAGCAAGAGTGAAAGGTGAAGGGCAGCTAAGTGGTGCAGTGGATAGAGCACTGGTCCTGGAATCAGGAGGACCTGAGTACAAATCTAGCCTCAGACACTTGACACTTACTAAGTGCTTGACACTGGGCGAGTCACTTAACCCTGATTTCCTCGCCAAAAGGGAAGGGGGGGGGGGCGGTGGAAGGTGAGATGCATTGGGATATATTGATCTAAAGTGCTAACAACACTAAGACCAACATATATAAGGATCATTGTGTAAAGACCAATGGGAAATAATATAGGGATATGGAGATTGTTGGTATGGGGAACTCCCAGGAGAGCAAACACTCTCCACCAAGCAGGTTTGCACCTTCTCCATATCTCCTAGTTCTAAATAGCTGCTTGAAGCACTGAGAGACAAAGGGTTGACTTGGTCACAGGTCACCCAGCCAGAATATGGGAAATAATGGAAAGTGGCCAAAAGTAAGAAAAAGAGTCTACACTATGATCATACAAGAAGTGAGTATGAAAGGAATTCTAATGGGGACTTAGGAGAAAGAACGGAAAAATTGGTAAGTTACTTTTTGTTTTGACATTAATTCATTTAAATTAAATGGTTGTACTGATGATGCTCAATATAGTTTTAATAAAACACTTATTTTAAAAAAAAATTATTATTCCTCAAGTACCATATCACACCTATCAGATTGGTTAACATGACAAAACAGAAAAATGATAAATGTTTGAGAGGGTGTGGGAAAGTTGGAACACTGATTCATTGTTGGTGGAGCTGTTAGCTGATCCAACCATTCTGGAGAGCAATTTGGAACTATGCCCAAAGAGCTATAAAAATGTGCATATCCTTTCACCCAGCAATACCACTTCTAGGGCTGTATCCCAAAGAGATCATACAAATGGGAAAATGACTCACATGTACAAAAATGTTTATAGCAATTCTTCTTGTGGTAGTCAAGAACTGGAAATTAAGGGGATGCCCATCAACTGGAATGGCTGAACAGTTTGTGGTATTTTAATATAATGAAATACTATTGTGCTATAAGAAATGATGAGCAGGCAGACTTCAAAAAATCTTGGAAAGACTTATATGAACTGATGCTGGGTGAGGTGAGCAGAACCAAGGGAACACTGTACACAGTAACAGCCATATTGTACATTGAATGACTTTGGTAGACTTAGCTCTTCTCAGCAATGCAAGGACCTAAAACAGTTCCAAAGGATTCATGACTGTAAATGCCATCCAAAGAAAAAACCATGGAGTCGGAATGCAGAGCAAAACAGGCTGTTTTCTTTTTTGGTTTTTTCTTTCTCATGGTCTCCCCCATTTGTTATAATTCTTCTGTGCAAATTGACTAATGTGAAAATGTATTTAATAGGAATGTATGTGTAGAGTCCATATCAGATTACATGCCATCTTGGGGAGGGAGGGGCAAGGGAGGTGGAGAAAACTTAAAACTTATGGAAGTGAGTGTGAAAAATTAAAAGTAAATTAATTAATAAAATAAAAAAAATACTCCTCAAAGGGAAAAGGGAAAAGCACCAAGTGAGGTGGGAAGATTCAAAAGGACAGGGTCAGGGAAACCCTCATCCATCCCCTGCTTTTTCTCTTTCTGCTCTTTAATATGGCAAGGCTACAATGGCACCCTATAGAGCCACTGCACAAGACCACTGGGCAGCTCAGTCCCATCCCACTGAGCAGTGCTGGCTCTTGATACATTAAAAGTGAAGCATGTGGCACGTACATTGTCATCATTTTCCCCATAGGGCTCTTCAGCATTGTGCTCCAATTCTCGTTTTTTCTCTTCAGTCAAATCTTCTTGACCCTAAAACAAAACCATACAAATTCAGCATGAACATTCTCATTTTAAAGCAAACCAAAGAAAACTATGCTCTTTCTTATCACCGTAAAAGTAAAAAACCACCACCACCAACACAAATCCTTCTCAGACCTTCCAAGAGTGGCTTCAAGGTGTTCATTGTGATAATTCAGGTGGGAAGTAAAAGGGATCATGTGAGTGGAAGGGACCATGCATCCCAGCTCTAGCTCTCAAAGGAAACGTCAGAGGTATCTACTCCAAGCCCCTTATTTTACAGCTGAAGACACAGCGCTGGAGGGGTCAAGTGTTACCTGACCCAGACCACACAGGTTTGCAAGTGGCAGAGTCAGACCCTCTGACTCCAACAGCAGTGAGCTGTCCACTGGACCACACTACCTCTGACTGGACACCTTGCAAGAGACGCTATGGAAGCAGGTCTGAAACCCAGCCAAGTCAGGCACTCAGGGGTTTTCACTTGACTAAAGGATCTTTGGTGCAGCTAGATGGTGCAGTGGATAGAACACTAGACTTTGAATCAGTTAGACACCTTAGTGAGTTCAAATCTACTGACTATCTGTGTGACCCTGGGAGAGTCACTTAACCCTGTTTGCCTCAATTCCTCATCTGTAAAATGAGCCAGAGAGGGAAATGGCGAACCACTCCAGTAACTTTGCCAAGAAAACCCCAAATGGGGTTAGGAGAAGGCTGAAATGACTCAACAACAAACAGATCTTAAGCAACTCCAATCGTGGCAATTTATGGCAAAATACAAGCCAAAGACAGTGAAATATTTCTTTGCCAGCCTTCAACTCCCAAATGAGGGTAAAGATAAGAATTTCCTCCTTTTGATGAGATTTTAGGGAGTGCATTTTTTTTATTCCTCTCCTGTCCTCAGTCCACCAACTATAAATGACTTATTTATCTGAGAAGGTAACTAAGCCTAAGGCCTTGCTAGTTTAAAAAAAAAAAATATCTAAAACACTAGAAATTAGGATGAAAATCTGTTGCGAAGGTGGATGTGAATAAAAACCTCAGGCTGATTAAGCTGACATGAAGAGTCACATGTGGATTGGGTTCCATTTTAATAAATGATTTAGTAAAGATTAAATTATAAATGAAATAGCTGCTTCTTATGTAACAAATTCCTTTTGTAAATCTGCAAAAGAAGCAGTCACCAAAATCTAGTGCAGTTAGTGTCTAGGTGGCTGAAGGCAAGCTTTTCAAACCCTACAAACAGACATTCATAAGGCACATCACTTCAAGGATCAAGATCAGGGGCCTTAACTATTTTCGTGTCATGGACCGCCTTTCACAGTTGGTGAAGCCTAGGGCCCTCTTCTCAGAATAATATTTTTAAATGAGTAAAATACATAGAATTAAAAGGAAATAAATTATAATACAATTATCAAAATAGTTTTTAAAAACCCAGAAGTTCACAGATCCCCAAGGTTAAGAGCTCCTGACCTAAAGGAAAATTTTCAAAGATTATGAATTTAGTTAAAAGTGAGCTGAGTTCGACTCCTTCATTTTACACATGGGGGAACTGAAGTCCAAAACAGCTGGTCAGGGTCCAAGGCACAAATGCCCAAATGCCCCACTCTATCTACTAGATGATGCTACATATGATTTTGTCAGTTCAGGGACAAGGAGGCAAGGCATTCATGAGTTGCTATGATCCCTCTGAATTCTTCACTTGGGGTCACCCATCTGGCGATGAGTCAGTTTCTCTCCAGACATACTCCAGTGGGCCTTGGAAGACAGACAAACATTCCATCAATGGATCCATACTAGAAGCCATTTCAGCTTGGAGAGACCTATCAGAGCTTGAGCTTCCCTGGTCTGGCCATCAAGAAACTAGGATGTCCTCTGTTCCACATTGAGATGCCACAGGAAGATGTTAGTGGAGTAGACCAAAGTTCACAGTTGCCTAAAAAATCCAGTACAAGTTAGCATATGCCTCCTCAAAGAAAATCTGACTACTCTGGATGAAAGGCACTGATGAAACTCTCCTTAAAGATTTTTAAAAGACAAGAAATGGAAACTTTCTTAGTAAAATTTCAAAATGGCAAACTAACAGGGAGATCGAGAGGTTAGGAGAAAGATTATAAAAGGGATAGTCAGGAGGGCATACGAGGGAAGAAAAAACAGAGCAATGAATAGACAAGCTGGACTTGGAATGGGGAACACCTGGCCCAAGACCCTGACTGCTACCCATTCATACTAGTGTGTAAATAACCTTGTGTCATCCTCTCCTCTCTTCCCATATTGCCCTGCCCTGGTGCAAGCCCTCATCACCTCACACCAAGACTAGTGCAAGACCCTGTGGGTGGGTCTCGTTGTGGCAAGTCTCTCCCACTCCAGTCCATCTTTCATTCAGCTGGCAAATTAATCTTTCTAAAGGAAGCACAGGTCTGACCATATTGTCTCTTTATTCAGAAAACTCCAGTGGCTCCCTATTTCCTCCAAGATCAAATACAAAAGCCACTGTTTGGCTCCTAAAGTCTTTCATAATCAGTCCCCCTCCCCACATTTTCAGGGTTCTCAATCTGTATGTCTCTGTCTCTGTCTGTCTGTCTGTCTCTCCCTCTTTTCTCTCTCTCTCTTTTTCTCCTTCCCACCTTCCCTTCATTTTTCCCTCCCTCCCTCCCTCTCTCTCAGGGATGCTGGGAGAACATTTGATTTCTAAAGCTGAAAGGCACAGGGACAGGGGCTGGATTTGGGATTCCACAGGGAGAGGAAACTTCTCTTCCAGAAGCGGATCAACACCATCTGCCCTTTCTTTTACGTGTTATCTCTCCCAATTAAAAGTGTGAGCTCTTTGAGAGTTGAGACTACTCATTTTTTCTGGATTACAAACCCTTAACAAACACTTTTCCATCCCTTCTTCCCTTTATCCACCCATTCCTTTATTCTCTTCAGCTCAGAATCTTAGAGAGTTGCCTAGAACACAGAGAAGCTAAGATGCTTTTCCAAGGTTACAAAGTCAGGAGCAGGACCAGAACCTGGGTCTTCCTGGCCAGTTCTCTGTTCACTATTCCTTGCTGCAGAAATGGGAGCCAATGCCATTGTATATCTGCACACTATCTGGGTTGTTTGTGGTTTTCTTGCCCATCCCTTAGGACATACCCACAATCTCATAGCTTTTGGCTCAGCTGGACCTTGCCATCTCAGAAACTCAATCCTTTGACCCCAACCTGGCTCTGAACATTCCTACCTCCTCTTCGCCCTCTTCCTGGTACTGCTCATCGACATTATCTTCCTGCTGGTCTGGATTTCCTGCCATCTGTTGAAACAAAATGGGATGGCTAGAGCAACTGTCCATTTCAGATGTGTCCATTAGTACTGTGGGATCTAAAGCCGAGCCCTCCATTCGTAGGAGAGAGCACTTTCAATGGCTCACTGGCCGTGAAATGATGAACAATAATTCATAATAAGAAGCACAGAATTCCAGTCTGTCTCAAGGTCCCCAGGCAGCTAAGTGAATATTCCAAATCAAAGCAGGGACCCTTCTGTCTGTGTGGCTTACTCCGCCCCCTTTGGCCTGGGCCAGTCATCCACTACAATGTGTATGTTCCAACCAGGCCCTGGCTCCGGGAGCTCCTCACCACCAAATGCTCCTCCATCTCGGCATTCCCTTGCTTCTGATTGCTCTGCTTGGGCACCTCGTTCTCTTCGGGCAAGTTCTCTTCCCTCACTTGTTCTGCTTCTTCAAATTCATCCTCTCCTTGATTGTTCGGGTCATCGGCAGGATTTACATCCTCACCAGCTACTTGCTGTCATTCAGAAAAAAAATTAAAAAGCAACATTTTAAAAATACTTGGGTCAAAAGGAATTACAATTGAGAAACCATATTTTTTTCAACAAAAAAGGTCTCTAGTTGACCATTTTGGCAGTACAACTTTGCCCTAAAGGGTATGAATTTAACAAATGTGTATCACAAAGATCCACCTGCCTGGAGAACTTAACTCCCTGCTTCTCTTCCCAAAGGGAGATGAATCAGGATGAGGTAGAAACATCATTTGACTAATTTCACTTGTTTTATACAGCTTGTTCAGTCACATCTAATTCATCGTGATCGTGTGGACCATAGCACTTCAATACGGTCCATGGGTTTTCTTGGCAAAGATACTGGTTGTTTTGCCATTTCTTTCTCCAGTGGATTAAAGCAAAGAGAAGTGAAGTGAATTGCCCAGGATCACTTGGCTAGTAAGTGTCTGAGGCCAAATCTGAACTCAGGTTTCCTTGACTCTAGGCTCAGTGCTCTATCTGCTAAGCCACCTAGCTGCCTTTTATACAGTTACTCTCTGCAAAAGGATCCCAAAGCACTCTCCAAAATACAAAGGGAACCAGCCTACTTACTATGAGTAACAAGAAATCACATTTAAGGATACAGAGGAGTGTAGGATAGGACCCCTGAGTGGAAAAATTGTCCCAAGTCACAGTAAAGTGACGCAGGGGTGTTTCAGGAAGCCATATTCTATTTAAATAAACAGGGATCATGCCCTGGAGAGAAAAAAAGTGGACTCATGATCAGGGTTTAACGTACACCAACATGAGTGTTAAAATAGAATGGTCAGAAGTCACAAGGTCAAGGGGGGCTGATGATTATGGAATAGAAGAAAGGTCAGTCAGGCAGTGGGATCAATGGCATAAGGAACTGGGTTACCAAGAGCAGCCTGGGGATTTGGGGCTCCTCATTCCTCATGTGACTTGAGGCAAGTCAATGAATATCTTGGGAGTCTCCATTTCCTAATTTGTAAAAAGAGAGGGATGGACTTAAGCAATAGCAAACTTTCTTTACAATTCCAACACGCAACAAATGGATAATTTTTCAAGGGAATTAAATTGTTCCACAAATGTATATCAAGCACCCTTCTATAGTCCCTTGCACACAGAGATGAAGGAAGAGGAATGTGCTTTACATGAAGAATCTTAACTAAATGGTCTCCATTCTTTGATGGGAAACATGGAATAATGGAAACAATGATGGATGGGGCATCAGAATACCTAGGTTCACATCCCAGATCTACCAACTGTGTGACCTTGGACAAGTCATTTTAGCCTGGTGGGTCTAAGTGTACTCCTCTAACATGACAAAGCTGGACTAAATATAGCCTCTGAGACTACATCTATATTCCAGTTCCAGATCTATGACCCATCTTTAGTAAGACAATGGGATGATCACACCTTGAATCTCATCAGCTAGGCAGCTAGGCTATGTAGTGGGCAGAGGGCTGGCTAGGAGGCGGGAGGACCTGAGTTCAAATCCAGTCTCAGAAAATACTAATTGTGTGACTCTGTGCAAGTCACTAACTTCTGTCTACCTCAGTTTCCTTTACTGCAAAAATGGGGAGAGTAACAGTACCTACCTGGCAGGGTTGTTGTGAGAATCAATGAGATAATGTTTGTAGAGGACAATGCCTAGCACATAGTAGGCGATCAGCTCCCCTTCCTTCCCCTGTCTTCTACCCGCTTTTCTACACTCCTCATCAAATTCACTTCCTCCTTCCCTGTTCTTACAGTCCAACTCTGGAAGTTGGTCCTTCTCCTGAAACTCTGACACAATCATTCATCAACTTAGATCTCATGCTATTGCCTTTCTCAACTACTTCTGATCCTGCTTTACAATCTTCCTTCTACATCCCTTCTTCCCTCGCCATTATCACTGAAGATGCCAACATCTGTGTTGATGACTTCATCCTGACCTCACAGTTTCTGAACCCCCGGCACTTGATACTCACCATTTTCAAAGCTGATTCCTCACCCCCTCCTGAAGCTGGACACTGCCACCCCCCCCCCCAAACCTGTTTTCTTGCTGGTGACCCTTATAACCTAGGTTTCCTATCTTCCAGATTTCAAATTCTGGAGTCATTTTGAACACTTGATTCTCTCTCCCTTTCCCCAACAACAAACAACTTCCAAGTCCTGTTATGGCACTCTCCATAAAATCTCTTGCAGCTCTGTTTTCCCCTGGAAACCTCCTACGTAAAGGTCTCATCAGCTGTCACCTGGAGCTAGGGAGGCTGTTTCCTATCTGGCTTACCCATTGGACCCACCAACATCAGAACTATCATATGGGGTATACAGTACCATCTCACCCAAGGCATGGGCCAGTTGGTTTCACTCTCATCTCCCTGGCACCTCCCTCAGGGCTCTGGAGCTCTGTCTCTTGGACAGAAATGTACAAAGAGGGCACTCACATCAGGTCCAGGGTTTTCTGCTGGCTGTGCTTGTCCTCTGGGCTCATTCTCTCTCTGTGTATCATCTTCAGTTTCATCTTGGTGCTGGTTGTCTCTTTCATAGGCTGGGAAATTAAATAGATTAAAAGATTTCCTAAACACAATCAGTCTAATTTTCCCTTGTGAGCCCTCGAGAATGGTAGAATCCGCCTTCATGCCCATAGCCTTCCATCAGGTCTATGGGATCATAATGATGATCTCCTCCTATCGAGCTCCTGTTTTGTCCAGAAAATTTTTCAGGCTTGGTGGTATGGGAAGTGGAGAAGGAGAAAGGGAAGGAGGGGGAAGGAAGGGAAAGGAGAGGGAGAGACAGAGACAGAGAGACATACAGATTGAGAAATAGAGACAAACGCAGGGCACAGAGAAAAAGGAGGAGAGAAAGAAAGAAAAAGTGGAGGGATGGAGTGCGAGAGAGGAAAGAGGGAATTCATCTATCTTCCTTCTTTGAATAAATGAGAAAGACATAATTTTCTGTCCAAATTCTTCTCCCCAGAAGGCAAAAAAAAAAAACACAAAACCAAAACCAACAACCTGGAAATAATAGAAATTTAAATTTAAAAGTGGAACTTAATGAAACTACCAAAATTAAGTTTATTCTTGGTCCTATCAAAAGAAATACCAAGGAACCAAGAAAGCAAAAAATGTCTCACAAATGTCAAAGGTTAAACCCAGTAGGAGTTTAGGGACCAGCTTATATACCTGAACATGTTCTATGATGTGATGATAAAGATGCTGGTAACTTATGGTATAAAAAGAGATTGAAGTAGATTTCTCCTAGATCTCAGGATTAGTGAATAGAAAGGAAGCTATAAGAAGATTAAGACATTTGGGGATTAGTTAGTTTGAGGAGCAGAGAACTGTGGGATAACAACATTAGTCTTCAAAGCATATAAAAAGATGACTTGATGAGAGGACAGTAATCAGTGCTCCCCTATTCCCAATGATTTAAGAACAAAGGATCTTACAGTAATGCCAGAGGAAGACCATAAGGAACATAATTTCTTGACTGTAAATAACAAATTCTCAAATATAGAAATAAATCAATGAGGTAGCACATGCCAATTCCTTTTGAGGTCCAGGAGATTAGGTTACACAACTATATTAGTGCTGTCTGAAGACTAAGGGGCAGAAGGGCTGAGAGTCTGGCTTGAAGGTCACCACTAGGAATCTCACTAATAACTATAAATGGATGCCATTAATGACTTTGTCATATTTTTTTCAGATATCCAACCAGGAGAAAGCCCACCAAGAAATGCATATGCAGATTCTCTAAAAGTACAAATTTCTTTTAGTAAAACTTGCCATAAATGATTCATAAAGATAATAACCTAACAGTGGTGAAAGGAAGAAAGGAAATAGATCCTTCTGAATGATTTGGCAGCTAATGTCCACTGAAGAAATATGCACACATACATACATACATATATATAGGTATATATGTACATATGTATCATACAAATTAATATAAATGTATATACACACTGAATATGACTTAATGCCTAATGTTTCTCTATGGTATAGTCCTATACCCTTCCAGCATTCTGGCAGGATGATGAAATAAGGGGCTGAACATCTATGAGTCCTCACCTCCCCCTTCTTCTTCTTGGATTCCCTGTTCCTCTGCTCCTTGGACGATATCATTATCCATAGCATCATAACGTGTTTGCTGCCTGTGAGGGAGACAAGAAAACATTTTTCAGTAACTTCAACAGAAAATTCAGACAAATTTGACACAGGCCATTTTTCAAAGCAGACAAGCCTTAAAAGAGGTTTGTCAACATGTATAAATAGCAAATAAATGGAACCAGACAAATCACATGCATTGGGGTCTGATAAACTCAGTTTCCCCCTGACCAGGGCATATTTAAAAGTTTTATTTCATAACAAAGAAATGTAGAAAATCAGAAGGAAAGGCTAACCAATGTTACATGGCTATCACAAGACCTGCCAGAAAATTTTAATTAAGTTCTAAGGTGCAATTTTAAAATATGATTCCAGTTAGACCTTAGATCCCTATAACAGCCAGTCTTGACATCAGAGGGGTGAGAAAACAGACCTGCCTCTTTCTCAGGGTTGGGAGTAAATTGCAAGCATACACTGAGGCATGTACTCTCAGTTATGGTTAATGTATTTTTTGCTTAACTGTACTTTGTTACAAAGGAGGGCTCTACTGGTGGCCACAGTTGGGATACTGGGAAATAACAGCAAAGTAAAAAGAAAAAAATGTAGAAATATTCAAGTATGGCTCTGGTGAAGACAATCAAGAGAGAGGCATTTTTGTCTGGCTTTGGCTATCTCATTTAAAAATATACGAAGGAACTGGGATTTCATCAGCAAGAGGAAAACCCAGTGTGAGAGCTCCCTCCATGAATACAGATTATAACCCACCTAGGCCACAGGAGCTGGCTCCTGAGCAGCTTCCCCCAGGCACACAGAGATGAAATGAGCTGCCCCAGGTTACGCAGTAGGATTTGAACTCAGTGTTACTGACGCCAAGCCCATCTCCTTATCTGCCATGCTACCCTAAGCTCTCTTTTAAAATAAAAACGTAAACTGATGTATAGGTGGGAGAAGTTGATACTTCACTTTTCAATTCATTGCCTGCATCTCTGCCACATGCTAAGTATCACGAGCCTCCTAACTTTACGGGGAGGAGGCCCATGATGATATTCCACTGCATCCCTCCCTGCTCCCGCACAAAAACACCAACCGCAGACGCTTTTGACGGTGCTGCTCGTCCTCAAGCTCAGCCTGCCGCTGCAAGGCCAGCTCTCTCTCCTGAAGCCGCTGCTGCCTCAGCAGGTGCTCTTGTAGCCTCTGCTTACGCAAAGCCTCCTGGCGTTCTCTCAGCTGCTGTGCCTCCTCGGCCCTCCTGGCTGCCAGTCGCTGCTGCTCTAACTGTTCCTCATAAGCTGATTTGGCCTTTGTCACAGCCTTTTCTGAAGGACGTGCCTACAAAAAAACACCAGGTTATTTGGATGATGAGGTCCCTTTATGTTAATGTTATTCTTTGTACTTTTCTGACTGTTTGTATATCTACTGCAAATGTAACCCCCAATAAGGTGGCCTTGTCGGCTTCACGATAGCACCATTAATTCATGATTCATAAAATCCTCATACCCAGGCCAAGATGGCAACCAGATAACCCAGATGGTGACAAGTCAAGCTAGTGTTTGAAACTCAGACAGATTTCAGATGACTTCTCATGGTGCCCATATACATAAACATAGCTCCCATCTCACCTTGGTAAGATTATTTTACCTACTGGCAATTAAAAAAAAACTTTTTCAGAAATGCTGATACTTGGTAAGCCATGCCTACATTTAATTCAATCCTCAGAACAACTCTGATGTGGGTGGGGAAGGTCAAGACTGACATCATCAGTATCCATCTTTTAAGTAAGGAAATACAGGGATATTACATGTTATACTAAGATCATGGAGAACATTTCTGTCTCCAGAATTATTCTTGGGCAAATTTATTTTCATCTATCAACTGAAACTTATTTTCAGAATTTGGCTCAAATTTTCCACATGATGATTTTTAATGGCAGTTCCATTTACTTCAAAAAGAAGTGTGACATTTAAAATCTCATTAAAAAGAAAAAAATAAAAAGAGTTTGTGAGCTGAAGCTATTGTTGGGCTCAAGATGGCTATGTATTAGGGGATGCTAATTAGCTCTATTATTGGCCATAAAAATTAGGGCATAACCAGCTAAAAAAAGTCAACTAGCAGTTATGCCTTTGAAGGAGGGGAAAGAGGAAGAAAGACAATCTTCTTTTTTTAAAAATGGAGATGGAGAGAAGATTACCTTCTTCTATTTAGAGAAAACGACACACAAAAGAATCATCACAATACACCACTTTAAAGCTGCTTCTCATCTCTCTCAGTAGAGAGAAGAGGAAGAAGATCTGAAATGGCAGAAAGATTAAAAGTCATAAGAAATTACTCCTGAAATAATCTCTGCAGAGAGACAGTCACAGCAAAGATCCTTCAAAGCCAGGGAGCTTAGGCCCAAATTGCGGGTCATGAACCCCAGAGGGATATGGAGTTATTACTAGGGGCTAGGATTACTAGGATTACCAAAATCACTTTGGTAAGTGTAAGTATGTCACACATATGGATATCACTATTTTTCAAGTATATATGGGATCTATTTTCATGAACATAACAGAAATCCACTAAAAAGCTTTATTGAGGTCATTCATAGTAGCTTTTTGTCAGTCTTTAATTCTCAAACAACAGATCCTCATGGATCAATTACATTTATTTGAGGATGCCCGTGAATTTTTTTGTTTCTTCAGAAGGGTTCTCTTTTCTAAATTAATGCTATAACCAGTAGCTGAGGGAAGTCTGAGCTACAATGGACTTTCCTCCTCAATCCAGGTGAGCACTCTTGTGAGGCAGGCAAGCCAAGTCTTAGACATACCCATCTTACAGATGAGAAAGGAGAGACAGGGATTTTAAAGGCTCTACCTAAGTTTACAAAAATCTAGAATCCCTCTCTCCTGACCTATATTTCGATTCTATTTAGCTTGGTTATCAACTGTGATTTGAGTGCTAACTTGATGTACCTGAACTACAAACAAGCCTCAGGATGGTTCATGGCATCCCATGATAGATAAGTCTGTGTGTGAGAACAGGGGATTGATAATCATTAAGGGTTAGTTAGAGAAGTTAACTTAAAAGTTCTTATAAAATAGCATCTTTAAAAATTGAACAGTCACCATTTAAGTTCAGTTGTTCTCATAGTTATATTTTCTATTAAAGAAATTACTGAACCATTTAATCCTATAAATTGCGGCTGGGGGTGTCAATAAGCTGCCGCCCACAAATCTTAGACAAATGCCTGTTTGTCTGCATCTGTAGACTGCATCTCGTGGATTTGAGCTGCATGTCCAGGGCCCCCCACCTGGTGGTTGCAAAGGAAAACAGCAGTACCAGCTCACAGACAGCTGAAGCTGCAATAAAAAGAAATGACACCTGAGAGAAAAGAAAAATTCAGCCACATTTTAATGGTGATTTTTTTGTTGGTGGAGGGGGTCGGGGGGCTGGGGGAAACCAAGCTATATCACAGGATTGTATGGGCATGTGTGCTGGCTGACTTCCTAACAAGATGTAGGGCACTGATAGTTTGTGGATGCTGGAGCAAACCAGAGGAGAATCAGGCTGCTAAGAAGGAGATCTAGGTAGTATTTAATTGCTTGAGTATATCACTAAGGCACAGAGAGATTTAATTTCCTCATCCATAAAATGAAAGTAGCCTTTGCCATGTTCCCTCAAAGGGATAAAAGGGTAGATTTACGTGTTTAATGAAAAATGGACTCATTCTAGCCTTTGTGCTGACTGTCTTCCACACCTGGGATGCCCTCCTTCCGTACCTCTTCCCTTGAGCAGCTCTGATTTCCTTCAAAGCTCACCTGCAGTTCCCCACTGGCAAAGCCTTTTGGGATTCGCTAGTTGCCAATGCTTCTCCCCTCCCAATGTCCTTGTATCTGACTATTCAGGTACATGTTGGTGACCCCAGGCAGCTGAAGGCAGGGGCTGCCCCCAGAATAGAACCCTGAACCCTGTCATGCCTGACATGGAGCTGCTTATCTATCCATGGGTCTGCATCATCCATGCTTATCGATAACATCAATGGGTCAGCACCCAGAAGATGAGATCACACATCACATCTGCACTACCTTCCACCCCTGTGACTTTGGGCCTCAGCTTCCAAATCTTTAGAATGAGGCTGGTTGATATCTAAGCTCCTTCCTTCTTCTACACACTGGAAAAAACCTTGATATTGTGCAAGACTGAAGACAAAAAGAGATGGGGATGGCAGAAGATGAGGTAGAGAGAGAGCATCATGGAAACAACGAACATGAGCTTGGACAGACTGGGAGATGGCAGAGGCCAGAAGGCCCCGGCATGCTATGCTACACAGGGGTCACCGAGAGTCAGACACAACTGGCCAACTGAACAGCCAAAACCAGCACCTCTAAACCCTGCAACTTTTTGAGAGGAATAAAAAACATCTCCCACCGCCCAACACTGCCCCCTCCTCCCCACATGCTAAATATTGTTTATTCTATATTTGCTACTAACACCCAATGCTGCCAGGTGGCATAGTAGATACAGCGCTGAACTGGGAGTCTTTCTTTGGATGCTTATTAGTTGTGTGACCCTAGACAAGTCATGTAACCTCAGTTTCCCCATCTGTACAATAAGGGTCAGCCTTGATGACCTCTAAGGTCACCTTCAGCTCTAAACATGATTCTACGAACTGCCTCAAGCAGACAATATGAAATAAAGCACCAGTACTGAAAAGTATTTACTGGCAAGAGGGGTTATTTCTGGGTCTTTAAAAATAACCAGCTTCCAAATACAACCAATGCTGTCTAACCAACTTACTCCAACTCTCCTTTTCTGTAGGCAGGTGCTGTAGAACAGCCCTCCACCAATGCAAAAGTGCAACAGAGAAAGTGATCCAGAGAAGGAAATGACTTGCCTAGAGTCACATGGCCAGGATGTGGCAGAAGCTGGCCCTGAGCCTGGGATCTTGTGGCTCCCATCGATCCCCACGCTACCACTCCAGGCATGCGGCCAAGGATGGAGAGGCCCCTACCTCTGGGTGAGCATGTTCCGTCAGCTGGTTGGTCTCCTCTTCTCTCCGCTCCTGCTGCTCCTTCCACGCCTGCTCCTGCTCTTCAGCAGCCTGATCCTGTTCCTCCACCAGATGCTCAGCCTGCCCCACTTGTTCCATCGCCTCCTCTTCAAGCTCCCTCTTGTTTTCCTCTTCCACCTGTTGCTCCTGCTCCTCTCGTCTTCTGGGCTCCTCCTCCTCTTGCTGGTCAGGTGCATCTCCAGGGTGGAACTCCACCTCTTTTGGGGTGGGATGCAAGGATTTGGTTTCTGCTGTCCTTTCCCCAATGACCTGCTCCTGGTTTTGCCATTTTTCATTACTGTGGGGAACCTAGACCACAAAGGATATGAGAAAACCATGCTGATTTCATAGAGACATATAGTGGCAAACACCACTGTCTTCAAGGTCACCCAATCAAATGGAGACAAAAATGGTGACCTGGAGAGAGCCGAGACATCTACCCCATGGTCCTGCCATGAAACTTCAGTGAAGTCAGAACACAGCTTCCAGATTATGGCATCCTGGTGTTGAACTACCACTGCTTATTAGCCATGTACTTTGGGCAAATCACTGAACATCCAAACAGGAATTTGTTTGGGTTTGGTTTTTTTTTAAATCTATAAAATGAGCACCTTACATTTAATGATTCCTTCCAGCTCTAAATCGGAGTCTGTCATCCTAGTGAACATCCTCATATGCAAATGGGGATGCTTTGTAGATACAACACCAGCTTCAGAAAACTACATGCAACTGATGTGAGGATAAAGTCCAAACAAATGCCCCATATGATAGAGCTACTTTTATTTTATTTTGCAAAGCAACTATTTCTTTAATCTCTTCCCTTTGGGATAAAAACAAAACAGCCAATTCTGAAAACTGAAAGGTCCTTTCTTTTGGTCTTTTTACTCAATCCATTTTTAAAGAGGTTCTTAAATAATCCATGTTAAAGAAAATAACAAAAGCTAAATGGAAAATAAACTGATTTTCCTCTAATGCTTTGACTTCAAGAAAGCGGCAGTATTAGCAATGATTTCAAGTATGAAAGCAGATAGATCCCTCCAGCTGCTTAAAAATAGTGGCTGATAAAAATAATACATGAAAACACTGAAATATTAATTCAATGTCACTGACTTTCAAAGTACAGTGTCCTTCTGTCTGTAGCATTTGTTAGCCATGGCCAATTAGCTAGAGGTTTTAATCTGAAAAGGTTCAGGAAATGTGGAATTTGCAGTGGAAATGTGGTCCTCACAGTTCCATCCCTTCAGGAATGGTTTCATTTGAAGCAGACAGAAGTGAAATGGAGATCCTTCATCAAAGGGGGGGAAAAAAAAGAAGGGAAAAAAATGAACCAAAAAGACTTCTCATCACTTTCCCCATCACACTCTCCCCTCCTGCCAAGTTATCAGACTTTGCACATCTTTCCCTATGCAGGAACGGCTTGATCATGTGCTTTGCTCTCTGGCTATTAAAAGGAATTTCAACTCCTCCAATTTAAAGCCAATTTTCTCTTGAATCTACCAAGTTTTAAATGAACAAGATTTAATCACATTTGAGAAAGCAGACAAATGTGTGAGGGAGGCATTTTGATAGTTTCCCAAGAGGAAAGGAGGAAGACGAACTTGTGGGAGATGGAGGTTTTTGTTCCCTCTTCACACTTGGTCTGGCTCTGACATCAGAATACCCTGGATTGATGATGTCTTTTCCTTTTTTGAGCCCCAAGTGCCTTCCCAAATATCTCATTTATCTTCACAAAATCCCCGTGAAGTGGGTCTGAACAGATAATACTATCTCCACTTTACAGACAGAGAAGCTGAAGAATTGGGTGGCTAAGTGACAGAACTAAGGTTAAATGGCAGGCTGGATCAGCCTCCTGACCCCTGCTTTGTCTCTATTTACTGAACAGGGTTGCATTAAACAAGGGGGAGGGGAGGAGGAGGGATGACAGAAAGACAGAGAGGCCGAGACAGGAATAACTGGGGTGAAGTGAACTATGCTGCTGAAAGACAACTCTCAGTTTACTGCTAGTGCAAAAAAAAGCCACATCTCCCAGGGAATCGATTACCCAGAGCACAGACTGAACTCTGGGGCCAATATTGCCCTTTGAGGGCTGGCTACGGACAACCCCAGCTCGCTCACTCAGACAGAATGGTGGCTCCCTGAAGGGGACTAGCTTTTCATTTTTGTTTTTCATCCCTTGAAACTAGCACAGCGGTTACATATAATATCATGGAATCACAGGTCAAAGTGAAAGGCAACTCAGAGGCCACGAAGGCTAATCTCACTTTACAGGAAGCCAATGAAGCACAGAGACAGTGACTTGCCCTAGGGTCACAAAGCTAATCAGTGTCCAAGGCAGGATTGAACTTGGGTCTTCCTGATTCCAGGTCTAGTGCTCTGTCTATTCCATCATTCTAGGATGTTAATTTTAATTTGATTAATTTAAGTCCATAATTAATATTCTTGATTGGTTGATATATACAATCCAAACCAGTCTACTGAAATCAATAGAACAGACATTGGTAATGGCTACCAAAATAAATGTATCCCAAGAAATAAAAGTATAGACATTGAAGATCAACTCAAAGATCACCTGGATTGTTCCTGTGCACCATTTAATTATACTTTCAGTAACTTTAAATCATGGCAAGAATTCTCAGCCACACAAACTGATAGGAACAGAGGAAAAATTAATGGATAAAGCCTAAAGATTCTGAAAGAGCCTTCTTTTATCTTGCCTTTACAGTCCTAGTCTTTGAGCATTCTAGGGTACGTAATAAATGCCTTTTGGATTGGAGATGATAGGAAAACTTGGCAAGACTGATCAACTCACTTGGACAGCAACTTGACTGACCAAAGACGGGACACAAATCCATACATTAAGCATTCACTGCTGAGGAGAACACTTTAGACAAAAACCAACAACACTGGCAAGACCAAGTTAAGAACCATGACAAACGCAATGACCAAGCAGGGACACAGAGTGACGAAGGATGCTACTTACCTCCTGACTTGAGGCTCAGACTCAAGATGCACAAGGACACGTACATTTTTGGGTATGACCAATATGGGAATTTGTTTTGCTTCATTATGATTATTTGTTACAACAGTTTGATTTCTCTTCTTTTTCAGTGGGGGGAGAGGGAAGGGGAAGGATATAAGAGAGAGAAAATAAGTGCTTGTTAATTGAAAAATAAAATAAAATTTTGGAAGGGTCCATTGTTATTACCTCCTTTGGTTTCTCAGTTATTTTCTTCTCTCTGGCAATGAAATCATCTTGGCGGGAAGGTGCTTCCTGGATAACATTTTGTTGTTCCACCCGATCAGGTTTTCGGAAGCTTGGAATCTTATTCAGTGTATCTTTTAGTTGTTTATATTCAGCCACTTGGGTCTGGATGCAAATTGTAGAATTTGAGAGGAGGAAAAATATGTCATTCACAGGCAGGTTACTATGAATATGAGTTCCCTGCATCACATACATAGCATAACTAGACTCCAGTTCGGCAAAATATGCAGATGATTTCCATGCATTAGACAGTCTTATTTTGACATGCTTCACCATTATAGAGTACATGCAAATTAGAAATTAGAGCTCTAAGGAAAACACGGAAAAATTATTGAAGACAGATGTTAATTTCCCAAGCTACATACAAAAAAGAAGTCAGAATTCTTATTATTTTCTCTACTTTCTAATAAATGCCACTTTTATAAATGAGCCAGCTGTATAATTCTTACACTACTACATAAAAATCTACTGAAAATATGCTTAGCCAAATGCTGATCCATTTCCATTATCCATTATGATCTTTTCCTCAACTGAAAGCAATCAAGTATTTTTAAATGTGAATACATTTTGTGACATCAAGCCAACTTGTGCTGAAAGGAGGTAAAGAAGTCATGAGACACAGTTGGGAACACAGGCAAAAGGAGATAATAATTTTGGCCCCAGGACCCTGAAATTGAATTCCTGCCTGCTTTCTCTGCTTTTCCCTCACTGGGCTCACCAATTCTTTTACTGTTCCTGAATGACTCTCAATTAACCATGTGCCCTAATTGCTCCCCTTCCTTCCTATCTATTCCAGGAGCATGCCCCTTGAATCATTTCCTCTCTTTATAAACTTCAACCCCTCTTTAACCACTGGCTCCAACCTGCTAGCTGCAAAAGTACCCAGAATCTCCACTCTTCCTGACCTTGACATTTCCTCAAGTTACTTGCCTCTTTTCCCTTTTATAGTCAAACTCTTAGAAAAAGCTGTCTACACTCATTGCTGCCACATTCCTCACATCCCACTCACTACTCAACCCCTTGCATTCTGGCTTCTGAAGTATGTCATTTTAAGGTAACTCATCACCTCTTCATCGCTAAATCCAGTGATTTTTCCTCAGGCTACATTCTCCTAGAAATCATCTCCTGGGTTTATGTGACACTGCTTTCTCCTGGTTCTCCTCCTATCTGTCCAACTGCCTCTTCTCACTCTCTTTAACTGGAACAACATCCAGAATGAACCCTCAGGCATGAGTGTATCCAACCAGGGACTGTGTCCTATAGTCCCTCTTCTTTTCTTTTACTACGCTGACCTACCATGACTTCAATTATTCTATTACTTTCTTCCAACAACTCCCCAAATCTACCTAAACAGCCCTGGTCTCTGAGCTCTGGCCCCCACTACCAACTGTCTGCCAGACATACCCACCTGAATGCTGTGCCAGCATTTCAAACTCATTTTGTCCAAAAGACACTTACTTACTTTCCCCTCCTGAAACACACTGTATCCTGACTTTCTGTCAAGCAGTCCGCCAACCTTCCAATCACTTAGTTTTGTAAGTTTTGCCCTTCAAATTCTGTCAAATTCTGTCAACTCTGCCTCCATAATGCCTGCTACCTTTTCTCCTATTTCAGGCTGCCTTTGCCTCATCCCTGGACTAAAGCAACAAGCTCCAGTTAAACATCCCTTCCTCCAGTCTCACCATACCAATACAGCTTCTTCCTAGGGCCCCAATCTTCTGGAAGCACAGGTCTAACCACACCACTCTACTTTTCATGAGGTTTCTGGAGTTCTTATTTCCTTTATGATAAAATGCAAACTATGCTCTCAGCATTTAAAGACCCTCACAAACAGACTCTAACCTCTGTCTCTAGGCTACTCCTGCCTTCCCCTTTTCAGGATCACCTTTAATCTACTCTGCATATATTTCCTATGCACATAACACATTGTATCTCCTGTCAGAACATAAGGGCCTTGAGGGCAGGGAGTGGTTTTGCCTTCTGTAGCCCCAGGGTGCCACACACACACACACACACACACACACACACACACACACACACACACACACAGTAGGTACTTAATAGATGCTTGCTGACTGATTAAGCAAATTTCACATTATTCCTGCCCACCCTAATCTCCAGGAGCCTTGTTACTCCTCAGGAATATTGTTTCCATCTCCTGCCTATTTGCCTTGGCTCAGAGTGTCTCTCAGGTCTGAAATGCTTTCCTTCCTCACCTCTGCCTCTTAAAAGCTCCTCAAGGCTTGGGTCAAGTTCTACAAGGACTTTTCTGATTTCCCCCACTGTTAGTGCTTTGCATCACCTCCCTAGACCCATGTCCCTCCCTACCCATTACTATGTGGTGAATTTCTATGGCCCCAATAGAATGTAAGTTCTTTGAGGGCAGAAACTATTTCATTTCTGTCTTTGTTTACTCAGCATTTTAGTAAAGTATCTGGAACACAGAAGGTGTTTATTAAATGTTGACTTGAATTGGAAGACATAAAAGTTTTGAGATAAACATGTGAAAGGGCTAAAGTGATGAGATGTGTAGGCAGGATTTAGATGAGGACCTTCCATTAGAGGGAAGTACAGTGATGGAGAAGAGAGAAGAAGCCAGGATGAGGAGTTAGTGGGCCTTACTTTTACACCAGGACTCATCACTGGCCTGGATGATGTACATCCTTCTCCCTCCCATTTCCCATTCTCCTTGGCAGGATTTCCCTATACAAGAGCTTAAATGAGAGGCCCTTTTCTTAAAGTCAATCTAATTTAAGTTGAAAAAAAATCAACACACACAGATAACTGCCAGAATTAGGGCAGAAGGGTGGGAGACACCCTTTACCCAGCAGAAGCATCTTCTGAGGGCTTCCCTACAGCACTTCTGCTTCTCCCTGGTCCTATCTACCTTCTGGAAAAAGTACAAGAAAAGCAAAAGGAAGCCTCCCACTCCAATCCCAATCTCCATATTCAAAGGCAATTCCTATCCCTTGCCCCTTTTGTTGGCTCCTTCCTTCCCAGAGGAGCTCAGCTGATTCCTGCCCCCTCCCCCATGTTCTATTTCCTTTCTAAGCTAAGTGGGCGCTCCAGAGATAACCCCTCCATCCAGGTATTGCTCTGGCTCTTAACTGTCTAGGAGAGGCAGTCCACACCTCACCGCAGTGTCCCGCTCAAATCCTGCCCTGCACCAGTCTCAGCTTGTCTCTCTAGCTAAGGAGTCTCTGAGGATCTCGGCTCTTGCTTTTCAAAGTTAATAGATTTACTATGTCAGAAGAAAGCACAAGCCTTGAATCTAATAACATATCAGCATGAGTATTAATTATTACAGGCCATTTCCATGGTAGGAGAAAAAACACCACCACCCCTCAAAAGTAGGCAATTTCTCAGGTCTCTAGAAAGTAAGAGATATTAAAAGGTAAGTTAATGAAAATTCCACGTCTTGGAACCCAAGGAAAGGCAAGGATTTGGCCTGCTCCTCCTCACTACAGATTCAGTCCTGCCCAGAGCACCCTCAGGACAAAGGCACTGCTGCGGGGGTTAGCTTCATTCATTCTTCAGGAAGAGAGGTAGCAGTGAAGAGAAGAGAGCTAGGAACCTTGAAAGCATGCGGAATTCTCCAGGGTCAGTGCAGCCTTGGGGTGGCCCAAGCTGCAACTCACTGAAGAGTCATTGCAAAAGGCTACATGCATACAGGAATGCAGAAACCAAAGCTGCCCTGGGAAAGAACCCATCAGCAGAGGCTGCCACGCTCCTAACCTGCGCAGCAGCTAGCGCACTCTTGTGGTCTTCCAAAGTCACTACTAGGTGTTCATGCTCGGTCAGTAAATTCTTATGCTGTTGCTACATGAAGAAAGAATTTTTACATGTTGAGCTTTAAGATTTCAAAGCACATGTTTCTCCAGCTGATAGTCACATGACTGAACATGGTACTCAACTCTGCAAACTGACTTTCCAGCCCCTTCCCACCTGCCCACCCCAGAAAATATTCCCAAGTGAAAAAAACTAAGCTCTCTAGTTCCATCTGCATTGGCCTATACTCTTAAGACTTGGAGAATTTTGAACACAATCAGTGAGACTACAAAATATGAAATCAAAACCAAAACAGAAACATCCAAAGACACCAGTTAAATATGGAATTCGAGGACTTAGGTTCAAATTTCAAATCCACCATTTACTAGATGTGTGATCTCAGCCACTGGGCTACCTTATCTTATCTATAAAACAGCTCAGGGCTTCTTAACCCAGAGCTCATGGGAGGATCTATGGATGGATTTATGAGGGGTCAGTGAACTGGATGGGGGAAAAAAATACATCCTTCTTTTCATCAACCTGTAATTGAAATTCAGCATTTCCTTCAAGGACGAATAATAATTTTTAAAAAGATTGAGTCTGAGAAGAGGTCCATAGGCTTCACCAGATGGGCTCCATGGCCCCTCAAAGCCTAAGACACTGGACTAGAATGGGCTGTAAAGTTTTTTCCCATACTGAATTGAGGATCTCGTGTTTTTTTCATGAACAAATCTGGCTTGTGCCTTGGTTGCTAGAACAATGCAATCTTAAAAACAAAGGACCACATCAGGACCAAGGTCAATTCTTAGAGATGTGTCCAAGTACATGTGGACGTTTTTGAGGTAAAGTTCCAAGGAATCTATTTGAAAGAAGAGTAACATACATAACAGCCTAGATTTCTTTCAACACTGACCAGTGATACTTCCCTAACCCATATACACTAGGATTCAATTCTGATAAATTTTGCTGATGCTGAATTTTCCAGAAACACATTTTTTTTAAATATACAAAGCAAGGCAAGCTTGCACAGAACAGAACCTTTTTTTTTCTCTTAAATGGACATGCACTGAGGACAAGGAGCATTCCCCAATACTCAGGAGTTAAGTATAATTTAGTCTTTCCCACCTTCTACAAGAAACCACTGGCAGGCCCCTCCTTCACGCCTATGCCTTCTCTGTTGGTAATCACCAGTTTATTGTGTGTACAGCTTGTCTGTACATAGTTGCTTGTGTGCTGTCTACTCCATTAGACTGAGCTCACCTTTGTTCCCCCAGCAGTATGTCCCTGGCACATAGTAGATGTTTAATCGATGACTGCTGCCTTGATTGAACTTAATTTGTGTAGTGCTCAGCAGAGTTCTCAATAATTTTTAGGCACAAAGTACTGTGCAAAGCAGTGCTAAATCCCCTTCAAAGAAACCCAACCAGTATCAGTCTGTGAACAATTCTATTCTTCCTTTCTCCCACAAGGACTGATTTGAATCCAAGAATGTCACCATATCATTTCAAGAATGTACACACAGATCCTGATGCTGAATTTTCTTCTTACCACATCCCTCTGCTGTATAACCAAAAGTGGTCATTTAGCATGAGAATGTCCCTAGGGCTCTCAAGCAATAAGGAAGCAATGGCAAAGCCCTACCATAGAGGCCAAAGAACCAACTGGGCCTTGGTTACATTGACCTCACCCAAATGCAAAGCTCAGCCCCTAAGCCTTGTTATATCCCAGATCACAGAGCAGAAAGGGACTTAGTCCCCACTACCAGAAAGTCACAGCTAAAAAGGAGGTCCCATTATAACATCCTGGGCACGTGATCCTCCAGCCTTTGCTCAAAGACTTTCCGGGAGGGGCAGCCCATGACTTCTCAAGGCAGCTCATTCCACTTGTGTACTCCACATTGTAGGGAACAGGGCTGTAGTCAGAAGGACCAGGCCATTCTCACCCTGGACGCTGGACAGCTTGTGACCCTGGGCAAATCCTTTAGCCCCTCAGAGTCTGCATCTGGAAAATGAAAGGCCCAGTCCTGACAGTCACTAAAGTCCCATCCAATTCTAAATCTATGAGGACACTAATTGGTAGGAAGAGTTTTGTCTTGAAACTTTCAAACTTAAATTTGCTTCTTTGCCACTTCTATCACTGTGCCTAAGTTTGGCCTCTGGGGCTCAAGTGGAACAAGTAACACAGTGGATAAAAGCTTTGGTCCCAGGTCCAAGGACCAGGGATTATATCCTGCTTCTGACTCCCAGGACCAATGTAAGGACCAGGCAAGGACTTCACTCTCACGAGTTTCCCCTTCTCATCCTCATCTGAGGGGCTGCCTCTGAGGTCCCTCCAACCCTAGGATGCTGTGATCCTTCTTCCCATGGTGGTCCTTCAAGCTGTCACATCCTCCCAGGAATGTGAGACATCGTCGGTTCCTTTAGCTCATCATCATGTGTCATGACCTCATTGGCCTCCTTCTTCTGGAGTATCCTCAGGTTACTAAACAAAGTCTGAGGAGGGACCAGGTGCTTTGAGGGGATGTGGTTGGTAATGCTATGCACAAAAACAACCAAGAGACCCATGGTTTGGCTGAGCTTACCTTTACATCTTGAAGCTGCGTATGCATGTCTTGGTGGGCCTTTCTTAGCTGTCTATTTTCTTCTCGCAAATTGTAAACTGTTTCTATTTTAGAAAAAAAAACACAGTGAATAAAGTCATGAAATTATTTTAACATCCTTACAAAGAACAAAATCCTGACAACTTATTTTAAGATTTGGTTTCCCTAAAGAATTATTACACCCCAATGCATCCACAGAGACATGCAGTGCTGCTCTCCACATAAAGACAACACTGGCATTGATTCACCTGGTCACCCAAACCAATTTGGTTTGATGGAACAAATCCTTACAAATGAGATACCCAATAGACAAGTTTAAGGAAATGCATTTTCATTAACAGGTACACCTATATGGAGGAGTACCTGGAGGTCTTAAAACATGTGATCTCAAGATTGAAGGAAGTAGACAGAGTCATTTTTTTCAGGGACAGGGCTGCCGTCTCTCATTGTCATCTACGTATATTCTCATTAGGCTCAAAAAACAAGTTCCACATGAGGGTTAACGAAAAAACATTCAAGAGAAACCGAAATAAAGGTTATGCTAAGAGATTCTTGTTCATGTCTGGGCTGATTATATGGCCTTCCACATCCCTCCAGAATCTGAGATACTCTGATCCTGCTTAGATTCTTTAAGTAATTCTCATGTCTTCTTCCTTTTTCATTTTTTTGGCAAATAATGTGATTCAAAACATATCAATTTATTCACATTCTGACTTATTTTTAAAAAAAACACTCAACCTGAAATTTCACAGTTAGAGGAGACAGCCAGTGAAGAAATTCTGTCTACCCATGCAGATGGGAACTTGCCCCTCAACTTACACTGGGGGAGAATTACCTGGGAAACTGATGAATGAAGTGCCTTGGCCAGGGATGTGTCAGAGGCAGGACCTGAACCCAGGCCAACTCTTTTATCTACTACACTCCCACGCTGCTTTTGTCCCTCCTTAAATCAAATTCTCCATCTCTACCTTTACACCTAGAGGACAGCCTTTTCAACTGTTACTGGAGTAGCCAAGATCAAGTTTCCCCCTTATTGATTCCCAGGGAAATCTCACCAACCTATATATCCCCTTCTGATGTAAAAATCTCTTTTCATGCCTTCCCTGAACATACATTTGACCAGGATGGAATCTGGAAATAGATCAAGACCAAGCCAAGAAGAGAGGAGGAATATGAACTTGGCTACCAACAATCTAATCTAATAATAGTCAGGTCCAGAAGCTGATTCATAGGAAACACCCTGATTATTGCCTCCTATAAACTAAAAGGTCCCTTGATTCAATGAAGCATGTGTGTATGTATGTATATATGTACACACATATGTGTGTGTACACACACACACACACACACACACAGTGCTACACCCTGTACTATGTGGTAGAGACACTTCAATACAAACAAAAAAATTAAAAGGCAGAGTCAATGACCTCAAGGAAAGCGGGGGAGGGAGGCCATATGTAAGGAAGTGTAAACAAGGGAGGAGCATGATGGCCTTGTGGTCAGGACAATCAAGGTTAAATCCCTATCTCTTACACAGAACACTAGCCATGGGACCATGAACAAGTCCCTTACCTCTTGGTGCCCTAAAGTTTACAGATGTGGAGTCTGAAGGGACCCCAAAAGTCATCAAGTGCAGCCCCCTTAGTTTATAGATGAGAGAACTGAGACCAAGTGGTTGGCTTTCCTGAGGTCTTTCAGGCAGGGAGTGAGCAGCACAGGCAGGATGGAGTCCTATGGAGTCAGGGAAGCTAGGTGGTAAGGTGGCGACGCCTAGAGTCAGTAGGACCTGGGTTCTAATCCTGATTCTGATACTAGCCCTGTGACCCTCAGCAAAACACTCTGCTATAAAATGGGTATGAGAGTAACATCACCTATTTCAGAGGGTGACTGTAAAGCTCACAGGACATAAACAACGAAAGTGCTACATAAATGCTAGTAATTATTATGATTACTGCTATTAAAGAACCAAGAATGAAGCATTTTCCTTCCTCCACTTCCAAATACCCTTCAGCTTGGACAGCTCCTGCTCTTTCTCTTGCTGAAGCTGGAGGTATCTCTGCTTGTGGTCACTAAAGGTTCGACTGAAATCATCGCCTTGCTTTCGATGTTCCTCCTCTAGGTCACTGTGTTGCTTCTTCAGCTCCTCATGCTGACTCTGCAAAGACCAAAACGGAACCATTAAAAAATGTGGCACATGAAAAATGGGGTGCTGGGCTCTGAGGACGTGCCTTCTCCTCCTCTGGTTCTAGCTCATAGCAAGAGGGGCAAAATCGCCTCCCTGAATCCAGCCCTTGGGAGCACAGTCATGAATGATGTTCTTTCTTTCCACCCATCCTTTCGCCTACATATCTCTGAATGAGACAAATGGGTTGGAATTAAGGCCGAGGCATGACTGATATAATTTTTGCTAAATCTCTGAAGTCTGAAGGGGGTAACTGGAAAAAGGGAAAATCACTGAGACGCATGGGGTTTCAGATAACTGTCAATAATATTTAATGAAGTCTCTATGTTCTCGGGCTTCCTTCATGTTCCATACCACCTCCACTGCCTTTCCAACCCCATTCTCAAATTCTCCTTCCCAGTCTTCTGCTTTCCTCACACCCCAAATCATAAATGTCAAGGACGCTTCCCTTGGCTTCACTTTCACTGGCAACACTGATATGTCCCATGTGTCTATGAGAGCCTTTGGTTCCGGTCCTGTTGTTTACTGTCCAATGCTCTCAGTCGATATTAATCCCATTACATTCAGCAGTCCTCCACGAAAGAATGCTGTGACTCAATCCACCTGATATACCCTCAGGAAGCAGAGAAGGTTTCAGTTTCAATAAAGAGTTTTTGCCCTTCTTCTCTAACCTCATCATTCAGGTGAAAAGGAGAGACAAATCTCATAGCTACAATTCATGGTTTGTGGGTCACCGAGAATATCTTCTGGTGGGAAAAAGGTCATTTCTACTGGTTGGATACAAACAATTTTCTCTCCTGATGTAAATGAATGAATTTTGCTAAAGGACTAAAGAATGAGAATCTCTGAGAACAAACTGTATGCCTCTGGTAGCATATTAAATGTCTGTGTAACCTGAAGTTCATTTTCACAGACCTATGCACTCTTTGCTAAACTGATGGTAGCTTTGCACAGAAAAAGCACTCTGAAAGCCCAGTATGGGGAGAAATGAAGTAAAAACAACAACAACAAACTGAAATGATGCCAAGGACTGCAATAAGAAGGGTGAGGGGACTTGATGCCTGAGTTATGGGGAAAGAGAAAATAAGCCAAACATGCAGAGTTTAGCTAAGCAACGACAGAGGGGCCTCATGAGTGGGCATCATTTCCAACCACGTCCCTCGTCAATCTACCATAGATTCATGCCCACTGATCTTCTCCAACTTTCCCTTAATCACTCCAAGGACCAGCATCGCTAATCATCTTAAGCAGCAATTAATTCCTTCCTTTACTCACCAAAAGGGGCCATTTTTATGGGCCATATTTTATCTAATACTCACTTTCAACATCTGATGTTGTACATTCAATGCACTGTATCTGCTGTTGGAATCTTGCTGTAAAATTGAAAAAGAAAAAAGTCAACATAAAGACACCAGATCTACCTCGTGTGAAACTCAGCCTTGAGCCGTTAAGAAAATGATTTTGCTTCTAAATTGAATTCAGGACTAGAAGAGAACATCTCTTTATTTCATGCTAGCAGGAAGGCTGAAAGGGTCAGGTATGGCTGTCAAATTTAAGTAATGAAAAAAGTGGAGCTGAAGTCAAAGTCAGTATTGGATTGGAAGTCCTCAGAATATGTGGCTTCAAATATAGCTGCCACTGCTTGCTACCTAAGCGAGTGACCTTGGCAGGCATTTTCACCTTTATGAGCCTCATTTGTAAAACAAGAGGGTCGGAAGAGTGGATCGCTGAGGTCCTTCCTTCTGAGTTCTAAATCCATGAACCTCTTTTATATATTTAAACAGAACCTTCAAAAGTCACCACTTCATTTCAGAGATGAGCAAAGTCAGGTCCAGAAGTGAAAAGCCTTTCCCAAGGAAACACAGGTGGTAAGGAACGGAGTGAGGATTCCAACTCAGTTCAGCAACAAGCTGATCCAACAAGCAATTATTAAATACCTGCTGTGTACTTGGCATTGTGCTAGGCGTAGAGGAAATACAAAAACCATAAACAAGCAAAAAAAGTTCCTGACCATGACATTGCATTGGGATGTACTGGAAACATACTTAATAGAGAGTAACAGGCTTGCCTAAAGTTACATGGATAAAGCATGTGGTGGGAATCGTGTTTAACTCAGTTCAAGATTTAAAAAGAAAATGGTAATACTCAAAATCATTCCATTCCATGAGAGCAGGGGTAGGGAAGGGAGAACTACCCATGAGCTCAGGCTGACTTACTCTTGAACTGCCAAGACTTTCACATGATAGAGGTGATCGAGCCAACTTACATCTGGCTTCCACATTTATATACCCAGAGTCTGAGGATAAAAATTTCACAGCCACACAACTAAGATGATTCACAATTTAGTTTCCCTCTTATAATTAATACACAGAGGTTTTCATATAGGGAAACAACATGACATATTTTAAGGCTGGCCTGTCTTTGCCAATGTTCAAAAAAATCCATATTTTTGTGGAGCCCAGGGAAGCAAAAAGCACGGGGAGGTAGAAATCCAACCTAGAATCTCGCATGTATAAGACTCAGTGTCCATGACTAGCCTGACTAAAAATGGCACCCAAAGCACATCATTAACTGGCAAAGTTTATTCCTTCTTCCTGCATTCTTCCTCTCTCTTTAAAACTAACTGACTCCAGCCTAGCCTTTCATATCTAAATAAATCAGTTACACCACACATTTCATTTTCCTCTTATAATTATTGCCCTGAGTTGGTTTGGTTTTGTTTTCTTTTATATAAGCCAATGTAGCATACAGCATTGAAGGTAAAACTTGGTTGTCCAAAAGACCTGAGTTCAAATCTACCTCTAAATACCTGTGTGACCATGGACTCTTAAGCCACCCAGAGTGATAAGTCCCCATACCACAAGTTCCTCCACCCTAGAAAGACATGGGTTCTTCCTATACAGAATTACCCATCTTTAATCACAGTCAGGTAAATATTGTCTCATTAGAATGCTGGAACTTGGCCAGTAAATAACAACAAAGCCTGGTAGTCCTGGAGGTGATTTTCCTGTGGCTATCACTCACCAAACCACTAACTACTCATTACCTTCCAATTCAAGTAGCAAATACAGTCTGTATTATTGTTAGTGTTCCTTTATCGAATTTATTTTCTTAGATTCAGAGCAAGCTTTTTTTCCCCAGGAAAAGCTTCTTGAGAGCACAGACCATTGTTATTGTCATTTCTTCTTCTTCTTTTTTTTTATTTCCAATGCCTTTCAAACAGTAGGCACTGGATAAATCTTTGTGTGATTGAACTGAAATAAAGGCTTTGGCTTTTCCTGTACAAATGGCTCGGTACCAAACATTCTTGTTAATCAACCACATACAGTCATGTGCATTCAAAAACTTACCCTTCCTTTATTTAATGTTTCTTGTGCTTCTAATTTATAAACCAGAAAATCTAGGAAATAAAAAGAAAAGAGACACATAGATAGGCAGTGAATTCTAGGAGGTTTTATGATGCCAGTCTAAGTGGAAAAATGCTTATCTCGTAAAGCCTAGAGAAATGTTCTAAATTAAAAAAAATTGTTTCCTTATGGCAGTTTTGTCCAGCTAATTTTGTTACTAAAATGAAGGGAACTATTTCTTTTCCTTTTCTATTGACCTTAAAGTCTGAACAAACCCTTTCCCCTCGCCCCCCTCCCCCCAAAAAACTACCCCAACATTAGAAAAAGCAAATTGTCTCATGGATTAGCTCTCATTCCATTAGAGAAAATGAAACGAGGGATGATTTATCGCCAGCCACTAGATGGCACCATATAATCATTCAAGATTGGAAGATCAGACTAGCCCAAATCATACCATCAAAACAGTCCGTAATGGTTCTTAAACTTTATTGTCCACTAGATGGCTCCATAAAATCATCCAGAATCTGCAAACAAGCAAGCTAGTAGACTGTTTCTCTTCAAAACATTACCACACTCTTTAAAAACTTTATACTAAAATGAAGTTAATAATAATAACTGCCTCGCAAGGCTGTTGTGAAGCTAAAGTGATACTTTTTAAACACTTTGTGAACTTTAAAGCTCTATACAAGGGTTACTGTTATTATTTAGAAGACACCCTCAAGGCTTTCATAAGATATTCCAACTAATGACATTTGTCATCTACCAGGAAGGACTTCTGTGGGCTTGAATTTTAGGATGACCTTAAGAAAATGGGAAATGCAAGGTGGCTGAAATTACAAAAGTCCCAAAGGAGCTGTGCTTTCTGAAAAGTTTTCACTAAAAAAGTAAATTGTGTCAACCACAATGCTTCTCATATCAGAACTCTTATGTGCATTTAAACAATAATGATCAGATTCAGCAAAAGCACACTCTCGCCAATCCAAGGACATTTATTAAACAGCACAAGCTTTGGGGGACACCCTGGCAGTACTTGTACTAAGCATGATATGTCAATTTTGGACTATTATAGATGTTTCAAGCTGTCAAGAAAAGATATATAAAGAAACACACAAAATACCAAAAACACATTTGGAGAAAGGCATAGAATCATTGATTTGGAGATGGAAGGCACCTTGGAAGTCATCAAGGTCAACCCCCCCTCCTTTTACAGATAAGGGAACTGAGGCCAAAGAGGTTGGATGACTTGCCCAGGCAGGGTATATCTGAGCGCCTTCTGAATCCATGCCTCTCTGACTCTAAATCCAGGGTTCTCTCTATATAATGCTGCTTCCCCATTTTGCTTAGTGACCATGAATGACCTTTATATCCAAAGGTTCAATGACTCATAGAGATCAAGTAAAATTATGGGCAGATCCACCAAGCTGGAAAGAGCTTGGGCACACAGCTAGTTATGGACTAAATCACCCAAGGACCCAGCCAATAATGCCTTTGGCTACAACATCATCTCTCCCTATAGTAAAACCTGACAATAAGTCTAGCTGAAGAGACTATATATTGGACTAGAATCTCATAGGTTGTATATTCTAATCCTGATTCCTTCAATTCTTGATGTAACAATGAACATAGTAGGTCTACTTTCTGATACTGACCTTGGGTCAATTTCAGATACATAACTCCAAAACAAATGGAAAGTCAACATAGCAGATATTAGAATACTGACAATAAAACATGAGAGCCAAATGAAAAGTGTTTTTACCTTCTTTTGCTTTCTTGTGTTCAAGTCTTTCCTTCTGTAAAGATTTTTCTAGTCTTGATCTGTGTTCATATACAACTGCAAAGAAAGAAAAAAGGTGACTCCTGTAAGAATAGTCCATTTTCAAACAAATTTAGTATGATTTCCAAAAACAGGGATGGCCTGGGAGAGGTAACAGAACCTTACATATACTACGAAAGAGGTTCCTACTATATGTAGACAACCTATTAGTGTTCATCTGGGTAAAGCGGTGGTTCTCAACCTTCCTAATGCCGCGACCCTTTCATACAGTTCCTCATGTTGTGGTGACCCGCAACCATAAAATTATTTTCGTTGCTACTTCATAACTGTTAATTTTGCTACTGTTATGAATCATAATGTAAATATCTGATATGCAGGACGTATTTTCATCATTACAAATTGAACATAACCCACAGGTTGAGAACCGCTGGGGTAAAGGATTGTTACCCAATAAGTTCTCTACTTGCTGTGCCCTCACACATTGATGGCCATCCTGTGGCGATCTTGAGCCAGAGGGCCTTGGTTCAAATTTGAGTTCTTTTATTTCCTACCTATTTGACCTTGGCCAAGTTATTGGGCCTTAATTTCCTTATCTGCAAAATGGTGGAGCTAGACTCGATCACCCGCTTAGGTCCATCCCTTTCCAAGACAGAAACAATTACAACATTGGAAAACAGTAGCCAAAACATACTGGCTCACAGACAGTTTATAAATGTACATAAAAGCTAAAAGCAGAGTGTATATTCTCCATTAACTTTGCTTAATACATTTTCACTGAACTTAATTAAAGAACAAGAGCTGTAGGAACTCAACGAACAAGTCACTGCGGAGATGCTGGAGAATTCTGAAAAGTAAAGGATTTGTCAGAATAATGAACAAGTAGACAAAAGGGGAAAATAGTGATTTTTAGAGCAGTTGTGGAGACAAGCAAACTAGTGTATTGTTCATTGCTGGAATTGTGACTTGGTTTGGTCATTCTGGAAAAGAGTTTGAAACTATTCCAAAAAGGTCACTAGACTGCTTATACCCTTTGATCCAGCAAAACTATTTGTAGCCATAAATCCCCCAAAAGGCCAAGGACAGAAGGAAAGGACCTATATGTGTGTATATATGTGTCTACATATACAAACACACACATATATATGTGTTTATATATGTACGTATATATGTATACACACATGTGTAGATATTTATTTATATATATATATAATATACAATAATATACAATAAAATATATAAACAAAACAGGTGTCCAACAAGTGGAGAAGAGTTGAAAACCCTGTGATACATAGATATAATGGGATATGATGACACTGTAAGAAATGATCAGTATGATGAATCCTAAAACCTGGAAAGACTTGAATGAATTGATATAAATCGGAATGAGAAGATCCAGGAGTGAAATTTCCAAGGTGACCGCAACAATACTATGAAGGGAAACCACTTTGAAAGACCTCAGAATTCTGAGCAAAGTAGACAATAACTCTGACTTTGAAGCATACCTCCCACCTGTTGGAGGACCAGAGATGCTGAATGAGATATGTATCTTTGGATGTGGCCACTGTGTGGTTACTGTTTTTTGGGTTTTTTTTGGTTGTTGTTTTTAGGACATAATTAGAGAGTGATAATAGATTTGCCATCCAAAAAAGTCTCCAAAGACATTTTTAATGCACAGAACACAAAAGTATAAAAAGTAAGCACAAATAAACCCATTTTAATACATTATCCCTTAAATGTAACATATATTTCTTGAAAACAAATGATAAATGAGAGAAGTCTAGCTTCTGATTCAATCCTCTGTTTGTTTAATGTAAACTTCAAAAAAAAAACTGTTTTAAAAAGCAAGCAGTCATTGCTTCAATAAGGCAACGTTTGCCAAGGTATTCCTGACTGACTAGAGGAAAGGCAGATGGTAAAGAGGCTAGAAGAAATCTATGATAATCGTGGGTAATTCAACCATTATTTTGATGTCAGAATTAGGCACTGGAAAACCAATAAGACCATGATCACTCTTAGGGAAGGTGAGGCTCCATCAACCTTATTATCATTTAGGTTTATAAAACATATACTTGAGTTTTATTCTTCAAACTATGTACACAGATTCCCAGATCCTGAGATAGTTAAATACAACTCAGGTCATAATGCTATGCCAATACCATTCACCCACTTTGAAAAGATGCTTATTCAACGGGACTAAATGTGGACCAAATGGCATTATCCCTGGCCTGATATCTCATTTTCTTGTCATAATGATCCATCAGAGGTAGAGCACTTAGGTGAACTGGGGGAGATTTCCATGATGATGACTGCCTTAAGCACAGAAGCAGTCTTTTAAAGACAGTCTATCCCTGCTAGAGGAATATATCTGCCTAGACATGGAAGAAAAAAACTTGAAAGTTTCTGGGAGAAAGCAACTATGTTCTGGTAGCAGTCATGTCAAGGTGTCTGGCTGGCACAACAGTTAGGATAAGCCATGTCTGAAGAAATAAAAGCCTGAAAAGGGAGAGGAGAAGAAGGGAACGGAGAAGGAGGAGGAAGAGGGGAGAAGAGGGGAGAGGAGAGGATGAAAACAAAGGAAATAAAGATTAACTGATCCTAAAAACTACTGACCTATAAAGTGCTTGGCAAATTTCTGTAAAAGAACACCACAGTCAATCCGTCAATACCTTGAGAAGCTGGATGGTGCAGTAGATACAGCAGTAGACCTGGAGTGGGAAAGACCTGAGTTCAAATCGAAACTCAGACATTTACAAGTTGTTTGACCTTGGGGAGGTCACTTCACCTTTCCTCAGCTGTAAAGTGGGGATAGTAATAATCGCATCTGCCTCACACGGTTATTTTAAGGAGCATGTGAGACTATATTTGTGAAAAATTTAGCACATAGATGCTTAATACGTGCATCTTCCTTTCCCATCCCTTTTGAGGAGAACAAGGCATTGGCCTGGCTACGGCAAATAGAAATCCTATCACAGTAATCTAATCTTCGTTGAGAGAGTGGAAGCCAATGGAGAGGAAGAAATACCTGCAATATACCTTAAGTAAGGCTTTTCGGTTCACTCCAGTTGGGCACACTCAAAGCGACTATATGACTGTAAAGACATGCTCTACCCAAGTGGGTCAGTATCCTCGCCTTTCCCCTCCCTTCCCCACTCCCAACCCCAGCTAGGTGGCACAGTGGACAGAGGGCTAGGCCCAGGGTCAGGAAGACCTTATAGTAAATCTGGCCTTGGCCACTTAGAGGTTGTATGACCCTGGGCAAGTCACTTAGCCTCTGTCTGCCTCAGTTTCCTCAACTGCAAAATGGAGATAATAATAGCCCTTGCCTCCCAGGGCTGATACTATTTAATAATATTTGCATACTGTCTGGCACAGCTGTTAAAAAATGCTTGTTTGATTCCTTTTCCTTTGACCCTTCCCCTTAAACCTAAGTCCCCTTCTGCCTACCTCAAAATTTCCTGCCTACATTGGATTCTTTTCCAGTCTTCAGACACCTAGGTAGGATGACAGAGGCAGGTAAAGCAAGGGTAGAAAGGACACAACGAACAGGAATGTTATCTCCTATTCTGTATTTATTGCTTCTTGATATTAACGTCACTGAGGTTATTTCTGATGTTTCTCCAATTTACTGATGTCTTATTGAATCCTGAGTCTGAATTCTGAATTTGCCTCACTGCGAAAGGAGAACCCCATTCTTCAGGTGCCTTGTGCCAACAGCATCAGGAATCCAGGAAGGGTTTTTGTAGCCTGTGATGTGCGTGCTTTACTGCTAAATAGTCCCATGACAGCGACAGGAACCGACATCCATATGGTCATTAGCACGAATTTACTATCTCACCTGATAACCATACGAGGCAGGTGCACAGGTATTACTGTGCCCATTCTGCAGATGAAAAGAACTGAGGCTTGGAGAAGTGACACTACCTGACTGTGGCCACACGTTAGTAAGTGTCAGAGGTAGAATCTGCACTGCGTTCCTAAGCGCTCTCCATTACTGGATACCGTCTAATATAGGACTTCCCAGTCTAGAAGAAGCCGTGTGCCTTCTCTTAACCTTACACAGTCAACAGCAGGGATAAGTTACCTATGAGGCAACGGCACAACTCAGCCTCTAACACACACACTCACTCACACACACGCACACACACGTCACTAGTTACCTATCCCTGGGTCAGACCACAAGAGCCACTCCTGGGCTGGGCTGTTTGCATAATTCACCTAAGTAAGGAAATTCTCCAGACTCTTACAGAGAGACGAGGCCAACTGTGAGACAACACCAAAATTCAAAAGCTCCCTAGCAAATGGAAGGCGTCACCCAAGCCAAAACTCACGGACGCCAACAGCCAAAGACCAGAAATACAAAGCAGATGATAATATTAGGGCATTGAATTCCTCTTTAACAATTATAATCACTAACATTTCTATAATGCTTACTATGTGCCAGGCACTGCACAATCAGCATCTCTGTGAGCCTCACAACAGCACCTGGGAGGTAGGGGCTACTGTTATCAACATTTTACAGATGAGGAAACTGAGGCAAACAGGGTTAAGTGACTCACTCAGGGTCACACAGCGACTAAGTGATTGAGGCCAGATTTGAACTTGGGTCTTCCTGGCTCCAGGCCAGGCACTAACCAGTGTACCACCCAGTTGCCCCAGTATAAGTTGCCTCTTGCACAGAGGGTAGTGATATGCCAGTCTACATCTGAAATTAGAAAAAATAAACAGGTTTAAACTGTCAATTCAACAAGCATTTGACAGGCCCCTAATGTGCCAACTGTTCTCAATGAGTTTATGCTCCATGAGGGTAGGGGAGAAGATAATACCACAGAAGACAAGCTATATATATACAGAAAGGGGTCATTTACCTTCCTGAGTTAGATCTTATCTATAAAATGGGGGATTTGAATTAGCTGGCCTCTAGGGCCCCTACTAGCTTTCACTCCATAATATTATTACCCTAGAAACAGAGAGATTTCTGGGCAAGCCCAGCAGCTGCGGGGGCCGGGAAGGCCTCATGTAGGAAGGAAGTGGACTATGAGCTGAGGCTTGATGGGTCTTAAGGTCTCCAAGAAAACAGAGGGAAAACTTTCCTACTATCAAGGAGCTTCTGGAGGTTCTTTCTCTAGAAGCCTTGAAAAGCCCTCCAGATTTCCATCTGTCTGCACTGGGTTAAATGCAATCCCACCTGATGCCAGGGTGATGATCCAGCCAACCTCTCTTGATCCCTCCCAAATCCAATGATTACAGTGCAACCACCAAGATTAACTGAGCCCTTGCTAAGTGTACTGAGAGCAAAGCTTAGGCAGCCCGCTTTGGGCGAGGTCACGCTTTCTTTTTCCTGGTTTTTAAAACTCTCGAAATGGAAATCTGTTTCAAAGAGCCACAAAAGTAAATGACCGTCCTCCTTCACCAGACAGACGACACTGCTATTTTTTCATAAAACTTGAGCAAGGGGCAGCACAACAGATAAAAAACCAGCCACTTTGCACCAATGTTTCCATCTGCTGTTCTAGAAAATGACTCCATGGCCACAAGGAAAAAAAAAAAGTAAAAAAATGAATTTAAAAAATCATTCTTAATCCTAACAGAACTGGGCTTTTCAGCTAGTGATTTTTCTCCAGAGGTTTTAGTGTGTTGCTGAGATGGATAGTCAATCCTTGTCATATATTGCCACTTTTCTATTTATATTTGAAAGTCAAAGGCATCTGCCAGGATAAAGTGATGCTATAGGAGCCCCTGTGCCCCAAAGCAGCCCCTAATGACTCTTCTCCAATCATCAAAAAAGCTTCCCAGGAAATGAGGGCAGTAGTGATAAGGGTTCGATGGTGGGCCCTTGAGACTTGGAACGAAGAACCACGCTCCAGTGCATGCTCTGCTCACATGCTTGGAAATCAGGAGCAAAGATAAAAGCCAGGATGTTCATCTCCTCTCCTGCTTACTGAAACATAGCTGAATATTTTCCATGTATTCAGGAGAGTGTGCAGGCTTCTGTTTTTCTAAGTACTTGGTTTTTTTTTTAATGTACCAGCTTCTTAAAGCAATATTTTTATCTTATCTCTTAGACTCACATCATAAAATCTCCAGAGATCAATTAAATGCACTATACTTACTCAATCAGCAAAACATAGATCAGTTTTGAAAACAAAAAGCAGCCCAGCCCATCAATTCTGCCTGGGGAGGAAGAGTTCAAAGACTGCATTTAGTCTATAGCTCTCTAAACATTACACACAGAAGTTTTCTTATAGGGTTTTAAAAAATTGTTAGAAGAGGGCAATGGTTCTTTCATCTATAGGAATAGCCCAGGATCAATTCCCCCATGGGATTCTATTTCCTCTGGCTGGTATAATTTTGCCTACGACACCATTTAAATAAAATATTTGCAGTGGAATTTGGGACTCTGCATGAAACAAACTTTAGTGCTATTTGCAAAAACAAAGAGCTCTGAAAATACATGCGTTTTTCCAGCATGTGTCAAAAATATTTATTAGACTTATTATCAGTAGTACTTTAGTGGATCTGTGATCTCATAGATCTAAGTATTCCCTCCACTGGTACGGATAGCAGCCCCTCCATGCCTTTGCAGAACCATGTCCATATTCTTCCATAAATCTTCCTAAAGAGATTCTGGAGGCCTTTCTGTAGGACAGAGGTGGGGAACCTACAGCCTTGAGGCCACATGTGGCCTCCTAGATCCTTGGGTGTGGCCTTTTGATGAAGCCCAAATTTTACAGAACAAATCCTTTTTTAAGGTCCTAGTAACCATTGCTTGCTCTGTGTGTATGTGTGTGTGTGTGTGTGTGTGTATCATGTTGCTAAAGCACATGGTGGTTTTGTTGTCTTGTTTTGAAAAATGTAGAAAAAGTTATGGAAGAAGCCATCCTCTTACTGAAGACTTGACTGCGTGCATTGTTCATGAAGAAACCACAGATGGGTTTTTTGCAATTTTCCTTCTCTCTTCTTTCTACCCCAAAGGTACATTGGAGGACAGTACTCCAGTATTCTAGAGGGCACGAGACCTCCCCGGATACAAAACCATACAAACCAAATACGTGTGGAGAATTGGGTCCGGCCAACTTTCAGTGATTCATGGATAGATCAACACCTCTGGCTCTATTTTTTCCCACCCCTATGAAGAGGGTGTTGTCCCCGACTCCTTCCCAAGGCCTGTTTCCTCTCTTCACTCTCCTCCCCAAGAGTTCATCCCTTCTCAGGATTCAAAGCATCTCTCCCTCTCACCCCTTGATTCCAAGCACACAGCTAACACTTTAGTTCAGGCCCTTATCACCTCTTGTCTAGACTGCTCTCTCCTAATTGGTCTCCCCTCACACCTCCCCCATCCCACCCACAGCTGCCAAAGGCATTGTTCTTAAGTGCAGATATGACCAGGTGACTCCCCTACTCAACCAACTCTATTTGCTCCCTATGACTTCTTGGATAAAATATAAGGGGTCTCAAAAGTCTTAGTGAAGCTTAAAGCTAGCTGAAAACTGCTCTAAGACTTTTGGGACACCTAATACAACCACCACTCTTTAGCTTCAAAAGCTATATACAACCTGGTCCCAGCCTATCTTTGCAGCCTAATTCATTATGGCTTCTCCTCGACTCCTCTTTGATCCAGCCAGACTGGCTTTCCCTCTGTGTGTTCCTCTCTCACATCACTATCTCCCAAATCAATCACTTCACCTAGCTATCCCATATATCTGAAATGTACTCCCTCCCCACTCTTATCTCATACTAGAGGAATCCCTCTTGTCTTTTAGGGTACAGCTCAGGTATGATCTTCCACAAGAAGCCTTTCATGATTCTCCAGCTGTTAGCGCCCTCCTTCACTCCCTCCAACAACTCTGTATAACACACGTAAAGAGCTTCACGAACATCTTAACAAGCTATGTATAAATGCTAGATGTTAATTATCAATGGGCCGCGAGGGGGCGCAGTGGTTAGAGCACCGGGCCTGGAGTCAGAAAGACTCTTAAGTTCAAATCTGGCCTCAGACATTTGCTAGCTCTGTGACCTTGGGCAAGTCACTGAACTCTGTTTGCCTCAGTTGTCTCTTCTGCCAAATGAGCTGGAGACGGAAATGGCCAACCACTCCAGCATCTTTGCCAAGAAAACCCTAAATGGGATCATGAAATGTTGGATATGATTGAAAAATAACAGAAAACCAAGTATTATTGCATATAATGCTATTTACTCATTTGAAATTTTGCTGTAGATTATTTACACATGCATGTTAGGATGCAGGCTCCTGCTGGGTCACCATTGTCTTCCTCTTTGTACCTGTGTCCCTAGCACCAGGCACGTAATACACATTGCTAAATGCTGTGGATCAATATTCAATAGGACCTCTACACGAATGTCACTCTAAGCTGACACCCTGAGCTATTGCCCAAGAGTGTCCTCTATCCAAATGATGATTCAGAAATTCCACCTCATACTCAAATATAAAATCTTACCACCAACTGGTTCACTGTCCTGACTTCCTCATTTCTATTAATGGTGCCAGTGTCCTTTCCGCCCTTAACTCTCAATGCCACCTTTGACTTCTGGCTCTTCTGCACAATTTGGGGTAGGTACTCTACAAATATTTGTCAGTAACGACCTCTCTCCTTCTCTGTCTCACTGGGTGTATTTCCCAACCCATCACTTACCAAGAACAGCTGTTCCTATCTCAGAAAGGCTTTTGTATCCATCCCCTCCTCCCCTTTACTTTCCGTTCCCACTGTTGTCACCCTCCTAATTGGTCTTGGCTGCTGAAATGCATCTTGTACATTATAAGTCACCACCAAATTATTTTTTCTGAAATATTGATGCCATCAGCTCCTTCACCATACAAAACTGTTTACTAGCTCTCTATCACCAGGGGGGAAAGGCCAAACACAGCTGGACTTTAAGGGTTCTGCAGCTTTCTAACTTGTCCTTCAGGGCTGACCCACAAAAAGCCTCTGTCCTACACCAGACTGGTCTAAATGAGCCTTTACTCCCACTTTACACACATTTGGAATGTTCTTCCCACCCCACCTTCCTCTGTGACATGGTACAATGGGTCCATTACCTTCCAGACTCACATCCTTACTAGAGCTGTCTGTCTCTAACCAAGTTCTAACTTCCCTCCGCCTGTTTTCCTCATTTGGAAAAAAAAAAGGAGGGGGCCGGAGAATAATGTCAGTACCTGCCTCAGTGGTTTATGCATACCTGATATACCATATGTAAAATGTTTTGAAAACCTAAAAGAATTTTCATTAATGAATTATTTCCTCCCTTCTCCACAAAATGTAAACTTCTGTGGACAGAGCCTGAATCCTTTTTGCTTTGTATTCCCAGTGTTCAGCACTGTGCTAGACCCTTAGTAGGTGCTTAAATAAATCCTTGTTGATAGAGTCTGTGTAAACCCTAGCTGTACTATCTCCTTTACAGAGTCTGTGTAAACCCTAGCTGTACTATCTCCTTTACGAAGCTTTCTGTATCTGTAGTGATCTCTTCCTCCCTCTACCAGTGGTTCTCAACCTTCCTTGACCCTTTAATACTCATATGTGGGCATATCTGCATGTGGGCAGACCTGCCTGGAGACCGATAGAGCAGCAGTGTCTCTCGGTTCCTAAGACCATTGGAAATATGTGTTTTCCGATGGTCTTAGGCGACCCCTGTGAAAGGGGCATTCGACCCCCAAAGGGGTTGCGACCCACAGGTTGAGAACCACTGCCAAAGTTGACTTTATATGCCTTTCAGGGATTGCGCATTTAGAGCTGGCCGACATTTCAAAAGCCTACAAGTCAAAAGCCCTCATTTTTATATTGGAGGCAATGAGGCCCAGAGAACTGAAGTCATTTGCCCAAAGTCACTAGGTAGTGACAGAAACAAGATTTGAACCCAAATCACCCAAATCTCTATGTCATGGTCTTTCCAATGTATCCCTCTACAGACTGCCTTCTTCTTCTTAGGTCAATGTTTCAGGTGTGGGAAGGTGTATGTGTGAGAAGACAGGGGTCATCTTGCCCAATCAGACTATAGGCTTCATTAGGCAGCACCTCAATACTAGTCTCTTTTATTTCCCATGCCTATTAAATTCCTAAAGGTATGCAATGAAACATCCACCATTTTTCCCACCTACCTGCCCACTCTTTGTCCAGCCGTTCACCAGGGACATAGCCCCCCAGGGAGGATGTAGTCCCAGTTACAAGATGGAGGTTACTTTTCTTTTGATGGGTTAGGGCTCCCTGAGACCAGTGTTAATCTCACAAACACCCCCACCCAGGTTACTATCCAGTCTGAACACATTTAGAGGACTCACTGAAAAAGGTGACAATATTCTATGCGTTGTTTCTTCTGCATTTCTCAGAAGCACAACAACATTTTTCTCTGTTCCTTTACACCAACATCTATTTATGCATTTGCAGATGCATCCAGCTTCCTCAGAAGATTAAACAGAAATTTTCATGGAGCTCTGAATTGGGGCTGACAGTCTTTTCTAGCTTTGATTCAGAGAAATAACACACCCAGTCTTTTCCTCATGACACTGACTGAGACTTGGCAATATTTTTAAATACTGGCTAGCCTATGACATTCATTCCTTAGAATGAGAATTTTCTTTTTTGGCATATCTTCAAATGAACTACTGCTTATATTTTAAAATTTGAATTCAATTTAAAATTGAAAAACAAAGCAAAAAACCAACCCTTTTTCACCTGAATTTGTAAAGAGTAGATCCAAGTAAATGTTTACCCTTTGCTAGGTCAAAGAGTGAACAGGGTGCCTACATAGACCCTTTTTTTTTTCCATTTATGCAAACAGGTTTTTATTTTAAAATTCGCCTCCTCCAGGTGTACCACGTGATCGGTGGTTATTTCCAATGCACATATTGCTCTGGCTGTGAGCAGAGGGTGGTCTATTTATTCTTCTGGGCTCACAGTGTAAAGAAACAGCCAGGGGCCAGAATCCCACTGGGCATCCTCTCCCCACTTGTTCCTTGCCATTGTAAGAAAGTGGGACTAACCAGTCCTTGAACTCTGGGTGCTGACAGAATCCCACGATCAGGTCTGCAGCACAGAGGAATCACTTAGTCCAGAATTCCTAGGTTATTAAGAGTTAAGGGTATAAGACCTTTCTAGGGCTGGATGAAGGGAAGCAAGCAAGGGGAGACCAGAAGGCAGGAAGAACAGTGAGCATTAGTATATCGAAGAAACTGACCAATCTGGAATAGAGAGTCTGGACTAGGAAGTAAGAAGGATGAACAAAGATGAGTAGAGAGGAGGGGTCCAAACTGAAATCTTGAAAGCAACACAGAGGCCTCTGAACTTGAATCCCTGAAATATGAAACCATAACGACATGATAAAAGCAGAGTTTTAAGCAGGTTAATTTGGAGGATGTGTATAGAATGTACTGAAGTAAAATGATCCAAGAGGCAGGGTCGCTGCCACCATCTATTTGGGAATGAATGATGAGGACCACTGACTGTGAAAAAGGAGACGGAGATGTTTTAAAGGAAAAAAAAAGATCGAAATTGATGCAGATGAAATGTAGGGGATGAAGATGATTTCAATGTTCCCAGTCTGAAAGAAGGGGTGGGGTGGGGTGGGGAGGACTACTGCCATCAGAAATGGCACTGTTAGCAAGTGGAGGAGGCAAGCTTAATTTGCCCTAGACTGAATTTGAGGCAAGAGTGGAACACTGAAGTGAGAATGTGTTCTATGTAAACAGAAATTTCCTGTCTCCAATCTCTGAAGCTAGGGCAGCTAGGTGGCACAGCGGATAAAGCATTAGGAAGACTCCTCTTCCTGAGTTCAAATCTGACTTCGGACACTTAGAAGTTGGGTAGCCCTGGACAAGTCACTTCACCCTGTTTGCCTCAGTTTCCTCATCTGTAAAATGAGCTGGAGAAGGAAATGACAAACCACTCCAGTATCTCTGCCAGGAAAAGCCCCAAAAGTATCACAAAGCATTAGACATGACTGAAAAACAAATCAACAACAACAAAAATCTCTGTCTATCCCTTAAGGTTGGGAGGCTTACCTCACTTCACCTGACACCTGAGAGTCCTTATCCTTCAAAGTTCTGCCAAGGTGCTACCTCCCTCCCCTCTTGGCTTTTACCCCCTCTTTTCAAGTGTCCAGTTATCTATGGCAAGTTCCTCATTTCCATCTGCTGAACTTAGTAGTAGCCATGTTATACCCTCCAATAGAAGGTAAGCTCCTTGAGGGCAGGGCTTATCATTTTTGTTTATTTAGATGGCTTTGTACTGAGTCTTGGAGGCAGTGATTTGGCTTCAAATTCTAGGTCTGTTATTACAGTTTCCTGACCCTTGGCTTCCTCGACTATTAAACAAGACAATGGATTCAATTAGGAGTTCTCAACCTCTAGTCTGGGAACATTTTTTTTAAACAAAATATGGCAATCACTGTATTCCAATGTAACTGGTTTCCTTTGTAAACCTGTGTGTTTTCTTTTATACATTTAAAAACAGAGGTTTCACCTGACTGCCCAATGGGTCCCTGACTTATTCCCAAGCTGAAGGACCCCTGGTCCCTTCTCATTCTTAATCGATGATAATCCCATGTTACAGATGAGGAAATCAAGCCTGGAAGAGCGTTAACCTGCCAAAGGACCCCCAACCAACAAGTAGCAAAGCCCCCATCTGAACCTACGTCCTCGATTCCAGAATTCATGTTAACCCTCACATTTGTAAGATTATTAGGACAGACATTTTACCAACCAGAAAAAAAAAGAGGCTCAGAAAGTTTATGCCTGGGGTTATGTAGCAAGTAAGTGACAGAACACCAAGGGACCGCTCTCTTCGGACTCCAATTCCAGGGCTCCTTCTCTACTGTCCCACACAACCTGGCCTTCACAAGAAAACTTTTCGACAACATTTTAAGACCTAAACTCTAAAATTCCTCAATGCCATTAAGCAGCATTGCTAGGGGAGTGGGGGAGGGGGGAAGGAAACAATGTACTATTTACTAGGGCTCCTAATTTCGAACACAGTGGGTTTTTCTACTTGACTCTGTTGCAAATAATTAGCCCAGATAAGCATTTATGTAAAAAAAAAAAAGTCTCCAAAGCGCCCCATAATTAAGGTCCACCTAGCACATCATACACCATACAGGACTTCCAACGGTCTGTGGATTCTCCACTCGAATGTCACTCTGAAAAAATGCTTGCACCCAGCTCTAAGGGTGTTATTGTCAACAACTGCCTGCAGCTTTCAGAAAAGCAGAGAAACAAACCACAGGTAAGCTGCCTTTTCCTTAATAGGCCTGAGGCACTGCTACCATAGCTATTATGAGAGGCTCATTTTGTAAATACAAGTATTGATTCTCAGGCTCATCAGTTCTCTCTGCAGTGTATCCAGATTTGTACTGACTCAGAAACTGAGGGGAATTCAGTTTTCCACAGAAGTTGTGCCCTGTTCTACCCATCCCACCCCATCTCTCTAGAATGCATTCCCTCCTCACCTTTGCCTCTCAGCATCCCAACTGCCTTCCAGGCTCAGTTGATGGACAAAGTAACTTCCTGTGGGAGGCTTTTCCTAAGGCCCCTGGATACTAGCGCCCTCCTGTCCTCCAATCATCATGTGTCCTGTCTATCTAGCATTAATTCTCCCTAAGAGAATGGGAGGTCATTGAAGACAAGAACTATTTTATCTTTCTATCCTGAATGCCTATCATAGTTCCGAAGGAATTGTTTGTTAATAAATGCTTGTTCTTAGTCTCACTCTTGTATATGCAGTATCTAGTGTACTAGCAGTAGTAGGAAGTAGTAGTAGTAACAATGATTTAAGATTTTCATAGCCTAGAAGATATTTTAGGTAATTTGAACTCCACAATAACCTTGTTAAGTAGGTACCATTATTATTTGCTTTACAAATGAATAAACTGAGACTAAGCAAGATTAAGTGACTTGTCCAGGGTCACTCACCTACGAAGTATCTGAGGCAGGATTTGAACTCAGATCTTCCTGACTCTAAGTCCAGCACTCTACCCACTGAACCCCCAGTGGTAGGCACTGAGCACCTACAGAGTTACTGTGGATGACTGGCTGGGAATGTGGTTCTAAGCAGGTTCTATGGACACAGGGCATGGGAGAAGGGGCTGGCCTTGCTCAGGGGTCTGAGCCAAGCTTAGCCTCTTGGTAGCTGTGTGATCTTGGAGAAGTCATTCAGCTTCAGTGAATTGCCTTCCTTCTCTGTAAAAGGGGCTTACCAACTGATCCCCATCCATCTCCTTGCAGGGCTGTGAAGAACACACTGGGCTTCAACTCAAAAATGTATTTTTGAGGCTCCTTTGTACAAAGTACTTCTCAGCCATTCACTTCCTCCCCACATAGGAAAGCTAAAAGCAACAAAGAGCACTTGAGCAAAGTCCCCCAGCCAGCTCCCAACCCCAAACAGCAAGAGGAGTTCAGTAGGTAAACAGAGTCTGGAGAAAGAACAAATAAAAGCAGAGATGTTACAAAGGTATAGACCAAGGAGGAGCAACCTGTGTAGACAGGCACACAGCTGGAGCAAGTTGCCCTTATTGGCTACCTGCCCCCTTCCTAATGCCCTTAACAACCAAGTGCAGACTAGCCCCCACATGTCTGTAATCTGATGTGGCCTCCTGCCTCCACTCCAAAGTAGCCAACTGTTTCTGAGATGCTGCTGGGCTCCAAAATAGGGGTCCCATGCAGAGCTGTGGTCCTGAGGAGGGCTGGCACTGAACTAGCTAGGGCATTCAGGACAACACAGAAGGGGCTGGGGACTGGGGGCCAGGGGCCAGGAGCCAGTATGGACACCAGGGGTTTAAGCAGCTGGAGTATACCCAGGAGGTTCCAAGGGCACCTGCAGCCATAAAGGACGGGAATGCCAACTCTGAAGAATTTAGTCATCAGAGAGAGCAGACTATGGTAGGGCTTCAAGGTTCCAATTAGGATGCCAGTGAAACTGAACAGCTACTCTATAGCAACTAGCTTGTAAATGACACAAAATGTCAAGCTTTACAATTGGACTAGATTGCTGAAATATTTGTATCAATAGTGCTTGGCACATAGTAAGGTCCTGAGGAGGGACTGAACTGTAACGGAGAAATGCAAATGCTTGAGAAATGGTTTTTTTCCCTTCAAGTACTTATTTCATTTTGAAAAATGTTTGGACAACTTTCCTTGTTTTTATGTGTAACATAACAGGGAAAGAAAGAGAAAATGAAAGAGAAAGAGAAGATGTGTGTGTGTGGGGGGGGGGAGAGACAGAGAGAGAGAGAGAGAGAGAGAGAGAAGGGGGGAGAATGTAAAAGAGAGAGAGGGAAGGGAGCAGGAATGGTATTGAACAGTTTGGGGGTCTACTCTGCCCATCCCACCCTCACTTTGAGAAACTGAGGCTACTGCTCAAAACTAGCTCTGAGATCTCATCCTCACCACAAGGTCAGAGGAAAAGAGATCAGCCCCAGAGGGCAGCCCTGATACTGAGACTCTGGAAGTCCTGACTCTTCCAAGAATGAGTTGGTAGAGTGAGAGCCCATCACTCTCAAAATGGCTTTTTGAACTAAGTGCCAGCTTTTAAAGAAGCCTCATTCATCTGTGGGCAGCAGGGATGGCTACTAAAGCTGCCTCCTCCGAGAGGAGGGAAAGGAACTGACTTTACCCACACTGTTTGAGCAACAAAGAACAGCAACCACTTGCTGCAAAAATCATGAAAAATCAGTCCACTGTTCACATCTGCCCAAAGCATCAAGACTCAGGCTCTGGGCTACACAAAATTCTTTTTTTTTTTAAATAATATTTTATTTTTCTCAATTACACATAAAAACAATTTTAATTTTTTTTTAATTGAGTTCCAAATTCTCTCTCTCCCCTCCCTGAGATGACAAACAATTTGATATAGCTTATACATGAGCAATCATGCAAAACATTTCCCTATTTGTCATGTTGGGAAAGAAAACAGACCAAGAAAAAAACCCTAAACCCCACAAAGAAAATAAAGAAAGGAAAAAAACTGTATCCTTCAATCTACATTCAAGCTCTACCGGTTCTCCCTCTGGGGGTGGATAGCATTTTTCATCATGAGTCCTTTGGAATTGTCTTGGATCATTTTTGGAATTGTCTTGGATCACTGCCACACAAGATCTTTAAGAGCCTCAGTGGTCTAATCAGAACCCTGTGTTCTACATCCCACTCCTTGCAAAATTTATGTTAAAATCTGTGAGCTAAAGGCAAAAAGCACTGAAATCAAGTAGTCCCAGGAAAGGTGGTGTGGAAAGCAGAGGAACGAATGAGCAGGGGTTTTGAGCTCGGGGTTAATGATTTTTCACATATCTACTTTAATGTGGAACAATCTGGCATCAGTTATCCACAAGTTATTATAAATGTCTTTGTAAGACACTCAAGTACTAACAAATGAATAAGAGAAGAGATTGGAATAGAAGCTCATAATGGAAAATTTGGCTCATAATTCATGGAGACTTAAGTAGGAAGTGACATCATATGTAGCCATGGGCTTAAGGAGTATCTTCTCAAGAGAAAATGTACAAGTTTAATACAGTCACATCACTCAGAGCTGGAAGGGACCTGAGCGGCCATCTTGTCCAAACGGATGCAAATAGGAATCCTCCTCACCCCAAGCCTGGCAAGTGGTCTTGGTAGGTTTCTGCTTCAAGTCCACCAGGGACAGGGAATGCAATACCTTTCAAGGCAACCCATTGCACACTGGGTTAGTTAGATTGCTTAGAAAATGTTTCCTGTGCCCAAACCTAAAAACTTGTGTAATCTGTACCTTCTAACTGCCCTCTGGGGCCAAGAGGTTCAAGTTTCATCATATTTTTTCTTGTGCAGCAGCCCTTGAGAGGAAAGACATTTACCATGACTCCTCCCTTAACCTACTTATGGGACCAAATATCCCCAATTCCTTCATCTTGTCCCCCTTTAAGGAGGAAGCCAAGGCCACTCAAAGGTTAGCCATGTGTTATTCCCAACTAAACGGGCAGCTGGGTGGTGCAGAGGACAGAGTTCCATACCTGGAGTCAGGAAGACATCTTCCTGAATTCAAATCTGACCTCTGACACTTACTAGCTGTATAACCCTGGACAAGTCACTTAAGCCTGTTTGCCTCAGTTTCCTCATCTGTAAAATGAGGTTGGGAATGGTGACGGCAAATCATTCCAGTATCTTCACCAAGAAAACCCCAAATAAGGCTATGAAAAGTCAGACATGACTCAAACTACTGAACAACAACAACTCTCATGTAAGCGACATTCATTTAATTTCAGTCAGGATAGCCAGGGAATAATAATTACTTGTTAGCTACTGACACTGAGCCTTGTTTAGAGTGTTGGTATAAGAACCAAATCACCGAGGGTCCTCCAGGGCTTTCAGAAGGGACAATCCAAACACACTACTGCTTACTCATTCTGAAAATCTAATCAAGAACACTTAGTTCAGCAAATGATTAGGTTTCACAGACAACGTAAACAGAGCTGTTTAATGAATGTGCTTAGTCGTTTGTCCCTGAGCTATAGACACTAATCCTTGTTTGTTCTTCACACTACTTACACCAGCCTGGTAAATATCTAACTGGGTCTTGGGCCATGGGGTCTGGACAAAGCGGCAGAAGAAGGGACAGTTGGGGAGAGGACTGGAGAAGAAATGAGACCTCGGCAGAGATCACAAAGTCACGAGGGTAGGAGAGGGAAGAAAAAAAGGGGAAAAAAAGAAATTTACGCGATAACATTGTTGAACATGGTAGATGTACAGTTTTGGGCACAACAATCTTTTTTATTGTACTATGCTATGGAAATACTTGTTTTGTTCCATGAATTTAAAGTTATTTATTTGTTTGTTTATTTTGAAAAGTCTAGTTGTCCAGTGGAAAGTAGGCTGGTGTGGCAGAGTAAGAGACAAGACCTGGGTTCTATGGTCTGTCACTCCAAGTCACATGACCTCTATGATACCTGTTTCCTCATCTATAAAATGACTGGGGCTCCCTAAGCCCTGTTTCCTTCCTGCTCTATGAGTCTGTGATGGTTAATTATCTGTGCAAGCTTGGCAAGGAAGGCCATTTCAGAAATGAAATTAAGAGCCAGTAAGGCATAGTGAGCACCAACATAGAGCTAGGGCAAAATATAATGTTTCTGCTGTTATTCCATGCATCTGTCAGCAGCAAAACTGAAAACAACAGCAAACAAAAACAATGGAATCCCTTCCAAATCCCTGCTTTCTTTGAGGTATTCTGTCCCGTTCCCTGATTCATGGGGCAGCTCAGGTAAATGTGGACATCAGAGAAGAGGGAATGGGGTATGGATGGGCAGGTACCTCAGGGAAAATGAAGCCTGGACCAGCTGCTTTTTCTCTTCTTTCATGCTCCACAGAACCTACAGGTTCTCAGCATACAGTTTTTGATGGACTGACTGATAGATGGGAGAAGATCTAGAAACACAGGATTAACAGATTTTTAATTTTTTTTACTTGAGGCATGTCTGTAAACCAATGCAAAATTAGTTTTGACAGCAGCATATGAGTGGGGAGAGGGTAGAAACAGGATGAGCAAGGAGTCTCATCAGTCACAGAACAAATTCGGAGATCTGTTAATTTACTTTTAATTCTCTGAACATATATTAAGCTGACATTCACCCCAGGATTATGTGGGGCAGGGGGAGGATATGCACAGGAGTACCATAAGGCCAGATGCCATAGGAGACTAAAACCAATCATTTCCATGCACTCAGAAACTCCCCTTAACAGTACTCATTTACCTACAAAAGTGCTAATTACAAAGAGTTCCTAATATATTCATTAACAGACTTTGTAGTACTTTGTTAGTTTGTGTGATTCCATGATCAGGGTATATAACATTTGACTTCTTTTAAAGATCCTAGATGAATTTAGAGTGGTCTTTCTGAATGCCTCTTGGATTATCTTAGATGCAACCTTCAAGGAAAAGGTAGGATTAGGATAAAAAAAAAAGATAGTAAAAGCATCCCAGACAACAGAACAGGACTGAGGAGGTATATATCACCTTCTTACAGCACGACCATTATGGAATTATTGGTGGAAGCCAGCCATTAAAGATCCATAACCCTTTAGCCAAAGAGTGGGGCTTTTTATTCAGGAAACAATGAGATACCATTGAAAACTTAAGAGTTTAGAGATGACCCAATAAAAGCTTGTTTCTTGGAAGAGAAATTTAAAAGAGGTGAGTATAGGATGGACAAGAAGAAGAGAGAGAGACCAGATATAGGCAGGGAAGCAGTTTGACTAATAATACCACTACTAGGCCTAGATTCAGGGATGGGCTGATAAATAAGAAATGACTGTCTTTGGGTGAAAAAAATTAGGTATGACACACTTTTAAATTTCATCTGCATTATTAAATTTTCTCTATGACTTTCTTAAACACAGTCAAACAACAAAACAATAAATCAACCCCTGATTTGTAGAGTTGCAGATTCTGGCATGTAAATGATCACAACGAAAATGTGAGCTCGAGGTTAGGGCTCTAACCTTCAAATCAAAGCTGGCCTGAGCTGGCTCCAGAACATGGTTGCCTAGACCCCAAAAAGATCAAGGAAAGAGGAAAAGAACCCAAAGGTACCAAAATAACCATAGCAGTTCTTTTTAGCACAATCAAAGACCAAGCGGAGAACGCTTGAACGATCATGGTATAGGAATGTCATGGCATACTATTGTGCCATGAGAAAGGATAAAAGGGATGGTCTCTGTGAACCTTTATAAAATGTGTATGACTGATATGAACTGAGCAGAAATAGGAGAATGATTTACCCAATAACACCACTGTAAAGACACAGCTTGAAAAGACTTCAGAATTCTGATCAAGGCAATGACCAGCCACAATTTCATGGGACTGACGATAAACTCTGCTACCCACATCCTGACAGACAGGTAGGTGATAGACTTATGACACAGAATAAGAGCCATTTTTTTGGACATGGCCAACGTGGGAATTTGCTTTGCTTAACTGCATATTTGCTACAAGGGTTTGGTTTTATTTTCTATTGGAGGAGTGCAAAGGAAAGGAAACAAAGCCTTGCTAATTGGAAAAAAAATTTAAAATTTTAGATAAAGTAGAAGGACAGACACAGGAAATAAGAGGGAAGGCATGAGTATTAAAGAGGGATTAGGAAAGGGGAAAATCAATAGTAATTTTGTAAATCCATTTAAAATAGGGATGAAAGGAAGACAAATCATTCACAGACAAGCACTGAACAGCAACAGTGACGTTTAAAAGGCAAAGAAATCAGAATTATTAGTGTAAATGAGAGTTAGGTAAGAAAAAGGGATCGACTTAGGTAAACCAACCATATTTCATTTTTTTTTAATTTCTGAAACATGATCATACTCCTAGTAATTTTTCTTTTTTGGTATAGAAAATAGGAGGAGATAACATTCTCTTCCCCCTTTATACTACTTCACGTGGTGATCTCCTCAGCTCCCATGGTTTCATTATCATCTCTACACTGATGATTCTCAAATCTGCTGATCTGCCCCTAACCTCTAGAATGACCTCCAGTCTCAAATCTGCAACAGCTTTTCAGGCATTTCCAAATAGACATCCAGTCGACATCTTTAACTTAACATGACCAAATTAGAACTTAGCATCTTTCTGACAAAATCCTTCTCTCCTTCCAAAATTCCCTATTTTTTTCTAGGTGTACACAAGGCATCAATATCCTCCCAGTCCTCTAGGTTTGTAACCTAGGAGTCATTCACAACTCTTCACTGTTCCCTTATTCAATCTGTTGCCAAGACCTGTTGATTTCATCTTTCAAACACCTCTTGAATAGGTCCTCTTTTCTTCTCTGACTCTGCCCCCTCCTGGTCTACGCCTTCATCTCCTAAGGCCTGCTGGTTGCTCTTCCTGCCTCAAGTCTCTCCAGGCTGTCAAAATAATCTTCCTAAAGCACAAGTCTGACCATGACCCCTCTCCCCAAAATTCAAACTCCAATGGCTCCCTATCACCTCCAGGCCCCCCTTCCTTGACAATTTCTAGTTTTCTTACACCTCATCCTCTCCTCAACCTGAAAGTGACCCCGGACTTCTGGCCATTCCCTGAACAAGATACTTCATCTCCTGGCTCTGGGTGTTTTCTCTGGTTGTCCCCAATGCCTGGAACGCTCTCTTTCTTCATCTTCACTTCCAAGCTTCCTTCAAGATCCAATTAAAATCCCATCTTCTGGGGGAAGCCCTTCCCAATCCCTCTCATGCCTTCCCTCTGCTGATGATTTCCTACTTATTCTGTGTATGGTTTGTATGGACTTCACTGGCTGCAGGCCATTATGAGCATCTTCAAAACCAGGACTCTCTCTTGCTTTTGTTTCTCCAGAGCTTAACAGTGCCTGGCATACAGCAGACACTTAATAAATGCTTACTGACTGACTCACTAGAGGATCTGATGCAGTGTAGCTTAGTACAGTAGGACTAGGCTGTAGTCAAAAAGATTCAAACTCTGTCCCTGATACTGATTATTAGTTGGACAAGCTGGCTCCTTGTGCCTTGGGCTAGGAAGTGTGGATGGGCTGCTATCTGCTCAGTGTGGATACCCCAGGTATCAGCAGAGGCTTGGACTGTTTTTGTCTTTTCAGCCCAACCTTGATTACCTTATTCAAACGTATTTCCACATAGTAACAAGGACGTGGGAAATGAATGAGAAATGGAAACACCCTATTTCTCAAGTTTGTTTGCAAAATATTCTATTAGTAGGGTAGCATGGGGGAAAGAATAAGATTTGGGGGGTCAAAATCTGGCATCACGACCCAGGCCTATCTGCTAAGTGTGATCTTAGGCAAGGGCTTACCTAACCTCTCTGGCTTCAGTTTCCTCATGTCTAAGGTGAGGGAGAAGAAATGGCTCATCTCTAAGGACCATTTCAGTTAGAACAATGAACTTCATCAATGCAGGAGGAATGGCAGAGATAGAATTCTTAATCTCAAGTTGTAAACATCACAAAGAAGCCACAGTGAAATAAAACTGTCAACTCTAGGAAAAACAATCCACCGTCCTTCCAGAGATACTGCTGAACGTTATTTGTAAAAGGAGAATTGAACATTTTTTTAAGTGTTGTGCATGATTAAACATGTATAGCCTCAATCAAATTGCTTACCATCTCAGGTAGAGAAGAGGGAAAGGAAGGAGAGAATTTAGAACTTAATTTTTTTTTAATGTTAAAAATTGTTTTTATATGCAATGGGAAAAGATATTCAAATAAAAATATTTGTGCCAGTTTCTATTAATTTGTTATCTGTTCTTGAGAAGCTAACTTGCTCTTGAAAAAGAGTCCACTGAAATGTGCCAACTTTTACTTAGGACTTTTTAATGAAGGCAGTTTTATGGCCACTTCCTTAATTTGCTTAAAACAGGAAAGAAAAATTAATCCTTGTTACTAACAAACTGGATTCATGAATTAACAATTTTACTATTATATACAAATACTTTTTTAAAACCCACTTCTTAAGTTAATTAGTTACCTTAATTAGGATAGCATCAGGAGTGCTCACTAACAGTGTCTTTGAATCAAAAATTTCTCTCCATCAACAGCTTTCTTTCTGAGACTCCAAAAATATCACCTTGGGTCTAAAAGTGATCTTGGCAGAGCTCAGTAAATCATTCCCACACCCAAGGTGTCAAAGTATCCAGCTCTTTGATTGGAGAAATACAATTAAGGCCAGGGCTCACATCAAAGTCTGGTGTGACAAACAATGCCTTCAAATTTAAAAGGGACAAGAAAATAACCTTACCTTGATTTCTTTATATCTAGAAAGGAAGTTCTAAGAATGTTCTATCTTGTTCTGCAGTTTCCAAGGGGGAGAGCTCCAAATGAAAGAAAGTGTCCTAGAATCCACCCTGAATCAAAAGCTGGGGAAATAGTAGTGACAGTTTTTATAAACTGGACAACTGACTTTGAACAAGCCTTGAACATACTACTTAGTTTTCGATTTCCTTACTTGTAAAATGCATATGTAGTGTGTGTACATACACACATATGGGGGAGAGAAGAAAGAAAGAAGAGAGGGAGGGGAAAGAAGGGGGGGGAAGAGAGAGAGACAAGAGGGAAAGAGAGAGAGAGAGAGAGAGAGAGAGAGAGAGAGAGAGAGAGAGAGAAATACAGGTATGACATAAAGGTCACTTCCAATTCTAACTAGTATTCTGAGCTCCTGGCGTTTTAAGCCATTTCTAGACCTATTTATAATTTGACTTTTCATTAAAAAAAATTGATGTCATTACTGGAGACCAAGGGAAACAGGCAACCATGGTGGAGAGGGGCAACAAGTTCATGCCACAGGAGGTCTGGCTGAAAGTGAGGATTTTCAGAATGGGGAGGACAAGATTTGGGGTGGAAAGGACAGAAAAGCTGTCTTCAAGCACAGGGAAATGATCATGGAAAGGGGATTAGACATGTTTTATCTGGCCCCAGAAGGCAGAACTCAGAACAGGAGGCTCAAAGGAAAACTTGTTAAACAGTGGGAGCTATTCCCAAGTGGGATGGACTGCCTCCTTAGACAAGGAGCTGGTCGTCTTTGGGGATCCTCAAGGGAAGGCTGGCTGACGCCTTGTCTGGTATGTTATAGAAGGGATTCTTTCCAGGTTGGGTTCAGAAAATGACTACAGCAGAGTCCACACTAACTTCACCATCAACATGGTGGTGCTTGGGGAACCAGGCTGCCTAATAGGTGGCAAATTATCAGAAACTGAGCAGATTAAAGCTTGGTGCAGATCAGAACCAGAGATGGAGGAGGGAGCAAGAGAGAAAGAGAAACATAAAGAGACAAAGACAAGGAAGCAAAGACAGAGAATGAGTGACAAAGATTTGGAGAGAGAGAGAGTCAGAAAAGGAGAGAGGTTGAGTTCGAAAGAGACACAGACATAGAGATATTAAGAGAGTTTGAGAGAAAAAGAAAGGTGGGAGGGAGAGGGGGGAGAAGAGGTTGAGAGAGAGACAGAGAGAGATTGAGAGAATATGCATGGAAGAATTTTTGTTTAAAGCTGGTTTTATTGTGATAAAATTGCTCTCTCATAACTACCAGAAAAGAGAGCAACCCACAAGGTCCCTCTCCAAAGGCTGGGTTCTGAAATGGCTCCCTTTTCAGAGCCATAGTTTTTCTGAGCAGACATTCTGAAAATAGGTCTGTGCTTCCCTTTACTCTTTGCATATCAACTGCTGGTAGAGGAACGTTCCCAAAATACTTTGCTGCTTTTCTTGCCCAAACCCAAGGGGGCCCTTTGCCATATTGCTTAATGTAAAAAGACAGGAGGTTTCTTTTTGCCAGTGTAAGAGGGAGCACACATTAGCCCGGTGCCAGACTGCCCTTGTCATCTGCATTTCCTTGAAGTTGCTTTGAGAATTTCAAATTTGAATTCATAAGAGCAAGAACAGCAGATGAGTAATGCATACTGCTTATTCCACTTAGCTCCAGCACAGTTATTTCCTCAGTTCTTTAGAGGAAATGAATTTCTGCACTATATCCTTGCAAAAGGGTCACCTACCATTTCCGCTTAGCTTTGATTGGTGAAATTGAGATAGTAGGTAAATTTTCAACCAACTGGAATCCAACAAATAAAAAAAAAAGTTTCCTCCTCTGCTCAATTTTTAGACTAGTCACGAGATCAGATTCCTAGCAGGGAGGGAACCTGGGGATCATCCACTCCTACAGCTGAGCCCAGGAAAGTCAATGTCCAGCAGGGATTCCATCAAAACTATGACCTCCAGGCGAACAAAAGCTATTTGAGGGCAGTGATTTTCTTTCAATACTATTTTCATTTCTGCTTTGGATTATGTTTTATTGAGGCGAGAGAGCCAGGGATTCGTGTACTCCTTGAGAAGAGAGACATTTTTTTTTTTTACCTTTCGCTGAATCTCCAGGGCTTAGCACAGAGCCCAACATTAAGTATTTAATGAATGCTCGTTGATCGACTGACTTACTGAAGCAGAGGACCCAGGCTTCAAGTCTACCTTCTGACAGTTCCGGCTCAATAAACTTGGGCAAATAAGTCACTTAATCTCTCTGCAATCCAGGTAATTCTTTAAGATTAAGTTACAGAGAAGGCAGTGACCTTCATTTGGACAGGGAGTTTCCTCAGATCAGTCATTTCTTAGACTAACAAACTCAGAATTCAGAGGTTGCTTGTTTCTTTTTTTTAATTATCCATATCTGGCTTACGACACAAAAATACATGGACATCAGAAATTCCAGTTACATACAGTTACCATACAGACCATATCAGAGGTGGAAAGGCAGCAGTATACAGTAAATAGAAGTTGGGAATCAGGAAGACATTGGATTCAAATCCCTCCTCATATTTGATAGCTGTGTGACCCTGGGTGAGTCACTTAATTTCTTGGTGTTTTAGGCTAGTACAGTCAAACTCAGGTAGTCACAGATCCTTGCTGGCTGCATACTGACTTGGGAACCCACAATTCACACTATCCATACTGTATTGCATTTTTATTTCTTGTGTTAAACATTTCCCAATTACATTTTAAGTTTTGATGGGGTTCTCTAGCCCCCCCGTCTCTCTCAGTTGCATGAAATGTGCTGACCTACATCAACAATACATATCTTAGATACCAACACACATACACAGCAAATGCCTGCTAATAAAACAGTAATTATTATACTGAACATTTATAGGTGCTCCTCTATTTACAATTATCATATCATCTGATCTCCCAACAACCCTGGGAGAAAGGTGCTGTTATTAACTTATATACAGCACTTTAAGGTTTGCAAAACACCGTATATCCATTATCTCGAAGGATTCTCACAACAGCTCTGAGATGCTCATTCCCCAGACGAGCTGAGGCTGAGAGATTTAAGTGATCTGCCACAGTCAGATATATGATTTGAACTCAGATCCTCCTGACTCCAAGCTCAGAATTCTACCCACCTAGCTGCTCACTGCCCCAGACTATTGATATCCAAACCTCAGGACACATTCAGCTCTATCCTGTTAACTCTCCTCAGTTACAAAATGAAAACTGACATTCAGAATGAGGTCCTAAGAAGCAGTTGCAGAGCCTAAGAAAAGGAAGGGCTATCCCAGTGACCATTCCCCCAATGGATATTTGAAAAGAAAATCCCAGACCAGGGGGCAGCTAGCCTGTGCCTGAAGGGCTCCAATGAGGAGGAGGCCAGTGCTCCTCAAGACAGTCTATTCCACCTGGTGCATGTCCAGCTGTTAGCCAGAACTTCCTTCTACCCACCACTCAGTTATGCCTTCTGGAGCCAAGTTAAATACTTCTACTCCCTTTTCCTGGTGATTGCTTTCCCATACTTGGAGGTCAGCTCTTCCGTCCTGTGCATCCTAAATCTCCTCTTCTCCAAGCTATTCATCCCCACCTTCAACTAGTCAGTCTATTAAATGACCTCGAGGGACTTCTCTCCCTACCCCCCATGCTCACTGGCTGAAACACTCCAGAGGTACAGCACTCAAACTGTCTTAAGAAGGCCCTAAAAGATCTGGTCAAGTAAGGTAAACATTGTTGGCCTCAGTCTCCTCTCCTGTAATATGGGGATAATGACTGCAGCTACCTGCTGGGGTTGTTGTGAAGATCAAATGAGGTAAGCATAAATGTGCTTGGCACATAGTAATTGGTATTAGGTGTATTAGGTATTAGCACATAGATATAGAAATATCAGCTGTTACTTATTATTATCCCAAAGCCATGAAAAATTTAAAAATATTCCCTCTACCTTGCTAAGGTCTGAAAGCAAACACAAGGAACATTTTTTTCTTTAGGTTGAAAATTAAAAAAAAATTGACTATTTTCCCTATACCTTAGGAGCCCAGACTAGAGCCTTAGTTCTGGCATGGATTGTAAAGGCCATCTGGTCCAACTTCCTCCACATTCCCGGGTTAATAAGTAGCAGGGGGAGGAGCAGAATGTCGGCTTTCTATTTCCAAATGCGGGGCCCTCGGGCCCACCAGTCATCAGCAGAGCTGGGAGAGAACCTGGGGCTCCTCCCTCCCAGTGGAAACTCCTTTTCACTAGACTATGGGTGGACTTTTCAGAACAAAAGAGTCACAGCTCCCCACTACATTCAGTTTCTGGTTTGTTTGTTTGTTCATTTGTTTGTTTTTTTTTTTATTTCCCCAGCAGGCCACTCCTTTCTCTTGCTTGGTCCAGTATGTTTTCAAGCTAAAGGAGACATCCACTATAAATGCCACATTTTATGGAGCCTGTAGGTCTGCAGGAGGAAGTTCTACACAGGGTTGGTAGAGCCAAACCACCTCTAAGAGCAGGACCAGGAAGTCAGAGGTTGCTCTTATGTGAGTTCTGTTCTTGCAACATGGAATAAATGCAGGAAGTTATTTAAGACCTCTGAGAGCCCATTACATACCTCATTTACGACTGGAATTGCTCTTCAGGGAACAGTAGTGCTAAAGGCTCAGGGAGCTCCCGGGATGGGGCTAATGATTCCCAATGGACCTACCTACAACTTGACATTCCCCAAACCATGGATTCCACGAATTCCCAAGAGGTTTTCAGGTACAATCCCATTCATAACATTTTCCAAATGTTGAGATGTGAATGTGAAATTGAATCCATTAGCCAGAAGTCCTACCAGATAAAAATCCACTTGTTTTCCTTTGTTCAACAAGCATTTATCAAGACCTCCTGTGTGTGAGGCACTGGGGCTGAGCCCTGGGGCCACATGAACAAACAGTCCTTGACCTCAAGGAGATTGGTCCAGGTGGAGAAAAAATGCCACATGAAAGCACAACCAAATTTTTTAACCCTTTATAAAAAATAAATTTTTATTATGTATTTCAAAAAACACCAACATAATTTTCTTTGGGATTTCTCTTTCCCAAGAGCACCGCTCCATATAATAGTATCTTTTAGAGGGGGAAAAATGAAAAAGGGGAAAGAAATCAGTGTTAATTGATTGAAACACCAAAACGTCTGAAAATATGTGCAAATGTACAACACTTGTGGACCTTGGACCTCTGAAAAAGGAACGTGTAGCCTTCTCCAATTCTTCTCTTTTATCTTTTTCATTTTATTCTATTTTTAAAAATATATTATTTATTTATCTTTAGTTTTCAACATTTCCACAAGATTTTAAGTTACAAATTTTCCCCCCGCCTTTCCCCGACCCCCACCCCAAGATAGCAAGCATACTGAATACCCCTTCCCCCAATCTGTTCTCTCTTATATCCTCCCCCCCACAACTTTCAAGTAGGGTAAGATGGATTTCTATACCCCAGTGCCTGTATATCTTATTTCCCAGTTGCATGTAAAAAAAAAAAAGCAAGTTTTAAAAAA